>CM045454.1:24099351-24699351 GCA_024666655.1 Dascyllus trimaculatus
CACACACACACACATGCACACACACACACACGCACACAAGCATGCACACATACTCGCACTGCGAAGACACACATGTAAATTCATTCTGTTTCATGTCATTTGTTCAAACATTTAAGTCTCTGGCATTAAGCTTAATTGTGTCTCTCTGATGTGATATTAAATGAATACAAAAAAACAGCAGAGATCAAGCATGCATACACTGCAAATGTATGCATGCTTGAATCAGAAATTACCATCTTTTTGTACCAACCATTTTCACTAAACACAGTCAGATCTTGAGCTCATTTACTCTGCAATACACACACACACACAAACACGCACACAAACTTCCTCTCCCCCATCTGCCACACAACACTCAGACATCATTAACGCTCCATTCAGGCCAATCATCCATTTATAGGAATTGATTGTGTGCAGGCTGGGGGACTTCCATGGTGTCATTATGTGTGCGCTTGTGTTAGGGGCATCAGTCATATCCAGGGTTAAACTCAAATCAATGCTTTGCCCTGAAAGAGGCCCTGTTGTCAGTGGCACTAACATGCCTGGTATTGTTAACTTAGTGCGCTCATCATTCGTGCCACTTGCACAGAATACATAGACATGCACACACATGTGCTCACTCAAATGGAGACATGCCATGATGACTTTGTATGTCAGGGTATGTTATGTGCTATTTTTGCTGTCTCCTGGCAGCTTACAAGGGATGACGTAGGAACTTGGGTCAAGGTTTTTCTTTTTCTCTACTGCTTTGTTTTAGCTCACACCAAGTAAATTAAAATGACATTCCAGCTTTTTCTTATTAATTGCATCAGATTGTTGTTTTTATCATTCGCATTTATTTCCTTCTCTGCTCCCCTTTTTCCCCTCTTGCTGTTCTAGAACGGGCGAGGACATAGCGACTGAAGGCAAGCACTTGCGTATGGGCTCAATAACCATGCCGGACCCCCAGGAACGCATGCCCATACCCCACCTGCATGCCATCGCCTGCGGACAGGGCTTCTCTGTACGATCCCAGTCCCTCCACTCTGTCGGCGGTGGAAACAGTGGGGGCGGAGGAGAGGAGGAAGTGGGAAGCCCGACCTCTAGGAAACAGCCCCCACCTAAGCCCAGGAGGGACCCGGCCACTAAGCTGAGCATGTCGTCCGAGGCAGTGGACCACAGTCCCATGTCCACCTGCCGCGGGGAGCGATGTGACGGTGAGTGGTGGTGGCACTTCACACCAAACTGCTGTGCTATTTATAGCTGTTCTCTGCAGTGCCCCCCTCAACATTGTTTCTCCCACAATGACATGACATCTAGTTTTTCACTGAATACTTCACATTGACTACCGTAGTTGCAAATTAATAAAACAAAAAAGGACTTGCAATCACAGCGAGGTTAAACCAAGGTTAACACATTTTGGATATGCAACACAAAATTAGAAATGGGACAATCTGCAGCCCAGTAATGTACATGTATTTAAAGATATTTAAAGTATCTGACATGGTTTGTGCTGCAGTACATTGTGAACTGAATATGGTTTGCCCATGTTGTGAGGAATGACCATACTCTAGCATGTTTAAATAACCTTGTTCTAATGAGTGAACAGGCTAGGCCAATTCAGATTAGCAAAATCTATAAAGAAAGGTTAGAGATTTAAGGATGAGTAACTTGATTTGAGTGCTCTTGTCTTCTGTAGCTGTCAGATAAAATCAAACCAAAGGTTGTCTGCATATTATCCTCTGCCCCTGGATAAATCAGATAGTATGTGATTCAGTATTGTATACCAACATGCTGAACTAGAGGTGAATGTATTCACATTTTTGTACATTTTGTGTGTCTTTCAAAGTCTCTCTCTTGATACTTTATCATTTAGTATTTCGTAATAGCTGCACTTTAAGATCTTGGCAAATTTTGCATGTAAAAATTTAGTAGTCAAAAGAGAGAAAACCTCTGGTGCATGTTCAAAAAAATGCTTTCAAATGTAATAACAGTATGTATGTGAATGTAATCATCAGGTGTTACTGTATTTATCCTCACCATCTTCTACTTTGTACAGTAGAGTTCAGCTCAGGAGATGGATCAAAATACTGTCTATAGAAGGCTATCAGTCACAGAGTCAGTTATCACAGCTGTTCTCATTGCACATAAACAAGATAGAGGTGTCTTGACAGTTCTAACATTGCACGAAACTGATTTTTAGATGTGCCTTGTGTAGCGTAAGAGTAGCTCTAATGAATCAAATAGAACTTTATTGAGCCTGAAGAATGTTTGCCTCATCTCACACAGACAGTTGCTTTTATAGCAAATTTACATTTACCATTATTTTCTCTGTTTTTTAAAAAAAAAAGCACAGTGCATGTGTTCTTTAAGCTTAAAATGATGCTTACAGTATAAAAGTAATCTTTGGCTCAGGTAGACCTAAGAGCAAAAAGATTTAAAGGTTGCAGGAAGCTTTGACTCCATTTCAGTTTGGATGCTTCGCTGCCAACGTGATGTTTAGGGAGTCGCCCAGCCTGGCTCAGATTGGTGGGGATCTCTCTATGTGCACACAGATCTTCCTGGGCACCACGGCAACCATCCCACAGAAACAAGACCCCCTGCAGCCCAGCCAATCACAGCATCACTGAGCAGCCCGAGCCAATGGGGCTCCAGAGATGCTGAAGTCTGAGGTTTCGGAGCCAATCAGAGTCAGAGTGTGGGGGTGTCCCTGGCTGAGGGGAGGGTTGCGTGCTCTGTAGCTGGCGCTTTAGTGAGAAAGGGAGGAGCTTGTCAGAGTAGAATTCATTCAGGAGGAGCGATTGACCTAGATTCGTTTTCCCCAGGAGGAGAGGGAGGGGGAGGGTGTTGCGGGTAAACACATCCGCTACAGGGGGAGGGGGGAAAGAGGGAGCAATAGGAGAGGAGAGGAGAGGAGAGGAGAGGAGAGGAGAGGAGAGGAGAGGAGAGGAGAGGAGAGGAGAGGAGAGGAGAGGAGAGGAGAGGAGAAAGGACAGGGAGTCAGAGATGTTTGAATCCATGGATTCATCATCAGTGCTGAAGCAGGTCTCAGCATCAGCCATGTAAACCTGCCGATGTAGTGATGTATTTTACAGTCGTGAAAAAGAGGCATAAGTACGTCATTATGTGCACATTATTGTGTGTATATTCACATGCGTGCATTTAGTCATACAAAAAAAAAGGAAAAGAGAGTACACAAGAATGTGATTATCATATCAGTCAAACCACATCAGACACCAGGAACACATTTGGGCTGAAAATAAATTTTCTATTAGCACTTTTTTAGGAAGTAGTAATTAGGAGAAGACGTCACACCAAAAGACCTGTGTATCTTCATTTCAAATTGGCATGTTTGATATCAGCATGACTAATACTAAATACCGTAGCAAAACAATATTAAATGTTCTGATTAGATTTTTTTGGTCTTAAATTTTCTTTCGCCAGTTGGATCATTCTCTTGTCACTGAATTCATTGCAGTTTCTCTTCCAATTTTCTTAACTTGCATAAAGGATCAATAACAATATGTCAAATTTTCTGCAACACATTCTGCAAAGCTGTGCATTCAGCTTGCAAAGCGTGCAAACACCCTACAAAGTTAGACTTCAGTTTCTGGAAATATTGACCTCACAGGTTGTGAGATTGAGGCCTGTAAAATGTGTCCTAATTTCCCTCATCTGAATGTGTAGGCATGCGTGTGCGCGTGTATGCATGTAGTGATGGTGGTGAGTCATACAGTTACGGGAAGCATGCATGTGTCTAGGCCATCTGGCATCTGAATTATTAAAGGTGTAAAATCTGCAGTTTGAAAATTTCAGACATGGTCCAGCTCTTAACTACACTTATCTCCCACTGCCTGTCAAAAGAAAGGACACTCCTATCCGAACATCTCAGGGTTTGACCTAGAAATCGACTGCAAGCAACTCAGTAGCATAGAGTGCTGGCTACTATCCGTAAAATAGCATTGGAACCATACTGTATTGTACAGTAGTAACTAGGCAATGAGAACACTGTATGAAAGCCTCACTGCACCACATCTGAAGAGATTCACACTGCAATGCTACGTCACCACGATGAAAAAGAAGCTCTACAGTGTGTGTGACCCAGATACTATACTCACATATTACTCCACTGCCATATATGTGACCTAGAAACAGGCATAAGCATCAACTATTCCCACATATATGACTCAAGCTATTGCTCTCAGCAATACACGTTGACCTACAACTGACTCACAGTGCCGAAATAGGCTTTGTGTCATATCATATCTCATACCACAACAAAATTAGATGTCAGAATGACATATCATTAGGCATAAGCGTCATCATATGAATGAACTAGAAAATGAATTATGCTCGGTCGTGCTAGGATGAGGTAATGTATGTAATTATGAATTTGTCCAGTCAATTTATGCTCAGACTCTCTTTCTCTGTGTTTTTTAGCAGCTCAAGGATGCAGCGAGGACTGCAGGAGGGTGCCACCACCCAAACCCAAGAGGAACCCCAACACACAACTGAGTGTTTCCTTCGATGAGTCCTACATTAAGAGCCATGGAGGCAGCGGGGTTTGCCCCTCTAAACCCCTCCACCATGTCACTTCCCCTTCCGAACGCAACCCCTCGCCTCCGCAGAGTGATGAGAGCCCTACAGATGACTGTGAAGATGAGCCTGTTTATATAGAAATGGGCGGGATTGATGTTGGCACAAGAGAACCCTTGAAGAGTGAGGATGAGGAGCCAGGAGAGTCTGTTTATGAGGAGATGAAGTACCCAGCTCTGGATGATATGGAGTACCGCACTGACCCTGTGGGATGTCGCTCTGCATGCCCCACCCCGGCACCCTACGACCCTGAACCTCTCAGTCGCTGCTCCACACCTCGAAACATTCCTCTCTGTGACATTCCAGCACCCTTTCCCAATTTACTCACCCATCGACCTCCACTGTTGGTGTTCCCGCCAGCACCAGCCCAGTGCTCACCCAACTCAGACGAGTCTCCCCTCACCCCTTTAGATGTAGCCAAATTGCCCATGCTGGAGAACCAGTCCTACAGCAAATCCCCCACCTCTTCCACCGAGCCACCCTCCTCTGCACATATCCGTAGGGAGCTCACTGCCACCCCAACACTCACTGTCTCTGGCCGCTCCTCTGCGCCTCCTCTACCGTGCACCCTCTACAAATCCTCCTCATCGTCCTCCTATCAGCGTAGCCACTCTGCTTGCCCATCACCGGTGAGCATGGGCCGCTGTCTCACTCCTCTGAGCCTCATGCGTACACCCCCTTTCGAAGCTCCAATGCCATTCCCAGGTGGTCTGCCGCGGAGCGCCTCCGCCACCCCTCATGGTAAAGGCTCGCCACCTCAAGACAGTGTAGGACGACTCCATGGCTCTATGCAGAATGTGTCAACAGGGCGTTCACGGACACCCACCAGCCCACTTGATGAACTAACCAACCTGTTTACGACAGGCAGGAATATGCTGAAGAAAAACGCCAGCGGCAGGAAGTCTAAAGAGCCTGGAGAGAGTGAGTCATTTCACACATTTGTCTTAACATTATGGGATGTAGAGAAACAAAGGGCAGAAACCATAATCCTCACATTTCCCCAAGAGGAGGAAATGTGAGGATTATGTCTCTTTGATTGCTTGAGGGTGTAGATTGCTTCTAACTGCATCACTATCGATCAATCTTATCCGTTAAGTGCTGTACATAACTTGATTTTATAAGAGTGACAGAGAGAGTTAAGAGAGTTACTGAGAAAGCATTACTAGAAATGAGCTGCAAAGTCTCAGACTAACAAACTGAAAAGCAGGAGTAACCTTGCAGCATGTCTTTGAAGAACATGGACAGTTCAGTGTCTGAATGTATTGACTGCAGTAAACCCTGGAGCAAACACAAATACACAGTATTTAGTTCCCTAATCAGTTATAGTGTAATTCATCCTCATTTTGGGTTAATGAGTTTAACCCTGCTAATTTAGGAGGCTGTGCATAGAATGCATCACTTTTACAGTACCATGTTTGCAGCACTCTCTGCAGCCTTCCATTTGTTTAATCTAGGCCTGCCAAGCCAAGTCTGATACAGATCGTATGATTTAATCTGAGGGGATTATAGACTAAAGCGGACAGCAGGTCTCTCAAACCTACTCATGGCATTAGGCCATCAGGCAGTATTACTTTTAAATATGTAAACATCATATTTAAATACAGATATTCATGCCACAGTGAAGATACTGCCAAAATGATTGCAGATGTAAAGGAAAACAAAATCTGCTCATAGTTGCACAAAATGATTAGATTACAAAAACAAAGAAACAAACAAACCAAAAAATACAAAAACTGTAAATCACTTATTTCATATGGTGAATCACAAATTGACATTCTTGTTCTCATACATAATGCAATTATTATTTTTGTGTTAGAATAGCTATGTTAAGCTTGAATTTTTAAATTCTAATGTACTTAATATTAATGAATAAAAAATTATGACCGCAGGCATTAAACCAAACTAAATAAGCTAAAGGGTGTTTCATAAATCCGTGATGGACAGCATAGTTTATGTAGAAGCATGTCATGTATTGTGCATTTTGAAAAAGGTCAGTGATAAATTATTATGGAGTATCTGATGATTTATAGTGGGCTTTGACATGCAGTGTTGACATGTACCTCCTATGTTACATTCCTCTTAAGACCCCAGCTCTACCATCTGAAAGATTTATTTATTTTTCTTCATTTAAATTCTTCAAAACTGAGATTAACTCAAGAGCATTTGTACATAAATCATAAATCATGAAAGAGCTACAAAGAATCCACACATCCATCCTTACTCAATGCTCTTAGCAACTACAACATAGCAACAGTGGAAGGAGGAGAAATCCCTGTTTCTTATTTGCAGATTCCCTCCCCGTGGGTAACACAGCCAATCACAGCTCAGGGCACGCCGGTCTACAATGAGGCAATGAGCTCCTGATAGGAATAAGTGTGCCTCTGAACTCAAATCTACACCTGATCAGAGGATCTCTTTTCCGTCCAATCAGCACATGCTTTACTCATGATTGAGCCAATCAGGCGGCAGGAGCAGCTGTGCAGATGGGGATAGTGGAAGCTGTTCATTTTGACTGTAGTGAGATGTACATCTTTCAGCTGGTGTACACATGTGCCGAAGTGATGCATTTAATCCTGGGGTGTCTATATATTGTCCTAATGTTATTTTTTTTTCAATTACTGGCCTCTATGACGTGATTATTGGAGAGTCTTGTGTTGCATGCAGGTGCCAAGAATTCCCAGAGATGTCTCACCAGTGAGCCCTTTGATAGCACTTTTTTATTCTTTAGACCCATATGTTTTGCAAACAGCTTGCATATGTTATCTGTGCACTGAGAGTGGGCTGTACAGTAGTATCAGATCTTTTTAAATGATTTGTTCTCTAGCTTTAACACCTGTGTACACATGCCACACGGGGCTAACATGCACAAACAGGTTGTGTGTGGTGCTCTGTGGCTGCCTACAAGCATGCATGGTGTAATGAGCATGGAGGTTATGGAGGAATGGAGGTTACACGTCTTTCTCTCCCTTTCTGAGGCAATAGAGGCAGCAACAGCTAGCCTGACCCACTTACCAACTGGTTAATCACCACATTCACTCACATACACATGCGCACATGCATGCGTCCACACACACTAAAATGGAATGTATGACACATGTGGGCATGACAGGGGAAGCTTGTGCAGAGTACTGTAGGTTAAAGCTCATATAGAACCCATATAAGGGCAGAGCCTATGTAGAAATCAATCATGTATGTATTTTTTATTCAGGCGGCGATGATCTATATTGTCTTTGTGGAGCTATGACTCAGTGACATACATAAGGTTCTCTATTAGCATTTCCTATTCACACAGGCTGGAATATTTAACGTATGTATGTTAAAGCACTGTTTGAACACACAATGTAGATGTGCGTTAGGAAATTAGAAAAAGTTCAACACAAATACACTCTTAAATATTAAGAATGTTGTGTTGGTAACCATGATTTCATGATTTCTTTATAATGCTGCAATGCATTATTCCTTTACAGTTGTCCAAGAGTAGATTCTAAGGTAAAAGAACTGTTAACATTTAAGTAAGTTCAGTTTAACAGAATTTTAAACTGCTAATGATCATGTTTATTATCCTCTACCACGATTAAAAGAACTCTAATGCCTGGCAGCACACATGTAGTGATTCATCCAACCCTAGGTTTTCTCACTGCTACTTTAGTGCGTAGTGAGTGACACCTAGAGGACATGTGGTGGCATTGCAGCACCAAGAAGCACTATAATTTCTCTAACACTGATGATTTCCTCCACAAGTATTAACAATTTATCCAGTTTATTTACAGTTACCCCCAAAAGTTTGTGTGTTCGAAGCTGATTTTGTAAGTTGCCTGATTTTTTTTTCTTTTTCTTTTACAGCTGAGTCCAAAAGCAAGTCGCACAGTGAGTCCAAGCGCGAAGGCAAGGAACGGCACAGTCATAGCAAGGAGTCCAAGCGAGAGTCCAAGGAGCGCCACAGCAAAGAGTCCTCTCATCGAAGAGACAGAGACAAAGACAAAGACAAAGACAGAGACAGAGACAGAGACAGAGGGAGCAGCAATGTAGAACCTCTGCCACACAGACGTAACAGCAAAGATCGCACTTGTAGCAGTGTAGATACGCCACCTGTTCGCAGGGACAGCAGGGACCAGGGCTGCAGCAGTGTAGAACCCATCCCTGTGAGACGGGACTCCAAAGACAGGGGCTGCAGCTCCTTAGAGCCGATTGCTTTGATAAGAAGGGACTCCAAGGACAGAGGGATTAGCAATGGTGACCTTTTGCCAAGAAGGGACAGCAAAGATCGTAGTGGGGGACACGGAATGGAGTCTTTGCTGAGACAGGACAGCAAAGACAGACTGATAGATCAACCACCTGAGCTGTTACCAAGACAGGACAGCAAGGAAAGGGCAAGAAATGGTATAGATTACAGACATGAAGGCAGAGACAGATTGATGGATCAGCCGCCTGAGCTCTTACCCCGGCAGGACAGCAAAGAGCGAGCCAGGAACGGTGTGGACTCAAAGCACGAAAGTAGAGACAGACCACCTGAGCTTCTTCCCCGACAAGAAAGCCAGAAAGACAGGGCTAGAACTGGACCTGAATACAAGCATGATAGCAAAGACCATCGTCCTGATTTGTTACCCCGTCAGGACAGCAAAGAGAGAGAAAGGAATGACATGGAACATAGACATGAAGGTAGAATAGACCAGCCACCTGAGATCTTACCCCGACAAGAAACCTCCAGAAGCGGCAAGGACAGGGTCGGGTCTAGTTCTGAATCCAAGTATGAGGGGAGAGATCGGAGCTGCCACAACGGAGGAGATCCTCCTCCCCCTCCTTTACCCAGACAGGACAGTAAAGATCTAAGCAGAACAGGCCTTGAAGTGAGACGGGACAGTAAAGACAGGAGTCTGAATGGCTCAGAGCAGCATCATTATGATGTCAAGAGCACCAAGAGCCCTTCTGCAATGGAGTATAGGTGTGATAATAAAGAGCGAGGATACAGATCAGATGGCACGCCCCGACGAGATAACAGAGCAAATTACAACACGGACCAGTCAAAAGCACAAGAGAGGAATGGCAGCACAATGTCAGGGCAGCACTCATCAACAACAACACCTACTCACCACGGGAGGTCGTCAGGTAGCCCACCGATGACCGTGGGAACAGGAAACGGTGAGGATCAAGACTTCACTCTCAAGATAGAGTTAGACATCGACAGTATAGTCACAGTATATGTTGCAACAAAACACATCCAGCTGTAACAATGAGTGTAACCATTCATTTGACATCTGATTAAACTTGATATTTCTCTCCTTTGTAGATGTGAAAGCCCCATCCAAGTATGGCCGCTCGCCTTCTATGCCTGCTAATCCTTCCCCAATGGGAACTCCACAAAGGAGGGCAGCAGAGACACATCAAAGCCAGGTATGGAGTTGGTTGTTTTTCCTTTTCTTTACTTATAATTTTAGCTTCTTACAGCCCCTAAAAACTCACTTCTCAAACAGTGTAATGGGTTATTGCAATACAAGTTAAGTTAGTCTAATTTTGCAAAGTTTTGATATTTTTAATGAGATATTTTCTTTGCTCTTCTCACTGGTTTGAATTGCATGAGAGTAATTTAGAAAAAGCAGTCAGCTACAATCAAACTTCTGCCACAGTCCAAATCTTCCCAGGGTCCACAGTCGTACAATGCTTTACACAAGCCTCGTATTAAACGGTAACCAACAGCAGGGGTAACATAAATATTGTTGTTGTAGACACAACAAACTGAGCTGCTTTGAGTATATTCAGTCATAGAGTAGAACTGAAATGTATTTCTATGTATTTCTTAAAATGTGGGAATGCACGCTAGTTCTGTAACAGTGTGATGCGCTTTGTGTCATTCTGATGATGCTCTGAAAGTTACTGAACTTTTTGAAAAATGTAAACATTAAATTGCAGTTTCTTGAGAATTGTGTGGGATACTTTTGTATTTTATTTGTATATCACAGTTAGTCAGAGAATGAATGAGTAAATAATTCTCTCCAATAATACTCCAGTACACCACAGTGAGGTCTAACAGGAAACTACAACAGTGCTTTGTGCATTTCAGTAATGCAGTAATGCTGTTGTAGTGTAAGCATCCTAAAACTAACCTGGCGTTCTTGTTGACCTGGTTGGCAGCCTGGAATAGTCGAAGTCTGTTAAGGTCTTTCTTCTTAGCAGCAGATGAAATGATCTATCTGTACCCCAAATGAGATCGCACCAAGGAATGAGACGTTCTTAATAAATATAGGATTGACAAAAAATAAATAAATAAAAAATTCTGGCAACAGCTATGCCTTCTGCCATTTTCTTGATGACATTGTCAATATGGTAAGATCAAAAGAGTCAGTGATCCAGTGTTATTCCTAGCAACCTGGTCTGATTTAGTTGTTCAAGTTTTATTGTTGACTTATTGTTATTGTTTCTGTTAGCAAACTGTTGTTTACTCCAAACTGTCAGAGATTATATCATAGTCTGATTACCTTGATTTAGATATGTGTAAAATCAAATTATTATAATGTACTTAGTTAAAAACAGCCAACAATTTCTCTACTTGTATTTAATTAGCTATAGTTGTTACAGTCATGAGTTTTATAACACATAGTAGAATCATCTGCATACAGTACAGCTGAAGATTTGAAAAACACATGAGGTTGTTGATGAAGACAGAGAAATGGACCAAAGCAGGTTTCATATCTGTCAGAAATAACTGTTGTAGTTGCCTTCTGCCAGACAAGAAGCTTTTGAATCAAAGCAGGGAAGTAGGTGAGAGCCCATAACATCTGCAAGTCGAATCCTGCAATGAAGTCCAAGAAAATGACCCCTACTAATTAGCCACGGTTAAGATCTTTGTATGCGGTCTATGATATGAACAAGAGCTGTGCTGGTGGAACTGACCAGTTTACAAGCATGCAGAGACTTAGTAAGTGGGATTTTTGCTGAAATAATATAGAATTTGCTCAGTAACGATTCTCTCCATGTTTTTACTTAAGGATGAGAGTAGATTAATGGATTTGCTATTCTGCCCATCAAGGCTAATGGCAGTTGGTCAGTTGTTTGGTTACAGTCAGTCAAATCTGTTTAAAGCACATCCGCAAACAGAACGGATGTGCTTTAATCAGATTTGACTAAATCTGAACTAAATCCTTTTTCAACATCATCAAATAATACCTACCTTTAAAAAAAAAAAACTTTTATTGTTGTTTATTCAGTCATGATTGTAACATTATGGTGAAACACTCAAGCCCGGAAGTCAGGTTTTTAGGGGATTTGAGGGTTATAAATAAATCTGAAGGTAATCCGTGTTCATTTCACTTGATACATTGACTCTGTCCCTCAGATGCCCCAGATGCCGTGGATATGTGGAGACACCACCATGCTAGAGCAGATCGAGAGGAAGCGCACCCTCTGTATGGAGATCCGCTCCAGACAACATCCACACTTGCAGAGATCCCTGGAGAAGCCTCCTCCTCCTCCACCAGACAGGAACGAGGACAGACACCAGGAACGAAGTCAGTGCAAGCAAGAAAGTGCATCTGTCCTCCCAGGCTGGGGGAAAAGCAGCGGGACCAAGAAGATCCGTCCTCCCCCTTACCCCACACAGACGACTGTATTCTGGGACACAGCCATCTGAAATTAACAAGAAACTTAGACCTCCCTGCCACACAACCCACAATTACCCACTCCCTCTCCCTGCCGGGTAGTACTGATTCTTTCCCTGCAACACCAGGGGCTTCAGGGCAGCCGCTTAGAGGACCAGAGGGATGATACTCGCTGATGTCAAAGGACAATGGTGGTTACCACAGCAATATTTCTGCTTGTTCAGGTTGTCATGTTTTCTTATCATCACTGGTGATATTTGATATTTTTCTATTTCCTGTGACTGGACTTGTAATATAATTAGTAGAGTAGATATTTGATGATGAATAGATATTTTCTAAATGAGATGATGGGGATCAAAAAGCAGCTTAAATTATGTATAGTAGATGTAGATGCAATCTAATATTTGTTTTTATGTTATTTTTGTTTAGGTTATTTTACATTTGAAAGCATTATCTATCAATACTTGTACTGTAGTAGCATAATTTTCTTATGCCCAACTCTTTTTTCTGTGCTCAAAAGCACTAAAATGAATGGACTATTCAATTCTGTCTATATATACTTTACATTTTCACTGTTGTATTGTAAGTTGAGGAGTTAACGTCAACGTGCTTTAGATTCCAGGGTTCTCCATGCCTGGTCCAGTATGTTCTAGAATGTACAACAGTCGGTCCTAGAACAGAAACAGGAAACTTTGTGTGCTTCAGTTTGTATATTACAGTAAGAAACTGTGTAGTCACTACGTCAAAGCCTTTCGAAGCGGTCGAATCGTTTTATTGGGAAACCTGTTTGGCTGGCATGTTGTAGAGGACAGAGAAAGTGAGAAATGTTTCTGCTGTATTCAAAGATACACTATGAGGGTGGGTTGGGGAGGTAGTAAATTAGAACATACATTATTAACAGTATAATTTCCAAGACCAGCCAAAGCCTGTAAAAGCGAGATATGGGTGTGGTTGCACTTTGGGTAGTTGGTTATTTAAAACGGGGTTAGCGGCAATAGCTGGCGAGTTCCAGCACCCTTACATTGCCACGCACACTGCGAGCACCATGACAGTGTAAATACTTGACGCCAACGACCAGCCCGTACAATCAACACCTGAGCTTTTAGAAGATTCTTAATTTTACTGCAGATTATAATAGCCATATGCACTTGCTTAAGAAATAACTTTCAAGATTATGCTTATATATTTTTTTGAAAATGTTAGGAGTAGTGAGTTGTGCCATGTAAGTTTTTATTCATTGGCTGGGAGGTAAAGCCTCAGGAGACTGGCTGTGTGTGACATGCAGTCGTCTATAATTGGTTGTCTCTGGCAATGTTCCCAATTCAATTGGCTGGCAACCATTTTAGAGATCAAATTGTTTAAGGACCTATCACATGGCAACAGCTCTACCCAGTCAAAAGGACAGGGGTTGCACAACGGCCTACAAATCTTTGAGGCTATGTAAAAAGAAACTGCACTACCCATCATCTTCCATCACATTGAATCAGGCTGGTTACATACATGTCCCTCTGCCCCTGCTCTCTCCCTCTACCTCAACCTCCGACTTACATCATCAAAATTGGTTCTCTTTTGCACATTAAAATGCAATGTCACCATTGCCAAAATAGTATGGGTTTGAAAAATGAGCTAGCCCTGAGAGTGCAAGTGCAGTACCCCCTCTCTGGTGAGAATCAATGATACAGAGACCCCTCTGTGTTGTACCTGTGTGTGTGTGTGTGAGGGAGAGAGCTGTGCGTGTTTGTGAGTGTGTGCCAAGCTACACTGTATGCAAGTTGCAAGTTAAAAATGATTGTTTTAAGACATTCACTTTGCCCCATCATGACATTTTGGTGGGTGAAGGTTGGAAATGTAATAATGATGATGTACAATCTTTTTGTGTGTATAAACGTGCACTGTGAAAAGGTAGAGAGAGCACCGCACTGTCAGTCCTCTGTCTTATTGCACTGAGTGTTCTCTTGTTTTGCGTAATAAAAAAGAAAAGGAAAAAACATGTTTGAGGAAAACAGTACTGTATTCTGATTGTCACTTGGGTTCTGTTGAGAGAAATAAATAAATATGAACTTGAAACCTGCTATGGAAAAAGTGTATCTTGTTGAAGTGGTTCATTTCCTCCCACATTAGGACTTTTTGCATGCTGTTGTGTTTTCAACTGTTCTTGCCATTGAAATATGAATTGCTAGTAGTCTTGGACCTTTTTAAAAAAATACTTTAGGAAACACAAAATCGATTTTTAAAAAACAAAAGGTCTTCTGAATATGTCTCCTTTGTGATGATTTAGTGAGGATTGTGACTTAGTTCAAAATTTTAATGAAAAATCTTAAGTTACAGTGCAAGACAATCATCTATTAAACACTTATAGCACACAAGGTGCTATTTTATCTTTAATATCAGCACCTTATTGAAAATAATGACATTAAGCATAATTGCTCAGGTGTTCAGGTAGTGTGTGTGTGTGTGTGTGTGTGTATATACAGATTTTTACTTTTATTGTCAAACATCATTTATTATAATCTCTCTGTAACCCTGAGTGATAATCTGACTTAGATTTTAAGAGTGGACTGGCATAAAACAGGTTACAATTATTAAAGTAGCAACTAAAAGTGATAGGAGGTGCATTATAGCTGTCTGAGGCAGACATTACACTGGCTGGTTTTGCGTCGCTGTTGGTCGGCTGCTTTAATGGTGTCAGACGTTGTGGTGGCAAACTGCTCTGTCCAACTCACAGTGGTCAGCCAAAAACTGTACAGGTTGGCAAAGTAGTGACAGGAGCCCCGCGCACCCTGGCACTCAATGAAGGGGTAAGTTCGGAAATCCTTAAGGCAGCTACCAGAGGAACTCAGTGACAGGCCGCCACCCTCATCACCTGCCCCTGTGTGCTGGAGACAGGAAAGGTAGCAGATACGCAATGAGGGGAGTTGACTGCATTTTTCTTTCATACACACAATCAAATTTTTTCTCACACTCACCAGGAGGAAAGAGTAGCCCGTCCACAAACTCCTCCAGCCAGGTGGACATGGAGGCACTGATTGATCCTGGCTGTGAAAAGCCACCGCAGGTGAGGCTGCCTCACACACCACACAGCGGCTGATGTGGGATCTAATTTCCAGGCCAAAGAGTGGCATCATGGATATGGGAGCAGTGGTGGAGAGCCAGTAGGATTTGTCATTGCGGCTGGAGTAGTAACAGGCAGCTTTGTTGCAGTAAGAGAAAGGCATGGTGGAGAAAACAGGAAGGCAGGAGCCAGGCTGACCTACAGGGAAAGATGGTAAAAGAAAGACAAAGCAGATAGTCTTTTTCAAATACTAAAGCTTATATCTAATTTCAGGACAGCAACAAAATGATCACTTTATACAGGCATGTACCTAGATCTTGTGTGTGAGCCTTTTCTTGTCCCTCCAGGTAGATGAGACTGTAGCCCACCCAAAGCTGACTGCTGCCTGCAGGACACTGTGGCACCTGAATCGACTGACTGTGGATAACCAACAGGAAGCCAGATCTAACTGCACCCCTATGGCCTGGCAAACCACGATCACCAGGTAGACCTGGGCTACCTGGAGGATAGAAGGGTTGAGCAGAAAGAAAGTGGATGACAGAAGTAGGGTAAAGATGAGGAAAAGGCAAGTAGATATAAAATGTACATCATTTTATCTGCGTCTATTTACCAGTATTGTGGAGGTTCTCTAGCAGTCTTGAAACTTCAACAGTGCTAAGATAGGGATTGTTAAATAACTGGGCCTGATTATTTACCTTGCGGTCCAGTAAATCCTTGTGCACCATCATCTCCTTGGTCTCCAACTGGACCATTGCGACCAGGAGGACCTGGTCTGCCAGTGAGGCCCACAGTCCCTTTAGGACCCTTCTGCCCTGAAACGTACAGATCAAAAAAATAATAATAGAAAGAAAAAAATAACATCTATACACATACAGATATGCACAGGCATCTGTGGCTAATAAAAAACACACAATGCAGATTTGTATAGACACAGACCAGAAACATACACATATAACTGTACAAACTATACATGAGACTCTGTACCGTTACGTCCTGGAATTCCAGGAGGACCTACATCCCCTACAAATCCCGCTGATCCTGTGGGACCACGTATCCCTGGGAGTCCAGGGGGCGCCAGTCCTGGGGTTACACCTGTGTAATCACCTCGGGCACCTTTTGCACCTGGACAAAAACACAGTACGTTGATTATCAGATGCACTGTAGAAACAAATGTCATGCATTTCAGTAGTTTTGAAGACATCCTAAACTCAGACAAGCGAATTCAACAATATAAAACATCTTCAGACATGTTTTGACTTCCTGCTGTAGGCAGAATAGTATAGGCACATCTTTTCATTTCTTTGCTTAACCATGTCACTCACCTCTACCTCCTACTGGGCCAGGTTCTCCCTTGCGACCTTGGGGTCCAGGAACACCTTGCGGACCTTTGGATCCTGGAGGACCCCTTGGACCACTAGGACCTTTATCACCTACCAAAGTGCAGTAACATTTGAAGTGTATTTAAGTGGACTGCAGCACTGTAAAATACTGAGAGCTTAAGACTTGAACTGTAGTGTACCTTTGGGTCCGGTAGGGCCTGGGTAATTTGAAAGTCCAGAAGGTCCTGGGATGCCTTTATTTCCCTTACGCCCTGGTAACCCAGGAAGGCCAACTGGTCCTGGGTCTCCTTTGGACAAGGCACTGGTGCTGCCTGGTGCCCCAGGTTCTCCATGAGGACCTAAGAAGCAATTCAAATTCTCAGATGTAGACAAATAAATGGAGTGGCACACATTTATACAGTTACATGTGCACACAAATCCACACAATGCTCTTTTGAAATTATGGCCACATAAAGATGAAGACGAATAGACAAACAGATGAACACAGGCACACACATACCTGGGGGTCCTGGAGGTCCTTCATATCCTACATCACCATAAGATCCTGGCAAAGGTGTTTGGCATTGTGTGCCAGGGTAACCAGGATCACCTGGTGAGCCTGGAAAACCTGAGGCAGGATATACAAAACCACACTCATCACTGTATATGAAAGCAAACCGAGTGCAGCAAATGAGAGCAAAAACACGATACAATCTGAGTGACCATGTCAGACAAGAATTAGCTGTAATATGGTATGTAACATATATGGTGTGTAAGAGGTATGGTGAGACAACAACATAAAATCAGCTAAAAATGTGTATTTTAAAATGCATTAAAAAGAAAAAAGATGCATTTTAAAGTGGCCAATACTGCTGTACTTTAAGAAATCTTTAAAAGTATTTTTTTTTTATCAATTTTAGACGGGAGCAGTAATTGCACTATTGATAGCAACAGATACTGTACAACAGATACCTGTGTTGCCAGGTGGGCCCCTTGCGCCTTTAGACGTAGCATATGTGGTTCCTGGAAGTCCTTGGGGGCCCATGAGACCTTTGGCTCCTGGATAACCAGTTGGTCCTGGAGGGCCAGGAATATCTATGCCTTGATTACGAGTGAGTAAATATAAAACACAGTATTAAATTGTAGCATTTGCTCACATTTACTCATGTATTTAGTATATGTAATGACACTAAAAACTATTACAATTTTAGTATGATTTAAGTTAACAATAACTAATGCAGAGGGTTCAGCTTACACTAAACCTTAAGCTTGCTATTTAAGTCAATCCCCTAAACAGACTAATATATTTCATCTTGTACAAAAAGAATTGATCCCAACATTATTTCTCTTACCATTTGCTCCCTTCATCCCCACTGGACCTTTAAGCCCATTCAGTCCATCCAGACCGGGCGGTCCAGGAGGTCCTAAAATAAAATTAAAACACAACATAGGAATCATCTTGGTGGGTTTTAGCACCCTAAATCATCATCATTTTCTCTTTTGTATGTAACCTGTTTTTTTTTTGTGTGTTTGTTTTGGTTTACCCATCCATCCATTCATTATCTGTAGGGTGAACACAGGACCCTGGACAGGCTGCCAGTCCATCACAGGGCCACATAAACACAGACAACCAAACACACTCACATGCACACCTATGGACAATTTAGAATCACCAGTTAACCTCAGTATTTCTTTGGATGTGGGAACACCTGGTGAAACCCACACAGGCACAGGGAGAACGTGAAAACTCCACACAGAAAGACCCCATGCCCAGATTAGAACCCAGGACCTTCTAGCAGTCAGGCGACAGTGCTAACCACTGTTTACCTATTCTCCATTATCTTTAGAAGTTACCTTAGATAATCCCTAATTATTAATTACTGTTCACATCTAAATAGTTGTATTTCTGATTTCTTCTATAGCCCAATTTGAAAACTCTCTTTAACATAAACAATTAAGTGAAGTGATAGGGAGCAAAAAATATAAATAACACTGTATACTTAGAATGCATTTCCTGCTTATCTATGGATGGGAGTGTTTGTACCTGGAGGTCCATATGGGCCTGGTGGGCCTGGTGGTCCCACACCTCCTCCATCACCTGGAGGCCCTGGAAAACCTGGAATACCGGATGGGCCAGGCAGCCCAGGGAAGCCTGCAGAGAGAAATGTGTAAAAGAGTTCAAACTAACTTGTATACAAAATCCTAATTATTTTCAAGAATAAATGTGTAGTGTAAAATTTAAGGAGTAATTTCATGTTTTGATGGCTAAAGAAGCAAATGAGAATTATACACCTAAAGATTGTAGAAAACTGAAGCTGTTTTATTGCCACTGAATGACACTCTACATACTTTATGTGCTGTCAGTGTAAGTGAGATTTAGAGTATTTTATGTGAGAACAAGCTATAATGGTTAGCAAACTGATGTCTGAGATCTCAGGATAGGGTGAAGTCATTATCCTAAGTCTAATTGTAGGTCAGCATTCCTAGGTTCAAAAGTGAGCATTCATTTATCCGCAATACTGATGCATTACATGACTTCTCACATCCAAATATTTACTGAAAATCACCTGGTCGTCCTTGTCCTGCTGGTTCCCCAGGAAAGCCTGTCTGTCCAGGTTGCCCTGGCCTTCCTCTGTATCCTGTGTCACCTGGATCTCCAGGACTCCCTCTAGGTGCTACAAAAAAAATATTGTGTGAAGTTATTTTCTCTGATATGTCAGCTTACTGTAAGTAAGGAAACTGACAAATGTCCTGCAAGAGAAGTTTAACAAAAAATAATCCATCTTCATAACTTAAAGAAATATAGTAGGTCTTCTGTTCAATCTATTCATTGTGACATTTTCCTGACTCACCTCTGGGTCCATCCTCCCCTGGCAGTCCTTTGGGTCCAGGTGCACCAGGCTGCCCAAAAGACTGCCCTGGATCACCTGGAACAGATTCGGACAAGTTTCACTGGGTTCAGTCCACTTGAATGACACGTGAAATCCTGAGGGACTGGCCTTTACAGGTTTAACTGCATTTGCATTTATTATAACTATATGTCATGCAGTTTTGACAGATGAGATGAAATATTGATATAGTGCAAAGCTGTTATGAATTAAAATCCTCTTGCATAAACTTAAATTATTCCTCACAAAATAAAATCCACTATCTACACCAATAGGGTCATTCCATTAAAAAATCAATCAGCGCCTCCCACTTTGAGCATCGCAATCACGGGGTATATCAATAGCAAAACTGAACTAGTTTCACAACTATGGCATAGAGTAATAGAAACAAGCATTGCTACCTTGGATGCATTTTTTTATCTGAAAATTTCTTGTGGCTATCCCCATAACAAGTAAGGTTATGTGGGATCAAGAATGCTGGAAAAAGTTATGCAAATTAAAAAACCCAGAATTTGGATCCACACCTGTTTACTTCAAGGGCCTGTAACTCAGACTATATTTATAGTATAAGGTCAAATTTGCTTGGCTTAATTAAATATACAAAAGTTATTGTACTTAAAAAAATATGATTCTGAGAGAATCAGGTGAGAACGTTTTTTTTTCAGATCTGGCTGATGTTATATAGAATGTCCTAAATAAAACACATCACCCTATCTTAAAACTTACCCTTGGCACCGGGAAATCCTGGTAGTCCAGGGATACCGATATTTCCCAGGGGTCCTGGATCTCCCTGTAACATACATGAACCCATATAAATAATTTGATTTCTCCTGTGAATCTGACAAATCATAAATTATATGCATTTAAAGCAACAGTCAAGTGTAGAGAAATAAGATAAGCTATCGAGGACTAGCCAAAAACCTAATCCATGCTGGAGTCCCCACAAAAGAGGATGAATGTGGACGCAATGACATGTACATCACAGATGGCTGGAATTAGCTGAAATGATAGGCTGCCTTTCGCACATTTAGTGTGTAATTTCATTAAGTGTGAGTACATGATCGTAGATTTATTGAATGTCACTCAAGTGGCAGCTGTTTCAGGGCTTCTGGGTATAAACTGAACAGACAATAAACTGAGCACAGACAGCTGTCATAGAAACATGAAGGCAATGAGTTATGTTCACTGTGTACCGGATCTCCACTATGGCCAGGGTGTCCATCTGGACCAGGGAAACCTTTAGCTCCAGGATACCCAGGAGGTCCTGGTCTTCCTGACCTTCCAGGACCACCAGGGACGCCCTTAAACCCTGATGAACCAGGCCATCCATTAGTCCCTGAGTCACCTGGATCTCCTCTTCTGCCCTTTGGTCCTGTAAAGGACATAAGAATTAAAAATCAAACGTCACTTTATTTTTTACTGTTTATAACAACGAATAGTGTGTCTTTCTTGTAAAACAATGTGAAAGAAAAACTTTCAGAATTGTATACAAGTTAAGTTATAGCTCCATTGCCTCGAAATCCTGGCTGGCCTGGTGGCCCAGGTGGTCCTGAAGGTCCCGGTAAGCCTTTAGTTACATTCGCAAGCTTTGATACTCCTGGTGCTCCTGGTTGTCCCTGTGAACCTGGATAGAAAACAGAGTTGAGATTAAATGCTTGCTATTCTGTATTTATAATTTACACAGAAAGTACAAATACAATAACCTAAACAAAAGAGAAAGCATGTTACACTCCTCCTTCTTTACAGTCAGATAACTTCTGCTGTAGATTTTATGCATGCTGGATGTTTTAGTGTTATTATGGATGCTGAAAAAGGCCAAGTGGATCTCATTTATGCTATATTGGGTTTCATGCTCTGGATGGTAGTGTCAAGCCACAATTTAAGATATTAATATTCAATGGACAGAATATTTTGCATATTACAACAAAACCCTTTAAAAATCCTTGAATTAATGTCTAACGATGTACGTGTTTTGCTTTATTAGCCACGCTTTTTTCCTGAATCTGAATTCAGAGTGCTAGGCTTGAGAAATTTTCAGATGACAAGTATTTTCTACTTGTTGATCAAATATGTGTAATTATTACACAAAACACTAGTCCGTGGCAGGTAGCAAGAGTGAGTATATTTATTAGAGACATGGCACATATACAGAGACCTACCTTTATGACCAGGTAGTCCTGGATATCCTGGGTCACCTGTGCGACCAGTCAAACCCCTCTCTCCTTGTACACCATTTGGTCCTGGAGGTCCAGGATGGCCTGGTAGGCCTCTTGTGCCAGGCTGGCCAGGGTACCCTCTTTCACCTAAATAATTTGAAGGGACAGTCTTGTTTAATTCAGAAGAGGCTAGTTTAAATATTAAGAGTGACAGTGTGTTCAAAGCTGCATGTGCAGCTGGCAGATTTATTAAAAGCATTCTGACTGGCAGCTAGCTCCTGTGTGTGAATGAAATAGGCCACATAGTTTTTTGACTAAGTTCACTGGACTATGTAAACTAGAAGAGAAGTACCTTTTAGATTTTTTTTACAAGTATACATGATTTCAAATGATCAAGCAAAAAAGATTCTTATCAGGACAGGCCAGTGATTGACCTTTCACTCCAGACCAGCCATCTGGCCCAGGATCTCCCGGTGGGCCAGAGGTGCCTCTTGGTCCAGCACGACCTGGCAAACCAGGAGGACCAGGAAACCCTTGTGGACCCGTCGGTCCATGGCCAGGTGGACCTATATTCCCCTTCAGACCCTTCTGACCGAAGTAGCCTATGCAGTATTGGAAAATTCAATGAGAGAACAAAATGTGCAGGAATCAACTCTTAATTATTTCTATGCAGTATTTATCAAAACAATTTAAAGGCATAGTATGTTCAGATGGTCATCCAAAGTTAGTCACATCCATAACTTTGTTCATTACTGTAGTGCACTCACCAGGTATTCCGCTCGGCCCAGGGTTTCCAGGAGGTCCTGGAGGTCCTGGTAGACCTTTTAGGTCCCCCTCGGTACAGGGTGGGCCTGGGGGGCCAGTGGGTCCACGGTCACCATGGACACCTGGCTCTCCTTTACGACCTGGTCGTCCATCTGGGCCTTGGATGCCTGTAATTCCAAAGCACCAATGATCAACCAATCCGAAAGCAGAAAAAATAACTGAAAGTACACTTTAAGTTGATATTTTCCTGTCATAAAGGACAGACTGTTAAAGGTTTGTTTGTGTTCACATAATCGTAAATGAATCTTACCTGGTGATCCTGGGTTTCCAGAACCTCCAGGGAGTCCACTTTTCCCTGTAGCCCCAGTGAGGCCAGGTGGGCCAATAGCACCTGGCCTGGGGGAAAGGATATCTCCTGGTTCACCCTTTCTGCCTGGGTGTCCAGGTAACCCAGGATTGCCTTGAAGGCCACTCAGACTAATTCCGCTGAGACCAGGGTCACCTGAATCACCATTTAAACCTGGAGGTCCTGTTACAAATAAGAAAGACCCATAAGCATACAAACAACCCTGCTGTATATTTTTTTTACTGGCAATTTTCCTCCCATGTGGATGCTTGAACAATTATTTTTATGTGCTAGCATTTTAGAGAGCCATTACCTGGCAGTCCAACCCCTCCTGTTACACCATCATCTCCTTTCAAGCCTTTAGGGCCTGGGTGTCCTGGAGTTCCCCGCGGTCCATCTCTTCCTGGTACACCTGGAAATCCTACAAGGGGCCAAATAAAACTTAAGTTCATTTGCAGCATGGACTAACAAAATGTCAGTGGACTTAAATTGTGTTTTGGTCAGACATATGGCTTAATATGGTCAAAGTAAGTAAGTAAGTAAATTTTATTTATACAGCACCTTTCACAGACAGAAAGCCACAAAGTGCTTCACAGCATAAATAAAACAGAACAATTAAAAACACATAAATAGGCAACACTAAAAATTTCAAACAATTCTGCAATCAATTTTTGAACAAATAACTTACAAATCACTTGTAGTAGCAACTGTAGGGGCTATTCTACGTAACTCTGAAACAGTGGAATACTAACAGCTAGATGCAAACTTAAGAAAAGTCAGATTAATAGACTTTGTACTTTGACTGATTAATCAACCATTTAGCAGCCAACTTTGACTGAAAGGTGTAATTTTTAAAGTGTGTGAAGTCAGTGATGACTTTTTAAAGAAACAATGTGTAATACCTGTAAGACTTACCTGGTGAACCTGGTTCACCCTTAGGACCAGCTGGACCAATCTCATGTTCGTCGCAGCATGTCTCTGTTTCACCTGATGACACAGATATAACATACTTTGAGCTTTGATGCTTTTGAACCCCTGACATCTTGCTTAATGTAGAAATGAGTGTGAGACCTGACCTGGAGGGCCTGGTCTTCCAGGAATCCCTGGTGGGCCAGGAAACCCCTGATTTCCTTTAGGTCCGGGTGTCCCCTTAGGTCCTGGAAAACCCCTACCTGGGAGACCTACAGGTCCTGGTAATCCTTTGGGTCCCGTACCACCTGGATAACCTTTGGGACCAGGCAATCCTGCATACCCAGCACCCTGTAAAAGCACGACATGATACCTCAAGTGCCGAATCGAAAGTGTAGCAAAGTGGAATGTGTTTTTGACAAGGTGTAATGTAAAGAATATACAAATAAAAGATTAATTATACCATCTGTTCCACAATTTACATTTACACAATTTAAAATGCACACTCACGGGGGGTCCTGGATCTCCCGCAGGGCCAGGGAGGCCATCCGGTCCTGGTCTACCTACACCTCCAGGAGGACCCGAATATCCAGGGACTCCTTGATCTCCCTTGACACCTTCCAACAACAAAAAGAGAAAGTATATATTGTACTGTAGATGTTTAGTAAGCTGACATTTAAGTATTCATGAACTACAGATGTTTATTTTCTTATTTGGCATAAAGCACAAAGTTGTTTTTTTTAAGATTTATTTTTGGGCTTTTTATACCTTTATTAGAGAGGACAGTGGATAGAGTCAGAAATGGGAGAGAGTTGGGAAGGACATGCAGCAAATGGCCGAGGTCAGACTCAAACCCAGCACATCCGCTACGCCTCTGCACATGGGACGTACGACATAACTGCTAGGCTATCCCTGCTCCATAAAGTACAGAGTCACTGACCGATAAATTAATGTTATGTTTGATTTGAATCTAATAGTTTATTGATCAGTCTGTGCAGAATACAGCACATGAAACTGAGAAATAACTTCACTTAAAATTCACTCATCTCATATACATCCACACATTTATGATGGCTTTAAGACAGAACAGTGATTGTATTGTAATACCAGGATAAATTTACAGAGTATATTACAGGTGGTGCTTTAAATGTGCTCACCTTTAACACCTAGCCCAAAAAAGTCCCCTTTCTGACCCTTTCGGCCCTTCTGGCCAGGAAATCCTTGAGATCCCTGCAAGAAAACATGAACTCAAATAAAAAATATGTCTCTGTAGTTATTACAAACTTTACAAACTTTTCAATACTTTGTAGGAAATGGCATTTAATTTTATTTTACTGGTGGTCCTCTTAGTCCATCCTCTCCTTTCAGTCCTGGGTCCCCCTTAAGTCCATGATGTCCAGGTACACCTGGAGGCCCAGGAAAACCAACTGGACCAGGGGGTCCTACATTCCCCACACCAGGCGTACATAAACATTCTCCTACACAACCTACAGGAGACAAGAATGGCAAAAATGTGTGAATATGATGCAGCACCTTCATATACAGTACAGTTTACATTCTTATGAATGGCTTTAGTCCAAGATGACATCCTCTAATGTCTTTTTTTGTTCACAATCTGAATACATTCAATATACTGTTTTAGAGGAGCGAAGAAAATCAATAAAGATTTTTTTAAATCAAGAAAAAAAAAAAAAAATATATATATATATATATATATATATGTATATATATATATATATATATATATATATATATATATATATATATATATATATATATATATATATACACGTATATATACATATATATAAGAGGCTGAAATCAGGGAATTTGAAATATGTACTTAAAAATGATTCAGTCAGTCTATCAGTTATCAAAATAGCAGGTGGTTTATTTAGTAGTGAACACCGAATCGACTGATCAAATAATTGTTGCAGCTCTAATCTTCACTGACATACAGCAATACATTCCTAACCCCTGATATTCTTTACCATGCTCCAATCATAACCCTAACTTACATTTAATGCTAAACTTAACTATGAAAGCAAGTCCTGACCCACAAATAGTCCTTTAAATGTCTTTTCTAAAATAAAGTTTGGCAAAATTGTCCTCACATGTCAAACAGCACAATGATTGATAACAGAGACTGGGACACACCATTGGGATTTAAGGAGCTGCACCAGGCTGTTTAGATCAATATTTATCAGAGAAATTTCATTTTTTTCATGTTAATAATGTCTATTCCATGCTCACAACAGTTAGCCATGCAGTTCCACACTAGGAACAATACTTCTTACATTATACGTGCTTCCCTAAAGCAAAATCTTTAGGAACTGTGTATTATACTGTTAATCAAACCACAAGCAGTTTTTACTTCTGCAATTAGACAAAACTGAAATGACTGTGTTTTTTCCTAGACACTTCAGAAAATCACTGTCTAATGATGCAGTTACTCTGGATGTCACTGTCGTCCACCAGTACTACTGTGAAGAACCTTAGTGTTATTTTTGTCCAGAATATGTGCTTTAACTCACAAATAAAACAAATGTGTCTGACAAACTTCTTTCACTTCTGCAATATAGTCAGAATCAGGAGCATCCCGCTGAAAAACTAATCAGTCCATTTGTCACTTTTGGCTGAACAATTGTAATTCCTTATTGTCTCTGAAATACCACCAGTTGGTCCAAAAATGCTGCAGCGAGAATACTGACAGGAACTAGTCAGAGAAATCAGATTTCTTCTATATTGGCTTCTAGTCATTGGCTCCCTATAAAACCAAGAGAAAAAAATTAATATAGTCCTCAATGACCAAGTTTCATCATAGGGCGGATTCATTATAAGACGCCGTAGCACCATATTGTCCCAATAAAACAAATTGTTCTAAGAGTGCAGAACTTGTTGTTCCTACAGTTTCCTAAAGTAGATTGGGAGGCAGAGCCTTCAGCTATCAGGCTCTTCTGCTGTGGAATCAGCTCCCAGTTTGGGTTCAAGAGGCTGACACTCTCTACTTTTAAGATGAAGCTTAAAACTTTTATTTATGATAAAACTTATCATTTGCGCTGCCTCAGGTGACCCTGAACCATGTCTTAGTTATGCTGCTATAGACCCAGACAGCTGAGGGACTTCTTCGCTCTTTCATTCTTTTTTATTTATTGCATGTCATTAACTTTATGTCTTCTCTCATAGTTTATGCTTTGTCCTCTGTGTCCTCTCTATGCCTGCACCTCTCTGCAGGTATCCGTGGCTCCAGAGCGGCATGTGTCTGACCTGCAGTCACTGGCATCACCAATCTGCTCAGTGTTTGTTGTTTGTTGTTTCTCAAGGCTTGTAACTTCCCCCTCCACTCACCCCTGGTCGAGGCAGATGGCTGCTGTCCCTGAGTCTGGCTCTGTTGGAGGTTTCTTCCCGTTAAAAGGAAGTTTTTCCTCCCTACTGTCACCAAATGCTTGCTCAGGGGGGAACTGTAGGTTCTCTCTCTATAATATTGTCAGGTCTTGACTTTTCTATGCAAAGTTTCCCCGAAGTAATATGTTTCATGATTTGGTGCTATCCCATTGGTCTCCTTAGAAAGACACTTATACACACATACACTGATCAGGCATAACATTATGACCACCCGCCTAATACTGTGTTGGTCCCCCTTATGTGGTCAGAAATGCTCTGAACCATTGGGCATGAACAAGAGGACCTCTCAGGGTGTCCTATGGGGTCTGGAACCAGGACGTTGGCAGTGGATCCTTTGGGTACTCTGGCTTGTGCAGTGGGGCCTCAGAATGGGGTGTAGGAAGTTTGGAGGTCAAATCAACATGTTGGGCCGTTGTCATGTTCCTCAACATGTTCCTGATTGTTTGATGTTTTTTCCATAAAGTGGGGTGCATTTTCCAGCAGGGGTAGGCCAGTGACATTTGGGATTTCCATTTGCATGAGGGAGTGTGTTTGTTCTGGGACAATGTTTTTTTGGGTGTCTAAGTCTCATCAACACAGATGCCCAAATCCAAGGTTTTCCATCAGAACAGCACATAGTACCAATGTCATCAATGTTATTCACTTCACCTGTCAGTGGTCATAGTGTTGTGGCTGATCGGTGTATATTGACACACACACATATACACAAAATGCATGATTCAATATGTTCACTCAGGTTGTTTTTAGATTCTACAGCACCAGTGTTCCCAACCTTGGCTTGCTTGGTTAATGTGCACAAATAATCAATGATCACCTTTAATTCCGCGGATGCCTTTATTTCCAGGTCCTCCTTTGGGTCCAGGATCACCAGGATCTCCAGGGTAACCAGGCTCACAGTAGTAGTCTATGGGATCAACCAGCCAGAAATGTTAACCGACATAATCTTTAAAATAATGTCTGGAATTAATTGAATGAAAAAAAATTTAATTAAAATCTGAACACAACTTTTTAAGATTAGAAAAAAATCTAAAAATTACCTCCACATCCTAGTAAGATTCCATTATACGGACCATACAATAACACACAGACACACAAAACAAAATGTAAATCTTCCTTTAAATGAACATGTGTGAAAACTCACAACAAGCCAAACATTATTCATAATTAGATTTGTGAGACACAAAAAAGAAGTATTTTGTTGTGTATGATATGCAGTGACAACAAACATACCTGGAGGACCTGCGGGGCCTACAACACCTTTAATTCCTAATAATCCTTTAGCTCCCTTGGGTCCCGGGAATGGATTGATTTCAAAATTGTTTTGTCTTCCGGGCTCTCCCTTGTAGCCCTTCGGACCAGTGGGGCCTGGTGGACCTGGCCTACCTACCCCATCTAAGATGTAGGAGGCAATGTGCAATGTCAAACAATGTAGGATCAAGACCTATAGTTTCCAGCTGTGACACACACATAACACTGATGGAGGTGGGAAAACATGAATTTGGAATCAAGGTCTTAATTTACAGCAACATCACTACATCTCTAGTGAAGAGCTGAGACAACACTGACCTGCTGAGCCTGGTGGACCTGGAGGCCCAATCACTCCCATGTAGCCAGGTTCCCCTGGGAGTCCAGGTGGTCCCGGATATCCCTGGTTACCTTTAGCACCTGCAACATATAGTCAAAGAACACAAAAAAGTCAAAAATACTTGGCTATTCTCAAAGGAAATCATGGTTATTTGGAGGGCCTGACAATTTTAACAGTCAATTGATGTGATATTGTGTAAAGAGCATTGTGTTTATATGTTTTGGGTTTTTTTTTTAGAAAAGACTGCTGGAAATGTGCAAGAGCACAGTGGAAATGTGGATGATGCTGCAGGAGTAGTTTGAGAAGCTACTATAGAACACACCTTTTTATTAATTGTTATTATTAATATTATTATCCTTATTCAGTTGTGACTGACAACTGAGTGTAAACTGGACAGTAAAGCCACCAAATTTCATTTAAGAAAACATTTTCATCATTATATTTCATATAAAGTAGGATAGAATAGTGCTATCAGTGCCACACATGGCTCAACCAGTACATGGAGTGTAGTTGCTGCTGTGGTCTCACCTCTCACATCACTTCCATTGAGATAGACGGTGTGACCAGGGAGACCTTGATCTCCTGGATAACCCTGTTGGATTCAAGGACATGGAAATCATAGTTGTAAATAGAGAAATGAGGCTGATGTACACATTATTTCTATAGATTAGAAGAGTGACCAGTCTTAGCAGTGGTGCCCAGAAAATGTGACTGCTCCACCAAGCAACCACTAGAGGGCAGTTTTTCTTTATTTTCTCCCCTTTTTAACACTCTAACCATAGAGGGAATAAGCCCAGTGTAAAATACCAATAAGCATGCTTTTTCCTGTAGAATTTAGATCCATATCAATAATATATAACTAAGACTTTTAAGTTTCCCTTTCAGGAGCTGTTCTGGTTTTCACCATGATGAAATAATTTTACAGAAATCTACTTGCACCTGACACAAGCTTTCTAATGTGTTTATATAACAATGTAGATTCATTCAATGTCCAAACAAACCTCACCTTTGGCCCAGGTCTTCCAAAGAGACCCGGAAGTCCTTTTTCTCCAGGATACCCCTGAAAATGTATTAGCGATTATTACAAAAAAAAATTAAAAAGTCTAAGTACGGCAACCAAGGAGAAGGTTTAATATTATGACAGATTTACCTGAGGTCCAGTTTCTCCATCTCTACCAGGAAGACCCAGAAAGCCCTAGAAATCAGAATATTAAGCTGAAAATCATTGTATGCATGTGTTTATCTAAAGAGATTGTGCTGTCGGATATAATTGACCTACCCGAACTCCAGGAAATCCAGGGATTCCTTGCTCTCCTTTAAATCCTAGATCATACAAAACATCTCCACCCTGATAAGAAAAAAAAAATGCAGGTCATTTAATTATGTCTTTCTCTCAGATACTTACAGAGTAACAGGCAAAATAAAACTCACTCTTATCCCCTTTGGTCCACATGGTCCAGGAAAACCTTTGTCTCCCTGAGAATAAAACAAAGATTTCTGAGAGGCTCATAGGTAACTTTGATTTTCAACTTTTATAGTAATATACATCAACATGGCAAGTCTTTAAATGGCTGCTATGAAATATGCAAAGACGTGAATTTTAAAAATCAGCTGGATGTTAATACAGGTAAGGGCTTTTGCTTTCACCTTGTAACCTTTAGGTGGAAGAAATTCTTGAGGAAATTCAATGATTTCTTCTGCTCCTTGTGGACCAGGTGGGCCCTGTTCACCCTGAAATACAAAATTAAAGATGTAAATGTATTGAACGGCGCTGTATGTTGTATGCATCCATACGTATCCACCACAGACACACACACAACACAACACACACACACACACCAAGACACAGGATGAAACATTTGCGCATAGCTGCCAAAGTCCAAAAAGGGTTTCTTACATTGTCACCTTTGTAGCCTGCCAGCGATCCTCCAGGGTCGCCCTGCACAGGACCCAAAAGTTAAATAAGGGTTTAGTTTTTCATATGAATGTGTTAAAACATGCACTTGCAAAGACTGTGAAGCAGGTGACTCACTCGTGGTCCTCTCACACCTTTAGGTCCTTCATTCCCCTAAATAGAATCACACGTACACAAGTTTTTGCATAATGCATAGCAGCATATGGTCTTATAGTTTAGTCATGACTTATATAAGTACAAATGGGATGATTTCTTTTTTTTTTTTTTTTACCTCCAACCCAGGAAATCCAGGAGGGCCAATGAGGCCTTTAGGTCCAATAGCTCCATGCCTTCCCTGAGTTTAAAAACAGCCATATGTTAAACACAGCAAATATAAAGCTGAGACACCTTAACTGCAAACAGACTGAGGAAGATTTAAAACGTTTATTTGCTGTTTAATTTATTCACAAAGAAGTACTCAAGTGGTGTCACAGTAAGAATAGAAAACATACAGGCAGGCCACGTTCTCCATCTCTCCCATGGTCCCCCTGTGAAGTGGAATACAGAAGATGAAGAATGAAGATAAGACTTTTACAGACACAGGGTATTAGAAATAATTATGGAACCTCACAAACAGAAAGGGCTTTTGACTTTAAAAAAACAAGTCCAGTCTGTAACAATTTGAACTTCTCCACTGTAGGAGAACTTACAGGAAGTCCTGGAAGGCCAATACCATACAAAGGTTCTCCTTTAATTCCTTTAGGTCCAGGAAATCCCTGACAATAAGACACAGTAAAGGCTCACATTAGACACTTCATGAATACGAGTTAATGGAATCAACAGGGGAGGTATTTGCCTTGTTTTCACAAAACACTAGTCTGACAGAAAATTCATTCTACACAATATGGCAAAACCCAAACTCAGGCTTCTGGTCTGATGTGTAACCACCCCCCAGACCTCCATAACCTTAATTTTCATTGTGCTTTTCTTAATGTCGCACTAATCCATATACTTGCTGGTGATATTTCAACCTTTAAATGCGTTTGCATGTAAAAGGTCTGCAAACTTACAAAGCCCAGGATCCACACCATAGGGAGCTCCTTACCTGCCTGTAACACCTCATTTGAAGTCAGGGCTTTTCTTGTCTACCACACCATGTAACACATTTGCAGAACGCCTGAGTAGTGGCAAATTTGGCACACTGTCAAATGAAGGATTACTAGCTTCCCTGCAGTCTGCCATTATTTTCTCACCTCCAGCTGCAGCTGCCCAATTCTAACCTCCACATTCAAAGACACTGAGGTGCACTCCCCTAGGTTTAAGGCTGCCTCACTATAAAATCATCAAGCGCATGAAGACTCTGGAGGATGTATACATGTGGTTGTCTCGCCCCCGACAAAATGTATACAAACCAAGCATGGACGTACAAGATACAAATCTGCAGGAGTTTATCTACATGTGACAGCATCTGGTTGCTTCCTGTTGTGGTTGTTTATTGCCTATTTGTAGAGTCGTTTATCTTTTCAGTCAAACATCGGCAAATAATTTAAAGATGTTCCCGATTTTTGGCAGTTTGATAAAATGTTTAAACAGCATAATATCACAAACAGGGAGAGATCAACTGAGCAGCTTATCAACCAGATTTTTAATGTTTTAGTGGTGATGTTTCCTAGCAACGCCATGATCATGTGTCCCATTCATTATTTTCATTCAATTTAGAATCCTCACTACAGCTGCGATGTCAGGTAAGTCTGTGAAGGTTTAGTGCTCAGACCTGAGGAAGGAGATTGGGTCAATGTCTCTCTACCGACACAAAGATCTGGGGTTATTCAAGCACATGGATATGTTTATGGTATGTAACTGTCGTTGCCTCACTTTGATCGGACCAGCTGACCAATCTGGTCAGACTTGGCTTTTAAGAGAGGACCTTAAAGTGACAGGAGCTAAAATAGAGCATTTCAGAGAGAGATTGAGCAGAGATGTTGCAGCAATGTATAGTATAAGAAAAAGAATGTGTTTTCGGACATAAAGCAGTTAAATGTTTTCTAGAAGACCCAAAAAAATATAAACCTGTAATATATAATATTGACTGAAGAACTAAAACATCAGAACAGTTCATCTCACCGGCTGCCCATGGAGACCATCCAAACCAGGAAAACCAGGGACTCCTGGTCGACCCCTAGTCCCATTACAGCCATCCACTCCTGGTACACCAGGCTCCCCACCTGCCCCAGGGTGACCCTGAAGAATAAAGGATAGTCTTGGTGAAGTACAATGGCAGAATAGAGGAAGTGACAGTTGTGATCTTGCTCACTCTAAGTGAAAATGATGAAGCATTCATAGCTTCAGGATAGCATTTTATAATTATACAGTGGTGAAGATGACCAGCTTCTTAAATTAGCATAAACAGTTTAGTAGTAAAGCAATGAGTTGAGTCAGGCTGACGTCTACAGTGTGCCTTAAATGTGTCCACTAGAGGGCACAGCAGCTGCATGTTTCAAACCAGTGCACCATTTCCTGTATTCTGTTGTGAATGTAAGAACCAGGCAGTTACACACCTGGGAACACTACATGACATATTCACAAGCAGCAGAGTGTCTGGTACTGTAATCAAAGATATAATCAAAACCTCCTTTTGAAAGAAAAATAAGTGAGAAGCGTCTCAGGTCCACATTAAGCATTTCAGGGTTTGGCCAATTGGTGCAATTCCTTTAGAGTGTCACTCACCTCTAATTATTACTGTTAGTGTGAACTGTCTTTTTCTCATTTGCAAGTAAATATGCAGTAGTTTACTTACTGGCAAACCACTTTCACCAGGAAAACCGGGAGGACCAGTCAAACCCTGAAATTAAAAAAAAAAGAAATGTTAAAAAAATTGGCATATATTAATTGCAGAGTTTGATTGTACTATCTGACCACAGCCTTTCTTTTCTCTATCAACAACATTTAATAAAAATGATTAACTGTACATGTAGATGTTGCCTTGACTTCCTGTAATGTTTCTGACACAACACATCAACACAACATGCACATGAGCATGAACACTAACACGGTCTCCTTTGGGCCCCTCTGGTCCATGTGATCCTGCTTCTCCCATCCTGCCTTTATCTCCAGGTCGCCCTGCACGTCCCCACGGTCCCATTGATCCCCGTGGACCTCGCTCCCCTGGCTTACCCGGAGCTCCCTAAAAAGACAAAGAAATACTGTAAAAAAATACTGACATTTTTCCCTTAAAGGCCGAAAACTTTATTATGGCTTTTACTGAGCATAACAATGACGTTGTGTTAAAAGCAGCCAAGTTTTTTTATCATTGATTTCTTGCTCATCATTCCTGATCTTGACCATCTGAACCCCAAAACCGCCAGCAGGTTTGAAAGGATATGTTATCACGAAAAAAAAATTTAGAGCTAGAAACTACAGAAATAGAAAGAATTGTCAGATTTTCAACTTACTTGAACATATGTGCTCTTTACTGCAACCTTAAGCCAGTAGTGACTTATCTGTGACCAATAGTCATGTGGCAAAACTTTTGGGACCTTTTGGCTAAACTGGGCTGAACTGCAGGCCGTGTTTACACAGAGCGGATAGGAGAAGAATATGGAAACATATGGTATCAAAAATTCACATTTGTTCCAGGTTTTCTCCAATTTAAAAAAAAAATCTTTTGAAATGGGCTTTTTTCTTTTTTACTGATTTATGGCGTTCTAATTTTGTTGTGCTGCACAAAGCACATTTTTGAGCTCTCTAGCCATGGTTGTACTGAATCCATAGAGCTGCAGGTTCTTTATGCTGTAGTCAAAAACTCCACCGTAAAAATGCGACTGGGGCAAAAACCCTTCAAGAACTTGCCGAGGTTCAGATGGTTAAGACACAGTACAGATAAGCTATCCTAAAATGCAGCACAAAATAAACATTATCTGCATAATATGTTGGTACTCAAAGAAAAGTAAAGTTATAAAATGTAGGAGCATCAGTATCAAACATAACTATCTGGAGATGAGTTTGGTGTTGTTTGCAAGATGAAGACGTAAACGTTCATACCCGAGCACCTTTGGCAGGAAGACACCGACATACAGAGCAGTCTCTGCCATCACATGGGCCGTCAATCTCTCCCTGGATTAACAAACGCAGAGCAGATGGCAGTAAGGACCCAGCATCAGCAGCTGGATCATATGAGGCTGCAGTTTGGGTTTATTTGCCATTCCTGAATATTTAACAGCTTTGAGAATCGGTCTTGAGAACGAGCAGATTTCCCTGTGGAGACTTGATAGTCCTGATTAGAAAGCTTCAAACAAATCAGCGTTCCCATATAGGCTTGGGTAAATAACGAGCAATCTGACCTTGATGGGAATTATTTCCGAAACGTATTGACATACTGCTGAAAAGACATTCTGTGAGTCTGCACCTCCAGATACACAGCATTCCCATCAATCTGTGCGTGCATGTGCGTGTGTTTGGGTTCTGGAAGTTTCTCGCTGCAGGAGATATCTGTGTCACAAACATTTAGTCGTGTTTTCTCAGAGCTTACCAAATATTTAGTTGAGTTCATGCTGCTGCCATTGAGGATAACTGCACATCTGTTAATAAACACGTCCTACTGGCTGTTTCAGTCCAAACCTTCGTGGGAATCCCTCCATCGGTCAGACCAACATAGAAGAGTTCGCTATGTCTTTAACGGACTGCTGAGGTTTGGTGCTTTAGCCAAATTGGAAAAACACAGCGAGAAGTGGAAAACTTCAACTGCTGCATTCTAACCTAATTAGCATTTAAACCAATGTATAGGTTTTTCAGAAATAAAGTTTGAGTACAATGGCAACCCATTGAGTCTATGATAATATTGTAATATCCTTTTGAAATTAAGGTCTAACTGTATGTCTGCCAGGCTAAATTGAATATTAAATGTTTCTATTACCATATAATTATTTGTTCTTAATATTAAGTACATATAATCAATATATAAAATATAAATATCTGTGTATGAATCACAGCTATCTGCTTGGTTACAGTTGCTAAGCAATGACTGGACCATAATGTTTAGCTTTTATATGACAGTTGACAGTATAAGGAAGCGTGGTTCTCTAATTGGTTGTTAAATGTGTCAGGATCTGACATTATTTTACCAAAATCAACCGTTTGTGTCCTATGCATCATCTGGTGTCACAGAGTAGGATTTTATTTGGTTGTACATATGTCATACATTAGCACATTTGCTATAACATTACAACAACAACGAATACCAATAATTATGAAAAGTTTGCCAGGAGTCCTTCTTTTTTTCTTTTTTGCAAACATATAAATATATAACGGTGAGTGGTACAAGCCTTAGTTATAGAAAACAGCATTAAAATGATCTAAACAAATGACAGTGTTGTTGATTCCTTGGATAAAATAACATATTTACAGATGTCCAAGTTAAAGCTGGTGTTATAAACAAGTAAAATCGATATACAATCAGAGTGTGTTGTAGTTTTCTCTTGAACAAATCTCACCTATCATTTATTGTATCTCTGTAGCACAACAACTAGCCCAATCCCTGTAGTCTAATATGTCTGATGCATACTATTTACTGAACCTTTCAATATGCAGTTTATGTTATAATTTGGCATTTTTGAATGTTGATGTTACAAATGATCAGCTATGCGCTAAGCCAACTCAGCCATTAGACCACCGTGTCCAGTTCATCAGTTTAGCTCTGGTACCATCTGTGTACAGAACCGCAAACATTTCTGTACACTTAGCAGGAAAACGTAAGTGCTACAGACATAATGTCAACACATATGGAGCTAAACATTCAGTCCCCAGGTGCAGCAAGTATTTAAAGCCATTTTGATGTTAAACGCTAACTAAATCTGCTTGTGGTATTCAAGTTCGATGCGGACACAAACATACAACGTGGACACAAACATAGGATATGTCATATAAGAAGTTACATATACACACTGACATAAAGTTCACCAACGGGTTCAGGGTCAATCTGTGTTACACTGATGGATCAGTGCAGTAGCACCGGTTGTGTTCACAACAAATGAAGCTGTAATTAAACTTTGTGTGATGTATTTCACACAAGATCCCAGTACAATTTTGAACCACCGCTGTCCAGCATGTGCTGCAAAGAATGTTGACTCAGCTCTGTCATAGGTATTAGGCATAATGTGATGGTGTTTTTCAGAACAGGTTAATATTCTAATATTTTGTGTTTTTGAGTTTAATAAGCATGTTAAAAATTATGGAAACACAGCCTGAAGGTGAGTGACTTCACACTCGCTGTATCAGGTCAAATTAGCTTCTACAGTGTACATAATGTAATAAATAACAAAATTACAATTATTAGCAATTATCAAGATCAACATGACTGACATGTTTTAGTGTGATGCAGTTCAACTTTCTTCATCTTTAGAAATGCACCATAATTATGTGTCAGCAAACACACATCTAAAGTAGAGTAGTAGTTACCATGTAAGTATTAGTTACCATGTATTATGCCTTGAGATGTCAGTGTCATGATTGGTGCTATATAAATACAGCTGAACTGAACTGAACCGAATGGAAGTGAATCGAATCAGATCAAGTCAAATCAAATTGAAACAAATCGAATTAGAACTGAGCTGAATTGAACTGAATTGAATTAATATGAACTGAACTGAACACTCCAAACGAATGTGAAACATTTTAGAACAATTATTGTCGTTGCTATTGTACATACAATAGGGATGCTAACCACATCCAACATAGCCTTAAACATGTCCTAAAGTAAAATACACAATGTTTGAGGTCTTCGGTAGACTTAATGAGTACATATATATTGCTACATATAAATTAATCTGACATGCATCAAAAAAAGATTAAAAATTTATAGCAAGGACAGCATATGTTGCTGGTTTTGGAAATAGTCACAGGTTGACTAATATGAAGGCAAACTAAATACAGCTTTGACTATCAGTGACGGAGGAAGTCCTCAGAGCTCACTTTAGTGAAAGTAACAATGTCACAGTTTAAACATTCCCACTTACAAGTAAAAGTCCTTCACTAAAAAACATAGTGAAGTGTTATATATATATATATATCTATAACCAGCAAAATGCACTTAAAGTTTGAAAATAAAAATATTCATTGCATATCAAAGTATCAAAAATTTTACTATAGGATAATTATTACTGATGCATTAACATGCAAGCAGCATTCAAATATTGAAGGTGACTGAAGTACCGCTGATTTATTCACTTTGTTCACTCAGGTGGCCTAATTTACCGTATAACAGTTATTATTGATATGTTGATGCCAGTCATTATCTTATAAAAGCTTGTTAAATTACTAATTTGCTGTTAAGTAACTGCGGCTGTCAGACAAAGGTAGTGCAGTAAAAAGTAAAATGTTTGCCTCTGAAATATAATGGAGCTGGAGTAGAAAACAGAATAAAGTTAAAGCTCAAGTGAAATACAGAGGACTTAGAAAGGCACATAAGAACAACATTTGAGTAAACTTAGTTACTTAATGTCACTGGTGGTTACACTATATGCTGTGTCTGATGTATCTGAAATGTATGAATATTTACATACTGTAGAAATTATTTTATTTGCAGTACATTTTGCAGTCTTAGTGGGGATATCATGTATTAATGAGAATTTAAAAGGAGAGTCTTACTGCGCTGAGCTGCTGCACACACAGGACCAGGACAAGGATCCACCTGTGAATACAACAGTCGTAACAGATTAGCTGCAGCAGCTACTGGAAGCTTTTAAACAGACACTGACTCTGTGCAGTTTAACCTACATTGTGCAAATCATAACCCCCTGATTTATAAAAAATGAAATGAGAAAAAGACAATTTGCTAAACTGATGCACACTAGCTGATGGCATGTTGTTGCTTTTGCATGCAGAGGAACAAGTCACCACGAGGAAAGCAGCAAGAATGTTGTCTGACCAATTTATTATTTGATAACTTGCACTTGACATCTGACATATAAGTGTAACTGTGTGCATGTGTGGCTGCCCTTGTGTGATGGATAGGAGTTGTTTGGTATACAAGCGCTCAGATGTGTTGAAAAGCTGCATAAACAGGCGACAAGTGTGTTTGTTTTCAGGTAAACAGACTCACTGGCCAAAGCAGGAAATGTGAATTCCATCGATATTTGACACACATACCTCATAAATATTTAACTTATTTTCAATGTAAGAGCCCAGGGGTATGTATATACTGCAGATTAGGGACTTTTAGAAAGAGAAAGTATGTGTTAATTATTAGTAAAAAGTATCATCGGATATATTTATATTGGCATATCACGCATTAAAGTTCAGCCACACAAAGTTACCATCTGTTATCATCAGTAGACGCTAATACAGATACACCAGAATGATAAAGTAACAATTTATTATTAATACAGTTGCAGTGGGACTCACCAGAGTGGGCACAAAGTCACAACAGTAGCTGAGGATTTCATGTTTCATTCATCAGTTTGCCTCCCAGGTGAGTGTTGGCCTCAGTGCTGCCACGTGTGGCGGATAGAAGGAAGCATGGAACAGCAAAGACACCTGTTAGCAAGTGGCATCACAGCATAAAAGAATAATATCATTAGAGATCAAAAGCAGTACGTGCATTTATGGCAATAAAACATGATAATTTGGTACTAATTAAGAAAATGCTGCTGCTGTCTTCCTTCCAGTTTATTTCCCAAAGGTTTGCAGATTGTGTAATCTACAAGCAACAGCCCAACATGCATATATAAATATCCGCTACTCACCCAGATTCAGAAGCTCAAATTAATTTTAATGAAGACTTTAGTCCATCCCAAACAGCAGCATCTTAAGATTCAAACTAATCTCCTTCCTCCATGTCAGTAAACACCAAACTGCCACTGTGGAAATGAGATGAGGAGAAGCGCGGTGACTCTGGTTGACCACATCAGACCGCCTCCCTCCTCAAGGTCAAGTTCTCTGGGCTGTCCTGTCCGTCAGCGGACTCAAACCCAAATGGAAAAGCTATTTGGATTTTAACTAGAGCAATGATCCGGCATCGCCCGAAGTGCAGCAGTGGATGAGTGGGATGAGAAAGCTGGTTGCTGAGGAAGGCACTCAAAAAGACTTTCATCACCCCAGTGGTTTACTATTCAGCTCTTGATGTAAATGCAGCAGAAAAGCACCATGAGAAGGCCGGCGTTTGTAGCTCCTCTGATCCTGTTTGCTGTGATGCTGATGGCGACTGAGGGAAAAAATGTAAGATGTTTCTTTGTTTCTTTACAGACACAGCATTGTACAAGGCTCTGATTCATTCTAAGCAAACCCTGACAAGGCAGATGCTACACTGGCTGGCTATTCTTTATTTATGCTTTTATTTTATGCTACACTCACATGGCACAGTCTCAATCAAACTTTCAGTGTTTTGTCATTTGATTTATAGTAGACTACAGAGACTGTGGTACTATAGTGATATGATGATTGATTAGTGAGCTTTGTTCAGTAGAAATGTACATCACAACCTGATTCTGTGTCTACTAAATCAAATTCTCTTCCACTTGTTTATAATGGCAGCACTGACTTGCACATCATCTATGAATATTTTTACTCTATCAACACCATTTTTCATTCGTTTAGATAATTGTTAATGCTGTTTAGAGCAACTTTAGCTGTAACTCTCCAAGGTCCCATACGTAAAGCCACTAAATCCCTGTTTACTCTGCAGCGTGTGTATTTCCTTTTGTGTATATTGTTGCTTTAACTTTGATATACACTGCTGTGGTCTGTTTGTAGCTGTCACGTCCATGCTTATACGAAACATCTTGCATCCTGAAGAGAGATGTGGTGTCTGTTTGCACATTTAGCTCAACTGTGTACAATATTCTTCAGCGAGCTATGTTGGTGGGCCTTTATGTGGTGGGTCAGGATTGGAGAGAAGGGAAGTTCAGGGAGGTGTGTGAGTATTTGCAAAAAAGGAAAAAAAAGAAAAAGAAAAAGAAGGCATCCAGCACTGGACAGAAAGGTTAGGAGAGACATTTCTGCATTAGTTAACATTTTCCCAGAAATAAAAACTCTACTCCACGTCACTAGATTGATAAGGGAGCTAATAAAACTATGGAGAATCAGCAATCAAGACTAAAGGTCATACATGATGAGAAAATCTACATTTTTATGGTACAGCCATGTTACAGCACCGACATGCTTCCCCTACATCTATGGGACAATGATTATGCTCATGACAATTTATTTCATGCTTGATTATCATCTCATGTGCACAGGGAAATTGAATTCATCACAGTTAAAAGGCCACCGAATCAAATGAGCCAATGAGCTTTAGCCATGCACTGCACGATGCAAAGGTGAATTGGAAATGCCATGCATCTCAAACAACTTCATTATATTAACAGCTAATAGCCCATAGCTGATCTATTACGTTGCCTACAGACGACCCACTGTGCAGCTTACTGTTTCTTATTACTGCTGTTCCACGTTCTTTAGTCTGTTAGCTTCAATGATCCTTTTCCTCTGCTGATAAGCAGTAACGTTTACAGCTTTCAAATTAAATGCCACTGTGCTGAATAGAGACACAAGAGGTCCTTAACACCACAGAGTTATAGATGTTATTTAGGCAAATTGCTTCCATAAATCCTCCACAAATCCTCCACAAGTAAACTTTCGCTGAGCGAATAATGAAGTATTGATCAGCACAATGTTTGTGAAAGTGGCGACTGATCGTGCAACTTTTGGGATCACTCAAACTGCGACTTTGCCTTCAGTTGATGCAGCCAGTAAGCTCAAAATCATCTGATTAAACAAGAAGGAAAACAGAAGTGCTTTCACACTATTATTATATATTGTTATCAAGGCCAAAGTGAAATAATACATGCAGCTTGTTTTGTTACCTGTAAGATGCAGTATGTATCTGCAGTGTGGTTCATGGTTGTTGACAGATAAAATGTGTTTACAGTGATTTATAAAGAGAACCACAATTTGCTTCCAGAGAGGCATGACAGAAAAACTGGAAAACTGCTGACTGTTTTTATTTTTTGTCTTTTTTTTTTTGTTTTTGTTTTTTTTAGTGTGTATGCAATGGGAAATCAAGATGTCACTGTGCAGGAGTAAAAGGCAGCAGGGTAAGTAAACTGTTTATTTTAAGTGTAAAACAGTCAAATCAATCAATGTTGGCGAGTTTTTATGAATGAGTTCTTCCCACTGCAGTTTTAAAGCAAGACCACATTTTTTTAGTATGATTTTGTTTTGCTGTGAATACTGTACTGAGGGAGAACAAGACATGAAATGTTTGACATTTTGTGACCCAGAAAATGGTCTGCAAAAAGTCCTATGTGATGGTGTATATTTAATTATTTAACAAATATTTCATATTAGCATAAACCAGCCAACAAAGTATGCAAAATGCAGATATGAGGGGCATTTTAGATGTATTCATTTAAAGCATGGCAATGAGAAAATTAGAAGACAGAATAAGATCCCCGGTTCGCATCGAAGTTAGGACGCCCGGGATCTTTCTGTGTGGAGTTTGCATGTTCTCCCTGTGCAGCGTGGGTTTCACTGGGTACTCCGGCTTCCTCCCACAGTCCAAAACATGCTGAGGTTAATTGATTATTCTAAATTGTCCGTAGGTGTGAATGAGAGATGCTTGGTTGTCTGTCTCTATGTGTAGCTCTGTGATAGGCTGGCGACCTGTCCAGGGTGACCCCTGCCTTCGCCCAAGTCAGCTGGGATAGGCTCCAGCCCCACCACGACCCCGCAGAGGATTAAGCGGTGTAAAGATAATGGATGGATGGATGGATGATTTTTCCATGTGTGTCTACATATCCAGTTATGCTTGAACACATGCAAATAGATTCATTCATCCTAATTTTGGAAAACCTTTGTGAAAGTTGTTTATGCTGTGAGATTTACCTTCTTAATTTTCATTTTGTCACAGATGGTTTACAATTATGTTTAAAAATAAATCTGCATAATTTCCAAAGTTATAAATAAGTCTCTTAATGCAGAGAAATAATATTAATGTTTATGTAATATTTAGGTCATTTTTACTCATATTACTGATTATATTTACAGATGATATTTGGTAAAAGTTGAATTTGCATCTCTACTGTTTGTAATTTGTCTACCCCACACTAAAACACATTAGTTTCCACTTGCAGGGAGACAAAGGTTTTCCTGGACAGCCAGGTCCTCCAGGGACAGACGGCCGTCCAGGACCAGACGGTCACGCTGGGCCGATGGGACCAAAGGTAACATTTCATCCGAGTTCTCGTGCCACTTCCTCATTCTGTATCTTCAGTCTAAATCCAATTCCCATAGTGTCACATTGTGACTGTGACAAACTGCACTTTTTGTATAGCTAGACACTTTTATTTGTGCTTTTCCATGTCTACATACATCTCAGTAGATCACAAAGATTAATTACAGGTTGCTCTCTTTGACAGGGCAGCACTGGGCCTGATGGACCTTGGGGACCAAAAGGAGATCCGGTAACATAACCCTGCTGCCCAGGCTTGTGTCTGTTGGGTTTTTGTTGGGTTTTTAGTCTGTAACACTTACGTTCAATAAAAAATAAAAATAAGAAATGTTGTTTTGCTTCTATCATCACAGGGACTTGAAGGCAAAGAGGGATTTGCCGGGTCTCATGGCTTGCCGGTGAGTTTTATAGTGTACACATGTGCTACTCTGTTCATCCTGTGACTTATCCATTGTGTGCTCTTGAAGATGTTCATATGTGTCAGATGTTTTTTTTTTTACGTTCTTCTTCTTATACTCTCTTACAGGGTGTCCCAGGCCTGCAAGGGCCTCCAGGTTCTCCAGGGGCCCCAGGCTGCAATGGAACAGATGTAAGAAAATATTACACATTAACAGTGGCATCTGCAATCATATGAGCACATATTTTGAAATGTGTTTAGTGAATGTTTAAAAGTGTTGAAAATAATGTCTTGAACACATTACCTACTCACAGGGAGATGATGGACCTCCTGGTAGTCCTGGGGCCTATGGTCTTGATGGGAATCCAGTAAGAAACAAAAGCAATTTATTATTGTTTTGTGCTGAAATACAGGATTGTGGCATTGGTACATCTATCATCAATTTCTATTTCTTGGTGCCATCCTTACAATTAACTCTTTTTCTTCAAACTTTTACTTTACAGGGTCCACCAGGTCTACCCGGACCTAAGGTAAAAAAAAAAAAACTAAAAACATGCAAAAGAAAAGCAAGAAATATGTTCATTCTTAAAGTTAACTGCAGGATTGCTCAGCAGTGTCTGTCTTCTAAGAAGCTTAGCAGCAATATCCTCACTCACCATGAGAAAATAGCATGATGCTGCACAAACAGCTGCCCCCTTCTGTTTCCCCCGAACTCCCTGAACTCATTTTGTTCCTCGTCCATGTGAGACCAATAGCTTGTTTAAAGATTTTTCTTTGTTTTGCTTTTCATTCATCAAGTCTGTCATCCCATTTTTATCTGCAACAGGAATTGTGTTAATTCTCAAAGCTAATTATCAGAACGAGGACTCCTGAGAGCACTTAATGTTTATGTGAAGGCACAGGAATGCTAGCATTAAGGTTCACTATAGTGTACATGAACTGACCTTCTGAAGGCGTCACTGAGGGAAAATTATCGTAGTTGCAATCAAGATGACAATCGCAGGCTTTGCCTTAACGTGTGGATCAATACAGTCTGTAGATGCAGTCACCTCTGTGTGTCTGTGGTCTGACAATTTGCATTCACCAGTGTGCTCATGTGATGGTAGCTGAAACATGTCTTAGTTAAGGACATTAAAAGGCTGCACTCTTCCAACTTCCCAACTTTGATTGTATGATACTTCTGGATAGGAAGGCCTATTCTCAACACTCTCTTGTGAGTGATCGCTTGAAGCTCTAAATCTGTCTTGTCATGTCTGCATCATGGCAGTGGATGATTTGAATTGTCTTGTTCCTTCAGCTTGTGGAATCGTTTTAGAAGCGGTTGCCAGTTCTAACCATTGTTGCATATAGTAAACTCAAGAAACTGGTTATTCTAATTGTGAGCACATGCATGTGATGCAGTAAGTGATGGAGCACAGCTTTGAATTAGATTTAAAATTTGCAGCTTTCAAGTTTTAATGCCTCTTTCACGCTTCTGCTTGACAGGGTGAATCTTTCATATCAACTCATTCACAACGTGGGCCTCCTGGGCCGCCTGGAAGAGATGGAAGCCCGGTAACATCTTCAAGTGTTTTCCATATCAGCTAAAGACACCTTCCATGAAGTACACATGGAAAAAGTAGTACTAGATTAGAACTTATATCTACAGTTACGCGTGCTTACATTAATTGCATTTAAATTTCAGGGAGATCCAGGTTTCCCTGGAGGAGACGGACCACAAGGGGACCCCGGAGCAAGGGGGTCTTTTGTAAGTGTTTCTGGCGTTCTTGCAAAACCTACATATAGCACTCTGGAGACATTAGACAGTGCTGTGTGGTATAATTGTGTGTTTTCTTTATGGACAGGGGTATCCTGGTCCCACAGGGACTCGGGGATCTAAGGTAACACTGCTGAATGTTTCTTTGGATATGTATGTTTATGTTTGACAGCTTATGTTGTGATAATGTGTATAATTGAGTAAATAAAAAGACAACTGCAGGACTTTTGTTTTATTGTCTGGTTATCAGTATCATATTCACCTGAGAATGTCTAAACATTTCCCAACTATTTCCTTTGGCTACTACAACTGTTTAGCCACAGAGCTTGTTAATCAGTATTATAGAACATGTACTTTTACATGCACTGTGATCTCCCACTTACTTGTGGAACTGATCACAAACAATAAATGATAGTGATCAGATTAAAATCAGAAAGGGATTGCATTTTATTGGTAGTGGGAATAGTAGGAACTGGAAAAGGAGTTGTTGAAATCTGATTATTTATACAACTAAGTTGCAAATCCCTGTATCCATCCTGCAGGGTCAAGAAGGTGCAAGTGGTGTCCCAGGACATCGAGGACCAAAGGTAGTTTATTTTTTTTAAAATGCACTATTATAGGGGTAATAGAGGATGTTGAATAGATAGCAAGACATTGTGCTGTATTATTTTTATTATTTTTTACCATTTCTGTTCTAACATCTGTATCACGCCTTATTTTTTCATTGAAGATCTTCATTTGTTTGATATAGGGGAGACAGGGGCCAAAAGGCCTACCGGGGCCACCGGGTCGGGTTAGAGAGTATCTGACAGAGAGTCTCGGCTTGTTGAAGGTACAGTAATGATATTAAATATTCTTAAGAGTGATGCTTCCTGTATGGAAATGGTAAAGCAACATTACAGAAGAAAGCTCGTTTGAGAAAAAAACAAGGTGCATTGGATTCAACACATTGCTCATCGTGCTTGTAGTTTCGCACATCAAAATTAAACACAGACCCAATGGAATCACACCTCAGTAGCTGGACAGTGTCCAAGCGTTGCAGCGGCTGATTGAACAGCAGGATTTTCACACAGCCTCTGTGTGGTCGAGGTTAAAAACACTGGCAAGCCAACAAAGCAAAAACGGAAGAAGATAAAGATGGAACACATTTACACAGAGAGAGGCTGTTGACTAGTGGATCTAAAACAAAAAAATCAAGCAGCATCAGTGTGCTTGACAAATGTCATTAAAAACTCATTACATTATAGTTTATTATTTCTCGTATTGAACTGTAAACTGTGGAGTGGAGATGGGACAACAGAGAAAAGGTCACAGGGTCACCAAATCTAGAATACATAAAGCAAATTTAATGGGGAAACTTCTTGTTAATGGGAAATTAACAAGTAGTTAAGTAAGCAAGCAAGTAATGTTTATCATATATTGCAGCTTTCTAGATCCAACGTGTTTCATTTTTAAAGATGCATTAAAGAAAATGCAAATAAAGACACTGTGTAAGCATAATAAATTGAGATACAGTATTTATAAAGAATACCACTTGAAAGCATCTCTAATAAACTAGGCCCTGAGCTGTTCTTTAAAGGTATCTACAGTTTCTATAGCCCAGCAGACTGACAGGCCAGAATTATAGTGAACCATAACCTGAGGTTTATTTCTTATTCAGGGTGAAAAGGGACAACACGGAGATCTTGGAGATAAAGGCTGCAAGGGTGAACCAGTAAGTTCCTCTTTAAAATTCACATCAGAGACACTCTCTGGTTTGGCCGTTGCACCTTCAGACATTTTAAAATGAATGCACTTTTCTGATTTTTGTGCTTGTTTCAATCTGTCACCAGGGAGATATTGGCTATAGCAGTTCTGCAAAAGGACAGAAGGGAGACAAAGGACTGCTGGGTCCAGAAGTAAGAAACAACATCTCATTTCTTCCATTCCATGCGGCCTTTGAATTTTCCCATCTGATTGTGCATGCAGTACATTCTGGACTGCTGCACCACCATCTTTCTCTCTCTGTAGCATTACACTTTGCACTGAGGGCTTCCAAGTACCACTTTAGAAATAGCTCAAGAAAGAGGATGATCAGCAGAGGGCAGCGATGCAACATTACACTCCATGTGCCATTTGCTGTCATGCCTCAGAATTCTTCTGCACATTCAGGTGGATACAGCACTGCAACGCTTGAGAGTGCCCTGAAAAGAGCCGGCATGGTTACGTCCTCCTCTATCAATATGTCTGATCGGTGCATCAAAGACACCCAACATGACTGAGAATGTGAAATCTTAGCCTGACCTGAAATCACCGTGCTTAATCCTGAATATCCAAATGTCCCATGGTATTAAACAGACCTTGGACGGGACTCGACCCTTTTAAATGCAGCCAAATTTTCCTGTGAAGACCAATTTTACAGCTTTTCATTTAACATAAGGAAAACAAGGACATCTAAAAAGCAGTTTTTAAAACTCTAACACATGAACCTGAACTGAGGCTCTGCTAATCATGTCTGTTTACGTAGATCTAAATCTTTTCTGTTGACTGCTTTTAATGTGGTCAGACCAAAAAGAACTTTTCAACTGGGGGGGAAAAGAAAACATGCATGAGGGTTTTGTTAAACTATAGACACTATGAAATTCTTACTTAACTGTCCTTTCAGGGAAAGCCAGGGAAAGATGGTGATCCTGGACAACATGGAGCGAGGGTACTGTACTACTGTACTACTGTACTATGAGTGTTTGTGTGTGTGTGTGTGTGTGTGTGTGTGTGTGTGTGTGTGTGTGTGTGTGTGTGTGTGTGTGTGTGTGTGTTTGTGACTGTGTGTGTTTGTGTCTGTGTGTGTGTGCATGTGTGTGTGTGTATTTACTGTGTGGCTTCTGAGTACAACATAGTTCTATTTAGGGAAGGCCTGGAGCCAGAGGTGAGTCGGGATATCCAGGAGCACCAGGAGGACTTGTGAGTCACCCTATATCTATCTCTATCCACCTATCACTGACATTGTTTTCAAATTTAGTTTCCCTAAATATATTGGTTACAGTCCCTTTACATTACACAGTTGGGTTTTTAATGCTTTGTACGATGTTTTGTTTTTATACTAATGTATTTAGGGTGAAAAGGGAAACAGGGGTGTACCTGGACCACCTGGAGATGTGAGTTTGTCATAACTTTCTACTTTGCAATCCCTCTGTGGCATTTTGCTGCCAGTATTTTCAGTGTGCTTTATACAAGCCAAAAATTATAGATCCAGCAAGCCAAACTGGTATGTTAGTCCGTGTGATCTATTTTGAAACATAAACTGATGGCAGAACATTTTCTTAAAAATTGTGTGGTCTTGTTTACAGATATATGGCCCTGTGACAGAGCCACTCAAAGGATACTTGGGAGATCCTGGTCCTCCAGGCTCACCTGGGGTCCCTGGGCCTCAAGGTAGATGAACATGATGCTCTATAATAAACAGGCTTAGAGAGATGAAAGACAAACAGATCAGCACGGCAAAGCCTGATGGCAATGTTTACCATTGGTTTGTAACCAGTGCTGTTGCAGTAGTTATGATTGACTCTAAAGTAATGTTGTCTTTACTGCTACAGGCTTGCACAGACATAAATAATATAAGTTACTCTTCTTTTCTCAGGTCTTGTGGGATTTCCTGGACCTGATGGACCTCCAGGTGTGCAGAAAGCAGCCATTCCCATCCTATTATTGTATCACTAAGACCGTTCTTCACATTTGGACAATATAAAGAGTATAAAGGTACACTGTAATGACATACACTTGAAATATAGTGGTCATAGTGTTTCACCCTACCTCACACAGGTCATGGATCTGGGATTTATGGGCCAGGCCCACGTGGTCGCAATGGCTTGCCAGGCCTCAAAGGAGACCCGGGAGATGGTGGGGATATTTATGCAGGACAGCCAGGTCCAGAAGGGGATCCTGGTGACCAAGGGCCACCTGGAGATCCGGGCCCAAAGGGACTTCCTGAAGACAGAAGTATGTGAATGTGTTAAAAAAAAAGGTCATGTCATTGAAACACAACAACTTTCAGCGCTAATAATACATTACTGTGTGATTTAATTTCTTCTTTCAGTAACACTATTACTTAAATGTCCAGGCTAAATCAACAAACTTCTTATATAGTTTGTTGTACTAAGTGTTTTCAGTTATGTAAATGTTTCCTTTTTCATAATTCCCATAAGGGACAGCAACAGTTAATACACAATGCTGTGTACATGGGGTTTTTTAAATCTCAATTTGATATTGTTTTTAGATCATTTTTATGCCTTTCTTACACACTGAAAGAGAAGAGAAATGTAAAGTGTGGGGATTTACATGCAATTAATTGTCTCTAGCTGGGAATCAAACTCGTAATTCACTACTCCTGTATTTTTTTTCTGTGTGATGTGCACCCTAAAAACTCTAAACATAGTCTTTGCTCTCTTTGGCCCCTTACAGAGCATTAGAGCATTTACTGTAAGGCTGCATAGATGTAGAAAATATAATTCAATGTCATCTCAAAGTTTTCTTGCTCTCTTCTCCTATCTAATGAGCACAAACTTAAGTGCCACAAGCAGCAAATGTGGTGATTTTGATTTGCATGGGAACTTTTTCTGAGATCCTTTTATTGTTGTCATTCTACCTTTGTCCTCACAGGCAGAGGCTTTGTGCAAGTAAATCTGTAATGGCTTAGCCCCTCATTTTAATAATATCTTTAAACACTGAAATGTGCATGTGTTCAGTCAATAAAGATAAAACACTGTAGCATCGTGGAACTTCTCCTGTAAAAAGAAGACAGCAGGAGCTCTCTTCCCTATTTATCTAAGACATCAGTGAGCTGTAGAGTTGCAGGGTGATTTACCCTGCCTGTGATCATAAAACTACTTATAAAGCTTATTGCAGTTCTTGAGGGTGATGTCATACAGAAGAGCCAGCATGAGATACACTAGCATCAGTGTAGGATTCAAATTAAAACATAGCTATATTGTTGTGTTGCTTGTAGCTAACAGGATTACCAAGGGTCTCCCAGGCATGAAGGGAGTGAGAGGTATACCTGGACTTATGGGATATGATGGACCATTTGGAATGAAAGGTGGGAAATTAAATGCTATTCATGAATTAATAATAGTTTGCATTGATGATTACAGTGTATGTGTCTGTATATGTAAATACATATACACATGTGTTTATGTAATACAATATGTGATAAAAAGAGGCAACACAAAAAACTATATTTATTCCTATGTTGTTCCATTGTACAGGCGAGAAGGGGGAGCCCTGTAATGAATGTGTGGGATCAGGACCTCCAGGACCACCGGGTCCCCGTGGTGTGCCTGGCAGTCCGGGTAAAACCATTCACTGCAATGCAAACATGCACATCCTACTCTGTCTGACTTCAAATGCAAATGCTGGTAATGATAAAAAATAATAAAACATTCAAAACTGGAATATGGACATGTTTCTGTCCCTCAGGCTACAATGGAGGACCAGGTAACAGAGGTGATCCAGGGTTCACAGGACCTCGAGGTTTACCTGGAGGCCCTGTAAGAAAGCCTTACTGAAAAAAATAAATAAGACAGTTGTTGTGGTTGTCTCGTTTGTCTTGGTGTAAACAAAAGTTTCTCTGCAAAGGGTCCCCATGGTGAAGTAGGACTTCCAGGGACTCCAGGACAAAAGGGAGAGTCATATGCCTACGGCATTCCTGGGGCAAAGGGTGAAAAAGGAGAGCCAGGACAGCCTGGCTGGCGAGGTCCAGATGGTGTCTCTGGGTCTCCTGGATTACCAGGTCGCAAAGGCAATCATGGGCTTCCAGGCGATTCAGTGAGACTTTTTCTTAACAGATTTGAACCTAAAATGCCATTTTTTTTGTCATTTGATGTCACATTTATTGAGTCCTTAGGTTTTCATTCAAGTTTAAGATCCATGTATGTCATGTCAGTGAAAGCTGGACCAAGTTCTCTGTCCACTCTCTAGTATCCCTTCCCTGGTGCTGATGGAGAGCGTGGTTTCCCTGGCCAGCCAGGGCCTTCAGGCAGACCAGGAACAGTTGGCTATCCTGGGTCAGGAGATTATGGACCTGCTGGACTTACAGGAAGTAAGGGAGATGCTGGGGTACCTGGCCTGCCAGGACAGCCGGGATTTCCAGGTGATGAAACACACTGATCAATAAACGCTTCAACAGAATACATAAATACACAAGAAAAATGGACAAATATTGTATGCCATTTCCTTTCTCCCGCCTTCATTTGCAGGCCAAAAAGGGGAACCTGGCCACATCCACTTCAAAGGACTTCCTGGACCACCAGGAGATAAAGGACAGCCTGGCTTACTGGGAAGCCCAGGTAAGCATGAATACATTGTTTATGAGGTGGCTGGAGGAATGGTCTTTAAATTACAATATAATAGAAGATGGAAACACCTCTTATACTTATCAACAAACATCCAGGTTATCAGGGGGCACCAGGTTCCCCAGGATCACCAGGTTTTCCAGGACAGAAAGGGGAAGGAGGCAGCGTGTCAGTTCCTGGACAGCCGGGGTTACCAGGAAGGAAAGGTAATCCAAAATAAGTCACATTTATATCCTGACAGTTTCAAGATTCCCAGAACTATAGGATAACTTTGGATGTTTGTCTGATATCTCCAGAAAGGAATAGAGCACTGCTAAAGGTATTGTTAAAGTACAGTTTAACTGTGTGTTTATGGTTTAGGTGAAAAGGGGCAGTCAGGACTCCCAGGCACCACAGTTAGGGGCCTTCCAGGCCAGCCAGGTGCACAAGGTCGTCCTGGTCATCCTGGACATAAGGTGAGAAACATCAAAGGAAATATGTGGATTTGTCGGGTTTTCCATGTATAGTTTTGTAAGGTTCAAGTTGACTTAAGATTGCTATTTTAAGCAATGAGTGGCTATTTGATGGGGTTTCTAAAAAAGATTTGTTGTCTCTGAAGCACTTTACTCTCACAAGTTGTATAGAAATGAAAGTTCACCCCTGAAATCAGTTGAATTCAGTGTAGAGTCATAAGGATTAATGTGCAAACATAGCTGCCACTGGGTTTTCCATGTATAGTTTTGTAGGGTTTCATTTTAAATTCATCAGAAAATATTCATAATTAATGATACTATAGGGCCCTAAACTTAAAATTGAGTTTAGTCAGGTAATTAGTATTATTTATTTTAAATTTCATAAATCCCACTGTAGCATCTTCGTCTTAATATTTAAACTTGTAAGGTAAATTTCTCCGGCACTTTAGCTCAACTTATGTTTTTTTGTGTGCTTTATTATAACAGTGACTTGACTCGACAACAAGATTTTCAAGATATATGATAAAGCATACAGTAGTGAACATCAACATGTAGAATATACCGTATAGGACTTAGGCTATAGTACGGAAGCAACTGAAAAACAGCACAAATCCATCTCTGAGATGGTATCATTACTTTCTTAATGTGCTGTCTTTTGTGGTAGAAGATTAGACAATGAAAGACAAATCTGAATGGAGAATGGATCGACATTTTAGGAAATAGGCTTTTCTGATTTATTGCAGAGTAACAACAGACATGAATAATGCCCTTCTTTCCAAGTGGGAAATATAGAGCAACAGCCAGCCACCAGTTATGTTTCAGACTGAAAAACAGGGGAAACAGCTACTGCAGCCTGTCTTTGTCCAGAGGTAACACAATCTGACTACCAGCACTTCCAAAGCTCTCTAATTCTCTTGAGTCTTGTCATCGTTGTGAGGTTGCCTGGCAACCAGCAGAAGTCGTTGAGAGTGTTTACATGGCCGTTAATATCACAGTTTTAAGTCCTGTCTGGGTTTGATCATATTGAGGATATGGTGTTTTCATGGAACATAAGAAAACGTGGGTATTCATTTCCTTGTGTTCAAGGTCATTACAGTGTCCAGGTTTCCGATCATTTATACTATCGTGTCTAACTTCTCATCATCTACACCTGGATGTTTTTTACCAGAGGATAACATTCAGAAACCCGGATGGCGTGGTTATAGGTTTTTGAAACCAGAATGAGATGTCATCATGTACAACAACACATAACCAGCATATTCCAATAATCTGATCATAAAATCACAACTTGCTGTTGTTACACTTTCAGTACATCTTAATAAAAAAGAGCACATTATTGAGCTGTTGAGATGTTGGTGGACAGATTTTTTTCAACCCTCAGACAGAATCAGACTGGCTGTTGCTGCTATTTTTAGTTTTTTTTAATCTAGTGTTTGTGCTAATCTAAACTGAGATGATGCTGCCTGTAGCTTTGTATTCATCCTGCAGAACCAGGAGCGGCATTAATATTTCCCTCTAATCTACAGTATAACCCAGTGGACTATCAGTGATGGAGAGAGAAACGATTTGGCTTTAAAAGAAAAACAGAAAGTGGGACAGTTAAAATGTGATGACTTTAATTATTGTTACTGTCGTTTATTACTGAAGAAAAAAGTCACCCCTTAAGATGCACTGTTTGAAGTGATGAGTGTCCATTTGTTTGGGTCTCTAAAACTGAAGCACTTTTTATGAGTCATGAGACATGAGACAGTCATGAACTGTAAAGAAATGAAAGTTCACCACTGAAATCAAATGAATTCAGTCAGAATCATAAGGACTCATGTCCACAGAGAGCTGCCACTGACCTCCAGATTTCAATGTCTCTGTGTATTTTAAAGTCAGAGGTCTTATAAAGTCACCTAGCGTTAGGTCTCTTGGTATAATTTCACTCTAGAATCGCGCTGACGTGTGCATATGAAGATATGAATTCTGGGTAATTTTTATTATCAGGGTGAGGGTGGCCCTGGGTATCCTGGCCTTCCAGGGCCCCGAGGGCGTCCAGGTGAAGATGGAGATCCTGGGTCAGTTGGTGATCCAGGGCGCCCTGGCCGACCTGGAAATCCAGGACCAGTGGGCAATCCAGGGTTTCAAGGAGAAAAGGGTACTCATGCACCAAAAGAACACACTGTACCTCTTGGACAGGCATAAATATATGCCAATGTAAGGTTGATCATATTTATAAAAATATTTGTTCATCTCTTTACTGCATTGTTTTATGCTTCATCTAGGAAGAAAAGGTTCTGTAGGCCTTGTAGGACCGCCTGGTAACAAAGATTCATGTAAAGGTGGTTTACCTGGACCACAGGGACTACCGGGACCAGATGGTTATCCAGGACATCCCGGTCAGTGTATCCTGGAATCATGTGATGTACTTTACTGTCAGCCCTAGAAGGACAATGAATGTAGAAGGTGAACGCTAAAAGAAGGTTGAATGTTGGTTAATATCCTCTCTTTAATTCAATGCAGTTAACAAATGCAAACAATTTATATATAAAGAATCAATGCTTCTCTCTCCATATTGTCCTCTCTTCTCCACATTGATTTTGTCTTGTCTGTCCTCTCCCAGGAGCTAATGGCTTTCCTGGTGAGAAGGGAAATGTAGGTGCACCTGGGTTTGGTCGTCCTGGAGCTCCTGGGGCTCCTGGTGTTCCTGGACCATCAGTGCCGGGTTCAAGTGGGCCTCCTGGAACAAAAGGGATTAAAGGACAAACCGGCGTGCCTGGCCAACCGGGTATGGCATTGTTTCTCTGAAAGGCCTAAACACTCATTAAATGGTGGTTAATTCTTAATTAGTTAAAAGATGTGAAATCAGTTTTATATTTTAGTACTCACTGCTATGACCATGTAAATGATAAAATACTGTCCAAGAAGAAAATGTCAAATTTACTTTCAAGAAATAACGAAAATGTCAAGACTCTGGATTTATGCAACATATTTATATTTATTAAAGCTTAACCCATACAAACATGTGTACAAATGTTTACACCTGCATGTGTTTAGATGGAAACTTAGAACTTAAGCTTTGCTCTTTGTTTTTTTAGGACTGAGAGGGGATCCTGGACCAGATGGGCTACCAGGATATGGACTGGAAGGGTTGCCTGGAAGTAGAGGGGCACCGGGTCAAATAGGTAACACACGGATGCAAAGACACACACCTTCAGTACTGTTTCTGGTTCACTGCTGTGATAAAGTTCAAGCCTCCCCCTGACTGTTTACAGGTGACCCTGGCCGATATGGAGCCATAGGTCCTCCAGGTTTTCCAGGTATTAAAGGAGAACAAGGCTACCCAGGTCCTCGAGGGCCCCCATCACCACCACAAAACCTTACTGGACCCCCAGGAGACTATGGTGAACCAGGTACACTTTACAGCAAAGTCTTGTTGTAAAAATAACATTTCACAGCCTCTTTCTTTGAGAGTCATTATTTCATGAAGCGCTTTAAGGGGTCTTTTTATTTTAAAAAAACATTTTTTTTTAAGTCCTCTGTTTTTAAGCTTGCATTAGATTTTGGTACTGGTCACTGCCAGATTGCTATGTGTAATTTTAACCTTAACTGTATTGTGCAAGGTCACCCTGGTCTTGCTGGTCCCCATGGAGAACCTGGATATACTGGACCAAAAGGGCATCATGGAAAAGAGGGAGCACCAGGGGGCCCTGGACAAAGAGGTTTGAAATTAGTTCCACAACATAGGAGACAGATGGCACAAAAACAGCCTTCTAATATATATTTCTGCATCTATTTATGCCCAGGTCCTCCAGGTGATCCAGGTAGTGATGGATCATTGGTCTCACCAGGAGATCCAGGACCCCCTGGACCCACAGGAGCTCCAGGACCCAGAGGCCCTACAGGTACACCTCGGTTCAAGGCCAGGAATACTAATTCATTTCATACAAGTTTACCTCTACTGTGTTTGGGCCCTTGATTTCTGGATGTTTGACCTTCACTTTACAGAATGATGTATGTTCATATTTATTTATTTACACCTGAAGGCTGTTTTCAAGTTCCTCTGCTGAAAAAGGAAAGTTTGCCTAACCTCTGCTTTCAGTTTAAGGCATATGAGCAGAAACAAATGTAAATTGATTTACACAAGAATCAGGGTTCTTATTTCGTAAAATTCTGAATCCATTAACTGATTCTATAAATCCATTTTTGTAGTTTGCTAATGCAATGGCAAAGGTGGCACTCAACCGTGAGGGCACAGTGAGGCACCCAGGTAGTGAATACGACCAAAACACTAACAGAGTAGTGGAGCAGAGTTGGACTTACAACAAAAGCCTCCTAAATGACATAGGCACTAAAGTCGGCATTTAAAAAAACATTCCACCAGTAATATCAATGAGTAAGTTCCATTTTCAGTGCATAGTTTTTATAGCCTACAAGGAGTAAGATGCATCCAAGATAAGGCAAAAATGTTTTTAAAAGCCGTCCCATCTTATTCGGCATTTTCTCTGTTAGTCAGGCAATGACCTTCATCAAAACCAGTTACCTTTGCTGTCAGTCATGTTTCATTTGCAGCTCAGTGGGCAAAGGACAGAAGTCAATGGATTGCTCCTTTGTAAACTGGACTATCAACCAAAATTGCCCCATTCTTTTTGTTAACACGAGAACAGATTCTAAATCAATTTGTTACACCCAGAGTCAGAATTGAGTCGTGACATTGTCAAAGATTTTCACCCCTGAGGCTTAAACCAGTGCAATTTGGAAACTTGAGAAAAGGTCTTTAAGTGATGGAGAAGAGACCTTGTATCAAGTCGGCAAACTTTTGAAGGAATAAATAATTCAGTATTCATAGATTTTTCAATGGGGAGGATACATAAATGGCATCTAAAAAATTCTACACAGGTAATAAGATTGCTTTTTTTCAGGGAAAACCAGCTCAGACACAAATTCTTCTTCAATGGATTTACAGTTGCCCTTCTTCATGAAGGGCATGTATAAAGTATTGTAATAGGTAGAATGGTCTTAAAAAAAAAGTTCTTACTTTAAAAAAACAGCTTGGTTCAATCTTCCAGGGTACAAGGGAATTAAAGGAGATCAAGGACTCCCGGGAGGACTAGGTGCAAATGGTGCTCCAGGGTCACCAGGTTACAAAGGAGCTGCTGGAGAACCAAGCTACTACGGTTATGGCCCACCTGGACCAATAGGAAGAAAGGTAGTCATGGCTAAAATAATCAAATGTGTATAAATTCTAAAACATGTGCTTATCAAAGGTAGGGATTATTTATCTCTCTTGTGCTGTCTTTATTCCTCGTCCTGTCATCAGGGTGAACCAGGATCATACAGTACTGTTGTGACAAAGGGGCATAAAGGAGAACCTGGTGCTCTAGGTCCACCAGGTCTACCAGGAAATCGAGGAGCAAAGGGAAATCCCGGACCCATTGGAGCAAATGGTTACTACAGCAAACCATAAAAATTGGACCGTTTGGGATTGATTGCATCCATTTTTTTGTATTGTTTTGTTTTGTTTTGTCTGCCTAACTTCTGTCCACACTGTTCCAGGTCCCCCAGGCTATCAAGGGCCAAAGGGTTCAGATGGACCCCCAGGAGTCAAAGGGCGCCGAGGGCCTCTTGGACCAGCAGGCAAAGTCCTTTAGTTTTCTATGATATAAAGAAACCATCAAAAAATCACCTGATCAATTAAACAACGTTTTCAGTAATGTAGCCTAATGTGTTACTGCAGGAAAGATTTTAGACATTTTTATTTTAAGTTTTACCTCAGCCTTACTTTTCTGTTGGACATTGTGTTTGCTCAGGTAACCCGGGTCCGTCAGGTGGCATTGGTTATCCAGGTCCTAAAGGCAACCAAGGCCATGATGGGATCCCTGGGCCACCTGGGCAGAAAGGGGACACCAGTAAGACAAATTTTGCACAAGTATTTTTAGAATGTTTATTTCTCTATCTGAACTAAAACAGACCTGTACAACAGTCATCACTGTCACAACTCTCAAAGTTATGGCTGCAACCAAAACTCAGTTATCTTCCCCCATCTCTCCTCTGCAGTTGTAATACCAGGGACACCAGGGAGGCGTGGTGCCCCAGGTCCATCAGGTGAGTCACAGGAGGATGACATTATCCTTTTAAAAAAGTTACCTTTACACTTTGACAGAGGGATTTGTCTTGTATTTCTAAAGTTCTGACCAGTGAAAAAAACTTTCCTTAAACTTGAGAGTGTTCTAGAAAAGCACTGTCGGTAAACTTCAGAAAAATTACCTAAAATTTGAAGTTCACCTGACCCTTCTGCTGTCCCCTGATGTGCTCACCAGCTATAAAAACAATACACTCCACATGCTACAAATCACACAATGAGAATAGTTCAAAATATCACATAATATTGTGTCTTCTTATGTTACCACAGTGATAATTTGTAAATATAATACAAATTGGTGGGTGGCACCTCATACATTGAGGCATCTTTATACAATTTCAATTTGAGACACTTTTATGTAGGCATTGTTTTGAACTGAAGTCTAAAAGACTGTATTTCTACAACTGAATGTTCTTTCTGTACTCTAGGTGCTACTGGGGAGCCCGGTCCTCCTGGTTTCTCTGTTACAGGTCCCCCTGGACCAACAGGGGACAGAGGACGTCCAGGTCCACCTGGTAACTTGGGTCCAAGAGGACCACCAGGAAGAGAAGGGCCATGTGTTTCTGGGTCTAAAGGAGATCGTGGTCGCCCTGGCATCCCTGGAAACAGAGGTAAGATCTCCCATTCATTTTTCTGCAAGTCATAAAGTCCACAGTCATGGGACTCATTAAGCAAATGATGCACACATTACAAAACACTTTTTAGTTATAAGAAATCGTATACAATCAGTACAAAGTACAAGTGGTGCTTTACTTCCATCATCAATCTTTGTCTAATTTCATTGTAGGCTCTGTTGGCCCACCTGGCCCTCCTGGTCTCACAGTGCCTGGGATAAAAGGAGACAGAGGAAACCCAGGATTTTCAGGGAGTCCAGGTTATGGTGGAGAAACTGGAGATCCAGGTCCTGAAGGGCCGCCTGTAAGTGATTACAGCATTTATTTTTGAGAAAGGAGAAATTAAGATTCGGGTCCAGTGTTTTGCATTCATCTTTGTATGTCACTATTGGGATGCAATTTTCGATTTAAGTCGAGGTTTTATTTGTTTAAAAAAAACCTGACGTGACAAAATGACGGAGTGTGTGCTGGCAGAACAAACTTAAAATTACAAAATTCTTTTTTTGTTTGTTTTCTACTGGCATCATCTACACATCAAACTGAAGATAATATTTTGGCCACAACTATATAGAATGCCACATCTTCGAACACTCACAGCAATTCTTAAAGTCTAAGCTTTGACCTTTCATTGTTACCTGCACCTCCCCAGGGCCCATCAGGCAGACGTGGAGGCCCTGGACCAAGAGGTGATTCTGGTCCACCTGGATACCCAGGCCCCTATGGTAATCTATCATTTCCACTTCAAGATTTTCTTTGACTCTTCGAATTCCTACAACAAAGTATGATCTGTCACCACAAAAGAGTAATAGTCCACAACTTATTCAAGTAACCAAAACAGAGACAGAATGCAAAAAGAAAGAATAAAGGAGACAAAGACAAATAAGATTTATGAGGACTAATGTAACGGTTTTCTGTGAAACCCAATAAGTTGGCATTTTGACAACTGATTGTGAAAACAAGTTAATTCCTCTGAAATCTTTCTTGCTTGTGTTTTAGGTGCCAAGGGAGACCCTGGATACAACCCAGGTCCACCTGGTGTTCCTGGAATCAAAGGTTTTCCTGGGCGACCAGGTGTGGCAGAAGTCTGTTTCACTGATAACCTGTCTAGTACACAGCACACTGCTGACATTTACTAATTCAAGACATTTCATACAATCAACTATGAACCATGGCTTTTCTGTATTTTGAAAAATAGCTTTCTAATTGCTGCTGCTGTATACCTACAGGTCGTAAAGGTGAACCAGCTGTTGGCAGAGTGATATATGAACCGGGACCTCCTGGCATACCTGGTCCCTCAGGCAATCGAGGACCCCCAGGAAGCACAGGTCCATCAGGACCTCCAGGCCCCCCAGGTTCAATATTTTATTAGGTCATGATACTCGTGTACCATGAATCAGTGCCAAGGCTACTACACTTAATTTTTACCATAAATTGCATGCATAGTGTGAATAGTGTGTCCACCAAGCTGTTTTTCTTATTACTATCTCACTGGTAATAAACTTTTCTGCTCCAGGCCCACCAGGTGTCAAAGGAGTACCGGGTTCCAGCCCACCTGGCCAGCCCGGATTTACTGGACGCAAAGGAGAGAAAGGAAGAGCGGGACTGCAAGGTGTGTTCATGTGTGTAGGTTGAAGTATGTGTAGGATGCACATGATTGGCATTGTTGCAAAACACTTGAGAGAATACATTTCCTCTCAAGTCCAGGTTCAGCTATTGGCAGCAGCACCTGAATTGGTTTTGCATTACATTATGTGGATATTTAGAGAGAAAACATGGTTTTCTCTCACAGTAAAGTTTCCTTTCCAGAAGATATTAAAAGAACACTCCTCATTTAAACAGTGAGAGCTAGCAGTGACAAACGCTGCACAGTTTCCCCCACCTTTACCCAAACACATTCACAACCACATGACATCATCCAATACTTCACTGTACATTTTGTTCTTCACTCTGCAGGTCCAGAAGGCAGACCTGGAAGCCCAGGCTCCAAGGGTCCAACTGGTTTGCCTGGCACAGGGGGTTTAGGTTATGTGGATAGTTTCATGATTGTCAGACACAGTCAGAGCATTAGGGTCCCTGAATGCCCTTATGGCACCAGCCTCATCTACAGTGGTTACTCCTTCCTCTTCATCAATGGAAATGAGAGAGCTCATGGTCAGGACCTCGGTAAGCGCTCCAAAACCTCCATAATCAGAAATATTATGTATATTCTTGATCATAAAAAAAATCAATCTTTGCTTAGATCATAATTTGACATATTTCTGACATTTCACTCTGTCCTTCAGGCACCACGGGGAGCTGTCTGCCTCGTTTCACCACCATGCCCTTCCTGTTCTGTGATACAGAAAGTACCTGCCGCTATGCTTCTCGTAATGACTATTCGTACTGGCTGTCCACTGACACGCCTATGCCTGCAAACATGGTTTCTATCACAGGGGACAGACTGGCCTCTTACATTAGCAGGTGGGACAAGAGTGCACGCACACACACTCATTTATACTCACTTTTTTTACTGTCTATTTCCATCAAAAACACACATAATACAAGAATTTTCTGTTAATTGAAAAGTTTAATTGTTGGATTTTATTGAAATCTTACTAAAAAGTCACTATGGATGTCTGTATATATGTATGATTTAGGTGTTCAGTGTGTGAAACCACCTCCAGCGTCATCGCCATCCACAGCCAGACAACCGTGATACCAGAGTGTCCCAGGAGCTGGGAGTCCCTATGGACTGGGTACTCATTTGTCATGGTAAAGAAACCAATATTTTATCTTGCCTGGATTCCTGGATCTTATCATCCACCATTTACCAAGTCATTTTCTTCCTTTCATCTTCATGTATTCTAGCAAACAGGTGCAGGAGCAGAAGGATCCTCCCAGCCCCTGGTTTCCCCTGGCTCATGCCTAGAAAATTTCCGCCAAGTGCCCTTTATCGAGTGCCACGGCAGGGGAACGTGTAACTACTACCCTGATTCCTATAGCTACTGGCTGGCCTCCCTCGACCCTAACAACATGTTCAGGTAGACCTCTCTGTTTAAGCAGGGGTGGATGTCTCTGCTGCACAGTTTGAAAAAAGTCATAGTGGAAATTCTTTAGCATTCTTGGCTTCTCTTGTTTAATGTTATCTGACAGCCACGGTGGTGTTTCAGAAGCTTTCTTACCCTACGAACAAGAACATGATGTCTTGTATTTTGGTAACTTATGTCTTATGTTACTTTAAACTAAGCCAGTATACAGCAGTAAATCAAAACTCTACTGGATTTATTGTTTTTTTAATTTATTTTTTATTGTTACATATCTAACGTGTGTTTGTGTGTTTTCTTCTCTCCTACAGTAAACCGGTTCCTCAGACAGTGAAAGGACTTTTGCTACAAAGTGTCATCAGCCGGTGTCGGGTCTGCAGGAAACCATGGCAACGCGACAGGGGTGAAAGACGCGGGGACACTTTTTAACAATAATGGTGTCGTTTTTCAGTGTCATTTAAAGTATAAAAATATGAGAAATGTGAGATAATTGCAGTGTAGGTAGTGTGTGTTGTGTGTTTCTGTTTTTTTAAACTGCTGTGTTCATGCCATAAATCTGTGTTTATGAGCCTTCAACCATCATCTTTAATGGCAGTTGTTTTCAAAGCTCTGATGATCGTGTGCATTACTCAAAGTCATTATATGTTACAACTGTAGAGTGCCACAAGTGTGTAATTATTCAAGTGTTGCAAAGTGCTTTTCTCCACAGAGATACAGATTCTGTTTCAAGTGTTTCATCTATATTCTACATTCTTCCCTTTCTCACTTCGTTGTGTTAATAAAACAACCAAGTGACATGTTGAAAAGAGGGTGTCTGTTACCGAGACAAATCTAAATTGTGACAATGTATACCTTAACTGATAAAAACACAACACCTACGCCGCCCATACTGCATTTTCCATTTAACACCAAAAGGTGTTGTTGTGTGTTGTCTTTTATTTTAAACCAAACGTCATCATTTGTGCAACCCACAGCAGTCTACTGAGAAGTAACTTCCCCACAATATCACTGATATCTATTTGGTGCTTTATTCCAGGTGATCTAAGGGGGCTGGTGCAGTCATGTCAGTGAAAGATGTAAGAAATATTAGGACATAATAAATGACCCTCATGCTCCTACGACACCTGGACGTTGTGAAATGTGATGCTTGCTTTGGGATTCTTGTGCATTTTCTGACACAAATATGCAGGCATTTTCACCCTCACTCTAAAAGCAGTTGTTTGGATTTCAGTATGTGAGATGGTGCATGGAAAAGATTAAATTCCATGACTCATATTGCCTGCAACTTTTTCCAATCCATTTTTCTAAATGTGCTGTCGGGAGGCAACACTGCAATCAAAACGGTGCCGTCTCTGTAGCTTTGGGACAAAAAAAAAAAAGCACATTCAGATCTTAAGAGGAAATGTTTTAAGCTGTTTTTTTTACACTATCTCTATTAGGGTTTTCAATTAGAGAAAAATATATTGATATAAAATACAAATAAAGAGAAATAATGGTTACTTTCATGGTGTCTTAATTTATTCAGTCATTCCAAAGTTAAATATAGCACATCATTTCCATTTTCCAATCTGACCGTGCTGTCGTAATTTCGACATCTTATTTCTCTATTCGCTCAGAAAACTAACGGTGGAGTAATATGCCCCCGAGGAGCAGTCATTCAGGCTCACTCAACCTTATCTGTCACCATCATCAATGGATGCAAAAGGTATAATGATGTCCTTAAACAACGCTGTGTTCAAAATGCCGTTTGGAACACAGATATTCCAGCATATTGATTGGCCAGAGTCAGAAATAACAAACTGCCTCATATGGTTACGTAAGAAACCCAGTTAGCACAAGTAAGAGCTGGAACAGAGCTCAGCCGTCTTGTGTGAATTAAAAACCTGTGATGAAGTAACGCTGATTATCTAATTAATTTTTTTTCTGGGTTATTTTTGGAATAAAATCTCAGTTTATGACAACTGCAATTCCAACACATGTGAAAGTCCAGATATAACCAACAGACAGCGCTTGAATGACACCTTGAATTATCCAAATCTTACATGGCCTGGTGCAGACAGTTGTCAGGGTGGATAGAAACACTCTTGCTGTAAAGTGCTCTCTGTAGCCTTCTTAACAGGATTATTCTGCTCCCGACAGTGCACTTACTAATTGTTTAGGCAGCTATATCAGGCTTCTACACCTCTGTAACTGGGTTAGAATGGCGTTTTGTTGAAAGGTTGATGTGCTTCAAGGTTGTCTCCTGCTTGAGAAGGACATGTCCTCACATTTCTACACATTCCTCTCATGAGCTGGACGACATCCATTTATTTTTCGTCATATGTTGAGGAGTAAATACTCATGGGAATGCATGAAATATTTAGGATGTGACAGATACTGTAGATATGAATGCTTGCAAAAAATACAGATCAGACTTTCTTATGAGAGATGTGGTTGTGGAAAAAACGTTGCTGCTGGTAGTAACATGAGAAGAAATGTAGACCATATCTACATTCATTTGTCCATTTACAATCACATAGAATTTACAGTTTATAATTTTAGAAAATATTTTGACTCAATTTGTCTTTATATTACATTTATCTAAATTAAAATACATTTTGCAACCCAATAATCCTTGCAAATAACAGACCTATTAGATATGCAGTCCATGCAGTGCAGTTACATACTTAAAGCATGTATCACTGCAAAGTCATTACGTCCTGTGACACACACACCTTAATTCAGATGCAATAGAACTGTAAAGTTAAACAGAGCAGAAATCTCATTAAGGAGATCCACTGAATATGCCCACCAGGGAGCAACAAATGATAAAATGACCTTTATGGCCTCTTGGATGTCCCAGAGCTCCTGCACGGCCGCTGATTCAACTTTTCCGGCACAGCAGGGTTAATGAAATCACTATTTCCACCATGTCACTGTTGTTCATGTTTTATTTTACATGAGTGCACATAGCACTTGATTTACAGCGATGCGCTTCAAGATGCCTCCTTTGAACAAGAGGGCATTTGAAAGTAACACCAGTGACGGAATAAGGATGACCTTCACGTTTACAACCAAATTGCTGCACATTTATGTATATTATGACACTAAGGAAGACCAGGATGGCGAAAATGTCCTTATTTAGACCCTTTGTCTCATTGCTAATGACTGCTATAAATTACAGGCGACATGCATCAGTGCACTGATGGGGGCCAACACAAAATTGAGGATGGTCCTGACGCAGATAACCTGCACACTCCTCCTCCCTTATTGGGCTTAAGTACTACTTATAAAACAGATGTCCCACAGTGTTGTGCATTTAAGGTGCACATTAGTAGTGGGTGCTGTGGCGTCTCACGAAAAAACAAAAAAACTTTCAGAGAACAGAGGAGATTTTCAAAGGCAAGATGGCCTGTGTGTTATGTATTTCTGTTTTTCTGTGTTTTGCATTGTGTATTACGGCAAATGCAAGTATTGAGGAAGGATCTGAAAATGTGCAACTTCAGCAAGAGCCATTGTCTTGGCTCGACAAATTGCAAGACAGACAGGTAAGATGTCTTTCTTTTATGTGTTGTCCTTCCCCATGTATGTTCCTTGTGTGTGTGTTCTACACAAATGACCATTTTTCTTCCAGTGATTTAAATCTGCCCCTGCAACTGTTACATTGCAAGCACAAGCATGTAAAGCAAAACTTGTAGCTGCACCTCCATGAAATTGCAGGTTATACAGTCGAATACAGTTTGCGTTTTCCATTCTATCTATGAGTAACAAGTTTTACCATGTATTCCTATTTCACGACTACACAGACATGGATGTAGTAAAATTTCACATTTACTTATAATTAGGAGTCTGTAAATATTAACACACAATGCCGTGTTAGTTTTTTTCACAGGATGCAACAAAGACAAAGAACCTATTGGACTTCTTCTACAAACTCTTCAAATCTGAGGATGAAATTACCCTTCAAGAACCTGAAGACACAGAGAAACAGAAGAATCGGCGTGGAGCTGTGACTCGCAGGCCCGGCTGCTTCGTTTTCTTCTGGAAAACCTGGGCTGCCTGCTAACTTCATTCTCACTGAAGTGCCAGAGATCATAAAATGAATCCTTTCCGTGTCTTTTCATAGCTAAGATGTGGTTTTGCTCTCGGCAAAGTCTTAAATTTATTACTGATTTAACGTCCTAAAAGAGATCGTGGACCCAATGCTGTTGTAGGCCAGAGAAACACAATGAGGTGTTACCTGTTATATTTACGTAATTCATGTACTTATTGGAAGAGATGCTCGAAGGCAAACTCCAAAGCAGTTTTATGTGAATATACTTGTACTCACACTTTAACTAGAAAACTACCACTATCCCAACAGATCTCTGTATTTGGTTATTTCATGCTGATTTCTAAGGTCTATTGCAGTTATAATTCACAAAGAAATGATAGAAAACTACCTAAAAAGTCTCCTCCAATATAATGTTCATACCTACAAAGTGGGATCTGGCAATAAAAAAAATATAACCATACTAAAAAGTATTTTTTGTGGACAGTTTTTATTATTATTATTGTAAAATGACTGTGTAATTCCAGCCGGTCTGTGCTGTGTTTTAATGCAGAGATTTGGTTCTTTGACTTGAAGCTGATGCTCTCCTCCACATTTGGTTGGATACAAACAGATAAACTGCTGCATTTGTGGGTTGAAACACAAAGACAGTTGCGTTGGTCTTAGTTAGTCTCAGTGCAGCAGCTTCTTTTCTCACTGTGAGTCTTTTGAATAGATCGACCAAAGAATAAACTCAGTCAGAATCAACATCGACCCACTTAGACTCTCAGATTCAGCACAAATATTTGGAATAAATGTCTTACAGAATGAAACACCAGGACTAACTACAGCATAAAACAATCCAACATCATGATCAGTCAAAAGTCAGATTATCTGTGACGTCTCTTAAAAGCAATGAATTGTTAAAAAAATTTCACTTAAAAGTATTTAAAACTTAATTATTTAAAATAAAATAAGATTTAAAACTGTAATTTGTCTCTAAAGTCCCCTTAGATAATAATTTTTGTATTATTATTACTGTAATATTTACAAGCTGCATCACCTAAAAATATAAATAAATTCAGCTCATTTTAGGAATCTTCAAAAACTTGAAAACCTTGAAATGAGACATGAAGTCTTCAGATTTTAACATCAAACACATGTGCAGATATATGATAGGTTTTTTATTTCTATTTCATATGTTTTTTTTCATAGACAGGTTAAAGGAAAGGGAAGGGGGTGTGGGGTGGTAGAAGCAGGGATTGACTGATATGTTTTTGTTTGCCTGATGTCAATATCAGTTATTGGTAATTAAGAAGGTCTATAACCGATATTTGGAACCAATATACATGAGAAGTTATTTGTTAACAGCATGTGTGATAGCATGGAACGTGTCATTCATAACTAGACTAATTTATTATTCAGGATTACTTTTTAAATATGTACATATACACATTAAATATTATATATTATCAACATGTGATCATGTGGAACCTGCCATTTACAGCGAGGCTCCTTCATTATTAAGGATGACTATTACTGAATATGTACAACTGAAGTTAGTTGAGGTTTGAGCATCACATGACGCTACAATGTTCTCCTGCTTGCTGTGAGATCAATTGATTGAGACTGATAACACTTTGTCTGCTGCAGCTACGTCTGCTGTCCTTCTCTGTTTTGTTCATCTTTTTCTATTCTAGCACTTTGGGGTTTTTTGGGAGGGGTTAAGGAAAAGGAACAGAGGGAAGGAAATTCAAGCGTAAACACAAGAAGCTTGTGTTCAAAGAAATGATTTGCAACCAGTAAAGAAACTCCTAAGCCTAATGCTACACTGTTATGGCACAACTTGACTGTCTAAACCAGTGAGCAGTGATAGCTAACATGCCTCTGGGGCCATCAGGTAGGAACCTCCTTTCATAGGTGTTTCGTTTAGTTGGTCCCATGACACCTCTGGGAGGCTGGACAGTGATCTCTGGTGTCCCAGAGACACTCCCCTAATGCCAGTCATCACTACTCCTCACACTAACACAGCTACTTCCTTTACCTACCACATGGCTATCACAGCCCAAACAGCACTGCCACCTTCAACAGACCCAGGCAAGTTCCAGGTAGTGACAATGCAGATACTACCTTCCCCAACACATGTCCCCTACAGAACCACAATCTGCTTCCTAGTTTGAAATTAATTGAGGATATATTGCTACAAAAACAATTAAAACAGACTACAGGTCATCATATGGAGAAAACAATTAATCAGTGGATAAATTCATCAATCTTACTAAATAGCAGATGAAAATAGTAAACTGGCAGAAACAACAAGCAAACTTACCTGGGTGGCTGCATAGACCCAGACAATCAGATTCAAATAGGCCACGCCCACCTCTTAAGTAACCTTCCTCTTCCTGGAGCTCCACCTCAGGGGAGTGATTGGCTAATCATCTCCACCTGATGTCCCAAATGTCACTGGCCTACCCCCCGCAGGAAAATGCACCCCACCTCATGGAAACAACATCAAACAATCAGGACCATGTTGAGGAACATGACAATGGCCCAACATGTTGATTTGACCTCCAAACTTTCTACACCTCATTCTGATGAAGCATCAACAGGATGCAGTGGAACAAGTTTGATTGACCTCTTGTCCATGCCCGATGGTTCAGAGCATTTTTGACCATATAGGGTGGACCAACACAATATTAGGCAGGTGGTCATAATGTTGTGACTGATCTGAGAATTTTATTTTATTTTAATTTTCCCTTGACCCTTTTTAGCATATTTTTTTGCACATTGAAATCTAAGGCCATGCTTGAATGACAATATCTCAGGAACTACTAAAATGGACATAGAATTCGTTATGTTCCTGCCATAAATCTGTTGTTTTTAAATAAGAATATGTAACTTTAGAAACAAAAATCATCACATCTTTTCACTTACAACTAAAAAGTTGAATTCATAAGCTAACACAGGCATGCTCAGTTCAGTACTCAGGGCTCTTGGTGCTACAGTCTGACTTGTTCTGCTATGATCAAAGGCTTAATATGGGAAATCTTTAAAATGATATGGCTGTAAGGAACAGTACTGAGTCACACTGCTGACATGTTGACTCTTCTCTTCTTGTGCCACAGTAGAAGCTGATGACATTCATTTATTTCACTACACAAAATGAACCGTACACAGTGTAATGTGATAAATCTCAATGTCTTGGCTGCTTCTAAACTACTCAGACCTCTACCAATGCCCGTATCTGTTTGAAAGTTCTTCAGCCACTTTTCATTCTTGCAGTCACTTGACCAATAGCTGACCTTGATCCTGTGTGCCTGCATTATTTAAAGCAGCCCTGACAGTCTGGCATATTTAATGATTGGTAAATGAAAAGTCACAGTGGAATTGCTGCTGCAAAGCCCTGTTTGTCCTGCTTTGTGAAAGAGACACTGTTGAATGAGGCCTGCAGAGAGCTAAAAAATCTCTGCTGGCTGCCTTGATGCCCAACTGTGCTCCACTGACCTGTAGAGATAAGTATTGTATTTGATGTTGCGTCTGTTGTATTGTAAATCAGTCGGGATGACTGACATCCATTGATTCATTAAATACACAACAGTTTATATTTCTATATTGTCCCTCTTCTGTTTGTCTCTCTGCCACATTAATTTCACTCCAGCAGAGGAGGCTGTTCTTCTCTTTGTCACATCCATATAGACTTTAAATGTAATAAATGTCTGCAGTCTGTTTGCTGTTTCCCAGTGATCTTTACTTTATGGTAGAACAACAAAACAATAAACCAAGAGTTCTACAGATAACCTTATGTGTCTCTACAAATAATTGATTGCAACAACATAATCAGCATCAACTACTGATTGCAATACGCATTGCCAGCATGTCATTACTTTCTCTCCATGTATAGTGCTGTAGCTTCAGTAAGCAACTTGCAATGAGACAAAAGATCTCACGTGTGCAGCATCTCTGCATAAGTGTGCAGTTCACATATTTCCAGATACATCCATGTGTGCTGATGTAACACAATTCATTATTGCACTGATGATCATGCGTTTCGGCAGCTCAGCAGAAATGCACATCCTATAGGCCCTACTGTTAAAAAATGCATTGATCTCCACTGTGTATGAATCATGCATGCATGCAAAACTGGGGCGAATTTGGTGAGAATTACATCAACTCATAAACCAGGTAAAGAAGACAGTAGGTGGAACACAAAGGTGAGAAATAGAACAGAAGTAGTTTGCTGAAAAGGGAAGGCGAGATTGAGCAGACGTATCAAATTGGATAGGGAGGCTGGTCAGAGAATAGAGATTAGGAAAGCGAGAAAGCAGAGGAAGGCTGGGAAAGAGAGAGGTTCAAAGAGGATGAGCAAGGGGATGAGAGAGAAAATTATTAAAGTAACTGTGTTGGAGCATAACTGCAGTCAAAGCTTGGCTTGGTATGCCTTCTGTCCCTGGGCTATTGGGATTCAACAGAACAGCATTCCAGTGTAACAGGAACCACTGCCAGCGCATTTACATGCTCATGCTGCAGAGCTCCTTCAATAAAGTAATAGAGTGTGTGAGAGTAAGACATACAGAGTGTGTGTGGGCAGGCAGCTGGGTGAGTGGGTTTACAATGTGTGTGGGAGCATGTGTACAGTGTGCATGAACTTCTGTGTGTCTTTTGCCTCCTGTATCGGAGTTTGTTTGCAGCGTTCCTCGCAGTATTGATCTGCAAACAGGAGAAGCCGAAAGCAGCAAATCACAGGGAAAAAGAGACACATAGAAAAGGTAAAATGGTTTGTTTGTATCATTCCATCACAGTGGACTTCATAACCATGAGAGCTCACTTCATTCAGACCTTTATTATCACTCTCAGGCAATCAGATAAAAAATACTAAGCCAGCAAGATCAAAGGAGCATCACTGAGCCTTAATTGAACACAGACCAATTATTTTTAATGAGCAGAACTGAACGTCCCACTTCTGAGTAGGAGTTTCCTCATTCTCTCCCTGAGAGGATGCGAAAAAGAGAAACAAGTAGAGTCCCAGAGGAGCAGGCACATATCAAAACAACAGGACAAAAAGAGGTAGACAGAAATGAAAGAAGACGAATGCCTCACTTAACAGAATGTTTCTGCTCTATGCACTCATGAGTCTCCAAAAGAAAAACAATCTTGTGTGCAGGCCTGTATAAAAACCTGTACAGCCTGTAAATAGATGGTAGGTTACTAACCCAGATGAATGTGTGTTTATTGTCGTCAAATACGCCATTTGATAATCTTCAGTGCTTCAGTAGAAGACAGCTGGACTTCTTTTTGGTTCTAAGGACATTTCATCTCTCATCTAAGAGGCTTCTTCCATTCTGACCAGCTGATGGGGATGGCTCAGGGTCTGATTGGTGTTGAAACTGCATAACAAGCAATTTCAGGACTGCTTTATAACTGCCTGATAAGTGGTGTCACAGACCTTTTTTCCTGTTGAGGCCACCCCCCAGACATTTTCATCACCAGTTGTACTTTAAATCATGGGAGTCTTGGGTTGAATACTAGGTCCTTCCCACCAGGTAGACCTGAATTAGCCTCTTGAAATGAAATACACCGATCAGCCACAACATCATGACCACTGACAGGTGAAGTGAATAACATTGATCATATTGGTACTATGTGCTGTTCTGCTGGAAAACCTTGAATTTTAACATCCGTGTTGATGAGACTTAGACACCAAAATAAAACAAATCCCAAATGTCACTGGCCTACCCCCACAGGAAAATGCACCCCACCACATGGCAACAACATCAAACAATCAGGAACATGTAGAGGAACATGACAATGGCCCAACATGTTGATTTGACCTCCAAACTTCCTAGACCCCATTGTGATCAAGCATCAACAGGATGCAGTGCAACAAGTTTGATTGACAGAGGCCCCACTGCACAACCCAGAGTACCCAAAGGATCCACTGTCAACGTCCTGGTTCCAGACCCCATAGGACACCCTGAGAGGTCCTCTTGTCCATGTCCAATGGTTCAGAGCATTTTTGACCACATCAGGTGGACCAACACAATATTCGGTAGGTGGTCATAATGTTATGCTTGATGAGTGTATCTTAAGGAACTAAAAAGAAGTCAAGGTAGTTTCTCCTGAAGCACTTGCTGAATTACCATGACCTGGATGACTAACACATTGCACTAACACATTTCCTTCCATCGGTAATATTATGGTTTTGTATGGAGTCAAAAGAATTTGACAGCAGATACTGGCTACCCATGAAATGTAACTTCAAAAACAGAACTTGACATAATCCTGAAAAAAGGATTTTTGCATCATGGAGAAGTTGTAAACTGAGCCAGCTGTGACCTTTAAAGTACATTAATACGCCTGCCACAAATCTGTCACGTTAGCGCAGATGGTTTGAGAGAAAAGAGGAGAAAATGAAATTACGTGGCGCCACGGGATGAGAAATTTGGATAATATACTACAGGGAGGGATATTTAACAGGTAAAAGCTAATTTAGAGTAGTTTTAAAACCACTGAATGCACTTTTACTCTTAAATGAACAACAGAGGGTTCAAGTATCAAATTGGCAAACAGTATGTTGTTATACATAATACCTAGGGAATTGACTAAATTCCATGGCTGCTGTATCTGCCACCGAGATGTGAAATATCTTTTACAATACAATCTCACTTGAGGGTGGCAGTAGAAGAAGCACATAAGACGTTCAAGATAAAAAAGAAATTACAAAGCTGGAGAGCTTGACTGTACATTTCAAGGCATCTCTACTTTAATCCAGGCTGAAATATGTCAACAACTCAATGGATTTGCCATGAAATGTAGTACACACAATTATGTCCTCCTCAGGATGAAGTGTAAAATACATTCACGTTGGATCAGTTGAATTAAAAGAGATGGGAGCTTACACCAGTTGCCTTCATCAGTGTCGGTAAACTTGTTAACATATTCCATGTCTCACCCAAGGTTAAGAAATGTTTGCAGACAAGTTCAGCAAACCTTCAAAACGTTGTGTCCGGAGTTATCCTGTATGCCCAGGTTGCTGTGAAACTTTGGGCAGAGGCCAGTTTGTTGGCTAAAATGATTCCTGGCTGTGTGATCAGATGTTTGTCTTTGAAAACAAAGGGCATTTTGATTTAGGAATACACCCTGTGCAACATTTGCACTGTCAAGCTTAACATCACAAATAATATTTGGAGGTTGCCGAGGCCTTGTTTTGAGAAAAAAAAAAAAAAAGTTTGGGGCTGATATCAATGCAACACTAAATCATCTGTTATTTTTGTTTTAAAGCTGCAATGTTCCTTTCCTTGTCTGCAGGATATTTGTGTTGAAGGTGGCCTCTTGCACACAGGAGGAGAGAAAGGGGGAGGTGAGGGAGGACAGTAACAGAGGTCAGCTGGAGAGGAGAGCTGCAGAGTGGCCTTCGAGCTGTTTACTGTTCACAGCCTTCCAATGTGTATCCAAACAGAAGTCTAAGTAGCTGACCTTGACTTGCTTCGACGCTCAGTGAAAATTAATTACAGAGGTAGATGCAGGGATGATAAAACATGAGATGTTTTGGCTCAGTGTTTTTGGGGTTAAACACACATTTGGATGGAAATAAAATGAGTGATATTCTGTATCGTATGGTTTCTGTTTTAGCCACATTAGTGACATGACTTTATCAGTGTTGATGGCACCTAAGTTGGTCCACCAAATAAAGATAAAAAAATTTTTAACTACACTGTATTTCTACTAATATTTCAGTGCCAGAAATTTCAGTTTAATTCAGCTTTCTCTTTGTCCTCCCCTGCATGATGTGGTATTGTCTAGGCTGACCAGAGGGTAATCAAGAGAACGACAAACTTTCATTATTAGGGTTTCTCTGTAGTTGTAGTTGTAAAATAACCATTATCAAAATAATATTTGGATCAATTAAGCTCCTGGTGTTTTCAATACAAACGTTCACAAGTTAAGCCATGTCAACCTGGCTAGAAAAATACTCATGAGAGACTTTAAACAATGAGTTTTTAGTCAGAAATGATGCCAATGATGATGGTTGGCGATGATTTGTCAAAACAGCTAACATTAGCCTGACTTAAGTTAGGTTGGAATAGCTGAAGATTATTTTTAATGTAAACCTCATCAATTTACTCATTGTCACAGCAAAACACAATCATAACACAACTACCGTAGTTTATCCTGTGTTTTTGTCAACTTAGCTCATTTCAGTGAAGTATCGTTGATTTTTTTAGAGACACTTTGCCTGCAGCGAGAAGCTAACTATGCTACATGATACAGCAGGTTAGACCGCTAGATTTCCAGACTTAAAAGTGAAACTTCTATTGGATGGATGGTCATGAAGGTTTGTATATATTTTCATTGTCACCAGGAGATAAGTCAGCTGATTAGCGCCTCCAGCAGGTTGACGTGTTTGTTATTTTAATTAAATTTCTTTGTCCTTCAATGGCCGAAGGATAAAGATTCCTGCTGGGGATGAGTTTGCAGAGTTCAGATCCCCTAAATTTTCTCGTGATGCCATCAGGAGTCCAAAGTTTTCACTTATCTTAATAAATATCTCAGCTACAGGGTGGATTGACATAAGACATTAATCGCTTTCACACAATAAAACTAAATGACTAGGAGATCTAACGACTTTCCAATGACTTTTTATGTTGTGCCACCATGAGGTTGATGTTTGAGGTATTGCATTAAATGTTTCAACAACTATTGGCTCGGACATCTACTCATCTTTTTTATCTAGCTCCATCATCTAAACAAAATATCAATTTGTCTGATTTTTACAAAACTTGTCATTCTTATCAGCCTCAGTTATATTTTCAGTTTACTGCATACCAACATGGTATACTGAAATAGTGCACTTGGTAAGCAGATAGGCTTAATATCTGCACTGAGGGCCTAATGCAAATATCAGCATTTAGCTCAAGGGGCTGCTGTTCCCAAGTACGGTCTCATGGAGCCACTAACATGGCTGAAGGCTTCTACCACTGTAGACATTTTCAATTACTTTATATGCCGGAGCTATCTTTGAAGTAAAGATTAAGCAATACACTAGATAAATTACTACCAGGACTGGCAGGCATGACAAGAATGATTGAGAAAACATATCTGGTGCGTCTGTGAGCAAGTGTATGTGTAACAGTAGATTTGTCAGGGTAGATAGAAAAATAAAAAAAATAACATCCCTGGTTCAATGCAGGAGATGGAGAAAGTAATAGCAGTTTCTGTTGCCTTCAACTTCCTTTCGATCGTTTTGTTCTCTCTGTCTGTGTCTTATTGTGAGTACATCTTGTCCCCCAGGTTACAGGCCGGCACTCTTCTCGGATGTTCACTGTAACTGAAGGAAACACCAAAATAGAAGAGAAAGAAAAAAAAACATACCCCCCACACCCTGATGCTCTATGCTGCAGCCATCATGCAGGAGAGAATACAAGCCACGTCCTGAAAGTCAAGGGAGCCTTCATCCTCCTCCTCCTCCTCTTCCTCCTCCTCATTCTCCTTGCAGACGGCACGGAAGGTCTGTTTCCATGACAACAGGAGAATTAAGGGCGAAGGAGCGCCATCCCAAAATGACACATCGGATTTAGGGGCTAGTGAGGAGATAAATCACTCCTGGTGAATGATAGGGGAAACGGATTGCACTTTCCGAATTTGAAGCACATAACAACACACATTGATGGATTTGTTTGTCTGCTTATTCTGCCGCTTCTCTCGCTGTAAAGAGTGACATCAATAAAAAAGTCAGCCGTGATCCACAACACACTGAATCAATCACTGCGTAGGTGAAACTTTTTTTTTTTGATAACATAGTCTTTATTCTTAAACAATCACTAACTTCATTCTGATTTTTATTATCAATGCATATTTTTTATGTCATCTCACAATTCATAATGCATATATGAGCGTGTTCCAATGCAGTGAAATCATCTGCAAACATAAAAATATTAAATTATATTTAATATCTCATACAACCGAAGCCTTCGCTCAACCTTTCATACATCAATAAACCCACATAAAAAGTGCTTTGCTTTTACTGCTCTCTCACATCAGCTATTTTTACCTCCTCGCTTTATGTGTTCCTTTCTCGAATCCTTCCATTCTGCTGTCAACAGTTGACATTGAGTACATCCAATTTCATGCATTGCTTTAAGTCCACATGTACCTCATTTGCACCAATATAAACCTCTGTAAAAAGATTTTTATATGCTGGTCTTGCCTGTTGAATCTCAGTGTCACGTCTAATATACTGTATGCATCACTGTTATGCAGTAGGTGCTGTGGAAGTTGAACTAATCTACCGTTAGCTCTTGCAGATAACTTGCATCAGCTGTGGACCCAGGCCAGAGGTGGAAGACCCTTCCAGATCCATGATGGTATATCACTGCGCTTTGCTCTGTGCAACTGAATGTGTGCTATTTATTGTACATACCACCAACCTAGCGTATGGTTTCCAACCAGATATAGGAGAGGCATATAAACTCTCGCTAAAATACTGATCAAAACGTTGCATATAAAGGTTTTGGACCTATTCTCCCCAAACTCTTTTATTAAATCTCACCACAAACCAAACCAAACTTACACCAACTTTTACAGTCATGCTATGGCCATGCTTTGTCTCGCCTGTTTCCTTTGTCAGCCAGCTGGCTAGGCTTAGCTGTGTATCACCTTTAATGATTAAAAACACCATCGACCCCAATCCTTTAACACCACACCGGTGCCAGCCTTTGTGCAACGAGTGCTGGACAAATGGGCGGCCAGCCTTCATGTCTGGCCCCATTCATGGAACAACTGTAGGACTTCCTGAGTTAGACAAACTAATTGGGGATTAGGAATGAGCTCAGCAGCGTACACAGCGTATGTGGTGTACCAGTCAATTAACCTTGTTTATACAGCCCTGTCAGTATGTTGATTTATGAAAGAGAAGCTTTCCTCCACAATGCAGCTAAATGGCTCATTTCATGGGTCACAAAACCAGGAGGGGTGAAGAATGCATGTGTTACCATTTCAGGAAAAAACAAACTGTGAGATAACTTCACCAAGATTGGTAAGACATCCTCCTCAGACCTGGCTAAATCCAGATGAACTGGCTCCTCAATGAAACATTCTGCTTCCATTGTGACGGGAAAGCCGTAATGATTGCGACCTTACATTGAAAATATCCACGTCAGGTCAGTGGTTTATTAAACAGTCAGGCACCCTGTCCACCAGTGTTGAAAACCCACTAATGATTTCACAATAAAAGTAACAGAAACAGTATAACTTCTTGAAAAGTAGTCGACACAACCCTCCGCTGCTAGGCCTGCCAAGACAATGTCCATTTCTATCTCTCACTTAGAAAAACAGCAGAAGTCTTATAATCAAAGAATATTTCATGATTTGTCCATATAGTTCAAAAGCATGGATACTGGTATATAGGTATATTTTGAGAGTTGTTGTTATAGCTAACAGCAGAGAAAGGGGTCTGTGTTTCTTGAGGTGCAAATGTGAGGTGACCATTTTTGGCCATGGCTCGTAGTGCTGATGCTGGTCATTATCTTCCTCTCAGCTTCTGGAGAGAATACTATTCTTTGTCACTTTTGACAAGTATGGACATCTCTTTGCTTCTAACTTAATAATCCTGGCAAATGTTAAGATTATACGGAAGCTATATCAAGACAGTTTTCCTTTGATTCCAACTTTTACCAGCGTATGCAACTTTCTTTGTCAGTCTTTTCCACTGACGAACACACCGACCACAGCGATGTCTTGTCAGCTTGTTATTAGTATTATTTAGAGACTTACTAGGCTGCTCTCTGTTATATTGCTTGTATCAGTCCCATCCTGCCACAGCAGCAGGACAACATAGGGGAGTTTGTGTCCTATTAGTCACATTAGTCTAACTTACAGTACACACCTGAGTAAAATACACCCCACCCTTACCACTCTGTTTCCATTGGAGTCCAACATAGAGAACTATCCATACTTTCCATTTTCACCCTCACACCAGAATAAAGTGGTGTGACAGTGCATTCAAGATCAAACTGTGAGAGAAAAAAAACATGAGCAATTAAAAAATACTTTCTTTTAGTCTCAAAAACAAAAGCCAGAACAACCATGATAGTAACTGGGATGATAAGATCAACGGATTAGTATTGATGATTATCATGACGATGATGGTATAGTTATTACTGACAACAATAACACAACAAAGCATATGAGAGTGCAATAGCATTTAGAAAAAAAAACTCAGTGTATGAAAATTGAACATGTATTAAAGCTTGTTTTTCACAGCATAAATTGAAAATGACAGATATTCGTATTTGTGTGAAGGGAGACCACCATTCCTTTGTTTGTTTATCACAGCTTTTTCTCTTTTTTTGCATAAAATGTTGGTCAAGTCCTGATTGAAAATGATTTTCTTCATATATATCCTCTGTTTTCATATTAATTCATCTAAAAGGTTTTCACAGGCAAGAGTTCAGTTTTTGTTGTCTTGAGTGTACAGTAATAGCTCCTTGTTGTCGTCGCAACACCCTCTGGTTTTTTCAGAGGGTATGGTGGTGCGTATTTCGGGAGGGGGGGGCGTTGAGTTTTCCTATGGCCCCTTCCCCCGAGTCAGGATGAGGCCACTCCCCCCTGCTGGAAGCCCCTCCCCCAAGTGCTATGTGGAGTCCTGATTGACAGCTTTCCCTCCGTTCATGGTGGGAGTCCCTGAGCTCTTCCTGGAGCGGTGCTTGTCCTCTATCTCATGCAATGACGGCTCCCTGTACATACAAACTGTGTGGGCAGAGATGCAAAGAGAGGGAAGGCGACGGAGGGAGAGAAGAGGAGAGGACAAAGAGAGGAGGAGCTCAGAAAGAGGACAATGGAGAGCAGATTGAAGAGATGGATGCACAGACAGAGACAAGGTCAGGAGTGAGGCTGGGACAATTATACCAGGCTGAGAGGGATAAGACAAGGGAATTAGGGCAATGTCAGCACTTTTTTTTTATCACACTGCTGGACAAGTTTTCATGATAATATCTATCAGATATTAGCCGGCTACCACAGGAAACATGGAAGAGGTTAAAAATAAAGCTGGAACCACAACAGCTGAACAAAAGCGATAGTCCCTGCTAAAGCCTGATACTTCAGCCGGACCTGGTTAAATTAATATACACTGTAAAAAAAACAATAATAATCTGTGATTTTTTAAAAAACAAGTTACTGTTATTTTACAGATTTTCTGTGTTGTTAAATTACAGATAAAACGTAATAAAATCATGTTGACATGTAATAAAAAGGGCAAAACTATTAATAATTTCTGCATCAAAGATCTGCATTTTTACAAATAGTAATTCATTCCTTTACAATGTATGACAGTAATTTACTGTATTAATATCTGCTAGAAAATACCACTATTTTTTCTTCAATTTTTGCTGTTGTCACTTTTTTTAATAGTTTTTGAACCTTACACTATTCCAATTCCATTCCAATCCATATTTTCACATTTGTTTTTTTACAGTGTTGCTCGTGAATGCAATGCTTTACATTAGCTAAATCTCAATGCAGCCTTAAACCTTAGAAAGGAAACAGTTTTAAAGAGGTACTCTAGTGATATACACTGAACAAAAATATAAAGGCAGCATGTAAGATTTTATCAAATTGTATCTAGTCTTTTTAACATAGGGGAATAAGTATTTTGTTGCTCAATCACACAGCATCTAGACAACAGAATGTACAATATGAAACAACCAAGTATGCACTATATTGGAAATGATCATAGGCAGATTGAAAGTAGGGTCATACACCAGATATCACATCTGCAACATATAGATTTAATGATGTTGCCAATGTTGGCTTGTGGACTGTTGTGTCACTCTTATTGAAGGTCCTTGGAGAAGTTGGCAGACATTTTGGGGGACAGGATCACATTGTCGGACCTGTCCAACCAGAGCTGTCTGACACTATTTCTTAGATAAAAATTGGAGTTGTGGACATTCAAGTGTCTGGCTTAGACAGTAACTGACTGCCAACAGCCCATTTCTCGTCTTTCTCTTGTCATCTGTGGCACCGTGTCATTTGAATAAAGCTGCATTTTAGGGTGACCTTTTATCGTCACCGGTCCAAGTCTGTGCACTGGTCAGGCTTTTAAGTTTTTCATGCTGCGTTGATATTTTTGTTCAGTGTAGTGTCGCACCTTCATGGAGCTGGAACACTCACAAGAGACCCATTTGAAAAGCAATGGCTGAAAATGAAACAGCAGTCTGTAGCGTGGGTCAAGCTCCTAAACCATTTGAGCCAACTTTCTCATAACACAACTCAATATTATCTTTCATTGCACCTTTCAGGTCTCAGGCCAGGACCAGGATTTATAAGTTTGGAAAATGTTTCTTTTTGAAACTTTGGAAAGTTCCTCCAAAGCCAGAGAAGTCATTATACACATTTTTTACAGTCTGACAATTACTGATGGAGAGCTGCAATTATGCAAAGACAGATACCTACGTATATACATACTACTCTTTGTGTTGGATTACTACAGTAACTAAAAATTTTCACTCATCCTTCCCACATGCTCATTAAACTGATAGTAAATCAGAATTTTCCACAAATGGTTTTCAAAGTAATTACCAGCAAAAACACTTCCTCATACCTTCAATGGGCCTGGGCACAAAGTGTGATGAAGGCTTGGTCTTCTTGACCCGGTTGCCCTTCATGACTTGTCCCTCCTTGGTGAGGCCAAGGAACCAGGCCCGTCCTGACTCCTGCTGCCGGTACACAGTGGACGAGTAGATCACGTAGTAGTTCTCGAAAACCGACTCCTTGAACTTACACTCTGGCGTGAACATCTCCTGCAAGAAAAGATCGGGACATGGATGGAAATATTAAGGAAATGCATACAGAACTAGCGTCCACAGAAAATGAATTTGCATCCAACATCAACATCAAGCCGACATGCGCAAATGAAACAGCAGTGAAACAGACGGATGACTTTTTTTTAAATTAAGTGTGGTTGAAGAAAAAAAGAAAAAAGGGAAAGCTGTGTCTGTTTCGCTCTGCCAATATTGGCTCTCATGAGTGATATGTGGATGTTGCCAAGGTCAGAAAACATACTGTATTCATGCAAACACATAAACACACACACACAAACACACACACATGCACAAAATCCAAGTAATGAGAATCATCGCCTTATTAGAATAACAGTGAACAATGGGAGATTTTTATCTCTTGGCTTCATTATCAAAGCAATAAGTCAAGGATAAAGTCAAGGGGACACACAGGAGGAGAGGAATGACAGGAAAAATGGAGAGAACCAGATACTGGATACGCTGTCAGGACCGAGTGCGCTGCCAGATTTTCTACCATGACAGTGCAAGAGAGAAAACAATGCTCTTGACTGTCTAATCCATCACAGATCTAAGCCGCAGCAATTTGGATAATCTGTTACATTTTAATGAGGATAACGGTGGCACGGTTTTTAAAATCGGAAGAGTCAATGGGTAATTCACGTTTTCAAGCAGAATCTATATTTATCGAGGCAGGTGCGCTGATTAACACGCACTGACAAGGTGGATGCCAACCTCATCACCCTGACTCCCCGTCCCTGCCCTCCTCCTCGTCTGAACGCTTCCTGAGTGCATGAGGCTAAATTAAAAACTAACAGTCAGTTTGAAGGGCGGGGAAGTCGCGTGTGTCCAAAATAGATGCAGGTGATGCAGAACAGCTGGTTTGGTGGATGTAGGGCTGTCTCAGCTAAGGCAGATTTTGTACTGTGTGTGTGTGTGTGTGTGTGTGTGTGTGTGTGTGTGTGTGTGTGTGTGTGTGTGTGTGTGTGTGTGTGTGTTTGTGTCAGTGCTGTATTTCATTCATTAATATCTCCTACAGGGTTCTGTGCCCTTTTAAGGTTGTCGATTTGACAGACAGCCCAATTCTGCTTCCTGCTGGAGGTGACTGGAGGTAGGTAGGTGAGTGTGAGTGTGTGTGCCTGAGAAAGAGAGAGAGAGAGAGAGCAAAGTAAAGTAGTGAATAATAAAGAACCAAGGAGAGGCTGGGAGGAAATATGTCAAAGGGTGCTCGAGGCAATTTTCAGGTAGTGTCCACTAAAGAATTAGCCATGAAAAGCAAGTAAGAGTGGCACCTACACTGACAAGAGTTGTTTCTGTTGATTTTTTAATGTCATTTTAAATTCTTTAGGCACTAAAGTGTGGTGAAATTCTCAACTGTACTGGAGAGACATATCCCAGAGAAGGATTTCTTTCGAGAAAATATATATTTCCTCACTAATAACAGTGTGAAAATGTGCTTTTGTAATTCAGGCAAATGGACCCCTAAAAGCTGCAGGAGCCACATGATGCAGAAAACAAATCTAAAAAAGGTGTTAATTGATTTTTTTTTGGTCACTTAGAGGCAGTGCAGCTATCTGTAAAAAAAAAACACAACAATGACACAGCATGTATATGCACATATTCATGGCATGTACATATCCAGGTGTAGCGACAGATTTCAGCCCTACATCCACCAACCAGCTGTTCTGCATCACCCTCAGCTAGGATATGGTGCCTGTCAAAAGTTTTCCCCTCTGTTTGCTTTTCAATATTAAATCATGGCCAATATAACTTGGCTTCTTTGACAAGGGTGTACAAAAAATGACTCCTTCATGTCAAAGTGAAAGCAGATGTTTACAACGTAATGTCAATTAATTGCAAATATAAAACACAACATAAGAAGTGATTGTACAAGTATTAACCCTCGTTGAGTCATTGTTTAGTAAATGCACCTTTCGCACTGAGCAAAGCCTTGAGCCTGTGTGGATGGGTCTCTACAAGCCTTGCACATCTGGACATCAGCAATTTTACCCCAACTGTCTTTGCAAAACTGCTCAAGCTCTGTCAGATAATACAGGAATTGTAAATGAACAGGCACTTTTCAAGTCCAGCCACAATTTCTCAACTGGATTGAGGTTTGGGCTCTGACTCTGCTACTCCAGAACATGCTGCAAAACAAATCTTCTTCCAAGTCACAGTTCTCTTGAGGTTCTCCTTCAGGATTTCCCTATGCTCTGCTGCTTTTATGTTACACTCTACCTTTACAAGACTTCCAGGTTCTGCTGCCGACAAGCATCCCCACATCATGATGCTGCCACCACTATGCTTTGTGGTATAGATACTGTGATTGTGATGATCTGCATCGTTTGGAGTCCATAAAACAAAGCATCTAGTCTAATGACCAAAAAGGCCGATTATTTCTCATCCGACCAAAGAACCTTCTTCCAGTTGACTTCAAAGTCTGCCACATTGCTTCTGACACAGTTAAGTCTCTGGGCTACTGGTCAGAAGGTCAGAGATCAAACCCCAATGCGGACATTGTTGGGCCCTTGAGCAAAGCCCTTAACCTTTCCTGTTCGAGGGGCGCCGTTCCATGGCTGACCCTGTGCTCTAGCCCAAACTGGGATATGCGAAAACAACATTTCATAATACTATAAAAATGTATTTGTGACAAATAAAGGTTTCTTTCTTCTTCTTGGATTTAATATAAGCTTATTTCAATAATGATTTCTCTGCTATGAAGCTTTGATTGGTAAAAAAACAAAAAACAAAACTCAGGTAACAGTTATTGCATACATAGTCTCTCTCATTACAGCCGTTGAAGCTTGTAACTCCTTCAGAGGAGTCATAGGTGTCTTGAAGGAATCCCTCATTGGTCTCTTTCTTGCTGGGTCACTCAGTTTTTGAAGATGGCCTATTTGAGGCAGATTTACATAAGTGCCATACTCCCTCCATTTATTAATGATGGGCTTAATTGATCTCCAAGGGATAATTAACAACTTTAAAATGTTCTTGTATTCATCTTCTTCATTTATCTGACTTATGCTTTCCAATAACCTTTTCAAAGACTTGCTCGGAGTGTTCTTTTGTCTTCGTGGTGTAGTTATAGCCAGGAGTATTGATTCACTAGTGACTGAACCTTCCAGACACTGGCAGCTTTATACTACAATTATTTGAGACACGCTCACTGCTGTCGGGTAGGTGATCTCCATTTCATTAATTGTCTGACTTCTAGCACCTATTGGCTGCACCTTTGAGTTAAATTAGGTAAGTCACTTTAAAGGGGGTGAATACTTATGCAATCACTTCTTTTACAGTATATATTTTCACTCAATTGGCATTACTTTGTAGAGATATTTTCACTTTAATATGAACAAGTTTTTTAGTTGTAAATTTAGCAAAAATCCAAATGACATCGACCGTGATTCAATGCTGAAGGGCAATAAAAGGTGGATGAATACTTTTCATAGACACTGTAAATCTGCACAGAGTTAAAGCTGTGTCTCTGGCCACCTGACAATATTTACTCTGCTTTTTAGGTCTGTTTTGCTCTCCATCTGATATCTCTGTAATATACACAGTTTAATCTATTCTATGTAGCTTTAAAGTCATCCTGTTCAAAGTAGTTTCAAGCACATATGTATCTGTGTCTTTGCTCACATGGTACGCCATGGTTCAGCAAAACAAGCCAAAGTGTGACCGCTCATTTATAAGATACAGCAGTGCTTAGCAGGCTGTGCAAAGGACTCGGGGAAGGTGAGGTCACATGGTCAGCAGAGTGGAAGCGCCTCGCTGGTCAGCAGGAGGGAGGACAAGTTTTGCGAAGAGCTGGCGGCTGAGTTTATCTGGGCCCGCTGACACACTGTCAGGCAGCAGACATCTCTCTCCCGATTGGGGCGCTGGGGGTCACGTTGTGGCTGTCTGGCTGTGTGTGTGTTTGTGTGCGAACATATGTGTTAGAGTGGGTAGGGGGCAGACAGTGATACATTACACACCAGCAGGATTCGTCCCTTCTTCATCTGTTAGCGCGCACACACACACACACACACACACACACATACTAACCCCCACAGAAACACATAGGCGCATTCTACTATCCTACCCTTCACAATCAGCCAATTTGCTTTGCTGACACGCCATAGATTCCCCTCCAAATTTCTTCACAAGGGCAACACTCCGTTACTGTCCATGTAAAGGCTTGGAGCAGTTTAGAAAGCACCCTGGCTGTGGCTTGGGAATGATAGGGGTGGAATGTAAGTGACTTTGAAGTCTTTGACAGAGTACCTTGTTTGTGGATGACTGAGTAGAAATATGAGGTGAAGAGACGGGGTCAGAGACTAGTGTGATTAATGAGATCTCCTTAATGGACACGAACCACAGAACCACACAGACACGAAAAAAAAAGCACGGAAAAACACATTAGCGAACATGTGCACACAAACTCGACACAACACACATGGGTTTTGCACATTAAAATGCGTGCCAACAAGTTTGCCTAGTCAATTCTCCAGCCAGGAATACATAATCAATCACAGTTGTTAGTGACACAAAAGAAAGAAAAATGGGGAGGGAAAGACGTGCCACATTTCAGGGCTAACAGCCTGTGCTTAGTGATAGTGAACTAATTACAGGTATGCTTATTTATATTCTGTGGTGATTTGAAGGAGACAAGCAAAGGACTTGTCAGTGAAAATCGGCATGTGAGACAGCTCACATGGGACCATTAGGAGTCTGTGCATGCAGCTAAAGATAAATAAACAATAAACTGTGGAGTGAATATAAATGTTTGGGCCATTTCAGCACACTCAACAGCAATTTTTGTTTCTTTTTTTTTCGCGAAAGGTTGCCATCTGAATTTACAGCTTCTTCTGGTTTGAAGGAGGTTGGTGTCACTTACAGGAGAAATAATTTATAGGTAGTCTTTAGAGTTTCGGATCACCAGTGATGCAGTGGGGTTGGGCTGCACAATATACCTGCCTAATATTGTGTTGATCCACCTTATGTGGTCAAAAATGCTCTGAACCATTGGACATGGACAAGAGGACCTCTCAGGGTGTCCTATGGGGTCTGGAACCAGGACGTTGGCAGTGGATCCTTTGGGTACTCTGTGCAGTGGGGCCTCTGTCAATCAAACTTGTTCCACTGCATCCTGTTGATGCTTGATCAGAATGGGGTGTAGGAAGTTTGGAGGTCAAATCAACATGTTGGGCCGTTGTCATGTTCCTCTACATGTTCCTGATTGTTTGATGTTGTTGCCATGTGGTGGGGTGCATTTTCCTGTGGGGGTAGACCAATGGCATTTGAGATTTCCATTTGCATGAGGGAGTGTGCTTGTTATGGGACAATGTTTATCTGGGTGTCCTTTCTCATCAGCATGGATGCCAAAATCCAAGGTTTTCCAGCAGAACACCACATAGTACCAATACGATCAGTGCTGTTCACTTTATAATGTTATGGCTAATCGATGTATTGTTTCAGCATCCACATTTTAATGCGCATATGGGTAGCTGTCACATTGCAGAAAGAGCAATGTTAAGTAAAAGATCCAAAAGAAAACAAGCAGAATCCTCATTTTCCATGATTAATTAACAACAGATGTCTGCATGATGGAGCACAATTTAATTAAGGAATTCTTGCACAAACTTTTTCTTTCTTTTTTAAAATAACTTTATAATAACTTGATTCCCAAGATACCAAGTTTGTTGACATACAGACAGCAAAATGAGTGTGGAATAGGAGGGAAAACACTAAAAAGGAAGATTTGGTTGCAAACAGAAATTTCAGTTGTGTAGAAATATCATAGCATCAAGAGGTATGATGTTGACCAGAAACAGGTTGCTTTGTCTGCAGCATCTTACAAGTACACGAGGCAACATATTTCTTTGACAGCACCACAAAGCTCTGTATGACAAGTGGAAAGCCAGATCTAAATTCCATCCAAGGCAAATAACTGTTTTGGTTACACCATGAGAAAGATTCCAAAAGTCTTTGTTAAAAAATAAATCATCTTTTATTCTTCATGCAGGCGCGCTTTTCTACAAAATCATCCCAGTCAGTCTTTACTCAGTACTCTCTCTAAACACAGTTATGGACAAAAAAAAATCATAAAAGAGTAACTAACAATTTTAATATAAGTAAAAGTTGCACATTAAAGTTAGCCAGTATGTTGGTAACTGGTAGTTACTTCACCAAATGGCCATATCTATCAAAAAGGGGCTCCTTTCTCTCCTCATACAATATTTGCAAACCTGATTTTTGGAATAAATCCAGCATAGCTTATATCAAATGTGTAGTAGATTGCATCTCCTTTCTTCTGTCATGCCTTTGATGGTGCATTTTTCTTCATGTAGCCTCCCCCTCTTGATCAGAGGAACAGTGTGACATCACTGGTAGGACTGTGCATTGTGTCACCCACATGCATGTGCACGAGCATACGTGTCCTTGTTTGTCCGCTCAAGATAAACAAAATGGGGGCCACTCTGACAGAAGAGCAGCTCCAGTGCACCATTACAGCTCAACATCTCCACAGGGAACCCTTAACTGGCTGTTCTACCAGCGAGTTATTTTAATGTCAGCCATCATTTTGTAATAGTGGGTATCATCTGTTTCTCTGGATTTTGGGTTACCTTAATTTTGGAGCACAGCTGCTACAAAATGTCAAACACAAGAAAACAAACGACAACAATCGGTGATTGTGTACATTCAGACAGATGTAAGTGAGGTGATGTGTTTGTTGGGGGTTTGTAGAAGGTGGGGGTGCAAGTGTAGGAAATGTAAAATGAAACACGAAGAAGGAGAACAAGATGTAATGGATATGAAACTGGGTTGCCAACAGAACTGAGCTGAACGCAAGCTGAATCCAAATTAGCTACCGGCTCCATGTGAGGAGGGAGGTAGCTCTCCAGCTCTGCATTAAGGAGCTGCCGACAGGCATCCTTTGACTTTGGATAAAGATGTGGAGGAAATGGGGAGGACCTCGATTTAAATATGGGCCTGAGCCACTGGTGTATCTGAGAGATTTGGCCTCTGTGACAATCCCAGGCCTGCCATGGAACTCCCGGTGTGCTTATTATTATTCTCGGAGAGATTCAGGTCGGGGATTGTCTAGACATTACTTAAACTGAAAAACTCTCTTTCTCGCTTTTCTATCTCTGCCCTCCCCTCCCTGTTTATCTTTTTCTCCGTCTCACTCTGAAAGTCAATCACTTTGGAACAAGGTTTTTCTTCTGTCCCTTCTAAACTTCTTCCAAAGAGAACCTCAATGGCAAATAACCCAAATCAAGTCACAGACACGTGGTGAAAATCCATTTGTGTTATTACTTTCCTATCTTTTTCATTCCAGAAACCACAGACAATTCATTACCTGTCACACAGTCAACACATATATGCAACTACAGTGTGCACCTGCACCCAAGCTGTTGGTCAAGTAACCATTAGTCACCAAACTTTCAAAATAAATTAGCAGTTGAATCATTTATCAAGCAAAGATACCAAACACTGACTGCTACCAGCTTCTTAAATACAATTTAAAGATTGAGAAATGGTGTTTGGATACATATATATGTATACACGCAAATATAAATACAACATGTGTTCAACGGAGAGTCTGTGTACTGGTCACACCTGACCAGGATGTAAATCACCTCAATGGCTGAGAATCTATCACTAGGTTAACAGCTTTTCTAACCAGAGCAACAGAAATGAGAATTTTTCAACTTTTCAGAGCAGAAAAGAAGCCCATTTGCATGCTGCATTACGTGTTTCTGTTCATTGTAATATCTACCAATTAGTTGCAGCCCCCGCTGGATGCACACAAATGCCTTTTTTGTTCGAGAGACAGGAAAAGAGCAAAGCCTGGCAGAGGAGCAGAGCCGACTTACAAATGCTCATTGTCGTTTGTCAAACAAAATCTGAACCTCTCCCTGACCTTCCACACCTCTCTCTCTCGCTTACTGCTCTCTCAGGGCCCTCAGTGAAGGTTTTAGTGTGACTCATTATTTGTTTCTGTGACATAAATAATAAGAAGCGAAATCTGTAGTCGACTGAGAGAAAGGATGTGAATGGCTCAGATGTCCCTGTACGTGTGGATGGATGGATGGATGGATGGATGGATGGATGGATGGATGGATGGATGGATGGATAGATGGATAGATAGATAGATAGATAGATAGATAGATAGATAGATAGATAGATAGATAGATAGATAGATAGATAGATAGATAGATAGATAGATAGATACTGAGTGAGAGGGTGAGTTAGTTAGAAACAGTCAGAAACAGAGAGAGAACAGTGGTTACTGCTGTGCTGTAAAGTAGGTCATATTGAGTGTTATAAATAATGGAAGGGAACTCTTCATTGTAGATGCTCAGCCCCCACGCACTTTATCGCTAAACACTCCACATAAGCAGTATCACCCTGCTCACCCTTGGCTACATCAGCTTCCAATCAGCAGCAGCCTCAACACTGAGCTCTGCACTCCAAGCAAGAAAAGCCAAACAGCAACCGGCACATATGTAACCACTTAACTGATCAACGGCAATAGTAAAGTGACGACTAAGACGTGGCAAGACACCTGACGCCTAGATGAAACACCCGAGAGAAAGGCTTTGCCAAGCGGCAATGCAACTTCTCACAATCATCACAAACACGCAGCAGATGAAGCTTGTCGCATTCCCCCCACTAACAAGACGGTGCACGAGAAGCAGGGAGAGGAAAAGGAAGAGGGAGGGAGCGTTAGAGAGGTAGGAGGATATCCCTCAGTAATTATCTCCCACGGGAGCGAGGGGAAAAGAGAGAGCTGTGCATCTCTGCTCTCAGATGTAAGGAAGACAAAACAAGACAACCAAACAAGCAGGGAGAAACTTTTTGGAGAAGTGCAAGAGTGGAATGGAGACCTTGAAGGAGAGAGAGAGGGGGGAGCTAGAGTGGTTCAAAAAATAAAGGAGATGGGGGAAAACGATAAAGATCTGGATAAATAATAATAAAAGTAAATGTGAATATGAGGAATGAAAGTGAAGGACTTACTTTATAGCTGTGATTGCGCCATGAGAGCTCTCATAAAAGTGTGAATAAAGAACAGAAATGTTCCCCTCAGCCATCCTCACTTTTGAAACACTTTCTAATATTGTCTATATCGCACGCGAAATCAGCGGCGTTAAATGAAACTGATAAATAATGGGAATTAGAGAGAAACAGAGGCGATCCGTGCTCTCATCTGACGCTTCACATGCTAATTTCATCTGTTTATGAGAAGTCCACGGCTCTCCAAGGCTTATGAGCCTCCCTGCGATCCAGCCCACCACCAGCATTCTGCTTACCAAAGCTAATTCCCCAAGCTTCACATTGGAGAAATCAGACTTCCTCCATATGGCCGGAGAGTGCATTGACTTTGTAGCTTTAATTAAAGTGCTCTTTCAGCTATTACTGCAGAAATGTCATTCCTGCTATGGAACAACCTCTCTCCCTGTGATAGAGGGGTCAGAAACCTGCTCCGGCACCCATAAAAATGATGGTTACAGTGATAAACAGGGAGTCATGTTTGTCACATTGAAAGCTGCCATTTGACACTAAGGCACTGAATCACTTGTAATTAATAATAATCGTGCACTCTGACGCAAATGATTTCGTAAAGAGTGGGTGTGTAAGTGTGTATGTGTGTGTGTGTGGGTAGGGGTAGGGGTAGGGGTGTGGGGTGGGTCGCTGAGCATCCCCCAACTTAAATTCAATTTGATAAATGGAAAGATTGCTTGTCTGGGCACTACTAAACCTTAATTAGACACAGATAGGTGGGTGGAGGGTTATTATAAGCTTCATAGTAGGGCTGTGGATTGTGTGCTTGTTTATGAGCCTTTGGTTATGAATGAATCCGTCCACCTGGGTGAGTCATAGCAGCCTGCGCATTTACTGTACGTCCTTCCCTGAACCCGAGAGTGGCTCATATGTCTGCCGAAGTACTGAGTTTGTGCTCAAGTTGTGCCAAGCAAAAAAATGTCTATTGTTCTGAAACGACGGCATCATTTAAATGTGTTTTTTTTTCAGTAAAGCAACGCGTCTATCTGGTCCACATCAAACCTGTTCTCATTGTCTGCCTCACAGTAAAGCGTCTCCCTTATCAATAAATGTACCAGACGCTGGCTCAACGTGTCCTTCAAGTATTTTTATGAGTGTTTTAGGGGAGAAAAAGTTTGATGGGCAGTCTGTGGATTCCAGCTCTCGCCAGTCATTCATCACGGCTGTCTGGCAATCAGACTGACATCACCGAGTCCCACAGCAGAGCTTTGTGCTTAATGCAGTCCTCTCAGCTTCTTCTTTCTTCAGTAACACTATCTTCTTCTTATCAAGTGGATTGCGTACCATAAGACTGGAGGTTATATAACTAATCCAACTGGGATATCTCCTTGCCTCTGTTTCTCTGTCTCGGCCCCCATCCCATTCCTCTCCTGCTCTCGTACAAACACTCTCTCCCTCTACAAATCATCTTCCTCAGACGCATGTGTTTTCCCTGCTGACATCCATGTTAACTGCATGCTCACGTGTGCAAACACGGTGGCCTATATAGTAGTGAAATATCAGTCTTTACTCCTGAGCTAGGATGGGATAATTCTACCAGTTTTTCAAGGTTAGTGCAAGACTCTGATCATGCAATACTTTTGTCTAATACGAAAAAACTGAAAAGCTACATTAAAAATGATATTTTTTTCATAGTGGAGCATCCTTTCACGACAGCAGTAATACTTAACAGATGAAACAAAGAGGCCACAAAATGGCATCACCCAAAACAAAAATGGAAATTCAACTGAGTTTTTGCAGGTGCAGAACGAGCTTCAGTTGGTAACTAGTAAGAGAAGAAAAAGCAATTTCACAAAAGGGCTGAATACTGAACTTGATGTCAAATTAAATGTAAAACATGTACAGTGCTGCTTCAACAACAAGGAGTGTGGGGTGGTGGTGGTGCTAGTGGTGGTGGTGGTGCTAGTGGTGGTGGTGGTGTTGGTGGTGGTGGGGGTAATAAGTGCTGCACAGCAATACAAAGGCACATCTGAAGAGCTCTCGAATTGAGCAGAGATGAAAGGCTTTGGAAGAGCTGAGTCTGTGCTGCAGTGGGATATTAAAACAGACAACAGCCAGAACAAAACACAACACGTGTAAACGAACAAACGCGCATTGCCGGCACTAGCGCGCGAGCAACCCAGCAGCGCGACTGGAGCGAGAGGTTGGCGTCTTACCGAGCTGTAGAGCATGCCCTCGCCATTCATGGCAATGTAGAAGCCGCTCTTCACCCCCTGGATGGCCACCACTCTCAGACCCACAGGGATAAGATTAAACAGAGCTGCAGAGCAGACAGCAGAGGGAGGGGAGAAGAGGCAGACAGTTACAAAGAGGCAGAGACAAAAGAGAGAGACATCAGACAGAAAGGACAGAATAGGACAATTGAGTTTTCACTTAACTCTTGTAGACACGACAGCCTCTGATCTCTGTTCTTTGGCTATCTGTCAGCGGCAAAGTGAACAGTGCAGGACATGGACAGTGGGAACACTGACGTAGCTCACAGTGAAGCATTAACTTTAAAGCTGAAGTCCAAAGCTTTGTGTTGACAGCTAACTGAAATGATGACAGAGTGTCCTGTTCATCCTTATACAGTTGAATAAAATGTTCTTAGATGATGTAGATTTTGCAAAATCCAAATAATTGTGTGCTAATTAACATTTATGTGACTTTGTATGAATTGAGGTTTAACAGCAGTGCATAGTTTAACAGTTGCTAAAGTACCAGTCTTTTGTTTTTAAGTCCTCTTTGCAACATTACATATTCATTAAACATTAATAATCAATGTTAAAGTTCAGAAGTCACAGACAATATTTACTACGAGATGAAGTTGACTAATGTGCCTCATCGCTCTTGTGTGGTTTGATCAGATTTCACTGAGAGAAGTCTTGTAAACAAACCCACAGCGGTCACCACATTTGATTGAGTTATGGCTGCATGGTGCATGGAGGTACATGGCATCACTCTCTAAGAGCACCAATAAAAACAGCACAGACAGAAACGTCTAACGGGAAACATCCAAAGCTGTTATCTATCATCATCATACTGCATCTCCGCAGCTTCTTCTGCATCTGTGGGCTGAACTGTGACTTTCATTGGCTCTGGTCTCCGTGAGGGTGTGAGGACACGCGTTACGTACTGCGGACTCCCTGTTTTGTTGGAATGATTGTTCTGCAAGTGCCGACGGGGACTATCAGATAAAGCTGGCAGGGAAAAGAGGAGACGTGCCAATGCGGGTCTGTCCTACGAGCAGATTCAATTTCACTCAATGAATATCGACGTGCCGCTTTCGCCTGCCAATGGTTTAACCCTGCCCTCGGGCCACTTGTGCGGCTGATACACACCGACCACTCTTGCGGATACTCTTGAGGTCCAGATATTTGTGGCATAATGGCAGAATATGAGTCCTCTGGAACATTTCATTTTGTTTTCTGAGGCTCCTTTCTGTTCCCTCACTCCCATGGCTGTTTTGCCTTTATCTCTCCTATGACTGGCACTGTCTGTCAGCCACCATCCACACTTCAGCCTGGCCTGAGAAGTGGGAGGAAATGAAATTAAATACGGCATCCTACTACACTATTTTGCTATAATTACAATCTGCTGTCCATGATCTCATTTGCCTGCCAAAAAATTAAACAACTGACAAGAGCTGTCATTCAGCAAGCCTCTAAATGCGCAGCTTTTCTATTTTCAGCTCCTGCACTTGATGGATTCCATAATTACAGCTGCACTGACTGCCGTTGGAGTACCTGATGGCTATTCTGAAGTCAATTCCTCGGCCGTAATAACCTCAACCCTATCTCTCACAGAGAAAAGGCAGAAGCTGGGCTGGTGCAGGGAGAGTTAAAAGATTTGCAGGGATCTTTTATCGTCAAAGGGGCCAGACAAAAACGGGTTCAAACAACCCAGTAAAGCAAAAATCCTTCTACGGCCAGTCCTTCCAGTGGTGTAATCGGCTACAAGCAAATCCTGCAGGTAGGCTAAAGGAAGCGCATTTCATGTGAGGAATACTGGCGCAGCAGGAAATAAACCTCACGGGAAAGGTTTAAAAGGACACCGAGCCAAATTTTCAAATGCCAAGGGCACGTCTCCAAATCTAGAGGGAAACACAAATCTGAAGATGAGACAGTGTGCTTATACGCAGTGTTTATTAGTTTATTACCTAATATGATGTTTCCCTCACGCCTCCTTGAAACCGAAAGTGCTTGAAATAAGCGGCTTCAGTTAATAAAAAGTCTTTCTTCATCCCATCCATCAAGCCCGGAGCATTGGGGATAGATGGGAGTGTGAATGTGCGCTACTGCAGGTGTCTCATAACTAGGCTGCAGTATCTTTCAGCAGCCTCAGAGTGTGCAGGTAATTACTGCAGGCGATCAACTGATGACAATCAAATTAATAACTGTTCAAATTTGAACATGGGTGATAATTAATTGGAGGGTGTTACACAGCCCTTGTGGTTAGTTAAGCGTAGCTCTGCCAGTCAGTCATGCTTCCCCCTTCAGAAATTCTACATGCTTGTACCGTATATTGAGGCTGAGAGTGGCAACCTTCTCTTGTATTCTATCCAGTGCTTCTCATATTTTGCTGAACATCTAATAAGGTCTCACTCTTCAAAAACCATGGTTTGATTAAAGCGGAATTCCATTATATTTTTATGCCCACCCCCCCACCTCCCTGCACACATACACAGTTTCTGCTCTGTCTCGGCACTTATTGTCATTCCACACAGAAATGGAGCAAATAATAAGAAATGGGATCCACGTGCACCCTGGGCTCAGGTCACGCCTAGTATGCAGACTGCATCATGCTCCTCATTCCCATCGGTTTCCAGCAAAGCTCCCCCTTGGAAATAAATTACTGTATTCCTTCTGCTGCCACTGAGGATGCTGCAGGTCAGAGGGTGGTGTGGTTCAAGGGTGGGGGTAATCTATTATTCTAATAATCCAGCGGGACAATCAATAGCTCAGCGCAAGACCTGAATACCAAATCTTCATCCATTTCTCTCACTCTTAATCACTCGCCCTTTTTTTTCCTTTTTTTTTTTACTCTTTCCGTCTCCATCTTCTGCTCAAAAACACTTCAAATTCTTCTCGCAGCACCTCCTGCTCTCCTCTGCTCTCTCTTTGCGTCTTCCCTCGCACCGTCTCTAAGCTCGAGGCATCTCATATAGAGAATTATTCATTGGGTACAAACGGAGAAGGTGGTATTTTTAGTTTGCTGTGGTTGAATTATTCACTGCATTCCTCCATCCTTTGGCCAGCGGGACTGCTTAACTAGAGGATTACCTAGAGGTGGGGAAACCCTTGCATACAACAAAAACCCTCACCAGCCAAAACCCCTTTAGTACACAATGGAGGCCCCAAAAACAGCTGTTTGTTCAAGGTGCACAGAGGAAAACGCATTACGTGGATCTTGTTTTCATACTTTTTCCCCCTCGTTGAGTAATCCATTTGGTACTGACGACTCTTCTTTATGCTGTAAGTAGTTCTCAGCGAGTATCTATCTCCTGGTATAATATAAAGCGACGAGTGACAGGGAGAGGCCGTTCTTTTCACCGCATGACTGCTACAGTCCAGCAGCTTTGGCTCTGGCTTCCTTTAAGATTGGCAGGATGTTTGAGAGAAGAAAGGTCATGATTGGTTTCCTGTCTGGCTTCACTCCAGTCTCCGAGTGTCATCATTATCGCTTTGACGACCATTCTCCGCTGACATATATCTCTTCCTCGAACCTTCATGGGAAAGTCTTACAAAAGCATATATGTTTGAGACTCTGCTGATTTTCACTCTTTTCCGTTCGTGCACGAGGCGGACCTGGGGGAGAGCCGTGAGCTTTAGGGGACTGCACCCGGGGGACTATTTATCCACCGCAGTCCACTATGGAAAGTCGATCAGTGGTGAAATATTGCAAAGGAGTGGCTCAGGGAGGGATCTTTGTAACAGGGAATGAAGCCGTGGGAATACAGTTGTTTCAGGCAATGGGTTTTTCCAGGAAGGGAAATCTGCTGTGATAATCACATATGATTTGGAGCTGTATCAATCAGCACAATGTGACACTTGGAATCCTGCAGTGTACACAGCAGAAATGGTTCACTTAGTGAGGTCTCGGCAGGGATACTGAAATTTATTTTACCTAGGAGTACAAATTATAACACCAGAACCTCCATACACACTGTATTTGCAGCGTACATTGTTGAGAAGCCAGACTAAGAATACATCAACCATTTGAGTAGGTTTTTACACATTTATATCCACACATACTATTGCATAACCAGATGTAGAAGAGATGGCATCCTGCCTTGTGGAAATTGTTGAACAGTCCCCTTTAAAAACTGTACATTTTTATATAGATAATCCAATTTAGTGAGGGCGTCTTAAACTAATTTCGTTGTGCTTGAGGCTTCCCAAATAGCGTCGGTTACGTAAGAATTAAAAATGATAAAGCATACGAAATGTGGTAATATATTATATAACCAACTGACTCACAGCCATTAAATGTTTTATGCTGGAAGCCGTAGCTTCCATAATGCTCCACTCACTGTTGTCGCTGTTCTCGTCCTTGCTGCCGTCGATGGTTCCATCCGGCTGCATCTGCAGGTAGAAGCCCTGCTGGCTGAACAGTCGTGTCACGATGCCTTTCAGCTGTGGCTCTGAAACGCACACACGTACACACACACACGCACGCACACAGAAAACACGCACACATGCACGCAAACCGTCGGCCAAACCACAGCCCCATCCCCAACAAGAATATGTCAGAACAGCGGTCTCATGATCATGACAAAAACATACAGATCAGTAGAAACCTCTATGTTTTTACACACCCAGATGTTTATATCAAGCTATTTTAAATACTTAAATCATCACAAAGACACAAAATGTAGTGTATAATTGATTCAAATGTGGGTTGTGGAAGATGCCGAGTACCAGCGAGTAACCTTTCGGTGTGTTTTCTTGCCATATTTATAAACATCTGTAAAAATGAAAAATGTATCTCAATAATCATTCATAAAGTGTGTCTCTAAACATCAAAAAGTAAACATTCATTTAGAATGAATCATTTTTTAAAGCAGTCCAATCATTCTCGTGGCTCAATCCAGCCTCCACATTTGCCCACAAATAAAAAATAAAACACACACACTTCAGTTTTTTGCTAAACTCTTACCAGCTGCTGAATATCAATAGCACTATGATGGACAGTTTGTCATGAATCATCTATTGCACCACATAATCCCATAAAAGGGCTGTTCGACCGAAAGGCTTTTACAATGAGAACACCATAACAGAAAATCAATGAGAATGCTGTCCCCTCTCATAATGAATTAATGTATCCAGCACGGGGATGTGACTGTTTTCACCATTTGGAGACCCTTTTAAAATCACATTTAATGCACACTGACATGCCAGTGGTTTATTTATTTGGTATGAAGCAACTGTGCAATTTTGGAGAGGATAGGATTGACACTGAATGAAATCATTCTCTTTAACAGGCGGGTTTTGACATGCTTCACTCCACATGGTCCCGTTGGTATTTCTTACGTTAAACTGACCTAAAGTTTCTCTGAGTTTTACGATAACCCTGAACCGACCTCCAACTTTTGTAAGGTGTGACTTCTGGCACCTGGCCAGAGTGCTGCTCGAAGCACTCCACATTTCAGGGAAGCAGGTGGAAGCAGGGATTAGCTCAGGGCTGAGAAAGCCTCTCACCCTCTGGCAATGCCTGGGAAAGCTATGTTTATCAGAGGGCAAATGTACATACAGTCTCCACGGTCTGTCAAATGTCCAGCAGGTTTTTTTTGATTGTGTATAAAAGCAGGCAGAAGAAGACAGAGTCGGATGACACCGTTAGTAAAAAAACAGACCTGGATTGCGGCTTTTAACGAGGAAACGCTTGAGGGATAAACTGTATTGTTTGATGTATCTTGAAAACCACTTTGAGATCAATGAAACTCATTTCCAGTGCAGATAAAAGAAAAGGTAGACAGCAAATATATGCAGTCTTATTTTCTAAAGGTTCACTGTGAATAATGAAACTCTGATGTGTTGTGGTTTTTTTTTTGCAAAGGCTGAGATTTTGGGACGAGATCCATTGAAAGCTGACAGCAGCATAGACGCTGGGTATTACAAATCTTTGTTTATTCTCAGTTTGTCTGACAAAAGGAACAAATTATGCATTTTGTCAGAATTTAATTGGTGCTTAGTTTCATTTTAAGTGCCTAAATAAACACTGGGTGACTGAAAATGCTTTCTTCACAGGCATACATGCTCTGATAAATCATGTATGTGATTGGAATAAAGTAACATGAGTGAGGCTGACTGTTCTCCAAGGTCATAACAAGACTTGGAGGACAAGCAATTCATTTCAGTCCAGTCAGGCACAAAAAACCCCCAAATGATTTGGTTGGAGAGAAACATTTTCAAACTCGGTATCAGGAGAGAGAGATAGTTTTAGATCTGTCTTCAACAGTAATAACAGATGTTAAGTCTTTGCTTGAAAGCTGATTACTGCAATAATTACAGCATGAGCTCTATTTATATTGTACCCGAGACGGTCGCGCACAGAGAGACTAAGCTAAGTAGTGACCCCCAGTGAGAGTGGGTTCACGTCTGCTCAACTGTACATCATCCTGACCATCAATCCCCAACTCACCTACCCCTGGGTTACTGCCATCAATTCCTGGGACAGGCCCTTCATCATCCATCACGGGCAGGGGTGAGGAGAATGTGAGTGTGTTCCTGTGTGTCTGTGTGTGTGCGTGTGAAAGCACATGGGAGTGTACACATCACTAAATCACATGTGATAACTACACTTTCATAAATTAAGGCCTCCATACGGGCCGAGCAAATTGCTGACGGCTCATCAGTTCCAATCATTTAGCAGAGAGTGTGCACTGTGTGTGTGTGTGTGTGTTTGCATGCGTGTGTTCGGCTGCCAGAGCTTGCAGCATGTGCTTGTGTGTGGATAAAAATCAGTGGCAACATACGTGAGATCATCCTGTGAGTGTATGGGCCATTAGAACGTCAATAGATTTACTTCATACCAATACAGAAGGACAAAAACATTTAGGTACGTTGACAAATGGCGTCATGACCATGAGATGGTGAATGATCACCTGCTCTGATATATAGTGTTGGACGGGGGAAGAATACACCACTTTACACTATACAGCAAAGAAACCTCTACTACACAGAGTTACAGACATAGAACGAGGAGCGAAGGGTAAGGACTGACCCGACATTGACTGACAAAGAGAATGAGGCAGAAACAAAAATGAAGGAGAGGCAGAGAGAGAAGAAGAGACAGAGGTGCAGCAGACGACTGGCTAGAGGAGAGCTTTGGGAGGCTAGAGGGAGAAACAGGTACAAAATTAAGCCGAAAGAATCCAAGAAAAGCCACACAGAAGGAAGGATGAAAGAAAAAAATAAGAACAGAAGAAGGAGATCAGCAAAAAAGGGAGAGGGTCGTCGGCTGTCAGACAGGTGTTGAAGCCCCCAGCCCCTACCTCCCTCCCCCTCTCTATCCCTCCCCAACCCTCCCTCCCTCCCTGGCCGGGTAGGGGGGGGTTATAAAAGGTAAAAGTCGACATGGGCGCGAGATGGGGTGGAGACGAGAAGAAACACAGCACACACGGATGGAGGCTGAGCTACTGACCTAGCCTGCAGCCCTTATGGGACACCTGTGGAGGTTTCGAGGGTGCATCTTACGAAGGGGGGAGGATAGAAGGAGAAACAACAGTCTTTTAAACAGGCATAACTCATCAATGCTCCAGTGTATCGGCTGTTTATAAGCAAATATATGGCAAAGGCATCAAGTGGAAATGGAATCAATTAGAGGACATACAGCTCGGTCTGTCTGGGAGGTGCTGTACCTACCTGTCCAACAGTGTCTGGAGGCCTGACTGCTCTGCTGTCTGTCTGTCTGTCTGTCTGTCTGTCTGTCTGTCTGCCTATACTCAAACTATCTGTGACAGGTTAAGATTGTTTGATGAAGGTGCAAGGCTTTTTTAAAAAAAAAAAAAAATCGTCTGTCTGTCTGACCGGCTAGCTGGTTGACTGTTTGCCTCCCTTTTTTGCCGTAAGAAACTGATGTCCGACTGTCGGCTTTACCTCGTTCCTCATCTGTCTGTCTGTCTGGGGGGCTCTGACTGTCGATCATCTACAACGACAGGGTCTATCTGGATGAGGGAGGGGGTGAGGGAGGGAGGATGGAGGGGGGGGGGGGTTTGACTTGCACTGTTGACTTGTCATCTGTGCACCGGGACACAACCAGCAGAATACAAGAAGTAAAAAAATAATAAATAAATAAAAAATAGGGGGCTATACCATGAGGTGTAGCAGGGGAACGGAGCCCCTATGCATTCATCAATACAGCCAAGAGGAGCTCTTAATCACTAAAGCTATACCTCCCTTTACTGCAGTAAAAAAAAAAAAGCTCCTCTCTCTGCAATAAACATTTAACCATTAAAAACATTTAATCTCAAAAGAGCCTTGGTGCACTGCGGTGCAACTTCTGTATCTTCCCCTTCTGGAGCCCCAATCTGCATTAATATTGAATTAGGCAGTTTAAAGCAGAGTCTGTGTATTCAAGTTTGGTGTGTATTTTATGTGTGTGTGTGTGTGTGTGTGTGTGTGTGTGTGTGTGTGTGTGTGGAGGGGGGGTGAAAAATTAAGTGTGCAAAATCGAAGGCTTTAAATATATTATATGGGGCTGTTGGAACAGAGAGGAACAACTGGGGAAACAGTGTGTCTCGGGGTGATTGATTATTCTGATCAGAGCACTATCAGAATGAATTTAAAAAGGGGGGGGTAACGTCACAGCATATACATCATTATCCCCTATACATTTAGGGAGGGAGGGGGGGCTGTGTCGTGCAGTGGTGGATCGACAGACAAAACGAGAAGACCTAATGGAAACAGGTGGATTCTTTCTCTCTTTTCTCTCCTTTTTACGCACCGCGGAGGGGAAAAAAAAATCTACCTTGTTCAGATTGAAGCCCTCGACTGCAGTATAATGCTCCGAAGAGGGGCGGGGTGCGGTGTTGTTGGGGGTTGGGGGGCGGTGTTGGGGGAAACCGCTTCCATATACACACATAACACACATCGGGTTGGAAGAGAGAGAGAGAGAGAGAGAGAGAGAGAGAGAGAGAAGAGAGAGAGGGGGGAAAAAAAGGAGGAGGTAAAAAAAAAAATCTACGGCACTGACCTGGTCGCCGCCGAACGGGTCTTTTCTTGCCGCTGCAGAAACGGACTTTGCTGAAGACCCCCAAGAAATGCCTCTCGCACAGAGAGCGGGGGTCTTTGCTGGGGCTGGGGCGACGCTTGGAAGTCGACACTCGGTCGCTATTGGACTCCCTCGCCTGGCGTTTCTGCCGGATCAGGGAGCTGGCGATCGCGGCCATCTCCCCGAACCGAGTCTAATAAAAAAAAAAAAAAAAGAAAAAAGAAAAAAACGAAAAAAAAAGTCTCGTTCGGCAGAGGTTGGGTCTTGATGCAGCCTCTCAGCGCATAAAAAAATACAAAAATACCTTTAAAAAAAACGTTTATTCTGTTGCTTCGGGAGCGTTTCAACCGAATGTCATCCTGATCAGAACATCCTTCGCGTCCCGGGCATCGTTGCGCTTCAAGGCAGCATCCTCATCCAGGGGAGGAGGAAGAGGAGGAGGAGGAGGAGGGGTGGTGGTGGTGGTGGTGGTGCTGCTGCTGCTGGACATGTAATTCGGCTTGCTGCGAGTTTTCCGATGCCGCTCTCAGGGCTCCGATCTTAAACGGAACGTAAATCTAGAACGGTATGGGGCTGCCGGTGGGGGGGTGGGGGGGCGGAGGGACCAGAAACCAGCCGTGGAAACATGCAACAGTGTTTATAAGTTGCTGCAGCTGCGTGTCGTCGGAGGAGCTTCAGGTATTCCAGGTGAACAGCGCCGCGTCTGACGAGCACGACTTCGTATTCCTCATCTGCCACACCAGCCCTCTGGATCCCTCCTAGTAATCTACCCAAACCCAGGCGCAAAATGCAAGAAAACCGCTTGTGCGTAAATGGATAACTTTATTATTCCCCTTCCCTCCCCCTCAATTATCTTTTTACTCCGTCGATGAACGAGAGAGTCCGTCTGGTTTATAGTCCGGGATGCTGGTGCAAGGAGCAGAGTCCAGATCTGTGAGCCCAGTCTCCGGTTCCGTCGATGGCACCCTCTTTAAATGCAACGAAGGGGGGGAAAGAGAGAGATGAAGAGGGGGGAAAAAATGGAATCGGCAGCAGAGGCTACTCTGCAAAGGATGCTGCAGAGATGTAATTCAAGTCTGCGGGGAGCGATGCTCGTCTGGAAAGCAACAATTAGTTGAGGCTGACACACGCCAAAGTGCTTTTTGTTGTAGCGCGCAAATAATAAGGAGCCGGAGCATCATTTCCAGCGCGTCCCGAATGGATGCAGCGAGTGAATGGTCGCGGTCCATAGCCTCCCCTCTCTCTCTCTCTCTCTTTCCCTCCCTCTCCCTTTGCTGTCTCCCTCCCTCTCCCTCTCTCCGTCTCTCTCTCTCTCTCTCTCTCTCCCACACACACCCCCCTCTCCCTCTCCAACTCTTTTAACGCAATCATACGTGATTGAGGTTCGTATTAGGAATTCTCAGGGGAAGACGCATGATCTCCGTGGTGGAAAAAGTTGTGCATATAAAACACCCCCCAAAAAATAAAGGGAGGAGGAGAAGGAGGGGGGAAACAGCTGGATTTTTTTTGCAAAAGGTGGGGGGGAGAAAATGGGTGCTCGAGCAAGCGAGTCCTTTGGCTGCACGTCTATAAAATGGAGCGGGTCATCTCGCAGTTGTCCGTTTCAATTCACACCTCAGCAAGAAGGCTGCGTTAAACTGTTAAGAAAGCCACCCCCCCAACCACCCCACCTCCTGCATGGGAAATAGATAAATCTTAATCAGCTTTGGCTTATGCTGCACAGTGTACATTCTCACCCTCTCAGCTTATGCTTAAGGGGCATTTGCACGCATTTTTATTTGGTAAACCTCCCGTGAACACACGTGTTATGAGGCACATATTAAGTCTGGATAAAGAGATTACCTGCAACAGGTTTCTGCACACAGAGCAGGAGCAGAAATGAAGATCAGGACATATGATGATGGAAATGAAATGAAATATAACACGACTGCAACACTAAAACAGCCTTTAAAACACCTCTTGGCCCTTTGGCTCATGTGCATATATTTAGATATCACAGGAGAGCATCTCTTTGAGGACAAATGCAAACCAACTGATTCTTTCCACAGAGCACAATTCACAGGTTGTCAGTTTGTAGTAGGTAAAGGTAAATCGATGCAACAGCCTGCAGACATGTATTTGTATGCACCTCCATGTGGCGTGCCTCTGGTTTCCGTGTCAGGTATGGCATTAAAGAGCTCACGCACCACACTCAGTCACACAGTGGGAGGAGGAAGACGAGCAGCAAACATTTCTCGTCCCCATGATGAAACAGCATGAAACATTTAGAGGCTTTTTCTAGGACTTGGTTTGACATCTTCTCTCCAAACCGAATCCGTAGAGACAGCAAGAAAGAGGGGGGGGGGAGTAACAGAGAGAAAGAGAGAGAGGTTTTCTGTCTGTCCCCCCCTTACCTAATATTTGGATGTAATTGATGGAGGAGTTGAATGTGACGTGCTGATACCCTGGTTAGTTATTTGCTGGTTTCTGAATGTGCATGTGAGAGAGAGAGAGGGGAGGGGAGGGAGAAAGAGAGAGAGAGAGAGATGGAGGGCAGATAAAACTATTGTTTCCCCACAATAAGACAGACAGACTGGAGAGGAGGAAAAAAAAGTTGGAATCTGTGGGTCCAACAGTCAGATTCTAAATCAAACCCTTTAATCCAGCTTTTCTATTCCCATTGAGTTTCCAGTGAGTGGTATAAATTAAAATGCCACTGCGGTATAAAGAAATATCAATAAAAATTTCAATAAAGCATGAATCATTCTGAATGATATGCAGCAGTATGATATACTGTGCACTTCTTAGAGAAAAAAAAAACCAGCTCATGGTTGGGAGCACAAAGGGAGTTTTCTCAGAAATGGGAGGGACCTTGTAGCAGCGTATAGAGCTCCACAGACATGGACATACATCTTTGTCAGGGAAAGATAAAGTATTCCCTAATGAGGATCTGCTAGGCTTCCTCCTGCTACCAGAGACAATTGATGTTCACTTCATCCCGGTAGAGATACATCCACAAGCAATAAAACACTCTTGCTACGAAATGCACTGCAGATAGTATAAAGCAATTATTTAAATTGTCAGCTTGAAATGATTGTGACTGTGAAGGTTGACTGGTTCCGTTTATGGCAATTGTGATTTGTACATTTCTTTAAATATGTTTGCTCTGCCACCTTCATGGAAAAATCTATATAAAAAAAGAATAAACTGAAGCATGTATGTTGTGTTAAACGTAATAAGGGTACAGCTGGTTTGTTTTTATCTTATTAAACAGTCTTGTATTCCACATTTTACTGCTAAATGAAGAATTATCATTACATCATAGCATGACTACTACATGAACAGAAACAAACCAAAGCCTCAGCCTCCCTGTGGCCCTGCCATAGATGCCACCACCAACTTGTTCAGAGCAACTTCTTTACTCCTGCTGCCCCCTTGTGGAGAACAAATGAACGTTCAGGAGAGCAAACTGGTGGATGTTTCCATTCTCTGGAGTCAGTCACTTCTCTGTGTCCTTGAAATACCTCACAGATTTGTTGACTCACAATAGCTGGAACTAGTTTCCATAGTGTGCTGTCTGCTGAACTCTCCTGCCAAGTCTGCAGGAGGCGAAGAGCAGAAATGTGACAGAACGCACGGCTCACGACGCCCATTACTACACTTGTAACACAAATCGTCACGCAAATGAGACAGGAATGTGCTTTTAAAGTGCAAAGTCCAAAATGAATGGTTAAAAAAAGCAAACTGTGAGTCATTTAAATTACATTTTGTGCAGCAAAGTGCGAGGCAGAGATGCCTGCACTCCAAACAAATGCTGAAACGGACATAAAACCCGCATTCACTGTGTGTTAAAGCTCATTTTGCAGAACAATGCATACTAACATTCTACAAAATCTCAAACAAAAGTTGTACCGCAAGTACTATATTAAGTAAACAGTCATTGAAAACTTGCAAAATGACAACTATAAAGCATTATATTGCAATTACAAGAAACATGTGCAACCACTCATGAGGACTCACTTATTGCTTATATGCAACCATATACAGCACTGTTAGTGTGAGAGTGGGTATGAATGAGAAACACAATGTATTGCGTTTTGACACTGCTGAGGTTAAAAATGAAGTGCAAACTATAAATATCCAGCAATTCAAACACCCCAGCTACAACACTGGGGACCCTCTGTGCTTTTGACCGCTGGTTTCATTATACCTTGGATTTTCTTACCATATTAAAAATGCATAAATTCAGCACAGGAAGATACAAGCATATCATTTTTCAGAACACCTGGTCTACTTGAATATGCATGCTGCCGTATTGCCACATGATATTATGAATAGTTAAAAGGGTAAAACAGGATTTATAACAACGAGGGGCGTTTGCCTTTCTTCGAACTTGTTGCCCCAGGCAGTGCGTTTCCACAACAGGAGTTACCCCCAGAGGGTTAACTGTGATACACGGAGCAGCCAGGTGCAAGTCTTACCACTACAAAGGAAAGCAGGTGCAAACATTTAAGCCTACTCAAAAACATCTTCCACCGGAAATCCCTTGGAGATAATTCTGGCACAGCGCCTGAACCTGAAGAGCAAAACACTATCTGCTCCTCCTGCTTTCCATGAACCCGCACTGGCCAAAAGTATACTGGAGAAGAAGTTGGCGCGCAGAATGCTGATTTTGAGTCCTTATTGTAGACAGTTGGGTGTCTGATGCCTCTTTGTTTTACCAGTAATTTGCTCGGTCTGTTAAAAATGTGCACAGTTATGGGGAATATTCTTGTAGAATCAGAGAGTTGGTGAAGCAACCGCTGACGGGGCAATGTCTGCTTGAAATACAAGAAGCATGCTTTCATATTTTAGCTCTTAGTTGAAACCTATCCCTCCAACTCCTCTATAGGAGTTCTTGACAAACAGCCATAAATGAACTTGTAAATGCAAGTTTGGAATGAAAAAAGACACTTTGAGCAAACTCTTCACTTGATACAGCTTCATTTGAAAGCAGCTAACCTGATGTATTCCTGCTTTGCATCCATTTTTTTTCCTATCAACACCTATAAGCTGACTCATAAAGTTCTGATTGAGGTCAGAAGGTTCATGTAACAGTGAGCAGAGATGCAGGATAAGGACTGATAGTACTTTATATCCGAGCCCCACAGATCCCAGTGTGCGTGCTGCTTTTGGTCCAACCACCTCAGAGGAATCAGCTGTGCTTAATGGAGTTTCTAATTGTCTGCCCTGAATTTGAGAGAACCGCTCCAGCTAGCTGCTGGAGGAGGCCGGGAGGAGAGGGTGTTCTGTGCGTTTTGTCTCACAGTAAAACGGCGTTCTTGTCTTCTTTTTTTTTTCTGAACCGCCTGTGGAGACGGCAGAGCTGTGTTGTGAGTGAACGGCAGTGGCAATGCAGTGAATTGCCTGAGACATGAGTAGAGGACATGGCAGGGATCTTAGGCGGGTTGCCAAAGGCTGGTCAGTGGCGGCGGTGTGCCGGCCTGTGTGTGCAAGTCATGTAGGTTTTTTTTGCATTAGTAGGTGTAGAATAGTTTGATAGAAAGTCAGTCCAGTTTGGAGATGATGCCTGATGAGTTATCTGACTGTATTATGACATGCATCAACACCAAAGTGAAGTTTAGGGACTATGTCTCAACTCATATTGAGTAGTTTTAAACTGAGTTAAGAGGGATTCTTGCACAAAGCATAACCAATCAATTCCATATATAAAGCCATGAAAAGTTTGGCCCTGTGCTCCTGCTATGGCGCTGTCCGTGGTCCTGAACCGCGCTGCCTGCTGTTGTTTGGGGCCCTAAAAGCCAAAAACGCTGCCTCTCCAGGCCCCTGAAGTTTAATGACTTGATCCCTGCATTGTCCTTTTTTTTTGGCCCGCTTCAGATGCAGCACTGAACACTGCAAATATAGCTCGGTGTGGTAAAGTATATCCCTCCTCTCCTCTCCCAGCTCTCCTTACGCGGCGGAGGCAACAAGACTGCACACAGAACTCGGGACAGATGCAAGGAGAGGCTTTCTCTTTGCACTGCAGACTCGGGAAAGATGTTACTCACACACACTCGAGTGTTTAATGAAACCACTCGCCCCCCCTTCTCTCCTCCTCCTCCTCCATCCTCTCCTCTCTCTATACATCCTTTCTTTTTCCTCTCCCCCCCTCCCCACCAACCCCCTCTCCTCCTCATCACTCAAGAGAGAAAGCATGCAAAGCAAAAGGCAGCTATGGTGCCGCTGTGTTTTTGTCTCTCACCGTTGGTGATAGTGGTCGACTTCGATCGTTGTCCACAGAAACACTGCAGCATATGCGCTCCTTTCTGAAGGAATGGCCTCAGAATCCTCATTGATTTGGGTTGATGGGAGCCTTCCTCAATCCAAACAATCGGACAGCGCTATCACAACACAGCAGGGTCAGGCAGCATAGCGTAGCCCAGCCAGCCAGCAGCCTCTCTCTCTACAGGCTCCACAGCAGCCCTCAAAACGCCGGAAGGGCACAGTCTGCAGGACAAATTACGCTAAAACGAGGCATCTTGAGTGATTCCCCCCTCTCTCTCTCTCTCTCTCTTTCTCCCTCCCTCTCTCTCTCTCTCACTCTCTCTCTCCCTTTCTTCCTCTAGCCCTATCTCTCTCTGTCTATCCTCTTCTCGTCCACCGACGGTCATTCGCGTTCACGGCGCACTCCTCTTCCGCCACAGCAGGCAACGCAAGGACGTTACAATGTGCTCTTAACTGTACATCCCACCGCCCCCCTCCCGTCCTGCCTCCGCGTCTTTACCAGCTGCGGACGTAATAGCAGGAGAGGGGGGGAGAGAGATGGAGAGGAGAGGGAGAGGGAGGGGGAGAGAGAGAGAGAGAGCATGCACGCCAAAGTTAAACTGCAGGGGTAAAAAAAAAAAAAAAAAAAGTGGCAGGCCGGCCACGAGTGAGGTAATGCGGAGCTGACAGTGAAGGCGACCAGAGCTTCACGGTGCGGCTGCACTGATGTTGGAAAAAACCTCGAAGAGCAGAGACTTTCTCCTTCTTCTCCACCGTGTTTTCTCTCCAAACCTATTGGGAACCAGCAGGACAACGCAGACGCCGACGTCAGCTTGCAGCCCACCCGCTTTAAAGTCAACGGGGTTTTCTCAATGCGTGGACAGCAGGAGAAAGTTTATGGCTCAGTCACTGTTGTGAAGAGCAGGTGTCCACGGTGGACACCTGGATGTCCTTCCGGCATCACAATATGTGCTAAAAAGGCCCAGGCCTTTATTGTAGCACTGTTTAAGTAGCATTTTCAGTACTGGGGTTAATCAAGGTAGAGTAATTGTCCATAATAATAATAATAATAATAATAATAATAATAATAATACATATATGGAGAAGAGTTTTATTTCTATGGCACCTTTCCAAAACAAAGTTACAAAGTTCTTTACAATAAAACCAAAGTAAAACTAACAGAATAATAAAAACAAATTCAAACAAATTCATAAGATCCTAAACATGCAATATAAGAGAAAATAATCACGTTTTTTCCCACATCTTCTTCTTCCTAAAATTTAAATTATCCCCCAATAAAAAGTACTGATGACTGGTGTGTGTGTGTGTGTGTGTGTGTGTGTGTAGATATATATACACCAATTATCAATGCTTTTTATTGTATGTGTATATGTATATTTGGTGTTACCAAAGTAACCCAACAAGTGTAAAATATTAGGGTCAAGTCACTACAGTGTCGTTTCTTCGGTGATTTAACTCAAGTAATTTGCATATTAGGGATTACACTCGACAAATGTTACTTAAAATACTACTTTACCTGACTATAATACATGTTAAGGCTGAGACCCTACAGTGGTATTAATTATGGAGGATAACCTAACTAAAGTTTTTATAAAGTGAGCATTTTTGAAGTTTTTTGTTTAGCCTATGGTTGAGTCGTTGTAACAATTAATGATCATCAGATGTTAAAATCTTACAAACTAACTAAGGCTGGGCAAAAAATATTGTGGAGTGAACAAAGTGCCCAATTCCCCCCATGGGTATAAAGTAGCATTAAATGTAAATCCTTAAGAAAGTACAGGTATTGAGTTGCATAACTGCTTAATGTGAAGGCACATTTTTGAGCAACTAGGTAAGCATTTTATATTGGAAAAAGTTAATTAGTGTTTCATAATAAAGAAAAAGGAACACTGGAAATTAATAGGACAGGACAGTGACATGAACAAGAACAACAAAACAGAACTCTCAGAACTTTGTGATACTACAGCAGCACTTTAACTAATGAGGATCTGAAACTGCGTGCGTTGTTATCATGTGAAAGTGACAGGTCAGCTGTGTGGTTTGTTGTTTTTTAGGACACTTCTAGGACTCAGAGATGCTGGTGAATCACAGGCGATACATAGAGTGTATCATATTTGCAGAGCTAAACTGAATAAAACAGTCGGAATAATGTAACCATGGAGTTGTAGTGACTCAAAAAATGGTCATAATCGAGACAAACATCACCAGTAATGTGCTAGTTAAGATCTAATTAACTTAGAACGTGCTCTGAAGATCATACTTCAGGTGTGAATCATGATCCAGAAACCAAGGGTCAAGACCACAATGACCAACAGTCCTGAGTTGCAGACTGACCTGACAGGACTATGTGCCACTTTCCACACTAGAGGGAGCCACAACATAAGACACTCAAATGAAAATAACATGGAAAGAGACTAATGACCAAGTGCAGAGAGAAGGTGCTGAAGCATGATCAACAGATTTAGTCGAGACATAACACAACTCTATAACATGCATGGAAAGAAAATATATTTTTGGCTCAAGACCAAATAAAAACACAATGCACAACTCTCCTGCAGCATTCTCCAGCACACTGCTGCAGTTGAAGTATTTTACAGTATATCTTTTTTTTCTCCATTCCTGTGCTCATATAACCTTGCACCATGAGGACAACAAATTATATGGCACCAACTACCCTGGGAACATGCCCTCACTGTGTATAATATATACAATGTACATAAAAGGACATATTAGGTCAGCAGAAAGCCTCAACAACAGCATCCATGCAAATAAGGAAAGGTCAGAGAGGAATAAAGAGAGAATGGCTGGAGGGAGCCAGGGAGCTGGCATCAGACCCAGAGTCACAGATATGGTGATGGTGCTGTGCTGTGGATTCAGCTCCCACTATACTGTCCCACTGCAGGGCCGATCAGAGAGGAGAGAGGAGGGGAAACGGGGCTTTAACACAGAGGGCACATGGAGGAAGGAAGCAGCGCTAATATCAGGCAAGATTTTAGATTTATGATCCAAACGAAACTTACTCAGGCTGCTTTTTTCAGCATAAATTTTAATGAAAAGCAGACAAAACAAAGCCAATGTCCAAAGGGCTTAAGAAAAACATTCCAGTTCAAGGTAAGATCATCTGTTAACTGCTCTAATTCTCACCAAACAAATTCAGATATTACCAAAGCAAGTAAGAACTGCTCTGTTTTATGTTATTAATATGACACACTGCACATCAATGGAATGGTTAAAGCACGATGCCCTTTAAAAAAACTGCAGCAATCTCAAATAACTGATTAATCCTTGCGTCTGAAACAAACAAACAAACAAAAACTCTTCTAAAACAGGCTTAATGGATGAAAACAATAAGAAGATATGCTTTACACATGAATAAAATTAGTTTCCTTCCAGTTCTGGGATTATCTATCAAGGAAGAATGCCTAAAAAAAGCATTTTAAAATGAGTTTTGAATAGACAAATGAGGTAAAACATAATATATTTACCTGGTGAAGCTCAGGATACACAATTCATTTAGAAAATAAGTAACAAAAGGTGGATCCATCACTCTCAATAGCAGATAATTTACCTGTAAAATACACATTAGTCTTACACTTAATTGCCACATATTTGTGATCCTAAATCCACAGATCAGCGGCTTACATCTTGTACTAATTCCCTTCTTCCGATCACTCATACATCCATGCGATACCGCTCCACCCCTCTCCAACATGTGTTGTAACTGTACCTCGTCCAAAAAAAGATGCACCCTGTCCGTATTTAAGCGAACTCAGGTCTGTCTGTGATGACACCGTGGAAAGATGCTGGACAAGCCGTGTCTCGTTTCACCTTCCTACATATGCCAACAGAAGTGAGGTTAAAATGTTCACCTTGTAAAGAGAGACGAGCTTTGATGGAAACTGTAATCAAAGGGGATCATATGTGAATGTATTCTACTTAGGTCAAATGTTAAAAATGCCCTCAGTGTGGAAGACTGCTCAGGTGTATCTATTGCATAAAGGTGGTGACACTGACTTTAACAACTATCCAGTGATATCGAAGCTTGTTCGAAAACCTTAGAAACACTGGTAACTTAAAGCTTCCTGAGGAATAATATTGTCCTTCCGCTACAGCAGGTGGTTTCACACTTGGTCACAACACAAGATCTACTGCAAATGTTGTGCTTTTTATCAAGCGAAGCAACATTGTGCGGCATTCTTTGTAAATCCACCCATGGTTTTTGATACTACTGATTACAACATCGGTAGGTTGTGATGTTTCTGCTGGTTCAGATCCACCTGAAAGAGTTCAAACTATAGCCAGTGGGTTAAAATCAAGTCCAACAATGGTTGATAAAGGTTTCTCTCAGTATTAGGCCCACTGCTATTTACTCTCTGCATAAGTACTTGTTATTCTCCAACTCAGTTCTGTAATGCCCATTTTAATAGTTATCACTGGAGACCTTTCAGCGTAATCTAGAACTCTAAACTCCAAAAAGACAAAATATGTGTATTTTGCCACACCACTGACTTTGCACTTATGAGCCAAGCTCTAAATGCAGATCTGACTGATGCAGTCCAGCTTTACAAATACAAAGGCATCTGGCTAAATAGCAGATTGTTGCACAAAGTCCATGTCAAAGATTTTGCTCAGAAATAACTTATGTCAACACAGAGCTTATTTCTCTTTCCTTTAAACCACTGGATTCTGTCGACCACAATGTCATTCAGGTTATGACTGCAGGCAATCATTGAACACGCCTCTGTGAGTTACATGAAATGCTGGATGGTCTTAACATCTGAAATGTTTGCTTTCTGTGGTTCTGAGATATTTAATGTCTTTAGCTGAGTTCAGAGCTAATAACCAAAACACCAGATCACAAAAAAGATTGACTGCCGCTTACACTACATCTGAACTGGAGAAGACTGGTTACCAGGACTGTGTAGCTTACTACTGGAGTGAGTTGCAGCATAATGTAAAGTCAGAGACAGTTTATATTTCTAATACGACTTGTGACTGATGAAACTGATATAATTCTATGTGTGTGTGACATTTCTAGTGCAAGATTTTTATTGTTGTGATTTTTTGTAGATGTAATTTGTCCTCGGATCTTTATCTGGTTGAGATTTCCTGAATAAATAAATAATGATGTGCTTTTTTATTTATTTTTTTTGTTTGTTTGTTTATTATTTCTCAATAAGAGTGGTGATTTAGGACACAAAACTATTGTGTTTGAAGAAAACGCAATCTCAAACTCACCAAACAAATGCAATTACAAAGGATTGATCATGCACTATTACATTTGTACTGTATACAGTAAATTCATGCACAACACATCTAGAATTCTCGATCCAACTTCCCATACAGTGCAGCCAGTAAAATGGGTTGTTTTCATGTTGCTATTTTATTTAGTTTAACATATCGGTGAAGAGTTAACAAGCAGAGACACAGTACACCATATTTAAAATACTGTGAGTCTGTTTAGCACTTTGGAAACATATTTGATCTGTATCACTCTGGCTTGATACTTTGCTTGTCCTTTAAGTGATGTCTTCATTTTATTAGAGAGACTTCTCCAATAGACTATAAAGCCTCTCACTTTCTAGAAAATGAATGCAGGATATCTGAACCAAAATCCATTTAAAGACTCCTTATTAACATTTACAAATGCAAGTCCATGATTTATTAACATGAGCTAGAAAACTGCAGATGACTGACTAACCTCATTGGAAAATTAGAATTAGAAAAAACCTCTCACCAACAAACTTTGGTAATGTCGCACTAATGCTGAGCTCATTAACTGAAAAATGTCCTAAAACTGTTCTTATCATCAGTATCTCACATTTACCACATTCTTCTCTCTTTCCCATTTCACACTGATGCACATGAAACAGCTGCGGATGAGTTTGTAAGTTGCTAAACCCGAACTGGTTGTTACTAAGCAGTTTTATTGAGGGATTTATTTCCAGATGTCCTGCAGCACTTTCTAGAAGTAAAACAGTGCATTAGAAAAGGTCCCTCTGGTGACATAAAAATCTGAAACTGCAGGAGGTTTTTCTGCAATCTAGCAGCCCAAAAGTTGTTTAATGGATTATAACTACTTTATAAAGCATCCTTAAATTATTTATTAGCCATTAATGAATATATTAATGATGGCTTTAAGACACTAACATGGTACGGTGTATAGTTAACACAGTGTTAAAGATGATTCAAGAGTAAAATTACAGTGAGGATGACTCAGTTGTTTAGAAGTGTTTACAGCAGAGCTGCCTGCAGTGGGTCATTGTGCATGAGAGGAACAGATCACTACCAACATATGAAAAGAGACTCGTTCTCATTTTAATACCTGGTACATAAGCATTGTGTTATGTAGAAGATTCTCACTGCAGCGCTGTTTAGAGAGACAAAATACTGGATTTTTGAAGGCAATGCCAATACCAACTTTAGGCGTATGTTCTGATATCAATATTATTTATATATACAGTAGAGTTATGTCGAAAACGGAAAGTGATAGGGTCCTTTTTTTTTTAACTTTTTTTGTGTTTGTGTTTAACAAATTAGCTTACCGGAGGGCATTACTACTCATAGTGTGTGTTCATACATGTTCACATTCAACCAGAATTGGGGGAACTCTTCCTTAAGATCAGCTCTTTACACATTCACATCTCTCCACCTTCACGTCACACTGCTGCTTATAGAAGGTTAAATCCTTGCAGACAAGTGCAGCAGTATCTTAGTGGACATTTTTAATCACCCACTTTCACTTTTTCTGCAAAGAATTCAGTGAATCATTTCGAGGTCATGTTGCCAATCTGCATACTTGGGAACACCTGACTTTTAGCATCTTGCAGTATTGTGAGTTACCAGTATAAATGCGGCACTTGCATACATAGATTTGCTACATTGGTAAGACAGGTAAAAAGATAAAGCAAATTCAAATAGTTATCATTGCCCTTAATTGCTTCATCAAACTCTAATGGTGAAGCAAGTTAATTTGTCACAAAATAAAGCGCACTTGTTTGTCTAATATTGAGGGCATGGGCATTGTATGCTTGCTTTATCACATTTGCGAACCATCTCCTTGAACATGTTTTTAAAAATCGGCTGTTTTGCCAAGTTCAGTGTGTTGGGCTCACCCTGCCTGTTTGGCTGTAGGCAGAATAATGTCATACTTTGTTGTGTGTGACCGTTTTGTGGATAGTCTGTGGACGCCTCACCATGAAAACTCCAATGTACTAAAAGAAGAAAAAGAAGCTGTAACACCCACTTTGCCTGCAGGCATGGTACGACACTGGTTTTGCACTATGGTTTATATTAAAACTCTAATTTTCTAAGTACCAACACTAAAATGGCATACAGTATCACTGTAAATGAGTATTGTGATACATCTCTAGCTAAAATTATTTTCCAAATATGTATAATCCATTGCAGTAAACATCATCTGCGTTTCTGTTTTTTGCCACACTCTTGTTTTTTTAATGTAGAGCAGACTTTTCAAAACAATCTCACCACCTTGCACTTTCATCCATCCATCCATTTACTATACACCTCTTTACCCTGCGGGTGGTCACAGGGAGGCTGGAGCCTGCCTCAGCTGACACAAGGCAATACTTAACACTTTTAACATTTAACAAAAATATGGTCTACATATTGTATTGATACTGCAGCGCAGAAGCTGACACAAAGACAGACAAAGCACAGTTAAAGAAAGATTAGCACTTTGTAAAATGGTCAGTAATGATGTAAACAATAAAACAAGCAAAAACATGGATATGATACTTTAAATTGCTACTCTAACTTCCGTCAAACTGAGCTTTAACATTCATTCTACACATGTGAGAAAATTAATAGGCATGATATCAATATTGAGCAGTGTTCAACTACAGTAGTCTATGCAGAAGAAAATGAGGAAGGAGAGATTTGAATCAGTAGAAGGGAGTAAAATATGCACAGCGTTGTACCACAGCACCAAGCCGCTGTTGATGGTAACGACCGTGTGCTGAAATGTCAGAAAGCATTCTCACATTCTGCAAAGCTAAAGCAAGGCATGTTGCAAAAATCAGCAACACTTCAAAACCGTTAATGGTTGCACCAACTAATGCTGCCAAAAATCTTTCAGAAAATGACAAGTGTGCAAACTTGAGGTTAGGGGCTCAGCGGGAATACAACAACACAGCAACAAGATACTTGTCACAGATAACGCATCAGCATCACAATGAGAAATACACAACGAGCTTTGAAACTATCCACATAGGAACAGGATCACTTTTGGGGGGTTTTGTGGGTGGAAATCGCTCAGGTTTTAGTAACATCTACAGCAAATTAACACCTACTGATGCAAAAATTCAGACGCATTCCGAAATGTTGACATAGCAGCTCCCAGCATTTATGTTGGTAAGAATCTGTACATGTTAGTGAATGAGAGAATGAAAGGAAATGATGGAGCGTTTGTGTTTGCATAGGCAAGACTGCAAACACGAGGGAAACGAGAGGCTAAGATTGCTGTCGTGGGCATGATGAAGAAAGAGGGGATTTAAAAGGCGAGGAGAGTGAGAGTTGGGGAGATGGATGTAAGGGGGAAAAAAATGAATCAGCAGCTGCAATAAATGCTTTTTTGTAGCTGCTTGTAAAGAGCTTTTCCTTCTTTCTTAAAAGAGAGGGGGGGTAGTCGGGGAGAAATGCCACCAACGGAACACAAAAACACAGACAGATGTGTGCTTTACCTTGACCTGTGGTGTGTGCAGGATGATGGGGACCAGTGTTTCACCAAAAGCATATGTACTCTGTCTGTTGTAGCCAGGTTAATCTGCTTAGGGTCCTTTTTAACCCCCTTTTCCTCCAACTCTCAGTGCATTGTGTTTAATGCCGAACAGTTATTTAACCCAACATCTGATGTGCTGTCATTCTATTCAACACAAATGCAGAGAAATATGCATCATGTCAACACAGCTATCACCTTAAAACAAGCTTTTGATATATATTCAAGACCTCATGATAATATAGCAAAGCAGGATACCCTGAGGCCCTTTTAAGACCGCTGACACTGTACTTTAGATGGCAAAACTATTGATCCTCAGAGGAGAAACTAGTTTGGTCAGCCGTGCACCAGTGGAAAAAAAATGAATATGCAGTCAAACACATACAGCTATACAATACAGTGAACATATAAACACTGATATTAAGTAACGCGTCTAAAATGTGTTGCAGAAAGCAGGAAATAAATGTGACTTAAATGAGTAAATAAGTCAGCGAACAGCCACAAATGCAAACACTGTCACAATCTCATAAACAGAGAGGGAACAATGCAAGCTGATGGTCTGAAGGAGGAAGTCTTAAAAGGTCACACTGACACTGTAACAAGCTGTTTTATTGTGGTTATAAGCCTGATGACTGATAAGACAGATTCAACTGATTTGTGCTGTCACCACCGGCCTCATGCTCCCACAGTTTAATGCGGCATGGGAAAAAAAAAAAGTTACGTCAAAGAGAGATGAACAAAAGACAAAACGAAATGACAATGAATGAGTCATAATGCTACTCCGCCTCTCCTGAAATACAGAGATGCAAACACTATGAAGCATGAAGCATTTTATATTTGCTGTACAGTGAAGGCTAATTTTTGCGTGAGTGAATGAGGCCATAAAGATCCGAGAGCGGGTTTCAGGAGGGTGAACCTCCACAGCCTAAATGATGCAACCGAAATGTAAACAGTGCAGGAGACAGGGGCCCTCTGCTACCTTGGTGTATCCCACATGACTTTGGATTCTGCTTCACTGTAACACTTTGCTTCACAGGTAAAAAAACAGGACAGGGTGACCATGCGAGAAGGTTACCCTATTTAAACAAGGGCACCCTGCCCCTTATCCAAATATATTTTATGCAGGGAATGTGCTTGTTTTGTGCTTTAACCCCATGCATCTTTAAAAAAAGCTCTACTGTACTCAGCAATGCCACACACAGCAAAACTGCATATCTTAAGCAGTGAGAGACTAAGAGGCAGCAGAGTTTCTCATGCAGCAGACTCCTGCATCCTATAGTTCTAAATAAATGACTGGCGCTGTACCCATTTACTGGCAGAGTTGAAAAGCTTTGTCAACAACACGCATGCTGATCGTTGAGGCCGAAGAACAGCAGCACATTCATCTAAAAGAAAAAAAAAAAAGAAAAAGAAAAAAGTGGAGAGCCAGCAGTTTTTGTGTAAATCAGCTGACAGCACTGATGGAGTAAAAGGAAAGCTGGGGGAGCAGGCAGACGAAATCGTTCACCATGCGCAACACTCCAGGGGGGGAGAGAAAACACACGCACAGTGGCATGCAGGGATAATATTTACACAGGTTGTATTTGCAGATGATTTCCTAAGGGAGTAATAATGCTGCTGGGATGTTTAGCGCTGCAGAGGTTAAGGTGCACAAACTACCCGGGGGACGGTGCAAGGAAGCCGGGACACAGCAGCATCATCAGCAGCGTCGCCCTGCAGCACTGGAGCATGTGCTGATCCGCTGGTTAGTTAACGCACAGTCCCCAACACGCATCCTCTGGCTCTAGTTCCTGCACAGACTCTAATGCATCCCTCCTCCCTTTATTGCATGTGGTGTTTTGTTATTGCTGCATGCAACTGAAAGTTATGAATGAGCCTCTTCTCTCTCTTTTTTTTTTTTTAGCGCTCCGCAGTCTGTGCTTAAAGAAACCACACACCACTAATAAGCAACGCTGCGCCCAAGCAATAACCAAAAACAAAACAAAAAAAAACCGAGCTCATGAGTTATTCATAAACAAGCACGTGGAAGTTTCTTACCGGCGTTTTTATCACCCATGTCCCCTGGAGGTGCTGAAGTTGTTGGACGCTGCCGACGTAGGCTGGAGGAAAATGCGTCTGGCCGGTGCGCGCTCTCTGCGTAAGAGGAGCACAAGGAGGCAAGTTGGTTGTTTTTAAAGTGATTTGTTGCGGGATTAGATCCTCCAAGGGACCTCCGGAGATGGAGACGCGGACGCTTCAGGGGAGCTCGTGCTTACCCCTTGGTGTTTCTGAGAGTTTCTGAGAAAGGTGGACTGAGAGCTCAGGTAAAGAGTGAGGGAGGGGTGGGACTTAGTGTGTGTGTGTGTGTGTGTGTGTGTGTGTGTGTGTGTGTGTGTGTGTGTGTGTTTTGCAGGGGTGAGCGGATGCAGGGTGTGCATTGTGTCTTGATGCAGAAACGCCGAGGATTAACTGGCAGTGAGACCTCAAGTTCATCCTGATGATTGTGATGACGGAATTTTGTGCAGTTTTCCTTCAACTTAAATTTGGCTTTAGAAACATGGCTGCGATCTTTTTGTTTATATAATGTAAAAAAAAATAGATCTCCATGCTCTCAAAGAAATCCAATTGCAAGTCATACAGTTGGGAATAAAAGTTCACATGCATTTTTTAAGATCGAGTATATCACGAGTTTCCAATGACTCCTATGGCCCTTAATTTTGTTTGACAGGATCACTGAAACACTTGTTTCTGTGGTATCTTCATAAAATTTATTTTATTTTTCTTCTGGAAATATGACAAAATTTGCTGGTTATAAACTAAACATACATCAAATTGAATTATCTGTTTTGGTGGTACAGAAAGCTCAAATGTTCTTAGTGGCATGGCCTCTTAACTTCTTATGAGTATTACGATTGACTACAGCTGGTGACTCCTCTGGGTCAATTAAAATAGGGCCCATCTGAAACACTCATCACAAAATGCTACCATGAGAAAGTCTTTGGAGCTCAGTACAGATCTGAAAAAGTAAATCATTCACTTGAACAAGTCAGGAAAGTTGCAAGGAGCCATGTCAAAGCAGTTACAGATCCCAAAATCATCTGTGGAAACAATTATTTATAAGTATAAAGTGCACTGTACAGTTGTGTCACTGTCACAATCAAGAAGAAAACACAAGCTGGCACCTGCTCCTGAGAGACAGTCGGTCAGGATGATCAGGAGTCAACCAAGACTCACCAGGTCTGCAATGAATTAGAAGCTGATGTCAATGCCCACAGTCAAAGAGCTAAGAAGCAGCACCTTAAGGCTCAGCTAAAGTTTGCTGCTGATCGCATTGATAAAAAGTAAGCCTTTGTGAGGAAATTTCTTTGATCAGATGAAAATTGAACTATTTGTCCACAATGATCAGAAATATGTCATTGGGAGACAAAGTGAGGCCCTTAACCCCAAGAACACCACACTTACCGTCAAGCACGGTGGTGGCAGTATTAAGCTCAGGAGCTGTTTTGCTGCCAGCAGAACTGGTGCTTTACACAGACTAAATGAAATAATGAAGAAGGAGGATTACCTCTACATTCTTCAGGAAAACATAAAAACCTTCAGCCAGAATGTTGGGTCTTGGACGCAATTGGGTGTTCAAACAAGACAATGGCACACACCAAACACACATCATAAGTGGTAAAGAATTGGTTTAATTAGGCCAGAATTAAGGTTTTAGACTGGCCTCCCCAAAGTCCTGACATAAAACCCATCAAGAACCTGTGTGATGAGGAAACAAGTCTGTCAGAAAGCCAAATCATTTTGTTGAACTGCACCAATTCTGGTCAAAGATACAACCAGAAGCTTGTGGACGGCGACCAAAAGTGCCTAGTTGAGGTGAAAATGGCTAAAGGACATTTAATTATTATCATTGCTATATGTATGTTTTTTGACACAGCACATTTTGTCATATTTCCAAAAGATCTATAAAAAAATCTATGAAAGAACAAAAAAGAATGATTGTTTATCATAACGAAGATGCATGTGTTTCAATCATTTCATTATATAAAATTGAGAGTTACAAGAGTCACTGGAAACTAAAGACTGTAGATCAGGGATCTCAAACTCCTCGAAGGCCACTATCTTGCATGTTTTAGATGTTTCCCTCTTCCGACACACCTGGTTTAAATGATCAGGATTATTATCAGGCTTCTGTAGAGCTTGATGATGAGCTGATCATTAGAATCAGGTGTGCTGGAAAAGGGAAACATCTAAAACATGCAGGATCGTGGCCCTAGAGGACCGGAGTTTGAGACCTCTGCTGTAAGTGTATGCAAACTTTTGTTGACAAAAGAGAGATGCTAGACAAATATGACAAACACAAACAAAACACTCCATATTCCTTCTTTTCCAGGCTTTTAAAATTAACTAAGCAAACTTAGACACATCAGATTTGAACAACCATAATCACCTGCACAACTGAATTTTTCAAGGTCATGTTGAGCCACTTAATGGGAAGTATAAAGTGTTAGCACATCTCCCATTAAGGCCAATGAGAGCACGCTTTCATTACCCCTAATTATCCCCCATTCTCAAATTGCCAGTCCATCCTTCATGCATTCTTTATTTTTAACCATTCTCTGCTAAATTAACAGTAAGGAAGTTTGTCTTTCACCCTACAACTCCTTCAAACACTTGCTGACCACATAGTGCACCATGTTGCTTTACTGGTATATGATATTTTGCTGAGAGGCATCAATATTTAATGAATGATTCCAATCAATAGCCTTGTCCTGAGCATTTGATGCTTTATTGTGCCTGTTATTTGATTATACTGCAGTATAATTCTGATAGATATTGTGTACAGTATATACAAAGTCTGTGCATTCAGAATGAGATGTTCCAGTGTAATGGCTTGGTACAAAAAGCTTCTGAGGAAGTTGCCAGTGTTGTGTAATCAAATCGTGTCAGTGTGAACTACCAGGGCAGATATGCACACAAAGGTAGAGAGTGTGCTCCGCTCACATTTATTCAAGTGCCGCTCTTGTTCTATGATGACTTGTTTCATCCCATATTTGCAGAATAAACTTTGCATAAACACATTTGTTGTGATGCTCTTAATCAATTGCAGAAGTGAAAGGGCGATGCTGTCATGCTGTGTGCTCTCCTCTGTGGTATTTTGGGTAAAACAAACATCAGGACTGAAATCCCACTCAGTGTCCAGTTCACACAGCAAATCAGCTGACCAGAGAATACCACGATCATGCACTGACCACCGGGTCTCAAAAACCATGCAGGGGGGGGAAAAAAACAGAAAACAAGTGTGGTATTATCTAACTGGCCCATTGATCAGTGTCTTGGAAAGCGCCCTGTCAGCACCCTGATGGGACGCTATGACAACAGCTAGAGTTTCCTCTGATGGTATAAAAAGACTGTACTGCTGGTATAAGATGGTTCTAGCCTTTGTGCTGAAATAGAAGCCTCAAGGCCAAATGATGTTCGGCATCATGCGTCCGCCTATGGATCCAAATCACAGCACAAATGAGGAAGGAGAATGTCAGAGATGATTCATTCGTTTCTCCATGTGGATACAGTTGCAGTATAGGATGAGCGGTTGCCCTACATGAATGATAAGTTCTCTTGATTCCAGGCTTTATGCTTCCTGTCACATGGCCGGGGCCTTTGCTGCCCTGTTGCCGACACAGGCGAATCCTGGCTGGCGTCGCTTCACTGTGAATCGATGAGAGGACCTGAAAGAGGACACCTCTGCTGGGAAAAAAATGAACTGCATTGATCAGAAAGGAACCTAAAGTCCTCTACAGATTCAGACAGGGATGAATGTGTGTGTATGGCGGGGCTGCGCTGTTTCATAGCAAAGCTGTAGCATCATATGTCTCTTTAATTAAAATAAAAACCGCCAACAGCCTCAACCTAAGTTTACTTCAATGGCCACTCAATAATTTATGATTCTCAACTTCTTTTCGTCTACTCTCCTCCCTCTTTCTGTTCTCTTTGGCCTCCCCACCTCGATTTATCCTGTGCCTGCTCCTATCACTGTCATTCCCACCTCTGCTCTCTTCATCCCTTCCTCCTCTAACTCCTCTCCCACATCCCCGTGTCCTCCCCTGCCCCAGACCTGCACCCATAGGATATCATCTAACTTGGCAGTGTGTCCTTGCTCCATACAGTGGCAAAGGCATATTGCTCCTCTGTCTTTGTACACTGTATCTTTGCCCTGAAACAGCTCCAACCTCTCTTTTCTGTATGACCACATAATTTTCCTGCAGGAGTGAGCTTGTATTATAATGCGTCCACAAGATACACTGTCTGCTTTGGTTAAGATAAATTACTTGTGTATCTATTCCTGAAGTTTTTTTCCCTCCCGGCTTTATTATAGCCGTTCACTGTGCGATACTGTGTCAGAGCTAAAGCAGCCCGGTAAGTGCAGATATTGCATTGGAGGAGAGCCCTACTCTGCAGACACTGCAGTGCAGCCTTCTCCCTGCAAATTCTACCTTCTTCACCTATTTCTGGACTCACTGGCAAGCTTGGGAGAAGTTTGTGGAACTTGTCCAGATGCCAATAGCAACACCGAGTGCCATCAATACTGCTCAGACACTGTCCAAGGCTCCCACTATTTCTCTCTTGTTTTCATAAAAACAAACTCCTGTGTGCCTGCCTAAAGGTTTCAATAAGAAGGAGAACAAAAAAGAAGAGCTTTAATTATATATTCACTCAGATTTGTGGGGGATTGTTTTACATGTGTTCTCACTTTCTCAATATTCTTTTGTCAACTTGCACAATGTTAAAGTATCAAAAGCAGTAATTGCACAGGGTTTCAGTTTTGATTTCAGGTTATTCTTCCGAATGCATTCATATTTTAACTTCTTTTTGGGACGTTTGGTAGTTAAAACTATGACAGTAGGGCTCGCTCATGTCAGAGGTTCTACTTGTAATCATAGGAAAAACAAAGGTGTTACTAATAGCATTAACAGTGGCTATGTGTCCCACTAAGCTATGACAGTGTGACAGTGAGTCAGCATGCACAGCACCAGGACCCTGAAGCCAGAGCAGCAAAATGTAATTCACGCATTATTAATTTTAATAATACATCTGTGTATTTCTCATAGTGATGCATCAAAAATATCTCCTGTGCAAAAAAGACCTACAGAAGGTAATATCTGATTTGCATAGTCACTGGATGTCAAAAAGACACACTGAAGTGAAAAGCATAAATGAAAAGTCAAATGAAAGCACAAAATAGCAGCTCAATGAACAAAAGAAAGCACAACTACCTTAAATTGCAAATTGTACTTTGGTTAAAAAAATTGACCAGCTCTCAGTTTAACTACATATCAGTGATGTTAGCACTAATAATACCTAATAATTAATAATAATATGTAAGCAAAAATAATCAATCAACAACAAACAAACAGGATAATCAGACTATCTATGGAATGGGAAAAGGCCGAGGATCAGCTTCATAAAGATGTGGACTCCTACGGACAGGGGCAGCCTGGCTCTTCAATGTGTGGAAACACATAATCTGTTCTTTTAAATGGCCAAGCTTCCTCAGCACTGGGCAGAATATGATTCCCACTTGGACTGGCTAAAAATAGAGAAACATATGACGACTGCTTTCAAACCCATATAGGCTTTTTCACAGACATAATAAATAGATGGAGAAAGAAAAACCCCATTATGAAGCATTCCCAGTGGGTTTGGACTGAGGTGCATAATGTGTTTGGGAAATCTTAATATAAACAGGTGTAATTCTTCCCTATGGAACAACCCCTATATGACAGGAAATATTCATTTAGCTCATTTAGCTGAGATAGTAGGCAGGGAAATAGCGATGATCTATATAGAGACTCAGCACTTATACAGGAGCCAGCTGACCAGTTCAAGCTTAAAGGGAAGGGAGAATACTGGAAATACCTCCAATTAAGGAGCAGTGTAAGGAGTAAGAAGTGTGTTTAAACTTAACAGGAGTCTAGAGGAACTTAATATGATACAGAATTTATTTGATCTACTGCACTATAATGCACAGTGCCTCAGTGTTCTATAAAAACATCATCAGCACAGAGTGAGAAGTGTGAGAACCTAAAGTTAGGACTGGGGAGGACATATAGAAAGTTGTAATATCTAATCCTAAGCCATTAAATGAGAAATTTATTCATTACAAATGTATAAGTGGACACTACTACACTCCTTCCAAGTTATTTAGGTTATTTAGGATAGGCGTGATGCAAGATAAAAAGCGGGTGCTCTGTTGTTCTACCATTTTGGAAGGAGGTGCTGGTGAAACTTGTAAAACAGGATCCATCAGATTCCTCTCAGCTGTCTTCTTGGGAACAAAAGACTTTTTCCACCAGGTGTCACCAAAGCACACTCGGGATTAATATTTACATGCTTCATTATTGCAGCGAGATTTGTTTTGCAAAGCTGGTAGAACACAGGAACATCAGAACTCACTGAATGGGCTACATTTATCACTAAACCTGCATCCTTTGAATACCCAATAGCTAGAATGAACATTACATTAGTTTCCGACTTTATGTCAGGAGCTTACTGGGAGACTGGGAGAGGATGGAGAGTAGCTGCTTTACTTGAACCAAGAAACATGATCACACTACACTTATTTTAGTCTCTTTGCACTGGCTCCCAGTATATTTTAGTATAGATTTTAGGATTTCACTGATTACTTTTGCTGCCCTTCATGACCTCTTCCCTTTATCTGACCTTTTAGTACTACATGCACCGGTATGCACTTAGTGATACCCGCACAGAGGCTTCTCCAGAGCCCAGCCAAAAACTGAAGGGGACAGATGTTTTCCAATCAGGACCCTGAAGCTCTGGAATGATCTCATCAAGGAAATCAGGTTGATTGAGTGAGTTATCTCTTGGGTTGCGTGGTCTCCTTCTCAAACATACTTTGATGGAAGAGCCTTTCTTGCTTTTCTTTTTTTCTTGAACGGTCTTTCTTCTGTAATAATATATTTTTATCTTTTCTAACACATGGTTTTTATGCATCATGTTGTGTTTTCATCTGTCTTTTAAAATCTGCTGATTTTCTGACTTGCCTCTTTGTTTTGCTGATTTGAGAAACTGTTTTTATGTTGATTTTGAAAAGTGCTCTTTAAATAAGGAACACTATTTTTATTATACTTTTTTGTTTGATTGTTGTTCTCTTTTTGTTGTTGTTTGGCTTTGTTTTTTCCCTCTTTTTGCATATGTGACTTTATAAAATTGGTCTTGTACAGTAATGCTAGCACATGACTTAAATATATGTGCACAGAATTGTTGATTGAAGAAAAATCCATAAAAACTTTAATGACAAAAAGTACTTTGGTTCATTTCTTCAAGTACTTAACTACTTTCCAGCACTATCTGTGATTTTACTGGACATATCTGTACTATAATGCACCACTAGAGGGAAGTGAAGTGCTATCTATTCCTATTTATCTGCAGTTATATCAGGATCACCTCTAAGTATATTTAAGCATACAATGAATTTGGTGCCTTTCGTTTCAGGCAGTTCATGTTGGTAATAACAACATAATAACACACTTTTTCTATTTGTAGGTAAGATCTAAGCAGTAAAATATGCATACTGGGTCAGAAGTAGTGCAAATGTACGCGGCAGGACGACGAGTGAAGTAACCACGAGAAATCGGAGCAATTCGGAGGGTCCGTGAACGCAGCAGGAGCTCCAGATAGGCAGTGGGAGGAGCTTGAGGCGGGAGGTCATCACAGACATGGCGTGGAGAGGATTTGTAATCAAATGGGCCAAAACAGAGTTCATCAGATCCCACAACACAACTCCACGAAGCTCCAGGTGAGCAAACACAGCGTCGGCTCGGCTCGGAGGGTCTGAACAAACAGAAAAACTCTGACTGGATGTGTGTGTGTGCGTGTTTGCTTCTCGACAGCGGTGTGTGTGTTACCTAACCGTTCCCCCTGTCATTGTACACAGATCAACAGAGCTGCAGACCGCTGTGTGTCAGTTATTTACACAAAAAACATTTGCAGTACCACCAGCATCCGTGTTATTTGTCCCTAATGTTGTTTTTTAATTAGGCTGAGCTGCTGCTGTCTGTCATGTTCCCTGCTGGATGCACAGCTGATGTTACAGGGTTTACAGGGGCTAACCAGGGTCTCCTGGTTACAGTCATGCAGCTTATATTATATGACATTTTTTACATGGTGTTTGCATTATCAGGAAACTGAAGGGGTTGGTCATAGCAGTAGCTTTCTACACTACGATGTATAATATTTAACAACAATACACAGCAACAGTTAAAACTATTTTTGATATTTTAACTCATCTTTTTTGTAGAAATTAAAATATTTATTGATTAAAGCTTGTTAGTTGTGAGGGATAAAATCTCAAGTGATGTTAAACTAAATATGATTTAATTTTAGATGATAAGTCAGACAAAGCAACCGATTTTAAGATTCTTTGCTGTATTTCTTACATCGCATTGTATCCCTATGAATAATATTATATGTTACATGACAAAAACAATGATTCAAGGTTCTCAGTTTTCAAAGCAGGACTGTGAGATTATGCCTTATATAGTGCAGCAGTTTGAGCTCATTTGTGTATTTACCCTGAGCAAAATTATAAATCCAACTTGCAAATGGTCTTTTACGTGCAGAAAAGTTAATTAATCTCATTTCTATTGCTATGATAACAAAAAGATTCAATTTAAACACAAAAGGTGTTGCACTGTTCAGCTGGTGACACACTGTCGACCACTGAGTTAATCCACACCCTAATCAGGTGTGGCTTTAAAGGACAATGATCAGATAGCGTGACCAGACACTCCCTTCCACCAGTGTCTACAACGTCCACACCTTCACCATTTGCTGTATACGAAATAGTTTCAGGCAGCATGGTACAACAGACAGTCTGCCACATGGTGCTCTGAATATCAACATGAACTTGTCCACTGACTTCATGGAGACCTTCAGGAAGAGTGGGATAACACTCCACAACCAGCATCAACAACTTCATTAACTCCACATGTCACAGATTTGTGACTCATCACTCATACTTGTGATTTGTGGTCTATGGCCCCACTCTCAATTTGCCCATTATCGTTTCCAATACAGTCGTACTTTGTCTGTTCTCTCATAGGAATGCCATATGTTGGAATAATAAATACTTGTTCCCCTATGTTAAAAAGAAGGGATAGAATTCATTTAACATATTACATGCTGCATTTTTATTTTTGTTCACTATACTAAAACTGACTGTGCATAAAGTAGGTTTTAATTCTGTCTCCTGTTTGTTTTGACAGACTCAACCCCTACAACCAGCAGAGGTGCGGTTTCCGTCGGGAAGCCAAAAGGCCCGATACAAAGAAAGGAAATGTCACCCAAGAAACGAACGCCTCTCCCTCTGAGGCTGCCACACCGAGGCCACAGCCGCCTCCACCTCCTCCTAAGGTCCCCAGGCCGACACTGTTCACACCGCTAATGTTCACAGTAGGGGTAGGTCCCTCAGCTTTCTGTTACAATGACTTCTCCTTTACGTACAGTGAGAAAACAAAAAGCACGTAATGATGTTTGGGACAGTGGGGTGGTTTCGGTTGTGTAACTCCATGTCAGTTTACAGGCTGCTCCTTTGGTGCGGCAGCCATTCTGCAATACGAGACCCTGAAGTCTAAAGTTCAGATGGCAAAAGACGACGAGGCGGCCGAAAAATTGTTGCAGGTGAGGATTTAATGACGCACACTGCTGTCTCTGTCCTCCACGACTTGTTTTACCAGTTTAGCCAAGAAGCTTCTTCCAGTGACTCGATGACCCATATGTATGTTACCAGGGCTCCCAGGACATGGCATACTGGCACGACTGGTGGAACCAACTGTCCAGCTTCCAGCGACAGCTCATCCTCCTGATGTCCATGGTGGATGACTTCTGGAGCAGCCTCACAGAGGGACAGAAGACTGTCACGGGTAGCTTATTCAGCAGAGTCATACTGTCCTTGTTGTTTTTCAAATGGGGCCAACGTCAACATCTTTGCATGTGTTTTAATTAAATCCCACATTTCCTCACAGTCAGGAGTTTTGCTTATTCATTGTTTCCAGGTATTATTGCAGTAAACGCTGCAGTCCTGTGCTGCTGGCGAATCCCTTCAATGCAGAGAAGCATGATTAAGTACTTCACGTCAAACCCAGCCTCCAGTGAGTATCGCTGCATTTTCTTTGGAATATTAACATGAATAATGAGTAATAAGTAGTTACACAAGGATAATAAGGGCATTGAGCTTTTTTCCAAGAGGAAGATTTCCAGCATGATTTCCAGGCCATGATCAAGTTCTCTTTGTGAGTCCAAATCTTTGTCTTTCTCCCCACCAGAAACACGGTGCCTTCCTATGGTCCTGTCCTCCTTCAGCCACTACTCTGTTATTCACATGGTGGCCAACATGTATGTCCTATGGACATTCTCCTCTGGAATCGTCTCTCTGTTAGGAAAAGAGCAGTTTCTAGCGGTCTACACGTCTGCTGGTGAGTTGAATTAAACAATAAAGAACGGGACCAAATTCAGTGTTGATCAATGCTGAATATTGAACACTGACAACTCTTTGAATGCGTTGAGAATATTTTTAAGATTTGCATTCAATCATTTAAAGGAACACAAGTTAGAAATAATGTTGTTATACTGAACATGCACCTCAACTTTCATTAGTCGTCTTACATTTTTTCAGAAAATGTTGACTTTCCCACTTTATATTTATGATCTAATTTTCAGAGACTGGCATTTAGAGGACGAAAATGGCATATTGTTCCAATTGTTCTGTCTACTTTGAAAATAGCCCTCATTTTTAGAATGTATTTGTAACACTTAACAAATCTGGTTAGCAGTGCTTCTTAAACTTTTTCCTGCATTTAATGCTTCCACTTCATTGCTGTTGCCACTCAGTTCAGACCTAATTAGATTATATCGCTTATGTTTCCACTTTATCTGTTCTCCCCATTACACTTCAACTGACATTTTAACTTTTTTAGTAGTTCCTTAACAGCAGTTTCATCAATTACACATCTTTTCACATTTTAAATCTTTAACATGTAAAGTCCCTCTTGGGTTTTTGATTAAACCCCTAAAAACTCATCTCTGTGCATCAACATTACAACATTTCAATGAAAATATACCCCCTTGTCCTAAAATGCAGCTAAGATGCAACTCTAGAAATGTGCAGATCTATCAAGTCCCTGCTTCTGTCTAAACCCACTTATCGCTGCAGTTCAGGCACACCAGCTCCCCTACACCTCTGCTCAGACCCTGTAAACTCTTTTGTGCTACACAATGACAGGTTGTAAACTGGAGTAATTCAGCCACACAAGTTTTCGACAGAAACTAAATAATAATAAAGTAAGTTCCACCCTTCAAGTTGACAGGACTGGTTCCTTAGGTTTGTTACAATGAATCCCTGGAAGTCTGAATCCATGTATTTAAGACTGTCATCAGTACACTGCAGTAAAAACAGCCATTCTGCTCACAGGTTATTTCAGTCATGATATGTCATGCAGCACATAAGAAACACTACATAGACATGTTAACAAGATTTAAAAACAAACATGATTTTCACTGGAGGGTAAATCAAGCAGAGACACAAATACTTTAATTTCTTTCTGCTCTCATGCTCAAACTGTCAGCATTCAGCTGCTTAGAATGCAAACAAATCAGCTACCTCCTGCTGCTTTATCTTCCGTTGAATTTTCCACCTTTTCATGAACCTAGTTCAACTGATATTCAGCCACTTTCAGCAGCATCCCAGACACTTCGACCATCTCTGTTGCTTCAATATGAACTCCATTCATTTCATTGCTTCATCTGTTAAGACAGTATACAACAACTGTTACAATCTTTTGGTAATGTATGTGGTTGGAAGCTTGATTGAGAAAATATGTTGTAGAATGTAAGAAGGGGCAAAGAGTATCTATTTTAAGGAAGAAAATGCAACAATATCTTATTCTCAGTTGTATGTATTTACAGGTGTGATTTCCACAATGGTCAGTTACATGTGCAAAACAGCCACGGGGCGTCTCCATCCATCACTGGGAGCGGTAAGGTCTTTCAAAAAAATCTTTTTAACGCTGAACACAAATAAAAACACAAATGTTTGACTTGTAACTTTGTTTGCTCCACAGTCAGGTGCCGTCATGGCAGTACTTGCTGCAGTCTGTGCAAAGGTGCCAGAGGCCAAACTAGGGATAATCTTCCTTCCTATGGTCACTATAACAGCAGGAAATGTAAGTGATGCATGTGTAAGTCTGTGTGTGTAAATAATGTTTGTATTTGTATGCAATCATTGTATTGAGTGAGCAATATGCACACTTTGAACAATACGTTTTCTAGTCCTTTAGATAAACACCTCAGAAACATTATCTAAACACATTGATTGTTTATTCGTACATTTAATAGCGTGTTGATGTCCTCATGTTGTGTTTTTGCTGCAGGCAAGAGATGTAAATCTGTGCATGAACGAAACAAACAAGTGTATGAATGAGTGAATGTGTAAGTCTGCATGTCTGAATGCACGGTAGAGAATAGCTGCTCTTGATGCACTTCAGTGCATTGTGTGTAACTTTACGTTCCTGCGACTGGTTTGCCTTTAGGTTCTGAAAGCACTCGTGGCCGTAGATGCGGCAGGGCTTATGATGGGATGGCGGCTGTTTGACCATGCAGCTCACCTTGGTGGAGCCCTCTTTGGAGTGTGAGTTCCCTCATCTGATTTTTATCCTTTGCTCTAAATATATATTTCCTGGTTAATAGTAAGAAATAAAGCGAGATTCCGGCAAACTATCGTCGATTTAAAATCCTTAGTTTTTCTGGAGCTTTAAACACATTTCATGGTTTCAGAAGTTGATGGACTATGTTTAGTTTTCTATATCTCCATCATACGATCACTCAACATGGCCTAAGTACGACACTTTGGTCATGTGATAACTGCCGATGAAGTCTGAGATGCAGCTGAAATCTTTAAAAAAGGCTGCAAGTAGACTTCGAGTGAAGACTATTTTCTAAACAAATTTTGAAAGGTCAAAATTAACCTTGCATGCATTAGTCTTCTTGCATTCTCAACTCAAACAATCAAAAGTACATTTTAAGCAGGCCTGAGGAGTCAATCACTGTTTTTATATAGCACCATTATAGCAACAGCCATTACACCAAAGTGCTTTCTAGTTTAAAAAGAAACGATTATGACTAATGTTAACAAGTTTATATATTGGGTTCACGACCCTGTAGTGTTATTTATGGTGTGAGATTGCCAGAGTAATTTACATATTCTGGATTGAAACTACAAAAATGACATTGATTATTACTTCTCCTGGTTGTAATACATGTTATGGCTGAGGAGGAATGAAGTTAATTGTAAAAGCCCATTCATATTGAGATCAGTTTTTACGTGGGTAAATACAGCAAAGATCCATTCTAGCAAATACAATGTTTTTTAAGGTGGATGTTTTTACACTTATTGTTGTAGTAGGTCCTCCACTACAATTAGGTAAGTCTAATGTGGATGTTATAGGGCTTTAAATGTGGCTTCACAGTGTTATCGTGTTCTGCAACTACTACATTTTAACCATCTGCATGTATCTCATCCTGCAGATGGTATGTGGCATATGGTCACAAACTAATTTGGAGGAAGAGGGAGCCCCTTGTGAAGCTATGGCACGACATGCGTTCTCCAGGCAGCAGAGGACCCAGGCCTGGAGGTGGGCCTGGTGTCAGTGGTGGTAGCGGATCCGGACCACAATAGGACTCTGGAATCCTTTTTCAAAAAAACTGAACTCCAATTACCTCTGAGTATGCAAGGACACTTTTATTTACTGAGATGGAGTGGGCTGTTATTCTTTATTAATAAATATAGTTTTCCATCCAAAGTTAGAAATGAGCACTTGCTGATTCAATGGCTTGCAGGGACTTGAAATTTAAAAACCGGTCAGACCTCACATCTGGTTTTACTGTCGAGAAGTTTACTGTGTACACTGATGACATCTGTCTCCCTAAAAGACGTTCCACTTACAAAATTAAAATAACACTCTCCTACCTCTTGGATGTTTAACCTAGATCCATGATGTTGGCATTTTCCTGTTCATATTGTCAAAGAGAGCTGCATTAGTCTGTAACTGGACGGAGAGCTGATCCAGTTCAGTAATTAAATCAACTTATGTGGGCTGATCTTTTGTCGTTATTAAAGCTGAGGCTTCAACAATCAGTTATGCATTTATACAGTATTTTTGCAAAATGCAGGGATTATTGTCAAGTGAAACAAAAATATATCTAATTATTTAATCCGTCCCCCCCTAAAATTAGGACAAAATTCTCTGTTGATTTGTTTTCCTGAAAGCCCTCACGTAATTGTTAAGTCACTATATCTCAGTATCTGGACCTCTGTTCACCGGTTTCCAAACTTGATTCTTACTCCTCATTACATGAATATATCCTCAAATTTTGCTCAGAAAAGAAATGGACAACTTTATTTCATTAAATCACATGATAGAATCTTACAAACATATATGCATACATTTAATTAAAAAAAAGATTGTTCATGCATGCATAGTACTGGATATAAATAGAGCTTTCAAATATACATATTACTTTCAAAAACTTTTTTTTATTCCCAGATTCACACTCTGGTGGAGAGTTTTTTTGGCCAAACATTACTATAGAATAAGTCTCCTAGCACCGATGTGTCAGGAAAATGGAACAAGAGAAAATGTATACGTCCCATAATTCACAGTTACGAACAAGGCAAGGTTAGAGTTAAGACCGACACCTGATGGCCTCGAAGCAAATGCACTACAGTCCACTGAGAGGGTTGTACATGCTGGAGGAGAGGCCATCTTTGGCAACAGTACAGATTATCTTACCAAAAATGGACGTTTTATCCGACTGGACCATGTGCAGAAAATTCTTAAGTCATCCAAATGAGGAAAGTCCATCATTGTCATGTCTGATGATGTCATACTCACGATCGTAAATTGCACCCAAAAAAAACAACTGTTTTTATTATCTTGCGATTGTCTGAGATTTCTACAATTAAAGGCAGCTGAAGACGTCCTGCTGTAAAATGAAAGTGTGTCTTTAAACGACTTTTGTTTCTGGACACATCTGGTGGCTAATGCCTGGGTGCCATCCACAGATCACTCAAACATGAGAATATCAGCTATTTTAAACTAATCCTCAGCCTGGATGTGTGATGTGATGTCAATCAAACACAGACTTACCAGCCTGATACTTGAACCTGTCTTCTTACAACCCAAAACAGTCAGCAACGTGGCACCTCCTCAGCCCCTGCTCTTGTGATTGGCATAGCTGGGGAAACCGAACTGGGAGACCATCAGGTTGGAGAAGCAGAGTGGCATGAAGCCGTAGATCTGTGTCAGTCTATTCAGGCAGTAGGACCTCTGGAGAAGGTGTTCGGGGCGATGCCACATTCCCTGGTATCCACTGCTGGCATCTTTTTCCAGGTTGCGGAGGTCCACGGGTTTGACAAAGACCCCAGAGGGTCTATTAACTCTGCTCACCTTGGAGTGTTTTCTTAAATACAGTGCTACTGCAAAGTTCATGGCAATATCATCACAGTTCTGTGTTTCGTCGACTAAAGCATGGACGGCTTGGGGTTGCTCCTGGAAGAGTTGCAGGTAGCGGCGGTGGAAGAAGGCAGCACCAATTAACACCATGGAGTATCTGTAGTGAGGGGATCAAGATGGAAGTCGTAAGAAATGGCTTTTCACATCAAACCAGATCTAACAAGCAGCAAGTGAGATTACAAAATTATGACAGAAGAAAAGAAAAAAGAACTTACCTGTCACCACCAGCTGTTTCTGGATCCTGCAACTCAAAGCTGCCATAACTGTACACTCCTCCTGGTGTTGAGACATGCTTCCGCGGGACAAATCCAACTATCTGGTCTGGAAATTGCTGTGGAACCAAAGATGTGCCTGGTTATGTCAGCAGCATTATGTATGGTGAAGTTAAATAATCACATAATGCTAAGATATCAGTTTTGTATTTTCATTGTTACTGAAGCTTCTTACCTTCCAAACAGAGAAAGCAAAACTGATGTCAGGAACACTGACCAGAGTATCATCATCCAGCATCAACACAGCTAAAGAATCAAGAAAAAAAAAAAAAAAAAAAATTACCATTAAAACTGTTGGCACAAACAAAATATATAGGTCTGTATAAATATATTTCAATAACTGGCTCAATTAATGTTAACAGAAATATGACAGCAGCATGTACTATTTTGTCCATTACTTTTCAACATAGGGAAACAAGTATTTGTTGTTCCAACACACAGCATCTCTTAAACATCATGAAACAACAAAGAAGACCATATTGGAAATGATTGTGGACAGATGGAGATGGGGGTCAAAGACCATGAATCATAAGCCAATAATGACTGCGTCCACCATTTGCATCATGTTGTGCCAGACATCTGTGACTTTTTGTACACAATTTGCTACATGAAACTGTTTTGTAACCAGAACAACAGGAATTTTCTCAAAGTGAGAAAAGAAGACCATTTGCATGCTGTGTTTATGTTTTTGTTCAGTGAATATTGTGTAATCTAACAGCTATACTGACCATCTGTATCGATTTCAGTAAATGACTGTAGTCTGTTGCGCATTTGATTGCTAGTCTGCTCCTTGAAGACCACCTGGATGGGATGAGGCCCCAAGGAGTTCCATAACTTCAGGGGCGTCTGCTCTCCAATGTTGTTCCAGACTATGATAATCTTCTGTAGATGAGGCACTGCCTGGTAATGGTTTAGGAGTTTGAGCAAAACGTCTGTGCGGTTGTAAGTCTGGATGATGACAGTGAATTTCTCCTCCTCTGAGCTGTCAGCGTGGAGGCCCTGAGCAGGAGTCTCCTTTGATGCCGTTGCCCTGCGAAACACCCCCAGGACACCAGCAGCTCCTTGGTCCTCAGCAGGTGGCAGCAGAGCTGTCAAAGCTGCTCCAACCAGGAGGATCAGCAGGATTGGCCAAACCAAATAGGCTCGGCGGACTCCAAAACGGCAGCGGGGCACCCTGAATCACAGTAAAACACACAGATTAGCAGAAAGAACCAACATTTCTATCTGAACACCTGCATTTAAATAAAATATGCAGAACACATGCTACGAGGCAGGGAAATATAAAACGTATTTTCGAGAAAACATATGTAATCCCAATGTTTATGAGGTTTTCTGAACAAACTGGGCTGTTCAAACAATGATAATGGCCTGGTGCATATAAATCGTATTGTTATCGGTGTGAAGGAAACTGTAGGAAAATACATGAGGTCCACAGCTGGATAGCGTCAAAAATGCAGCATAACAAGATTAGATTAGATCAGGGGGTTCTCATCCCTGGTCCTCGAGGGCCACTATCCTGCATGTTTTAGATGTTTCCTTCTTCCAACACACCTGATTCAAATGATCAGCTCATCGTCAAGCTCTGCAGAAGCCTGATAACGATCCAGATCATTGAATCAGGTGTGTTGAAAGAGGGAAACGGTCCTCTAGGACCAGGGTTGAGAACCTCTGGATTAGATTATACTTTATTAATCCCACAATGGGCAAATTCCTTTGTTACAGCAGCAAACAGATAAAAAAACAAAAAAATAAAAAATAAAAAAAATACACGAAATACCGTATACAGAAAAGATAAACAATCTACTATAAAAAATTAACAATATACAATAAACCTATGAGTGAAGCAAGCTATAAATCAAGAGTTCTACAACAATTTCTCTTGAGAGTGGTCCAAAATTCCAGCTACTTCTTCGCACACGCTAACTTTGTTGTGCAGAGTAGTTAAATATTACTCCAAGCCACCTTGTTGCATTAAGCAATTATTTGCTAACTTTGAAGTGATGTTAGCTCCGTGTTTCTTTCGAAAGACACAACGCCACAACTTTAGTTAAACCAACTCCCTCGTAATAGATGTAGTTTATTTCATTTTACAGCAGAAGCTATGTTTCATTTCCCTCCATAAATCAGGACTCACCTCATTTTGTTGGCACTGCAAACAAACCGCTCACTTCACATGGTCGCCATGTTGGCTGACTCTAACCAAAGAGTCTAAAAGTGAAGAGCGCTCACGACATAACACTCGCAGTAACGTAAAGTGAGTGTGGATCACCTGTCGTGCTGGTAGTAAAACAACAGCTACAATAATTATCAGTTACTCCAAAAACGTGACATTTGATTTCGTAGCCTTGTCTTTGGTGCGTTACAGTGTCCTATAATGTTTGATTTGTGCATTTTTCGTATCCTTGGGAACCGACGCCATTTTTGGTAAGCTCCACCAACGGGAGGGTGGGATTTATCTTTGGAGGCTCATCTTCATCCTCAACAGAGATGTTAACAAGGTTGGCTTGGAAAGAAGCAAAAACACTCTTCCATAAATGCACACTGCAAAGCTCATGTAAGTTAACGTTATGTTTCAGTAACAGTAACGTATGTTAATGTAATGCAAGACGTGAATAGTGGTGAAATACAGCAGATTTGTAGTAAGTGCATAGATATAGATTTTTATTATTGTTGTCACAGCAAGAAAACGAATCGCACTTCTTTTAACTCAGGCTGGTCAGTGTTGCCCAAGTGGAGGAACATGTCTTTAACTCAAGTGAGCTGTCCTACAGTCCCACTCTCCAATGGTCTGCACATTCCAATGCTGGGATTAGGTACGTTTTTCTATGGTAAATGCTGGACATGTGATATGGTCGCATTATATAACCCTCAAATTATCTGGAAAGAAACACATGTTCTGTTTTATAATCTGCAGCATGAATCAAAGATTATTTAAAGGCCTTTATTTAAAACAAAAAAGTAATGTTTAAGCAAGGATATAAACACCATAAGCAAAACTGATCTTCGCCTGGCTTCAAATTCATGACAATTATTGAAGATGAGGGTAAATGTGTAAAACTTATTCACATAAGTGTCCTGTCTTTTTTCTTTAAATGCAGATTTTTGCAAGACTTTTTTTTAAAGACAGAAAAATGTAACATCCCAAATGGATGTTAGAAGAACATTCATTAGTTATTTTCTAGATTACTGAATTCTACTTATACATTTATATTTACTTTATTAACAATGGTCTGAATGTTATATATATATATATATATATATATATATATATATATATATCAATGTCAGTATTTGCATAGTATAATTGCAACACTGTTAGTCAATTTTTAAAAGAATGGACTGAACTACATTTATATATTTTTTGACTGTGTTTTTTATTATATCTTGTCTAATAATTTCTGTGTCTGTCAGGCACATCCCATAATGGTGGATACTGCCATGATGCCGTTGTGTATGCGCTCACCGACTGTGGCCTACGTCACATTGACACAGCGAAGCGCTACGGCTGTGAGAGGAAACTGGGCAAAGCCATCAAAGAAAGTGGATTACCGAGAAGCGATCTGTGGATCACCAACAAACTGTGGCCCGGGGACTATGGATACAAGGCTGCAAAGAAGGCCTGCCTTGACTCCTGCTCAGAGATGGGGGTCGAATATTTTGGTAAAGTCTTGTTAAATATAAACCTAACAGAATTTTCTATACTGCCCTTTTGAACCAGTGATGGTTGATGTTTTTCTAGTAATTGAGTGTCTGTGCTTTTGTTTTTCTTATTATGGCATCTTCATTCTCTATTTGCATTTGGATTTCCTCATGTCTTTTGCACTTCATTAAATCCTCACCTGCCTCCTTTTTCAGATCTGTACCTGATGCACTGGCCAGACGCACTGAGACGTGGTTGTTCCAACAGGGAGATAAGAGCTGAGACCTGGAGAGCTTTAGAGGAGCTTTACAAAGAAGGTCATTGTTGACTTGATTATAACTCACTGCTTTATTTTAGTCAAACAAATGTAGCCTTAAGGTTGACAACAGATTACCAGATTAACTTTTGATGACATTACACAGAACTGTTTCTTCATTTTTTTTTATCCCTTGAATTATTCCAATAAATGCAATACAAGACTAGATCTAATGTTATAGATGGACACATTTAGAACATTTAAAAAATCATGACAGTTATGTGACCACTGACTTTGTGACAACAACAAACATAGCAATGAAAGCATGAAGTATTTTGTAGAGCATAAATATCTCTGTTCATCTCTACAGGGGTGTGCCGTGCTATTGGGGTGAGCAACTTTATGGTCCACCACCTGGAACAGTTGAAGGAAGACTGTAGTGTGGTGCCACATGTTAACCAGGTAGTTCCTTTTTTCTGAAAGACTTCAACTGAATTGTTTATTTCAGTTCATGCTGGAAACCATATACACATGTTCAGGCCAAGTTTGGGAGAGGAATGGCTCGATTTAGATAATATGAAATATATAAAAGAAGAGGCAAATACTTGCTTAGAGATTGAAGTGAGGAGGAATAACCCTTTTCATGAAGGTCTGTCCTGGTACCACACTGGAAGTATTTAAGCCTGCCACTAGTTTAAGTTAGCCTTATGCTTACTACTTTATCTCATCATACTAATAATACAGTTAGGTCCAGACAGATTGCCAGATTTAAATTCTGTCATTCCTCCTTAGTGAGATGTACTGCATTATAAGATTATTCCCATTATCCGCCCATCAGCCCTCCATTTTCTATTGCTCTTCTGGGTCTGGGTCATGAGGACAGAAGCATTAAGCAGTGTTACATGCTGGTCCAGGGAAAATATCGAGCCATTTCCAAACCACACAAGAGACATAAAGTATAAGTCCAGTACATCCTTTGCCTGCGCAGGGGTTTCCTCCTTGTTGGACACACCTAACACATCCCACATGGGAGGTGTCCAAGAGGCCTCCTATTTATTAGTGGATCCCAAACAACCTCAACTGACCTCTTTCGATGTGGAGGAGCAGCAGTTCTACTCTGAGCCCCTCTTGAATGACCAAACTCCTCACCCTATCTCTAAGAGTGAGCCAAGACCCAATACTGGAGGAAGCAAATTTTTTGGCACTCGTACCCATGGTCTTGTATTCGCCTTATATCTCCATATTAACACACTTCCAAAGAGTGCCTTCTGCCCATTATGAAAGACTAAAGATTCAATAGTTGAGTGAAAAATGTGTAACTAACATGATCAGGGATGGATTATATCTTTAACATGCTCCTTACTGCTTCCAAACCATACTGTTTGATGTTCTGATTTGACTCATCAGGTGGAGTACCATCCCTTCCAGCAGCCCAATCAGCTGATAGATTATTGCCGTCAGGAGGGGATAGTGTTTGAAGGGTTCAGTCCTCTGGCAAAGGGTCAAGTCATAAACAACCCCACTGTTTGCCAGATAGCAGAAAAGCACCAACGCACACCCGCTCAGATCTGCATCCGCTGGAGTATTCAGGTTGTCACGTTGTTCACATTATTTCTGCCCAGGTTTGAAAATGAACTTTCTGTGTGTTCCTTAATAAAACTGCAATTTAATCGTTTTTCTAATTTTTTATCAGAATGGATTCGTCACAATACCAAAATCCACCAAAAAGAACCGGATACAAGAAAACTGTGAAGTAAGTTCAAGGTCTATTGCTTAGTCTTTTTAACCCCTCAGAAAGCTTTTAAGGATTCAAAATTGCAAACCTGTAAGAAAGATGATGTAGTGATAGACCAAGCATAATGGCATAGAAATGCACGTAGCATTAATTTAAAAAAATAAAATGAAATTAGCAAGTGAAGCCAAATATTGTATATTGGGCATGACATGAAATAAACAGAAAACTGATGTGGCTGATTTTTTTTGAACAGACAGATTTAAACTTGTTTGGTCAAAAGTAAGTCTTCAGAAGCTGTTTCAGTTTAAACCCTGTTGCCTTGTTTGGCAGAAATCGCCTAGAAGCCACTATAGGCCAACATGTTTGAAGTAAAACTAGCAAGAAGAAGAAACCAAACATGAAAATCTATTTGGCTTTGTTGAGGTGTAACAAAGTTAACTTTAAGAGGGAATTTTTACTCATTAAATGGTTTAACTTATTTCTTACTGTTCAAATCTTATTTCCACGTCTGACCCTATGGATCTATTGTAATTTCCAGTACAGTTTTAATGTAAGATCATATCTTTAACAGATTATTGACATTGGGTTTTCTAAGTGGGTCAATACAAATCAAAGCAGCCATTAGAAGGTAACGTGTCATGTCATTTATTCATTTTCTTAGTTCACCCACTGCTTTTTCCTCCACATACAGGTGTTTGGGTTCCAGCTGGAGGAGGCTGACATGGCTGCTTTAGCAAGTTTGCATGATGGAAGACACGTTACTTGGGATCCAACAAACGTGGAGTAACAATATGTAGGAACACACAAGGTGTGTTTAGCCAGGCACCAGTTCTCTTCATAATAGCTGGTTGAAGAACTTCCTGAATGCATTTTTAAGATCTTAATTTTTTGTTCATCTTCTTTGTGTGGAACAGTTTTCATAGGAGACTCCATGATGTGATGTTCATTCATGTCAGCGACCTGTTTTGAAAAGGATAAATCCACCAGCATGTGTACACAAACTGCACTTACACAAACAGAAGGACCAACAAAAATATACCCCTTTTCTACCGAGTTGGTTACAGTGACAGTTCAGAGCCAGAGCCTGACTTAACACCAGTTCTTTGTGTTTCCACCCCAGAAGCACCAGCTCCAGGTGCTAAAAACTGGTGCTTAGCAAGCACCAACTCTCTGCTGGGTCAGAGCTAAGCACAAAGTATTTCAGGGGCTGGGAGCAGGGTTATTGTGACCAGCGAACAGTGGTGGAAAGGGACACACAAGTGGTATTTTGTGTCCTTTTTTTGCCAGGGCGTCCCTGGTCCAACCGCAGATGTATTAGAATGACTCCCAGGACACAAGGAGGTTTTGCTGATTACACTGTTGCACGCTGAAATCAGGTACAATTGTGTCCCAAAGCCGGCACATGCGCATCTGCGACCACGGATGTGCTGGCAGTGGGCAACAGGCAACAGGCGACCTCCGCCTCACTGACCTCCACGGACTTTATAAACATCTTTATGAAGATGAATAATTTTATAAAAATAAAGATTGATACCATCAACTTATTACACTTATTTAACTGCTATGCAATCGATACAAGCATAGACGTTTTACGGTGACGTAATGGCGAGGTTCCAACTGGGCTCTTTGCCAATGGAAAAGCAAACGGGTTCTTAGAAGGAACGAGATTTGAACCAACTGAGCACTAGCACCGAACTAGCACCTGGTGATTCTTGGTGGAAAAAGGGTAATAGGTGTCTTGGTGGCCTGACTTGCTAGGACAGCAAGCTCAGGGAAGAGTTAAGCATGTGCCATAGTCCTTCCATTTCATATTTATAGAATTAACTGTACTCCAAGGGAAATTCAGTGATTTGGACATTTTCTTGCATCCATCCCCTGACTTAGACTTCTCATTCACCTTTTCATGGAGTTACTTACAGTGTTCTTCTGTCTTCATGGTGTAGTTATATCCAGGAGTACAGATTCACCAGTGACTGAACCTTCTAGATACAGGTGACATTGTACTATCAGCACTTCAGACACATTCACTGCATTCAAATGATCTCCATTCCCCTAATTGGGTGACTTGTGAAACCAACTGGCTGCACCTTTGTTGAATTATGTGAGTCACTTTAAAGAGGCTGATTACTTAAGAACTTACTATGCAAATCTGTTTTCACTTTGTCATGAAGGAGTACTTTTTGTAAATTCTTGGCAAAAAATCTAATGAACTTGCCCATGATTCAATATTGAAAAGCCTGTGTTCTAGGCACTGTAAAGCACAGCAGACTGAGCATTACAATCATAAGTAGTAGATGATATAGCTGAAAAAAATCTCAATAAATATTTGCCTGTGCAAAATTACAGCTGTCATGTAAGTTTGTGTTGTCAAATTTTCAGGATGTATCGTTCAACATTGAGATCTGAAGTAGAGCTAGATAAGGAGTTCAGCTGATAAAATGTTGCACGTGGAACTTTAACGAATCCAACTGTTTCAAGAGGAACTCTAGAGATTCTTGGGCCTTGATCACCACCTCACTCAGTATCACTGCATGCAAGAAACTCACATAGATAGAAGCACCTTGATCGCCAAATGGTTACAGCCCAAGCCCCACAACTGCAAAGTCCATGTTTGAGTCCAATCTGTGACAAAGGTTGCCTGTCTATTTCTTCACCAGCAACTGTCCAACAAAAGTTGAAAGGGCTTAAAAATTTACCTTCCAAAGGCAGATTTTCATTCTCTCAGACGGTCTCTGTTAATGAATCATTCATTCAAGTGGACAAAAATGTTCAATTGAAAGAATGCTGCTCAAAATAATAGTAGAATCATATATTGATTTTCAGCATTTGTGTATTGATTGTGTGAAAAGGCACAGCTGCTGGTAAAAAGAAAAGGTTCATTTTGACAATAAAAAATAATATCTGCACTGTGCATCACTTTTGTGATCGGCCAGCATGATGAAAACATCATAGTAGATGATTACTTATTGACAGTCCTTAAGAAAGCGTTCTGCAGCACTTGCAACCAAACTAACAGACCGAAAAAACGTATTGAATGGAATGATCCCAGTACTTAACCATATTCTACATACTGAAGAGCAGGGAGGTGAGTTCTCATTACACAGGTTGTTATGGACGCAACTCTGAATTGTTTAAGGGAGTACACATAAGAAAAGTACAGAAATACGACAGTTTTTTATCAATTAATGATCAACATGACTAATGTTTAAGGTCGGTGAAGCCTGGAAGAATCACACACTAACTCTTTGAGGAGAGAAAGATGGTTAAAATTTTGAGTGTTTTTAAGCTGTCATAATTTAAACGTCCAAATGCCACTGTGTAGTGCGATGTTTTCCCAGGCCAAGCTGATGTGGTAAAAAGGTGCAAATGTACTGTGTAAAGGTGGAGTCACTGATTTCAATCCAAGACATTTTTTACCAAATTCACTTGATTTTTATTCAGTGTGTGTGCTGGAAATAAAGCAATGTTCCCACACAGCCCTAGTTCTGTTGATGGGAAACAAAGTGGCTCAGACCGAGCCACACAAGCATTATTCCAGTGAGTCGTATGCAGGACGGAGGGGAAGGGATGGTAAATCTGGTACAGGCTAACTCTAAATATGCTAAGCGACAAAATAATCAAGTATCTTTCACCAGAATTGCAGACTCCACCTTTAATTTCAATAGAACGGACCAGATAAAAAAGAAGTAGCACTGGCTCTTGGCTGAACCTGTAACCACACCTTGAACTGACTTTACACAATCGTAGGAGGGTCAGAACTTCATCATCAGATGTCAGAATAAAAAGAAACTTTCAGGTACTGCAATGCTACTCTACTCTAAACTCAGAAATCTTGAAAGATGGAAAAAAAAACAATGACAAACATTCAGAGTTAGCAATATCATTTAATCTTTCCCCCTCAGCTTAGAATCACTGTTGTACATAAGTTACGTTTTGTTTTCTCAATTTCACAGGTACTTTTTTCTCTCTTCAAACTTCCAGTTTGACCTCCCTCTCGTATCAAACAAAAAAAAGCAGATTGTATTATACAAAAATGCAAACCAATTTTCACACAGTGAATTCTCTTACAAAGTCATAAAATGGCGTAATAATGGCTACATCCACATTGGAGGAAGATAATTCTAGACATTCCTTAATGGAGTATAATATACATATAAAAACTTTTTTTCTTGCTGAAATCAAACCTGTACCTTAATTTAAGAGATATTTTACAAGGGAGTAATCATATAAAAAATCCTTTTGCGAATTTCCCCAGAAAGTCCGGGAATAAAATGTGAGCCTCAAACAGCAGTAACAGAGTTCAGTGGTCAAGGGTGGGAGTGGAGGGATTAACTGGTTAAATGAGGGATATAGGCAGCAGTTCCACTCAGAAATGAAAACACACAGGAGATTGAAATGAACATATATGCTATTTACTATATAGTAAACCACCCCATACGCTATTGTATGCCAGTTCTGCTAAACTAAAGGCATTTCAGGCTCATTCAGTCCTGCAGTGACCTATCAGGTAGAATCAGCATTGTGGTAGTTTTGGTTGTCTTGCATTTAGAGGAGTGAGAAACAACATACTGAATTAATACCATTAAATGTTGCCAATTTATGGCTAAATCCTCATTCCCTCTTTTTAACTTTATACTGAATTTCTTTGCTAGTCGGCCAATTTCTTGTAAATAGTTGTGAAAGAAGAAAAAATACTTGTGTGAATGTCACTCAGATACTCTTAAAGCTGTTGACTACACATCAGGTCAGATGATGCATTAAAGACTAAGACTTGCAGGTCAGTAAATTCACTCAACTATTGCAGAAACAAAAAAAGGAAAGAAAAAAAAACTACAAACCCAGCTAGATCAACAACATTTCCTTAAAAAACAATAAAAATATACACTTTAACTCAAATCTTTAGAGATTTAGATTATTGCATTGTTGCTGTTTTATATGACAATTTTGAAAGGGCGTTAGGGGGCGGGGTCTGCTTGAGTCCATCTGTCTGACTCTAAATCATGCCAATTCAGTGTTAATTAGTTGTTTGTTTGGGTTTTTTTAGATCATTTCATGCTCCGAAAACAGACGATGTTAAGGAGCATTACAAGAGGATTTAAGGCTAACCTTTCATCAGAGACTTTCTGCTAATTCTCTTGGGGGCAATGATGGGCAAAAACCCCAACACTTTTCTAATACCTCAACACTATCACCCGGTACAGCACACTTTGAGGGTGGGGGGAAAAAAAAAACTTAGTCAGGGTACATTTTCTACAATACAATCTAGCACACACAAAACATCTCCATAAATTTTCCAAAGTTACAGATTTTGTCTTCTTCGGAAGCATAGTCTATAAAGAACATCTTTGTTTGAACACAAAAGATTAAGTGAACACACATCAATGCACACAGAAGTCCTTCGTCTGGGAAAGGATAAAGTCTGTGTTGGCAACCAGTGGACAGAGAACAAATCAAAAAAAAAAAAACATTTTGCTGATTCTAAGTAGAGATCATTTAATATAAATGCTGAGCGAGTAGAATAAGAGGTGGCACGTTAATAGTGCTTTAGTATATTAATGTATGTATACATACTCATATGTATAAGTGAGCTGTGTACCTAAACAATAAATGTAGCAAGGAGCAGCCAGAGGCCTTAAGTGTGGTTTGGGGGGGAGGAGAAAAAACAAATCCAAAACATTCGCTATCATGGCGCTGACAAGTTGGAAGAGATGCCCATCAAACTATTCAGATGAGGAGATCGACACAAAAACATTTGTGTCGTTATTTAATTGACTCATCAGTTATCAGGGATTTGTCAAACTGTCAGTTTCTTAGCACACCTCATCTGACCAAAACCAAGGCTCAACATTGAACTAAAACAACTTGACCCAGAGCGTCTCCTCTATCCTTCAACCGTTCAAGCACAAGGACTCACTCGCTCTCAGCAGAGCTGTAAAACTGTTGCCAATCATGCTAATTGTTTACGGAAGGCAAAGAGCTCCATGTTGAGCATCAGCAGTAAACAATTTATATGATGGAGAAAGAGCAATAACAGTAGTAATGATGGTGATGATGACAGCAAGTTACGGACATAACAGTGAACAGAAATGAATATTGTACCAGGCATCAAGAAAGATGCTTAAATATACTATATATGCAATATAAATGAACATATTGAATATGATTAAAGGAAAGGCGTTTTTTTTAAGTTTGCTTTGTTTACTTTTCAGTAATTAATACTGGTATCTTCTGTTGTAAACAGTTTCAAATTGACTGTGCAGCTAAAAACACTACAACAGTAACCCTTCTACTACAAATGGTAAATCTGGCTTTTGCACGAAATTCAACCATCTCATGACAAAGACAAGGGCATGTCATCAACTAAGCTCCGCAAAGCCTTCACAAGGTAAGCTTCACCGCCCAAAATCGTAACAATGTAAAGCATGAAAAAATAAAACAAAAATTAAACAAAAAAAGACACAAGGGAAGGCAACTTCATAGAAGTTAGGAGAACAAATGACAAGATAATCCCAATGGGGAGGCTGTTTGTGTGGCCAGATGAGAAGCTCTGAGGAGGGAAATCTATACTTGCCCTGACGACATTAAGTCAGGTTTACATTTTTTGACCTGACTTCAGGAGCAGAAAGAAGTACTCTCTCTCAGCCGGGTAATGTGCATTCACCCCCCACCCAGAAAACAAACAAAAAAAAAACAACCTACTTACTTTTGAGAATGTTGTAAAATTTCATAACAGTTGGCTCGGTACTGAATGCAGCACATTAAGGAGCACAGGCAAAAGGCATCGCAACAAACCACATCAGGGTCACACCACAACCCGGAGAAGCACATAGTAGATTCCCTTATAGAAAACATGGAAAGCTCATTATCAAAAAGACTTGTTGCAATCTTTAAAACAGAATGCTCCAATTAAATATATAATATACTGCTTTCAAGTATGAAACAGACATAGGATGTGTTCATAAAATGCAATAATAAAATCATACTTCTCGTGGCAGGTGAGGAAGTGCATGTGGTGCAACACCTCGTTTCTAAACACACTGCATGACCATTTTGGCTGAATATTGTACGGTTTTTCCCTCCTCAGACATCTAGATCTGGGCAACCTCTTTTTTTTTTACGATTTTGGGGGTGAGTACCAAGCGACACACTTCTCTCATTTCCTACATTACCCTCATTAATCATTAGATCCGAAGAGAAGTTTATCAGAGTGTATGGGATGTGATAGTATTTGTTAATCAGCTCCTCTGTATCCAACTGCTCATTTACATGTATGCTTATACAACAAAATCAAGATTCTTATAAAGGGAGAATCAAACACTTGCCTGTACTTTTATGTTTACTGAGGATGGAATACGCATATCCTTTTTTGAAAAAAGTTATATTAACACTGTCAACATCACCACCATTTTACTCTCCTGATATATCTATTGTGAGCCTTGTTAATCTAATACCAGTACAAAAAAAATTAAAAATAACACACACAAGAAATGTTATCATATGCCCTGGTTTCCAGGCAAGGAAAGTCATTAAAAAAAGCTCATTCACAGAACAAAAAGAAAGAAAATTCATCACGGCAGATACTGCTCATCTTCTAAATAGAATGGGTGTATGTGTGCCTGTGCATGCTTTTCAATTGAGCATCTTGTGTGTGTGTGCGTGCATGTATGTGTGTGTGTGCGCACATGTGTATAAGTGTGTACTTCCTAAGAGCAGGAATGGACAACGCCATTCTTCTGCATTTCTGAGCCAGTGGCACCTTGGTCAGAACACAGGCCCAGCGCAGACGTCTTATTTGTCAGTGACAGCATGGACCCGCCCACTGCACTTTCTTGCAGACTGCTGGAGCCGTTTGACACCTCGCTGAATTGAAAATAGAGGAGAAGCCTCAAGTCAGAACAAGAAATACTGAGAAGAGGATCAATCTAATACTGCATTACGTCAGGAAATATATACTATGTCTTAATAATTGTTCTTACTTACCCAAGAGCCAGGGAGATCTCTTCCAGCTGCGTCTTGTGCTCTGGCTGTCCGTTCTCTGCAGGTTTCATCTTGTACTGCTGCACATCATGGGCTACTTGGTTTTCCTAGTTTTCAAAATGGACAAAATATGCTTAGTTATTGGACAATCTCCCAGAAACATAATCTGTTATTGACAACATATTATCTGATTTGATCCAACTGAACTGCTGTCTGTTATTTTTTAAGACTTGAATCAAGGAACATTTCACCACAGCTGTTACTGTTGTGTGCTTATATGCACTTGTACCATTATTAGAAAGTTTTATAAGCTGTGTGATGGCATAACATAGCTTTTACATGCAGTGGCTGAAATTATTCTTTAATTATTCTTTTGCAGACACTGTACTATAATATATGATTAAATATGCATTCTGGTAGGCACCCAGAGAGATGTTCTCCTCCTCCAACCACCACATGACCTGTAATCAAAGAATTCCCCTTTTTCAAACGTCTTTTAGCATACATGGCTACATAATAACAACCATTATTGGTGCTTAAAGGGAAACCCCCCTACCATAGCCATCTCACGGGTCCTCTTGCCAATCTCTCTCTCCACCTGGTGGAGCTCCAGGCTCAGCTGTTCACTGGAGACAGCTGTTGCACTTGCTCCCCCTGCTGGCCACTTGGGCTGTTGCTGTTGTGGGGCTACTGCTGCCTGGCCCTGGCTGGGTTGCACAGGCTGACCTGCCAATGCACTGGCCTCTCTCTGCAGGAGTAAAGAGTTACTGGCAGCCTGTAATAGTGAGACAGGAAGCGAAGGGGTGAGTGTGTAATATGGAGATTGTTGGCTATAAACAAAAGAAATACAGCACAAAATGGAAAGTCTGTTTTTGAGGTTATATATTTCAGTGTCAACTCAACTTTACAAGATAAAGAGACTTTATTGTCATTGTGCAGAAGTACAACGAAATTTGTAATTTAATAGTGACTAAGCAGCATGCTAGCTTCTTTTATTCTTCACCACATCAATTTTCATGTGAAGTAATAGTGATGACAACACATTCAAGTTCGAGATGGTCTCTTTGTTTATACTCTTCGTTGCTCTTTAAGATTGAGCCTCCTGCCATGTATTGAGATGCGATTCAGCAAATATGCATTTTCATTGTCTTAGTTGTTTTCATATCCTCTGTCAAATGATTAATATATAATGATTGTCATCTGTAGTATGACATATTCTCAAAATTTGAAAAACACTTTACACTTACTCCAACATTTCTATATCTTTGAAAAGGGAAAATTTATCAAATTAGTTTTTGTAGTTTCGTAAATGCTCATTTTAGTTTCAGAGATCATACACACCTCCATGCTGTGCATCTGGGTCTGTTGAGTGATCTGCTGGTTGACTTGCTGCAGCTCAATCTTTAACTGTTCTCTGTCTGGAGCTGCCATAGGCAGGCTGTGAGGGGAAAAACACAGTAAAAACTGCTTTACAATCATTCCAGGCTACAAATTTGCACTTTCTGTATTTCATAAAAGTGTGATTATCATTATAATGAAACCAAAACAAAGGACTCACCGCTCACTGAAGTGTCCCTGAGAGGAGGAGGCAGTCTGGTGGGAGGGGTATGAAGCTCCACCCCATCCTCCATGGCTTCCATATGTGTACTCTGCTGTAGGCAAAGAGGTTAAACAGAAACATGCTCATGTCATACTGGATTGATTTAACACCACAATTACACGCAATTACCATTGCAAAAATCCAGACTCAGACTTAAAAATATAGTACAGCTGTGGAAAGGTTCAAAGTAGGATTCATATCAGGAGTGCTAATATATCAAACTACTTTGCATTCTATTTTCGAGAAATACATCATACATAATGTGAACTGCATCTTAGTCAAACAGACATATTAAGAATGCAGTAACAAATACCATTTTATGAGATGATATCCAAAAATCACATGGAAATACTAATTTTCAAACAAAACAGAACTATGACAATATTTATTAGTCTTTAATAGAAGCATATCCATGGTTTCTTACCTGGCATGGCCATGTGTTTAGAGTTTGGGTTCTGGGGAGTGGCCACCATAGCCTGCACAGGACCAGTGGTCTGGTAGCCTGTTTTCGAAGTGCGGGAAATGGCACCAAAGCGTGACACAGTGGGCTGAGGACCAAATGGGATAATAGGGTCATCGTCCTTTACTTCTGCACCCCTCCGAGGAGCCTCCAATGATGGTTCCCTCAGACTTTTAGCCTCCACATTCTGGCAGAGGGAAAGGGAAGCATAAAGGGAGGACAGGTTATGATACAGTGAAATCTGAGGAAGAGGCAGAGTGAGCAACAAGTTCTTTTCTTACTTGATATACTGAGACAAACATTGGTTTTATCAGTAGAACAAAAAGTACACTTGTCAGTACTGCTTGATTTAGCTTGGTGAACATTAGGTCAAATAACATAATCGCTTGTTTTAATTAACATGATCTCAGTCAAGCAGTCCATTATAGTATATTGTTATACCTCACTAAATGTATGCATCCAGACTTCTTCATCAAATAATTTATCAGTGTCCCCACCTTCAAGGTCTACAGCAAGAAATATTGATGTAATTCTGAACAGTAGTCCATCTGAACTTACCATCATCTCCATGGTGCCAGGAACCATAACATCTTTGGGTTTGGCATCCTTTGTGCCAATATATGAGCCAATAGTTTCACAAGACCAGGGAGAGTATTGCCCTGCATAGTCAGGCTCTCTGCATTTCACTATAGTTTTGGAGCTCTCCTCGCCATACTGCAGACACAGAACGTGTAATCATTAATACTTACATATATTTTCAGTCAATCAACACTTTCTTTTACTTACTACACCATCTTGCCACTTTATGGTTCTGAATCCTGAAATTAAATAGCATCAGAGACAAATGGAATTGACTTCATGCTAACCTCAGGAGGGTAATCGCTGGGGAAGGGATGTGAAAGAGTGGGTGAGGCAGCAAACGGTGGAGGGGAAATGACCTTCCTCTCCTCCAGCTGGGATAACAGCTCCTGCCGACGTCGGTGCAGGTAGTCCAGGCTGGGCTGTGAACCAGTATATGATGGCCCCTATGATACACACAGAAGTATTAATGTTGACCTGTTGGGTGTTGTTTTAGTGTTTTGTATGTAGCATGACCACACAAACTGGAAAAAGGCAAAACACATAAATAATCAAACTCACCCTGACATAATTCCTCATAGGTGGAGGTTGGGCACCTGGTGGATAGTAAGCATCTGGTGGATATCTATCCCGGGCACTGGGCTCCTGGTGGTAGAGCGAGTTAGCCTGTCCTGCTGACGGTGGGGGAACATCCAAAGGTGCTGGACTCATTCTGACCAGGCCATCCCTCTGAGATGGGTAAGGCTGTGGGGGAGGTGGTGGGCCAGTGTAGGTCCCATGGCGACCTCTGTCATAGTGTGAAGGGTGAGGATAGGAGAAGGGTGGGCCAGAGTGAGGGGCCTGGTAGGAGCGGTCTGGAGGGCCGTAGCCAGGGTAAGGGTCCTGGTAAGGGGGTCCTGATTCACTGGGGGGAGGAGCGTTACGGATGTAATCCCGAGGAACATACTGTGGTGGCTGTTGGTAGGGGTACCCTGAGAAATAAATTGCAGAATATTATTAAAATCACTTTACTAATTATTATTTCTAAATACAAAGTAAAACATTTTCATCAGTGACACACGCACAGAGGTATGCATTATTCAATGTATTAAATCCTTACCTGTGGTGTACTGTGGAGGCTCATACTGAGAGGCAGAAGGTGGTGGGCGAGTGTCATAGCACATCTCAGGGAGTTGTGGCTGGGGGTACACTGGTGAACCTCTGGGTACCATAGGCATGTGCTTCACTCCAGAAAGGTGATCTGCTGGGATCCTTGGGTGGGCCATGGCATGAGGTGGCAGAGGCATACCGGGTTTTGGTACAGAGTCCAGGCTACAAAAAAAAATGTTTTAAAATAAACTTTGCGGCATTAGAAGGATGCATTTCTTCCTGCTCTCTTAAATACACTAAAGGTAATTGCACTGAATATCCACATCCTGAAACACTGAATTAGACTGAAGAAAATCAGTACAAAGTTGTTCCTTAGTAGCCAACTAAATTAGTTTCCATGAAACACTATACTTACACATCAGGTGGTGATCCTGGGGCACTGGGACTCCCTCCATCCATCTTGACAGGTTTGCGCAATAGTTCGTATGAGACAGTGTCTGTGCCACGTGCAATGAGCTGGGGCAAAGAGGGTGCACCGCTCCCATTGGTGAGGGGTGAAGGCTTCCGGGTCACTGCTACATCAAGAGGAAGGCCGTCATCTGACAAGAGCCCTCCTGCACCTGGGAGTCGAGCCGCAAGACGTTTATTCATCTTACGATACCTGACAAACACAAAACACAAAGCACAATGCACAATCCATAAGAAACACTGTGGTAACGGTGGATAAAAAACATTTCTTGATGTTGATATCTGTGAGACTCACTTCTCCAGTTCTTCCTGAGAGTGAGCAAAGGTACAGCTGGCTCCACGAGGACAGCCTCCCTTCTGCTTCATGTCGCGACACATATATGTCTTGTACTTGCTGTGCTGAGGAGGCTGATGACAAACGGAGAACTTAAGATTTTGCATTTGATTTAAAAAAAAAAAACAACACTCAACTCTGTTAATTATACAATTAGGGGGCGATTCCAACAAGATGAACTCTCACAATGTTATCTATTAAACACCTCAAATTTCAAAACATGTGTTAAATATTAAAAGGAAAACCAACATCAGGCGTCTTAGTACTGTTTTGGGACTGGAAGAATCAGCAACCTTTCTTGCTCCCAGCTCTTTTTGGGATCCAATGAAAACACTGACCTGTTGAGGATCCGCTCCTTTCTTGCTATGATTCTGGATGAAGTCCACCAGGCCATGTACCACTGTTTTCACTGCTACCAAACCCTTCTCAAGTTGCTCCCATGTAGGTGGAGGAGCATCTAGGAAGAAAAAAAAAGATATTGGGCATGAGGTGTCTCTGGGTTGTGCTATAAAGAATCACTACTGACAGCATACACCACCAACAAAGCCCTCAGCAGACAGCCTTGAACATAAATGCTTTTGTCTGGTGTGCAGTACTGAGTTTCTCTCCACTGGGAGGTCAGAGAGCAAGGCAGTCAGTTACAAAACAGTGCTTCCTGTTTTGATATGAAATTTCTTTTGGTATGCCTCATGAGACAAACATGTACTGTCAAAAGTTTATAAATGTCAACATTCTTGTGCTCCCAAAATGAAAAATCTAAAATGCAAACGCTTAACCTGTAACCTTTTGGCAGTGTACTAGTTGGTATCTATTACCTGTACAATGCTAGTGGGTGTAGCCAGGAAAGCTGGGCATACACGTGCCAATTTTATTAAGTACTTGTTAACTCACATTACACGTGGGTTTTGAGTTATAATCGGCAGTCCTGCATGGCCAAAATCTGCAACTTCTCTGCAGGACTTATATTCAGCTCTTGGATCAATATAAAACCAAGATCCCTGAAGTTTGTTTGTTTCCTACCAGGACTGGGATCAATGTTGGCCAATAGCTCCAGGTGAGGCCGCAGCCTGTTGAGGTTGGCTGGGTCTCCAGTCCTTTGCAGGGCAATCGTAAGCTCCTGGACACTCTGAGCAAAAGATGCTGGAGTCTGTAGCTACGCCGGAGGCATAAAAAAAAGAAGAAATTGATTAAATGCTTTGCTAGTTTCATGGCATATACGCTTTTGTATGTACAAACATGTTACGATATGTCAAGTTCAGAAATGTGTAGCTGAACACATACAACTGGACACAAAAGAAGAAAAATAATTCTTTCACACACCTTGTCGATGATAGACTGCATGTGTGACTTGTGAGATTGATCTCCGTACAACAGAGAAGACCACTGGTCAGGTGCAATGCGCAGTCCACCCTCCATGGCAATCTGAACAATCTGAGAGTCATGTTCACGCCTCAGGGCCTCGTAAGTACGGAACTCCTCTTTGAGCTGCATCAGGGATGAATCTTCATCACGTTTGGTGACCTACATAGCAACAGAAGAATGAGTTAGCAAAAAATTACTGTCAAAGATTCTGTCTTACGCAACCTTTACCAAAATGTATTGTAAGTTTGTCATATACTCATCAGTCTTGAATAAACAATCGTTTCTAACACATATTTTTGCATCAATGGAGTTGCACTAATACTGAGTAGATGGGCCCCATTGTGAAGCAGCACCACAATATTTCTACATCTACAATATTTCTGACAAAAATCACAACAATTAATAAAATTTCATTTGATTTGCAACCACAGACACACCTTGAAGCAGGAGGCCCTGTAGAGGAGCTGCACCACATGGCCTATGCTAGTTTTAGAGGCTTGGGGAAAGCGTGGCTCAAGCCTCTGGACCACAAAGAGAACCAAAACCTTCCTGGACAGAGCAGAACCATCCTCTAGAGCAAGGAGGACCAACTTCAGAGCTTCCTCTTGCATTGCTAGGGGAGGAAACACATACACATGTTAACTATCAAAACCAAGCTGAGAATAAATGGGCAGCTTCCGTAGTAGTTTCACTTTTTAGGTAATGGAAAACTGTCTACCTGGCCCAAGAAACTGGCATCCCCGTGCACGGACAGCAGCCCACAGATTGGAGGAGAGCTGCTGCGGATTCTGGTGCTGCAAGATGAGTTCAGTGACAGTTCGCTCACCCAGAGAGCGGGCAGCTCTCATGGCTCTAACACGGCCTTCTTCTTCCACAAGCTGGCAGTGGACCAGAGTTACCAGTTTCCTCTGCATGGGTCGACTCAGCATGCTCTGGGCTGTACTGCTCAAACCCACACCTGGTAAGAAATGAGAGGGGGAATTATGTTATACCACTGTACCATGTTTATATCAATGCAAGATATCTGATTTTACAAACCCTCTCTCAGGACAATGCAATATTCGTCGACAGTGCCACCAAAACAAGTCTCCAAACTTTCACAAGAGGTTTATAAATTTGAATTGACAGTTCTCTAAAACAAGATGATGGCCAAGAGTATAAATCTAACTATTAAACAAGAAAAATACATACTATAAATATTAAAATCACAGATATCACTGTGTTAATTCTTGAGTCAGGCTACAGACATGCACAACTCTGCAGCAGAGTTCCTCAGTGCAACATACAGTAAAAAGGTGGAGGTTATTAAACTGTAAAACAAAGGCAAATACAGTTACTGTGAATGCAGAAGGCTATTTGATAATCTTTCACTCAACATTAAGAATGTCAATTGACCACACATCTATTTAAAACATGCCAAGTTTGAGCAGCATCATTTGTGCACACCAGGACATTAGAATGTTTTCAACAGCGAGACTTGTACTGTGGCTCAATTCAGCATTTGTGACTATGAGAAATCTTGATATGGGCTTTAATGCAGTCATGGCACAAATGGTTTTCCTCACAACAGGCTAATCACCGGAGACACTGCTGCATTAATATTAAGTGGGCTGATAGTTAACAGCCTTCATGATGTTAAGCCCAGCAATATGATAACATAACAATGTTTGTTACACTTTGAACTCAAAATGCCAAAAATGTACTCAGCTGACAGATCTGCAATATGTTATTTATAATGAAACAGGGTTGTGTTTAACTGTGTTTATTAGAAGAGTCCAGTGTTTCCCATACATAAAAGTATTTGTGGCACCACAAGTTACATCACATACTAATTTTCAATTGTTCTTCCTATTTAAAATGGAAGAAAGTTTACTTCAAGGCAGTACTAATATGCTCACCCCTCCTTATCTCCTCTCTCACTCATTTTCTCACTCAAACAAAAAACTACTTTGTGAATTGCCCTCCTCTCCATGAACACTCTCAAGCAAAACATGATCATCTGCAAGAGGAAGAATTACTGTTGGCCTCTTCTCTCTGACAAGATAAGATTCAATCAAGAGCTCACAAATGGTCAGCATTGTAAACACCGCAGAACAAATTTGTGCAAAAGTGACGCATTTAAGTTATCTTTATCATGTTTTTCTGCTTATGTTACTAGCACAACTCTGTCAATCTTAAACTCTTGAACCAAGTTATTACCAAGCAAGTAAGGAGTCCAGCTACTAAGGATAGCTACAAGTTTGTGCAAGTGGATAACATTAATGTTATTTCTTCAATTCGTACACTGAAAGTTTGATCCCCTAATTCAGATGAAAATTGGAAAAAAAATCAAAAGACCCTAAGGGCTTTGTTCTGAGGAAGTACAAAAACAGTCTGGACCAGGGTTATTTATATTTTGTATTTGTATTAACAGCTTTATCAGTGGAAGTTTCAGACAGCTCCAATTTCATGAGTTGTCACATATGTTGATGTTTTCAAACATTGGTTCCTATGTAAACATTTTCAGAACTTTTGTCTTCTACTCTTTTCTTGTTCCCAGTATGACATTACCATAAAAAACAAACACATACACTGCTTTCAAGAAGGACACAAGTTCATTACTAGTAACCTAGCAATAACATTTTCACATGTTAAACCAACAGAGTGTTTACACTGGACATTCCTTCTTGAAATCAACCTGCAGAATCTAATTTAAAGACAGCAAGCGTGTCAACAGATCATAGTAAAGGAAGAACAAACTACAAAGGTAATGAGCATGCGTTTGTGTGTTTTCAAGTACCTCTGGTGTTGCTGAGGGGTTTGAGGTAGAGGGCCAGTTCCTCCACACACTGCCTGGCTTCCTCATAATGCTGTGAGTCCTCAGGACTGGTTATCAAGGCAACTGGCTGAGCCTTAGGAACCTGCAGCAGAACAAGGAGAAGAAGAAAAATTTAGGACAACTGATAGCAAAAACTGAAATCCTTAAGTATAGCTAGATTTCAGCAAAGTTGTAGAGGCTTAGTATCATCTTGTTCTTTTCATTATCTAATGTAGTAGACGGAAACTGCTAAACTTAATATTAAATACACCTTAATTTGTGTCAAAGTTTCAGTGTGCATTCCCAGTAACTAAGTGAGATTATAAAAAGAAATCCATTGAAACTGTTTTAATTGCCAATATCCATGCTGCACGTTTACTGACTGACACTGACATTCTAAAATCATAGTTTTAGAATAAATGCAATCTTTGCAATAGTTTTAGAATAAATGCAACCTTTATTTATACCGATCTGTAATGTAGGCTATAACAAAAATCTAACAAAAAGTCTTAAACTATTTTTATTTAGAAATACTTTGTCTTTTTAGAGCACAATCTGGTGACATTTCTGTGATGATTAGCAGAGTAAGGTCCACTAATTATTTCATTTTTCAGACATTACTTAAGACTATCAACGCATGGAAATGGCTGACAAAAAAATTTAATATCTGACGGTTAAATAACCATGTTAATGCATTACAGGCTTATGCTCCATTATCTGCATGTATGTCACGGCTTGTTGAACTGTTCCGATTCTAATAATGACAAAAATTTAATTTAAATTAGAGTAAGGTCAGTGGAGAAAAGTGTTTCACATCATGTTTGTATTGTCATACATACAGCAATGCTGACCATACACTTCATATACTTTAACTAATCATTATCCACCCACAATTACACTTGCAAGATGACCACCATTATTTTTGCTGATCCTTTGTGTTAATAACAACCAAAGCAACCACCATGGAGGCATTTCATATGATACAAGCACTGTCCATAATGATGGTACAGATTTGTCAAGCCTAGGCATGCCACAAGACAGATACTTTGGTAGCAAACTGATATCAAAATTGTGAAAATGTGATGGTACTTGCTTTTCTATGCTATCATAGATTCATTATAAAAGGGAGACACTTGACAATAACATGTGGAAGGGCAGTAGTAAGTGCAGGTGCAGTAAAAGGTCAGATGTGACTTGTGGAGAATATAAAAAGAACACCAAGCATTTGAGTTAGAAAAGTTACAGACAAAAGACAGGATATAAACAAATATATCCAAGCACCTAAGAGACAGGCATCACAAAATGTGCACTGAATTCAAGGTGAGTGAGTTTCAGTTTTTGCCTTTATAATTATTAGAATGTTCATATCCTGAAATCTTACTGTTATTGTTTGCAAATCTGTTGTAGCAGTGCTCCAAAAGCAATGTTCAAGAATGATAGCATTATCTTGTTTAGGCTAATACAGAGAAAGTCCATAACTGAGTTGAATGCTGCTCACAATGTTTGTAGACTAGCATTAGTACAATTAATTAATGATGAAATACATTCACTGGGTTGGTATTCCTTTTCGGTTATCAAAAATTGTAAAATTTACATTGCATTGGTACTGACTAGTAATTTCAACTCTTGTCAGGGCATATTAATCTGAGCAGACATAGTACTCTTAACCTGTAGAAGCACAGATAGTAAAGGAATTCAGCTAAAAAACAAGACATCATAGCTGTGACTATATCAGACACTTCAGGGTTACAGTAGATACACTGACATTATCCATTACTACAGTCTCATGTTGGATTATTGGCCAACACAGTCAAAACACCATTAGCTGTGCCTCACCCTGTTGATCAAACACTGCTTCAGACAAATACAGCTTTACTGATTGTGCCAGCAGCACTCAGTAAACCAATAGAATTAAAGTCGTTGCTCAATGACTTGAGTGTGACTCATAAAGGAATCCCCAAGCTATGTGCATCATGTAATTGCCCATGCGCAACACTCCACAAACAGTGATTACAGAAGACATCATTCTGTCAAGTCTTAAAATGTTCCACTACTAAAACCCAACTATGAGCTGTTGTCCTTAATAATAAGTTAGCATCAACAAAGGCTCCGCAGAGATAATATGAACTGGGATCTCTGTACAGTTGTTGGGCAATTTATGACAAACACACACAGACACATGTCTTACCTGGCCTCCCACTAGCTGCAACAGGGCTGTGTTGACAGGTAGCTGCTCGATGTCTGTGCTGATGGCTGTCTGGTCAAAGGGACAGGCCTTACGATGCAACTTGTTCAGGCACATCTTGCAGACAGTATGTCCACAGCCCAAGCTGATGGGCCGGCGAACAGTCTCCTCAAATGTCTGTGTGCAGATTGGGCACAGCAGGAACTCTGTCCATTGTGGTGCTTGCACTGGCATGGTTATATGTTAATGGGATGGGTGTGTATAAATGTATGTAAGCTTTAACACAGAGAAAAAATATAATAATTATATATATATATATGGAAGATTCCACTGGAATCAAATTTTTTTTCTTCCGAACTCAATCGTTCTTAAATGTCCTCACACATTGTGGATTTTGGATCACATCGCGTGATGAATACTGTAAAAGAGAAAGACAAAGTAAATTAAAATTAGGTAAACATTGATCAATTTAAGTGTTCATACAAGTCAAAATGTGTCTTTGTAATGCTTTTAACTTATACCCAAACTGTATGTAAGCACACTATCAAAATTTGGCTGTGCTGTGTATGAGAACATCTGTTGTTGAGAAATGCATTCTAAGCAGTGGGATGACAAAGTAGATTTCTGGTAAGACAACTGATTCTATATTAAAAATGTGTCTCTTTCTTCTCGATGGTATATGTCGCTCACCCGTAATAACGCTATTTAAAACGACATCTGGGGTGACACAGCACAGTTTTGTAAGACACGAATAAAACATACGAGGAGATGGATCAAAACAACTGCTGTGTGGCCTACTTACAAGAGCTGGTTACCACTATGACTGTGGACAAAGGGTACCGAAGAGGCTAACAACCAAGTCCCTCTGCGCTATCTAACTTGTTATGAAGCTAACGTTTGCTAATAGTGCTGGGTAATATTATACTGACACTAAAATACAAATATTTATTTTAATTTGACGAACGAATGTGCCATCCTGGCTGTAATCAACTCGATGTTTCGTCATATACCCATTAATTATATATCTAGTATGAGGTGATACGTTAGCCAGCTAATAGTTGGTAACGTTAGCTTACTTTTAGCATCTAAGCTATGGGTGGCTAGTTTGCTAGCTTGGCTAGCGAGCAAACGTCGTCTGATCAAACAGTACTTTCTTAATAATTCAAAGTATATTGTTGGCTGACTATCACACGTATATTATTCTAAATATAATCACAGTTGCAAACCCATTACATGGCCGAGAACATTAGTTATCATGTCGAGTATTGGTCAAGGAAACGATGGCTAAGGGACGAGGCATAGATACAACCATTTGACTTGCAGTGATATTATGTAACGCTAGCATCCGAAACTACCAAGAACCCCATCTGCCTTCAAATTGTGATTATGTTCACCAGGCAGACTCGTTTCAATACGATAGCAGTAAAACGTTCAGAACCACAGTAGAGTGTTGCTTTAGTGATATTTGAAGATGACGCTAACTAAAACGCTCTTCTCGTCAGGATAAGCACAGAAGGCTAACATGCTAACGAACAAACGTTACTCCTCCCTACAGTAGCCATTAGCTCCTTAGCTAGCTATCTTTAGCGTTAGCAACAACTAACCATCGCTATGCGTCATTATTGTGACTAAAACTTAACATGCAACTTCCCCTGTTACTCTCCGCATGGTAAATAGATCGTAATTGTCGTTACTACTCACTTATTCCAAAAGACTTGGAAGTTTTTCATCTTTCTTTAGGAAACTGTTGCGATATTTTCTTGCCATGTCGACTGTGCAGCTTAGCTGCTGCCGAGGTTTGGGGAGGTGTCAACTCGACGACAGACTCGCTAGCCGGTTACAGCTAGCTGGGCAAGATGTGTGTATGTGCGTGTGTTTGCGTGCGCGCGCGCGTGTATATGCTCGTGGCGCCCCCTGTTGGTGTGAGTGCGTATGTGCAGTCACAACACAAACTGAGCAGCATCTGCCAGAGTCTGTGCACATCTGGGAACTGTTGACAACATCAGAGCATTGTCTCAATTAGGTTGATTGTGCACGAGCGCGTGTGCATGTGTGCGTGCACGCGTGTGCATGAATACACAGAGAGATTGGAAGGGAGAGCTGGGATGCACGGAGACAGAGGGAGGGATCAGCTGTATTGACAAATAAAAACCAGCTGACAGTTGTTTTCACGAGAAGATATTGGCCCGTATTCTGTGAGACACACCGGTGTGCTTCCATAGGATCAGGATCATCGAAGTATTCCAGGATTTGCACAAAAAATGGGAATACCCCATTTAGGTGGGAGCCTGTAGAGCCATTTTAGTTTTGTTTCTTCTTTCTTTTCATTGGCTTGTTACTGGTTGGAGGGAATCTGTGTGTGTGCAGTGTACTTACGCAACAGCGAGCATCACTCGGTTCGAGAGGCAAGGACGAAATTAAAGCAGGCATTTTTGTATTCCATTTTTGTCTAATCCCACTGATTTCTGAGGGGATTACCGGACCAATCATGACTGAGAGACCGCTGGCTCGCCTGACACTGCTCGGACTGGGAGCTCTGCAGACAGTGAGTGGAAACACAACCTAGGATGTGGAGAAATCTTGTTTGATTTCTTTTTCTTTTTTTATCCGGTGGGGCACAGTTGCTTGTTCTTCTTGCTTATGTTGTTAACCGATCTGCGGATTCGTGCAGCCATATCTGCATGGCTTGCGCAGATTTTTTCATTATGGAGGACAACTTTAATTTGTGCAGTTGAGCCAGATTTTTTGGCAACTTTCTCCTGATGATCAACGCTGGAATGGTGTTTTAAAGTCCTCACGAAATATCCAGGTATACTCTTCATTGTGTGTGTGTCAGCTTTTTAATAATAGATGTCTAATCTCTCTTGTGTGAGCTTGTTGGGAAGTTACTTTGTCCATAATGTTAATTATAAATGTTAAATTGGCTTGCATGTAGGCGTTTTGCATAAATATTGACAGTATGTGATACAGGATTTTAAAATACTTAAACATTTTAAGACGAAATTATTACTTATGTTTTCTTGAATGAATGACAGATTTACAGTAAACATTTTAGTTTAATATTGATTTCTCTTGACAAAAATACATTTATTCAGATATGATATTGCCTATTTGTGTCGAGTCTCAGTTGCAGGCAGCAGCAGTTGCTTATTCTCATTCTAAAGGATTATCCTGTGCCCTGCAAAGTAATCAGTGGATAAGGCAACGTGACTGAATCCCCATGACATATCTCATACCTGGTACATGAGAAATAAAGTTGCAGGGGTGTAGAACATGTGTAAGGGAAATGACTTTGTTTTTCTTGTGTGTAAAAAATGGTAACATTTTGTTCTTTATCTCTAGAATCTGTCTGGACTCTCTTATGCATGACCAGCTCATGGAGGAAGGGAAAGACTCTGACAATATCCCTGCAAAATCTGGCTCCCCTTCACCCACTGGGGTCCCAATAAACTGGGGGCTCATCACTGGCCCTGTCCCAGAGCCTGTTTTCCCAGCTCCTTCTTTGAACACCTCACTCCCTCCCTCTCAGAACTCGGCCGTGCACTCACTACAGACCAAGGTGAAGTCGCTCACACAGAGACGGACGAGAGGGCGGGACAGGGACAGAGACAGAGAGAGAGACAGGTTGGATGCGGAGGGGCCAGTGAGCAGTCCAGTTGGGCAGATTTCCTCTGAAGTCCTCCTCAGACCGAGACCCAGACCAAAAGGTCAGCTACCTCTGCCTGCTCCGGCATGGCGATCGGGTGCAGCGAAGGTCCTGAGCAGTAGTGATGAAGAGGAGGAAGTAGAGGTGCTGGTGAGGTTGGAGATCCACAGTCCTCCGGCTGAAGCACAAACAGAGCCGTGTGGAGAGGAAAGTAAAGATAAGGAGTCAGAAAAAGATGAGGGGCAGCTCAGTTTCCAGACAGGGCAGCATTGTGGGCTCAGAGAGGGCACCAGTCTGGAGAGTCTCCTGTCTGACAACTCAAGCAGTAGCAAGGATGACCCATCCACTCCTCCTCCTCCACCTGTGCTCTTCTGTACTCCTGCTGCCACCTCTGCTTCTGCAACACCTACGACTTCTTCCTCCACACCTTCCTCTTCAACACGACACTGGGCCCCTCCAAAGGGCTTCTGGAGAGTTGCACGCCCAGAGACACTGCTTCTCAATGGGGTAGGCCCTCACAACATACCCTCCACTTTACCTTTGAAGGACTACACCCAGATAGACACACTGGCAGAGCCTCAGAGGAAGGCTAAATTGGCCGAAACAGGCAGCAAGAATGACATGGGAACTGCGGTGGATGCCTGCGAAGCATCCTCAGAAATTAAACACTCAAATAGCGTGGAGTGCTACCTGGACAGATGTGAGCAGAAGGAGGCAGATATGGCTGATCCCAGCAAAGAGCTGTGCAGTTCAGACAGCTGGGAGAGCATGTGTTCACAAAGTGGAGCGCCCAGTGCCGATGAGAGACTGAAGGTGAAGGAGCGGGCCTATGCAAAGTTAAGGGAAAGACAGCAAAACTGCAGGGAGGAGAGAGAACAGAGAGGAGGAGAAAGTGCTGGTTATTATGGAGACACAGCATACAGAGAGGAACACCAAGGTAAGTCTCTTGTGGGAAATCACATGTATTTAACATCAAATGCAGCGACTGTAAATAAGATAGAAGCTTGACTTAAAGGTCAAAACTGCTGATGAAGTGATTGTGTTAAACAGAAGATGTCTGAAAATGTTGTGAAGTGTTTTGAACGTGCTATGAAACTCCAGATTTTGGGTTTGCACTATGACTAATGCAACATATTATTTTACCTGTGTCTCTAAAAAACAGGAACAAGCACAAACACGTGCAGACACGCTTGAGATGACGCATCATCACGCACGCTGATTTTTTTTCTACAAGTGGCTTAGTCATAGCTCCTGATCATCTCTTGTAACTTCCTTGTGCCATCCAGTAGACTACTGTAAGCTGGATATTACTGAAACTACAGTCTGTGCAGCAGTTTAGAGGCTCGGGTGGCAGTGAGCATTTTGAATGGAAGCAGAAGATTTAGCCCCCTTTTTTTTACATTTGCATATTTTTCCCCCCCAAAAGCTTTTTAAAACTTTGAACATTTTATCCACATTCTCTGCTTTGAGTGCTCCCCAGCTGGTGCGGCCATTCAAAGTGCTTTATACAAGCCTTTGTCTGTCTACCTAGGATGTTGTATTGAAATGCAGCATGTAACCTGACTGACTCCCAGTGCCGAGCAGATGTCAGATGTGCAGATGTGCATGAGGGTGTTGCTATTATTAGCAGTCAAAGCCGTGGGGGAAGTGTCCCAGCCTTTGTATCTCTGTCTGTGTGGTAGTGGATTCCTTTGTATGCTTGTAATATGACAGATTATGTATTCTCCCATGCATTGTATCTGTAATAGTGTATATATGTGCCCTGTGTGTGTGTGTTTTGAGTGTGTGGTTGAGGGTCAGTGCAAGACATGCAGGTAGGTCCGTAATAATGAGGTGATTTTTTCCCCCCCTTGTCTCTGGGAAATCTGCTTTTATCTGTCTCTTAGCAGTTGCATAACCTGTGTTTTTATTCCGAGTTACATTAAGGCTCAGTCGTGGATAACCTATGAGAATGTCACGGAATCTAATGGTATGAAGGTTTATGAAAATCCTTATGATCATACACGGACCCAATTACTTTAACACCCAGATGTCCCTGTAGGTCACGTCACTGCCGATGGCTCTCTTGGCAGCTGTGTTTGCCCCCAAGCAGGCCTTAGATAAGAACTGAACGTCGCTGTGAATAAGTATTTAATGCAGTATAACACTCTATCTAAATGAAGACTAGAGATCCTAGCTTTATGTGGGGAAACTTTTTTTTTGTTTTTACAGCTTTTCATTTGAATTATATCTCAGATCTGCTCAGATTTGTGCTTGTCCTCCCTGTTTTATGCTGGTTGCAGGTGCCCATGGTGTTCTGGACAGCTCAGACTCAGTCATTCTTGCTCAGGAACTTGAACCCTATTTAAGGTGAGCGATGCAACGGCATGGCAGGGGTGGTGATATATTACCCCTATGGACTATTTATAGCCTCACCTCATGAATTTCACTTTCACAGCTACACTTGTGGGAATCTGGAGTCAGTTTTGGAAGCGACTGCAGTACAGAACAAGCTACCTTATGTACAGTCAAGCAAACATTGTGACAGCAGGGTTTAATGATTGGAGAGATGAGAGGTATTGTAGACAGGAAATAGAATATATTCATGAGAGTTATAAATATAATAACAGCATATTTAAAAGGCTGATATTTTACCAAAATAGGATTATAAAATGAAATTCCTACTTGCAAGAGATTTGCAGCCTTATTATTGTAGCTGAGACACCAGAGGAAAAATCCTTGAAGCATTCATACTTTAGTCCTGGACACTAAAGAAATAGCCTGAGCATATTTTTGAAATGTAGCAATAGTTTTTTTAGTCTGTTTTTCTTTTTTTATTGCTACATTGTGTATTATTTTAACCATCGTCACAAACTGGAGAATGAAACAGCTGCACGTGACCTACCAAAAATGGGTGCTAATTATGTTGTGTCTGTCACAGCTGGAACAAAATACTGACAAAGTGTAATCTATTGAAACACAATATGTTCTCGTCTTGACACACAGGAGAGAATGAATCACTCTCAGTCCATTGCAAGGATAATCCACATGGCTGGTGTATCATGCTATCTTTATCACTGGGCCAGGGGATAAAGACAAGTACAGACGATGAAGCACAATGCAGAGCAGCTTAGCTGCTGGGCATAAGGATAGATGGATGGATGACGTTTCTCGTTGCTGCTCACCGCCATGGCCACGCCCCAGTCTATCTATCTGATATTACATAAGACAGCTTAGGAAGATGCAGCTTGATTCACTCTATGTTAAGTCAATCTGTGGAGAATATGATGTTGCCGGATATTTCCCAACACAAAATAAGCTTTGCATATTTGAACACTTCATCAAATATTCAGGCGACTCAAACAGATGATGATAGTGCCTAATGCATTCAGCTTTATCCATTCCTTTTGCTGTTTCATCATCTGACAGATTTTATCTCTGTATTCATTTGCATCTCTCTCTCTATTTCTTGATTATCAGGTCTCTTCTTGTAATCAGCGATGAACTACCTCTAAGTCCAAGACATGAGCAGGCCAAACGTCTTCTGGAGCGAGCAAGACTCAAAGCTCGCTCCAACCATGTTAAAGGCGATCGACCCTGCAGACGCTCTCATTCTGATCAGAGAGCCACAGTGTAAGTTGGATAAAAATGCCTATGTGTCCTTTAACTTCTTTAACATCTCCAGAAGCTATATTTTAGAGACTATGAGCTATGTTTGTGCAGTTTTGCATATGTGTGCATGGATATGAATTGGTGGCATGATAAAAAAAAAAGTTTGCAGTCTTTGTTTGTTTCTTGTGTTTGTTTACCACTCAGCTCCCTCCCTCACGTCTCTCTCTGCTATTCAGCAAACTTCCTCCTTGCTTTGTCTATCATTCTCTTGCACTTGGCCTGTTTTGGCAAAGCTAATGTTGCGTAACTGACAATAAGTTAAAGCTTGGGAACCTGACTGTGCTTTGCAATTACATACACAAAGCGGACAGTGTCGTTAAAATGTTTGGTTTTATTCTGTTTATGTAATAGTTCATACATAATGCAGTTTTGCCCCTGAAATCCCCTTACACCAGCTGGAAGATTTCACTTAATTTAGGATTAGGAGTATTTGCAATGGATCCTACATTCATGACTGCATAACATGCCCGTTCAGTGACAGACGTGGTTGCTATGTGTACAGTATGTCTTTTTACAGGTTATTATGTAAATGTTATTATTGTGAATTTTTAAAAAAAGAATGTCAAAGTGGCCAGAGCAGTTTAGCATTCTATGTCAGCATTGTTTAACAGTGATTCTACTTCTCTCTCTTGTTCTATTTTACTTTAATTTTACTTCATATTCATAATATACTAGCGCACAAAGTGTCAAAATCTCTGCTGCTTTACAATGTCTGTAACATACACGTGTCTTGCAGGAAGAAGCAGCAAGTTGAATCTCCCAGCCACACGACAGTGCAGAAAGCTGTTCAAACCAAAGAAGACCATCCAGCTCAGACTGCATCTGGTCCCCTCCTTGTCCCCACTCAAAGAGACACTTCCCCTGCTGACTCCGGAGGTCGATCCAGACGGTATGGTTGTTCTCCCACTCGTGTACGCTTTGAGGACGAATCAGAGAAAGACGCCGAGTCTCGCTATCTGGATAGAGTGAGGCAGCGTGGAAGGCCTGGGAATCCCAAGTCCAAGAGTAAAGAAAGCAACACAGATTCTAGTAGTAGTGGCTCAGAGAGGAGCAGGAGCCACAGAAGCGTCTCTATGCCTCCTTTACAGAAGCAAGAAGACGTGGGTGTTAGTGTTGAAACCACAACAGTTATTAAAGAGATAATAGTGCTTGTGAAGAAATGTGAGGCGTGTGGTTCTGTAGTCAGGGAACCTCAGCCAGTCTCCTCCCCATCAGATCCACAGAACACTGAACCACCGCTGTCTGGAAACCCTGAAGAGCCACGAGGGAAAGTGCCTCCTCGCTCAAACAAACCAGAAGCAAGCACACGTCCCAAAGCTCCTCTAACTGTCACCTTTGCTGGAGCTTACGTGCTGGGGGAAAATAAAGAAAGTAGCACAGGGTGGAAGTCATCAGGGTTTGGGAAGCTTCGGAGAAGGAGCAGGAAAGGAGAAAGTCGTTTGGAGTCTGGGCATGGTCCTTATGGTCCGTCATGGGCTCAGCGGCGTAATTCAAATCCACGGAACAGGGTCAACCTGAGCAGAGCTGTTTCGTTTGCTCCTGGAAGTCCTATTGCTCTGGAGCCACGTTTGCTGGAGGCATCAGGTGGACTACGGGAATCACCACCTCCATCGCTGCCGATCAAGTCAGCGCTGAAGTCGAGCTCAAGAAATCGCTCCGCCGCAGGTCAGTCCACGGTTCAGTTCCAGGTGGCCTCAAATCAGGGAGGAGAGAGCGGATCTCAGTCCCTCCTGGACTCTCCAGAGACAAGAAGGGAGTCTCCAGTGTCTTTAACCCAGGGGGCACCTGCAACTAGCAGCACAGTGCCCTGTATCAGGCCTTCCACTCTGAGGTACTCCACAGCAAGACTCCCCACAGACATGCCAGCTGCTGAACTCTGGGACGCCACTCCAGATGGAGCAGGTGAGTGTCACTGGGGACGAGCATAGTAACGAGTAGTAGTGTAGCGGTATCTCAAGTTGTATTTTACGCTGTTTCATGGAAATGATAATGTATTTTTCACATGAATGGATATTGTGGAAAAGCAGTGGTGGAAAAAGTAAAAAAGTCCTTTTGTAAAAGTAATAACAGAATGTCAGAAGTAAAAGTTCTGTATGAAAGTGCTCAATTATAATTAGCAAAATATACATTTTTTCCAAATATATTATACATATATTATTTGATTATTAATTAAGTAACATGTGGTCACCATTTTTATGTTTTTGAGATGGAATTAATTCTGTCTAATTTATATACTAAGGGGTATTTTAATGTATAATAAACACTCATATTTTATAACCTGATGATATGGACTAAATGAACATTCTTAATCTGCAAAGTAATGGGGTTATTCCATCTCAAATCATCAGGGGCCTTCTGCTTGACATCTCTGGTTTGCTTGAAACTTTATGTAATCATAAAATAGGAATATTTAAAATGGGATCTGTAAAATTATAGATTGATATATCAAGTACTTTCCAAGGTATTTTTTTAAATAAAATGTTCCTGTCAACACCAGATTTCAAGCTGTTTGGATAACAGTATCTTAGGAACTATTAAGTATAAAAGCCTGAAATTTCCACTGTTATTTCTCATCATTCAATTGTTTTATAATGACGTTACATGCTGGTATTCACAAAATATTCTTCTCACTTTTGGTAGAGAACCATTTTGAAACTCCAGAACTCTACTTTAGCTAGACTGTCTACTAATATTTATATTTTTGTGGTACAACTTGTCATTCTTGCTCAATCACCTAAAAAAGTAAAATGAAAAAGTAATTCACATTATAAAGACTTTTATATGTTATGTTTTGCATTATTGTGATATGCAGCTACATATGGTTTAGAAAATGTTACTAAATGACTTCTGCACAATCAATTTCCTTGTATATGTGTGCTCAAAGATAGGACTTAGATTATTTGATCCACTTGTATGATATTGTAGATTCTGAATCAATGGTACGATCAGAAATAACAGTGAACATTCTAGGCTTTTATCTTTTAGTAGGTCTTAAGATATTGTCATTTAAACACAGACTCAAATTCCAATGTGGGTAAAAACAACATGCTGAAAATTGGTTGATGGGCAATTTTTTAAAAAGTGTTTAGAATATCAAGCTGGAATTTCACTGATGTCTTTATAAATATCCACATTTTATGCCATAAAATGTTCATGCAAATCAGAGATGAAATAAAAATTTGAGATGGAATGTCCTCATGGTAACTGTCAAATAAATTTAGTAGAGGAAAAACTACAATGTGTCTGTCTGACCTATAGTGGAGTGAAAGTATAAAGTAGCAATTTATGTAACTTTGTGCCTCTCAAGCAAAGTACAGATACCCACAAACAGTGCTTAAGTGCAGTACTCACATGAATGTACTAGTTAAATCAGTACAGCCCTGATTTTCTGTTAGCAGGTCTAAGTGGAGACGCTGGTCCTGGTTCAGAGAGTAGGGCTCTGCGTGGCCTGGCGATGTCCCGGGCTGAAGATCTCAGAGCAGAACTGTTGAGAGCTGAACATCTGAAAGCTGAGGCAATATGGGAGGAAAACTCTGACGGGTCCAGGTAAGCCAGGAAAAGAATGTTTCTGTCATAACTTAATAAATTCATCACCCCACCAGCACTGTTACTTGATGACTTAAGTGGTAGCACAAACTTACAGTCTGCAGGATGTTATTGTTGCAGATATTTTGTAAATACAAAGACAATCCTGCCCTCTTTTGGTAATGAGAAGCTACTGTATAGTCATTGAAGTCAATAATAGAATAAAGATTGGCACAGTAATCATTTTCACAGTTATTCCTGAAAGATCCCTATCGCACATGTGTTGAATGGTAGTTTAGTTTGGGGTATCACTATTTTGTTGGTATTACTCTTTTGTTAAAATATAAATTTTTTATAACTTTCCTCTTACAGAAAGATGGATGGACGGCCCAAACTCTTCCTGCGCCGCTTCTTTTCCTCCATTGGTCTGAACAGCGTTGGCCGACTTGTGAAAGGAGCTCGCTCCAGTAGCATGGAACAGCTCAGCATCCCTACAGCCCCCCGGGCAAGTTCAACGTCACCGAGCCCCACGCGCAGACCTCATCCCACCATCCGCATACAGAGGACACCCTCACTGCAGACCCTGCACACGGTTAGCATTATTTTCTATGTTATATTTTGTTTAGGATTGCTATGCTGCTCTGCCATTGTCTTGGTTTTATCTTCACTCATGCATCAAATGAATTTTATTTTTTACCTCCAAAAGGGAAACAGTTGGGAGAAGACATGTAATTTAGGTGTCTTTAAAATTCCACTTCTCCCTGAAGAAAGTTTAAAGCTTAAAAAGTTAACTGCAACAGTCTAAACCGGAGCTGTTAAGTGTTACCAACCTTATTGCCTGACACTTGGAGCACAAATTTGAAGTTACATGTGTTATATTCCACTTTGTATCTAAGCCAACTTTGTTGTCCTCTTTACAGCTTAAGAATACACAAAACAGGATTAAACCACTTCCTGCTCCAGCCAATCACAACCAGCATTGGCATAATGTGTGTGTGTGCGTTTGTGCTGCCAAACAGGCTCTTGATAGTTTTACAGGGGTGGCAAAGACAAAGCATTACAGTTCCAAAAGCTGTTCTGGTGAATTTTGCCAGCATGACAATTCGTTACAGTGCCATTCATTTGCCACTAGGTGCTGCCACTGGCCCAACTGCGTAAAGCCTCCTCTGTGCAGAGTTTGGAGAGGAGAACAGAGCGTTCAACAATACTTGGAGAGGTGCAGATACCGTATGGCCTGGCACCCAGGTAGGTGTCAAAATCAAATAAAATAGAGAGAAACAGACCAATAGTGAGGAATGCCTGGTGAATATATAAATAACACCATAGTGCCTGTTGTTTTACTTTATAAAGCAACTATCCTCTGTACCATCTTTACTGAAATATTGAATTTCTGCCTCTACAGCCCTGATAGCCCTCAGCTCGACCTCCACAGGGCACTGAGTGTTGAAGATGTACTTGCCTCTAGAATGGTGCGTCCAGTGGGCCGGGTCACACAGGCTTTCCCTGATGGGACTCTCCTCCTGGAGCTCATCAAACCCCCAAACGGTCCTTTTGGTTTCGTCATTTCAAGGGGCAAAGGTCGACCAGACACAGGTAATTTTTTTAAGTCCATATTTTCTTGGTAATCTCTAATCTCTAAAATCTGGAGCTTGGTTTTGCACTTACAGGGTTAGTTTAATACCCTATAAGCTCGTAGTGAAACTATTCTACAATTGTATGTTTTGTATCCTGAGAAAAGATTAAATTAGAATTCATTACAAACTGACAGGCATCCTCTTTTACTGACCTGTTTTGTCTCCTTTCTAGGTGTATATGTTGAGAAAGTGGGTGACGGTGGTGGCGAAGGCCCATACGTCGGCCTCCTCGGCATTGGTGATGAAATTCTGCAGGTGAACGGAGAGGCAGTGGCCGGACTCAGTCTGGACCAGGTGACTCGGCTCATGACCCGGGAAAGCACTGCTTCCCTTCGGATCATGCCGGCCCGACGCATTCAACGCTGACTGGCAGGACAGACATGGCACACCGCCCTCACTCTTGGATAATAACTGACAGTGGATTGACTGTACCATATAGATGTGACATAGTCTGTGTATATTACAGTGCAGCTTCACATACGCTTACATGGAATATCAGGGTTAGAGGTTCATTTCTCATAATGCAAACCAGTGCTAGACAATGTGCCACTGCAAACGACTGTAACAGCAAAAATGACAAACCAAACAAATACAGCAGTACCAATGATTATGCTAGTTAGTAACTCAGATTATATGTTATTATTCTAATCCGTAGCTGAGACTAGAATTTAAATCCAGCACAATTTGTTTCTGTGCACAGGTTTGTTTTTTATGGCCAGATTTAGACGAATAGGGACAGATTTATACAGCTCCATTCTTCTTTCTTTACATCACACATTGTATGACATCCTAAATTCTATTTAAAATTGTGTACAAATCTACTAATATTGTATATTTTTTCAGATGATTGATGATTTGTGGGAATGTACCACATGTTTGCATGAGCCCTGCTCACTGAAGAGCTGTGCACAAGCATGAAAAAGCAAATAATTATCTCATATGTTTTCGGTGCATCATGGTCTGCACGTTCCCTTCAGTATGCTTGTGCTGTATCACCTGTTCTCTCATGAACTTGACTGATGCCCGTTTGCTTCCAAGTGAAATAAAAGCAATTTATTTTGTCAAACTTTTCATACTGGAATGCAATCCGTTCTTTAATCATTCACATTTATACCAACTTAAAAGCATACAGTTAATACATGCTGTTACATGTATTCAGATATGCATGGGGATGTTTGAATTTTTAGGTTTCCAGTCCTGATAAGTTATTAGGTTTATTGATTTGCACATTTTAAATCAGTAATCTGGACAAAAATTAGGGCTGAATCCCAATTTCACTGGAAGATGCTTAGCTATCTAAAAAAATGAAGAGGGATTATTTCAGGCAAAGCTGCTGTCAAAGCACAGGATGTAGGTCGTGACTTCTGCTTCGACGTGCCTGTTTTAAGGTCGTGACTGATAATTGGGCGACTTAAAACCTGGATATCTCTGAATTTTCCACCTCTATCATAAATCTATCTATCTATCTATCTATCTATCTATCTATCTATCTATCTATCTATCTATCTATCTATCTATCTATCTATCATTTACCATGTTATTCTGCTGGATATTGGTTGATTCTTTCCTTTCATAAATGACCTGACTACAAATTGTGTCTAAAATCCGTTATTAGGATGTACCTGCCACCACTGAGGCTGTCCTGAACGGGCTCTGATAGCATGTCACCGTTGATGCTCGGCTCTTTTATCTGATGCGACCAGCAGCCGATACGCTTTTATCTCCCTGAGCCACGACTCCCCCAGCGGACCCCCGGGGGAGGGAGAACCGCCGGCCAAGCCCCCCCCCCCCACCCCGCCAATGACACACACAAACGCACATTTATTATTACTATTATTATTTATTTATCTATTTCTTGATAAAGAAATGGCGTCACATTCAATTAAGACATAATTAGACCCTCTTTTCTTGTTCTTTTTTTTGTTGCTATTGTATCAGTAGCATCCATCCCTAGGGCGCAGAAATGGATATGGATTAACTGATATACTCTTTTTTTTTCTATTTTAGGATAAAATAAAGGGGGGAAGCGATCTTATTGTAGGATAAATGGGCTTAACGCAAAAAAAATAAAAATTTAAAAATCAGTTGAAAATATAAATAGGTCAAAAGCTTAACCTGAACCTTTGTTTTCTTTCATCAAAATAAATAAATTAAGCACCTCAACTATAGCTCGAGCTACAGTACACTACCTCACGTTGTTACAGGCCGTTGCGCTGCGCCTGTTTGCTTTTTTTTTTTTTTTAATGCTTTGCCCTCCACAAGACTATATAGCCCGCGACAGCCAAATAATAATGAATCATTTCATAAATAATGGGTTTAGGCGCTTATCAGGAATGAAGAGGCCGCTGCCGTGCGCTTATCTCGCTCGGCCACATTGCGGCCTGTGTTCCGCTCCCCGTTACTGAGGGAGCGCGCTGGATGCGGCGAGGAATAACTCAGCTACACACACACACACACACACACACACACGCACACATACACACACACGCTGCTCCACAACTGGCAGAAAGAAAAAAAAAAAAAAGAAAAAACCTCAGACATGGATGACCCACTCACAAAATGGCTCCACTTACACAGTAACATCAACAACACGGCTGGAAACGGTAAGTGCGTAAAAAGCAGCGTCTTTATTTAAACCCGACGCATTTGTCGATCCGAACGCGCGTAATTGGAGCGTCGTCGTGTGTGTTTTATCGCTATAACGAGGGAAATATTTAGCAGATATATGTATTTTTCTCTGCTATTGTCCGATCGGCTGGTTGGAGGGCTATATTGGAATAACGGATGCGAGGCCTATTGGAGAATTCCCCAGGAAAAGAAGCAAAAAAAAGTGCGTTTTTGTTGTTAAAAAATCATCCGCCTTCTGTTCGGCTGGATTCCTATTTTCTCAGGCATTTATCGAATTTAATTAGCGGGCAAAACAGCTGACATCGGTGTGTGGTGTTTTCTGTGTGACCAACCTTTGATGTTCGGCGTTAACGGCAGCAGCAGCGTTTATGGCCTTCACCGATAAAAACAAAAAAACACTCGTCACTTCTTTGGATGCGTATTTTTTAAAAAAAGATCCGATATTTTTTTGAAGCTTCACGGGATTTTTTTTCTGGATTTTTCTTGAAGGCAGGAGGGGGGGAAAGGAGGGATTTTATTTCGACGAAGGATTGTCCTCACCGTGCTCTGTTCGTGGTGCTGGCATCCACAATCATTCAGCACGAAATTCCCTTTAAAATAAAACAGCAGCCCAAATTCGCTTTTATTATATCCCAGAGCGGATGAGTGCAGTTAAACGGTAGAAACTGTGGGCAGCTGAAGGCCAGCAATCGTTAGATAAGAGCTTCATAGAAAATTAGAAAAAATACATGCACGGCTTGACAATCCCCAATACGACCGATTTAAAAAAAAAAAATACCACCAGCTTCATCATTTATAATTAAATTGGCAATTTCAGAAATGTATCATGATCCTGTATGGAATAGATCAAATAACATTACTCTCACACTTTCAACATTATAACCTAATAAAATGCAGAAAACTCCACAATTGAAAGATATTTAAAATGAGTATAGTCATGTTCTGTCAAATTAGTCAAATGTGTGCGAGCTTTTCTTCTCTGCATTTTACAAAATCGAACAAAATACATCAATTTAACAATCATTAGAAACTAATTACCTTATTTACAGTGCTGGAAATTCGTTAGCAGATAAAAATAATTCTTGTAATTTTGACAAAACGAACTCAGGCTAATAATAATGATAATAAATTTGTGAGTTGTTGCAAAACAACAAATGAGTGGCGATATTGATATTCCAGTTTTGTGACTGCCACAAATAATGCTCTGAGCGACAAATTAATCGAGGGACATTCTCGTTCAGGACGCAGTGGACTCTAGCGAGGGGGTGACGGTGTAAAAATGATGGAAAAGCGGCAGCAGGAGCTTTGTCCTGGAAGTCCCGACGCAGGCTCCGGTCCTGGAAAGCGGGAGGACTCCTCCATCATCTCCAGACAGAACGGATGCAAGGAGGATGAGGAGCCGAGGAGGGGGGAGGAGGAGGAGGAGGATGAGAGAGGAGGAGGAGGGGGAGGAGGAGGAGGGAGCTTCAAGGGGGTAGAGGAGACGGATGACGTTCCTCTGCAGAACTCGAGCAACGGGACCAGCATCAGCATCATCATCAACGGCGTTGCCAAGGAAACTGCCTCTCACAACGCCCTTGACCTGAAAAGGGAAGTGCCGGTGATCGAGCTCTCCAGGAGGGACGCTATAAAAGCGGTGGAGCAGAGGACTGAGAGCCATTTGGTGCCGATCACGGAACTTCGCAGACCTCCACCGCTGCCGCTGCCGCCGCCGCAACGAGACGACGCTCGAATGGTCCAACTGAGCCCAAACGCGTTTCCTGTCCCGGCCCGGGCGATGCTCTACAACCTGGCGCAGCCTCTCGCCGCCATCAACAGGTAAAGGTGCAGCCAGAAACAGAAAAATCATATAGTTTCATGGAAGAAGCATCATTGTGAGTGTTCTCCATTAAAAGTTGGAAGTCTGATGGCTGTTATTGTGCCTAACAAGAAAAGGGTAGAAGAAAATAGTTGTGGTGTATCTGAGTAATATTCTTTTTACATTATTTAGGATGTGCATGTGTGACATAGAGAACCTGGCCCATGCGTGTGTATGTGTGTGTGTGTGCACCTGTGTGTGCTCCTGGTGCAAAGGTATAAAGAGCTTGAAGCAATGAAGGAAATGATGTATGATGGAATCCATGTATTCTCATGTACCTTTGCATCTTTTGTCTCTTTTCTGTTGCTGTAGTCTCGGAGGGGAGTCGGAGCAGTACAGCATGTACCCCAGCAACAGGGTAAAGCGCCGCCCGGCGCCTTATGAGGTTGAACTCGACGAGGGTAGGCGCATTTTAGATCTTTATAAGTATGGTAAGACGCACTTCTGCTGTGTCCTCCTTCTGCCAGTATAGTCTCCTGAACGTCCCTCCCTCATCTCCATTGTCATTCATCCACTGACATGGATCTATACTGTACCCAATCTGTCTGTTGCAGAAGATGCCTTGCAAAAAAGGAAAATTCACAAAGTGTTTAACCCCCCGAAGAATGAACACATCATAATTGATGGCATAAATACATGCTGCTAATCTGAATGTCAAATACATGTACCTGCATGCCATTAAAAGCTCCCTTTTCAGGCAGATTTGGGGTTTATTTCATTTGAAACATTCTTTCCACTGCTGCCCACTCACTGCCATATACAGGGGTGGAGGATGGGGGTGCTGCTGCCTCCATGCCAAGGTTTTACTGCAGAGTGGGCTGAAGGATTAAGATAGACTGGGTGTGTTCCAAGGGCAACAATAGCCTAGAAGACACCATTGTTGAGAGTGGGAGGACGTGCCTACCTGCAGTGGAGCATTTTATTATGACTAAATAAATAAAAAGTACATAGAATGCAGAATCGGAAGCGCACAGTCTCCCCAACACCTTTTTCTGGGGTTTGCATTGCCAAACCAGCCATTTCTGTTGTATCACATCAGACAAGAAAATCATGCTTCTGTTCCATCATCTAAAACCCATGGTTACACGGAGGACAATTGTGCAAATTAATTCTTTAGGCTTGGTAAACTTTGATGTTTTAGTACAAGATTTTTAGTTTTTTCAAATCCGTTGTGCATCTGTTCTCCTGCTGATACTTCCTCCACTCTTGTTTTTGTATTTGGCTTGCTTTACCGTTTTACAAACCGCATTTTCTGTTTCAGCTCAGCATTTCATGTTTGGTGTTGCTGTTGGTATCATTGCTTTGTCTCCTTACTCTCTCTGTGTCTTTTCTCCTCTTTTTTCCTCTGCTAGCTGGCCAGCCAAAGATTGTACGTCGTATCTTCACCAACAGCCGTGAACGTTGGCGGCAGCAGAATGTAAATGGGGCGTTCGCCGAGCTTCGTAAACTCATCCCCACTCACCCCCCAGACAAGAAGCTGAGCAAAAATGAGATTCTGCGGCTTGCTATGAAGTATATTAGTTTCCTCTCCAACCTCCTGGAGGATCAGGATGGTGGGAGGAATGTTGGCAGCACAACTGATGGGGAAACAGGGCTGCTGGTTGGGGTTGCGGCCCACGAGGGGGGACCTCAGGGTGGGCAGCATCAGGACACTGTGGTGGGCTTGGCCAGGGATGATCTTCTGGAGACAATGTCACCAGGCTCCAGCTGTGGAAGCCTACCTGACGGCGATGCCGAGGGCAGTCCGGAGAGCTTTATGGAGGACCAGGACTCACCTCCGGCTCCAAGGACTCTAACAGCATCACGTGGGCCCCCACTACATCTAGCTGCTAGGGATCTGAGGCGCAATGGACGCCCATTAGATGGCTCCAGTCGTCGATGATGCTGATGCCAACAGACCACGGACAGAACACCTGAGACTAAAAGGAAGCAGTGAGAGGGACTACAAAAAGAGATGGATACGCTCAGGACCCTGTTAGCTTTGAGTCATCAGTATAGGAAGGAGAATCATGCTCCACATAGTGAGATTTTGGTGTCCAAAATGGATCATGAGTGCATTCTTGTCTCCACACAACACCTGAGGCAGTACTGATGAATAGCTTGGTTGAATTAGATCCAGCAAAAGACTTGTAAATTCTGCATGTCTCATGTCTTTGACTGACCTGCGGATTATAATTTTACATGTTTTGAAAGTTCCAAAGACTGGATATTCTACAAAGAAAACCACATAAAAATGACACAACGATCATACAAAGACGCATAGAAAAAACAACAACAAAAAAACCCCCCAAAACCAAACAATAATCATTTAACAGACCCTCAGCTCAAAGATTGTCGATGTGTAAAATTGAGGATCAATGTCTCACTAATGACACTATTAATTACAATATGGTGCAGCCAGAGCAGAGTCACTTTACATGCAGAGCGCTGCAGGTAAAAGGTTCTAAAATGTCTCTAAATAAAAATGGAAATTTATGCCCCACAAATTTGATGTGTTCGAATGATGACACAAGAGAAAGTTTGCCTCAGTCGGAGGCCATAAATAAATGGACTGGTTTCTAATTGTGCCAATGCAATTAAGTATGTATTGTAAATAGCATTATATTTCCACTGCACAATGTAATAACAGTGACTCAAATTCAAGTCATGTGGTTGAAGATGTACCATAGTGTGTTTGTCAATGGGTTTACTAACAAAATTTGTCTTTTTGGAGACCAGGGGGAGGGGGAGAGATCAGGCAAACTCAAAATGTAAAGCAAAAGTACATCAAATGTGGTACCATTTACTTCTGTTACACTTTGGTGGTGAAAAAATGACACCAAATATGGCAACAGACAGGCTCACTGCCTGGAATGAATATATCTATTTGAATTTGCTGTGGAGGTACAAGACATGCAGTGTTTTTAAAGTGTACAAAATATGGGTCAAATGAAATCATGAAATGACTCATGCAGTCCTTTTGATATGAATGTTTCAGTGTTTTTTGTTTTGTTTTTTTAAAAAGACTGTAATGCAGTTGTAGTTTAGTAAGGTACACAAATAAATCCCTTCATTGCCGCATTTCAGATGCACACGTACAGACACAAAAACACAAGGCATACATGGACACACACACCACCACCACCGCCACACAGTGTTAATACCATAACAACACCAGCAGTTTTCTGACAGTTACGTATTGATCACTGTTGTTGGTTTTTCTGCTTTTTCAGCAGGACCTAGTAGCCGATATTGGTACCTTTGGTAACTATGGTATTTTATGAATTGCAGTAAAGGGACATTGTACGTTTGGTAATGACATATTTGTTGTATGATAGCTGTATCTATAAATATATCCAATGTTAAATTGATGAATTTTATACAAAACCCCTGAATAAAACACACAGAGGAAAAGCCTTGTATCTGATCTCACTCGAGCATGTTGTGGTTCGAATTCAGTTCAGTTGAATTTAATACATCACAGTATACAAGTCTTGTGCCCTATCTTGCCATATTTGAATAATCGCCTCCCTTTTAAACAATATTTCATAAGTGCGGAACCTAAATGACTAATCCATGGAGGCAGACAGCCGCATGCCAGGCAACTGTTTCCCACCTTAGTGTTTAGTTAAAACCGCAACCTCCTCTGAGAAACTCCTCCTATGGACGCTGGAATCCTCACTTCCCCCCAACAAGTGACAACTTCCCGTGGAGGTTAACATGGCTCGGTGACCTGCAGGATATCCTGCCATTGTGAAAGTGGTTTTGACAGCCTCCACTGCACTCGTTTGCCCGCTGTTGTGTCTGTACACTGTGAAACAGTCATACATACCAAGACTCCTCCGCCCATAAGTTATTCCTTTACACAATTGAAAAGTTATGTTCACCAGCCTGTAGTCATTAATACAAAAATATATTTATATATGTATATAAATATGCATATATATTTAGCAGATTTGTTGTAGTTTAAGCATAAATACTGCTTTTTTAAGTCTACCTCATAACTTTACACAGTGGGCGAAGCCACCAGTACCACAACTACAACAGAATGAACACTTAGACATTTACCAAAAGCTATAATTGCTTCCAGAGAGCATCAGAGACATCCAGGTGTTCAGAGACCTCTTCCTGTGCTCTGCTCCAGCTGTGCTTGGACTCCACTGAGGGGCTCTCCGGGTTAATTCCTGCCAAACATTTACCTGCTTCAGTGTTCCTGACTCTCCAAAAAGACGCAGACTCACAAAAGAGAGGGATACAGGGAGTGTATGTGAGGGATTGAAAGGGAGGGAGTGAGAGGAAGATTGTGGCTGTGTGCGTGTGCGTGTGTGTCAGTGTTTGTATTTTTGTGAGAGCAGCCCGTGTGCATGTGTGTGTGTGCGCTGCATGGATCAGTGTGCGTGTGTGTGTGTTTATCAGCTCAGTGCAGATGGGTGGCAGAGTGGCTCTTGCAGCCAAATGATTCAGTATGCTAATGAGTTGTTATCTGTGGTGCTGCAGGAACAATATACTGTCTTTCTCACAGTGGGAATCCAGCCTGCTGGGAACAGATTACACTGCACACACCGCCAAGGTAGTTATTTATATTTTCACACAGAGTAGTAGAAAATACATAAATGCACACACACACACACACACACACACACACACACACACACATCCGCAGATAGGCCTATAAACAAACAAGCAAAACAACATTTTACCACACACACACACACACACACACACGCACGCACGCACGCACGCACGCACACACACACACACACACACACACACACACACACACACACCACCACCACCACCACCATCACCACAAACAGCAGCATAAATAAAGTGGCAGAAATGTATGTCCTTCACCAGTAGATGGAGATGTCACTCTGCACTCTCCTCCTTAACAGGTCTCATTGTTATGTGTCTGTTCAGTATTCTTCCCTAAATTATACATATTGTATTCCCTTAATTAAAGTTAACTTTTAATTAATTCAGAATGTTCCAATCAATTTTCCAATCAATAAAGCCTCTCCAATAGAGGGATGGCTCTAGCTTAAAAGATGCAACCTCAGCTGGAGAAAAGAAATCATTACAGTGCAGTAAGTCATAAAAAATGATCAGTGTCAAAAGTAATCACCTTTGGTCACGAGAGAATTTCTTCCAAAATGGCAAGCTGCAAAATGCACATAAGGTATTTAATTTCAATTATACAGCGATCATTGCATGGCTGGTTTCCATTGATTTGACTTTATCTGTGTAGACCCATGGAGATTTAGCTCAGGTGTTGGATTTGAATGACGAAAAAAGATCATCTGCTTCTTAATTATTCTTTCACAAAACACACAAGAAACAAACAAGAAAAAAATGCAGGCTGGATATGACTTTGCTAAATTTTACATGATTCAAAACAGCATTCCGAAATCTTGGATATGTGACGATGTTTCATTCTACTGTATAGTAATTGTTTTCTGCACTCTTGGTTAAGGGTACAGCATGAATTATGTGTATCCATCTGGAAAACAGGAAAAATACATGTTTGGTAGAGCAACTAAAAAAAAGTCTTACACAGATTTGCATTAACAAAAACTAGAAACATCCATAAATCCTAAATATTCTTTAGTATATTCTACTGATAAAGGAATATGGAATTCTCTGATAAATGCTCAGTTTATTGCTTGTCACGATTTAACTGTGAAGATATAAGAGAATTATTTGACAATAATATTAAACAGAATTGAAATTTTCTTACCAAGTCCCAAATAAAGACAGTAAACAAACGTCACATTGATGAAGAGATGTATAAACTGATACATTATTAATTACTTACATGGACGCTTCATTAGCAGTGAAGATTTAGTCACTATGATTTTCTCGTTCATCGATCTATCATGGAATTGAAGGATAATTTTGTGTGATGAAAGATAATAAGTAAAAACAATATGTAAAGAATTAGAAAAGCTAAGCCAAACTATTGCTTAAAAGTGGTGGGTATGTCAAAACTCATGTTGGAAACTGTCTAATGTTGTATCACTTTATATGTAATAAGACACACATTTTTATTGATGAAATATTTCTTTTCTAGTTACTCAAGAATTCTAGCAAGTTTAACAAAGAGTAGCTATTATTCTTATTTTTTTTAGAGCAAATTATTCCTGAAGCCCGAATGTAATAATTACAAAACACCATGAAAAAGCTTTCAAAACAAAGCAACACAGTCCCACTAATTCCAACATTTACCAAGATGTCACAGCATAAAAATGCCTCAGAGCCTCTCGGCACAACAAATACTAAATGCAATCTATCTTCTGAATGGATTGCTGTTGTGTAAAGGAAAATGAGTTATTATCAGTTGTAATCTGGTGAGAGGTCTTGACTGTTTAGAGCCTAATGAGATATAGCATTCGTAAAAGTCAATGCTATTTTTCATTGTACACTGTGGGGACACTAGAGTATAATTTATGGTGCACCTTGCTCTGCTGCGGAGGGTTATCCTCCCTGTTCAGGGCTAAGGCAGCTAATCTGCTGTTATGGCTGTGTAATATCAATGAGGCATTAGTTTTTATTTCAGCTCGGATGATGGATTTTTGAAATCACATCAATCCTCTCCTTTCCTGTGAATCTCACTCACCTACACTAATGCTGTTAATCTTTGCTATTGATTAGAAGAAACAGCAAGCATTTCAGCCCTGCTCTTGCCACTGCTGTTTTTTCTGTAATGCCTTACAGGCCTAGTGAATTACCGTATTCGCATCATGAACCTATTTCCGCCTTTTAAATGGAGGCAGAGCTGTGGTGAATGGCAAGCAGGAGTGTAAAAATAGTGTGTGAGAGTCAACCAGAAATTCTGCAATCTTCTCCATGAATGGTGTCTGCATTGAAGGCTTAAGTATTTACCTTGGCTTGTTTTACCTCCAGTATGTGAACAAGAACATCTTGAGTGTTTTGTGCTTTGAAGCTGTTTTCTTTTGCAGTATCCAACATGATGATGGAAATATCACTTTCATTGTCTCTGTGTGCAACATTTTTATTAGTCATTTTCTAATGCCTGGGTATAATATCATTTCCAGCGCTTCTTTGCAAAACTTGAACACCTTACGCCCTCTAGTGGATTCCAAATGCAATTATATAACATTGACTTGAGTTGTTACCAAACTTGTGTATGGCTCACTGACACAGAGCTTATCTATCCTCACTGCAATGACAAATGGTTCATAAATTATCTTATAGCTTTGCTTCTAAGTGAATGAATCTCAAAGGTCATTAATTTCAAGCAGAGTCATTTTAATGCAGTGTTACAAAGATCTGAAATGTTGCATACAGCAGTAAATTCAAGCCTCATCCATTTCCAAATACAGCAAGACAAGCAAAGCAGTTGGTTTGATTAGCACATCAGCAGCAAAGCAGATACTGAGCAGCAAGACTGAGCTGGAAGCACGTTAATTTGACAGAGCAGTGCAGTACAGGGCTGAAGGCTGTGCAGAGTCTACAGGGAGTAGAAGAAGAGCTCACTCAAGGTCAAGAGGTTGCAGTCACAGGTTTTCCATAGCGACAGGTTTGTTCTTTGAGTCCGGGTAAAGCAGGAAGCCAGAGAAAGTGCTGTCGTCCTCGCTGCTGGAGTAAACTCCGTTCCAGTCCCTCAGTGTCTCCAGCCACACCTGGTCACCTTCGCTGAGCTGCAGCAGAGCGAGGTTGGATGCCTGATCGATGTCCTGGCCATACAGAGAGTCTCTTGTCCGCAGCTTCCGTATCCCATTAACCACCAGGGCAGCACGCACAGGCCGGTTGCGCACAGTGATGTGATAACTGAATAAGTAGACCCCCGGGTAGGTGACGTTGAACTTATTGAGTGCCGGGTCCCAGTGGCCCTCCCCGTTGTAGAACACCTTATCAAACTTCACAGGCAGGCCAGGAGGGGGGAAGGACCTGCTGGGGAACAAACCCACACTGAAAGCAGAGCGAATTTGCTCCACACTCTCACCTGGAGAGCCTTTAGGACCACGAGGCCCACGCCCACCTTTGGGTCCCCTCTCCCCCCTCAACCCCGCCATGCCCCTCCCACCTGGTGGTCCTGGGGGCCCTCTAGCCCCAGTATCACCCTTCCCTCCAGGAGGCCCTGCCTCCCCCCTCTCTCCCCTTGCACCACCAGTTCCATTTGCTCCTGGGGGGCCTATCTCCCCTCTTGGACCAGGGGGCCCACGTTCACCCACGTCACCTTTCTCCCCTTTCTCACCCGGTAAGCACTCGCCTGTAAGTCCTTGTTCACCTTTCTGACCCTTTGTCCCAGCTATGCCTGGGGGACCCAAAGGCCCCTCTCGCCCAGTGCTGCCCTTAGTCCCATTCAGGCCAGGCTCTCCTCTTTCTCCTGGGTCCCCTTTCAGACCACTGAAGCCACGTTCACCTTTATCTCCTCGGGGGCCTGGATCACCTAGTATGTAGAGAGGTTATGTTCATAAAGGAAGGATTCTCTTTAATTTTCAAAAAAGATATCTATTTTTATTTGTCTTGGGGGTACCTTCATGCATTTTAAGTGAATGTGACTACAACAAATAATCTATACATACTATATCTCTATCCAAGTTCTTGTTGGAAACCACACACCTTTTTCTCCTGGTTTTCCAGGGATCCCAGGAGTACCAGGTAGACCCACAGGTCCTTGATCTCCTTTTTCACCTGTAGTAGTTTTGATAAATAAAGCGTAGAAAATGACATCCACAACGAACTTATAGAAAGCAGCGTTTTGCAAAACAGGAGAGAGGGACAGAGAGAGAGAAACCGAGACACATTCAAGAGCTCTCCTGGTCATAAGCCCCGTTGTACCTATGTCGCCATTGAGTCCATTGGCTCCAGGAAATCCTGCTGGTCCTGGAGGTCCTCTGGGCCCTGTTTCTCCCTTTTCTCCAGGCAGCCCTTGAAAAAAAGACAAGAGTTGGAAGAGGGACACATTTGACCACAAGAAAAAAATTTTCCTGGTAACAAAAATCCATCTTACCCATAGGGCCCCTCTCTCCTGGAGGCCCTGGTAGCCCTCTTTCTCCCGTGGGCCCTACGGGGCCTCTTTCTGGTGGACAGCATTCGCAAAAATTGAAGAAGCATTCATTGTAGTCAAGAGTATAGTTTCCAAGGGTGTTCCCAGGCGGTGCTATGGCATCAGTATGAAATTCAGTTGGGTAAGTGTCGACGGAGTAGGTGGTGCTATCTGTGGGGGACAGGGAGTATGCATCCATCATGATCTCGGTTGTTTCATCTGTGTGCAGACTGCTGGAAGGGGATGGGGTTGTGGTGGTCGTGGTCCGTACAAATCCTCCACCCCCACCTCCTCCGTTGCTCCCAGCTCGAGGGGGCTTCTTTGTGCTCTGTGGTTTGGGCCAACGTGTGGTTCTGGCACCAGAGGCCAGCACGGCCATCAGGGCCACAAACATCAGGAAGACAAGGTGAACGGATGACATACTGAAGGCTTGACACAATGATCTGATGGAAGTTAAAGGAATAGTGACAAAACAGAAGAAGCGCTTGTCATTTATGCTGCAACACAGCAGATTTACATTGTAGAAAAAAGCAACAAGTGCCTCTTACCTGCTGATGTAGATAGTGTTGACTCTTCACTCCATCCCCACCAACGACTGATTGATGCCGTTTACCGTCTTCCTTTTATTGCCCTGGTAGCCCAACTTCTGCATCTCTAAGCCAATGACAGAACAAGGGACAGAAAACAGTGGGGGTTATTAGGAGGCAGGTGGGCTGGCAAGAAGAGATTACGTGACTCCTGAGGGATATGAAATAAAGCAGGTTGTATACAAGGCAAGACTTTATTCTTTGTGATATGGGATATGAATGCAGGACCCAAGAGTCTCTACACTGCTATGGTGTTGTTCACACACATGCTTGCTTTGTACACAAACAGGAAAAAAATATAAAGTTACAAAGACAGACACACATTCACCCAACATGTGTACATACACACAGTGTTTATACACACAAACTCGCACATTGTCGGTAATGAATAACGTCCCATATGAGAGCTACCAAGTGCAACGCCTTGTTGTGATCACACCATCTGGCAGTACCTCAAAGCAGAAAATGGATCACCATGCACACAGTGGGAGAAGGATCAATGTCCTATAACAAGCGGCATGGCCACACTGATCCAACCATTCACCTCCTTGATCTAACAAACCCAAAGAGTAAACCCAGTAAAACCTCATGGAAACCTGGCACCAGTGAACCAAGCTTCACATGTCTTAGAATGTGTGTTAGATGTAGTTTCAACCTTTGACAATAACTCCAAGATTCTGCAGAAAATCTGATTTCAGATTTTATTTTGAAGAGTTTGAGGTGATTCGTGCCAATGTGTCCTGGCAAACTGAATGAATTAGTGTACTACTTTTTATTATAGCACGTTTTTTTGTTATAAAAATTTCATATTTCTTAATCGTGTAACTGAAATGATGAATGGTATTTTTGCTATCAGATAATTAAAGTTAGTGCAGGCCTTTGATGTCCCCACTCTTTTTAGTGCTTTCAGTGAAAATGGGAGAGCTTTAATACTAAGCTCTAAGTGTTTTATGGGTTTTTCTTTAGATCATTCTTCAAAACATCCACCAAATTCACTCAGTCAAACTGCACTCTGTTCATTTATATACTGAAATAGAGCATTGTTTCACCTTTCAAAACAGAAAAAAACCTTATACTATTGACTTTATGGAGGTATAATGTAGGCTCATACTATCTCAGTATCACTGAGATACAGGTTCTATTAATGGTTACCATGGTGATTCAAATTAGGGTGGTCACAATATGAGATTTTCACTACCTGATTATTATGGCCAAAATAATTCACATTAACGATATTATTGCAATATTAATATATATATATATATATATATATTTTTTTTTACAGAATGCTCTCAGTCAAATTCATCTTAACTTTGTTTATTGTGTGTAGTGTGTTTTGGCAAATGAATTACGCTCAAAATATGAATATAGTGGGGTGGGTAGTGAGTCTATAAACACAACTGTACTGTATGCTTTTCCAATGTTTTAGTGTCACTCAGGTCATTACTGTAGTTGGATGATTTACAATATTTACATAGTACATTGCTTAACGTCAACCTCAATGGACATGCTTGCTCTTTGGCCCAAATCTGCAAGATGAAATTTTGCTGAAGAACATGAAAAGAAACCTGATTGATATTGGGAGCACATTCATTGACCAGATGAGACAAAAATGTAAATAATTGTTTTAGGCTCAGATGGGGCCCAGTATGTTTGTCATGAACCTGGTCAGAACTACCACAGTGAATGCATAGTCCCAACAGTGAAGCACAGCGGTGGGAGTGGGATGATTTTGGGCTGCATGGATGCAAAGGTGTTGCTAAGATATTTATAGATGGAACCAGGAATACGTGTAGATATACCAAAACACTGGCTGACATGATAAGCCACAGAAGCTTGGTGGAAGAGGAATATTCCAGTTAAAAAAACATTCCACAGCACACTCCCCAAATTACACAATAGACAAAACAGCATAACTTGTGATCTGGCCAAACATGTCGCCTGACTTGAATCCAATAGAACAACATGGGAGTATTTTCAAGACAAAGGTTGAGCAACACAACCCCTCTAGCAAAAAGCAGTTTAAAAAAAGACAGTCTCTAAGGAATGGCAAAACATTTGGCCAAACATCTGTGCACTTCTGGTGTCCTACTTGCCAAGGAGGACTAAAAATGTAGATGAACATATAGTACAGACAAATATTAAAGATTCTAATCTCAGTAATAAGCAGTGTACTGACTTTAGCTATATTAAGATTCTAGTTTGGAGCATGTAAATAGCAATTTTTAACACCCTATTGTTTAACTTCATTGTGCTGCAATTGCTGCAAAGTGATACATTTTGGCTTAATTTGACATTTAAATGATATTGCCCACTGCTGTACTCTCTTCTGTCCCATATTGTATTTATGTAAATTAGCATTTTATCAATATTTCCTTTCTTGAAGTATCTTGAATAGTGCTAGCACTGGCATACTGAGGCAAAGCAGTCTAAATCCGAGTTGTCTGACAGAAACAAAAATGTTAACTGACCACTACAAAAGACACGTGCATGCTTGTGTTTTCATTTACATTGCATTGCTCAGTAATTCGACAACCTTAGTTGAGGTCAAAGTGAACAACCCTGACATCAGATAGTACCTCCTCATATAAGTCTGAACTGGGCACAGATCCCTATTGAAATGAACTGCAAAAAATAAGAAAGTTACTCCTCTGATTGATAATAAAAGTGTACTTTGTGCATACTTGATAATATTTGTAATTGTTGAGTGTGACTTGTGATGTTGGGTACACGCATGATGGATGATGGGTTAGACCAGAGAGCCACCAGGAGGCAGCATTTGCTCAGTGCTGTATTAAACCTGTGAACAAAGGCTTTGTCTCCTATTACTGGGCAACAGTTGCCTATATTGCAGTCAATAATTAGATATTACTGTGTCATGAAATTTTGATTTGAATTTAAATTTTGCTGCATATAACTACTTTGTGTTTATGTGTGGATATTATTCTGTGTTAGGTCTTGCTGAATAATTCTGTTACACTAATTAATTTCCGGTAGCTAAGAAAAAGTCAGCAGCAGACATCTGAAGTGAAAATGTCTCTATGATGTATTAAACTGGATGACATCATTTGATTCCGCAGCCTCCGCTATTGGCCCAGTGTTTTACTTGTCCATGGGGTGAGTTTGCAGCTGCGCACTCTCGTCAGTGCCGACTACGTTTGAAGAACGAGTCAGTGTCAAGTTGCCTTAATGCAGACTGTTTCCGCTGCAGCCTTTCAAAATAAAGCCTTCACTTTAAAAGCATTACTCGTGAATCACAGTGTAAGTCCTGCCGCCGTTTTGCTTTATTAAGCCAAGCAGCAGTCTTCCGATCCTGCTCTCACTCTTCATGTGGTGCTTTGACGACTCTCAAGACATGGAGGCGTGTGTGTGCGTGGAAAAAATATTATGTTGATGCGGAGACTGAATAGACACATATCCGACACGAGAAACGGGGTCAGCGGCGGAAAAAGGAGGACACCTGCGAGTCACATCGTCGACTCTCGCCCCCCAGGTGAATCCAATGTCTGTCTCTCCTGGGTGGGTCTAACCCAAAAAATCCGTCACTCTACAATGGGCTGTGGGAGATCGGGTGAACTCGGAGAATCCTCTAGCAGCTGCTCCCAGAGCCGAGCATAGGACCGAGACATCGGGGCGAGTCAATGACTGTGGCCTGCTCGCTTTTGTCGTGCGCTTCTCTGCCCGGCGTCTGGCAGCCTGCCGTGCACAGTGCGTAAAGGCGCTCGGAGCAGACGAGGCAGCCCTCGGAGAAGCTCTCTCAATGTTGAAATTCAGGCTTTGTCTGACAGCGCGGTAGTGAATCGATTTCCTCATAGTTCCGCTGAGCGGATGGAGTGAATTGTGCAAAAGGGAGGAGAGACAGACCGCAGTTTGGTTGCGTGTGATGATAGGAGACACAATGACGCTCTTGTCTCTTCTGGGTCGGATCATGCGCTATTTTCTCCTCAGGCCGGAGACGTTGTTCCTGCTCTGCATCAGTCTGGCGCTGTGGAGTTACTTCTTCCACACCGACGAGGTGAAAACCATCGTCAAGTCCAGCCGGGACGCCGTGAAGATGGTGAAGGGGAAAGTGGCGGAGATGATGCAGAACGACCGGCTGGGAGGCCTCAGCGTCCTGGATGCGGAGTTCTCCAAAACCTGGGAGTTCAAGAACAACAACGTCGCCGTGTACTCCATACAGGGCAGGAGGGACCACATGGAGGACCGCTACGAGGTGCTCACCGACATCACCAACAAGAGTCACCCGTCCATATTCGGGATCTTTGACGGTCACGGCGGAGAGGTAGGCTGGGAGGCAGATCGGGCAGGCCCGGTGCGTTTAGTTTGGACCCATCCAGACCCGCTGCTGCTGCAGTTGTCAGCATCACTTCAGATCAGGAGACAGGAAGACAGAGCTGGAAGTTTACTAGATCATGACATGATTTGGGCATGCTCATAAATACATATTGCGATATTAGAATGTATGCAGGTGTTGTGTCTTGAAAAAGCTCCAAGTATTAGTAATTATGAAATATTTTGGGGCATTAAGTAAAATTAAATAAATTGATTTTATTAAAGCCCTGGAACTTCAGTATAAAGCAACTCTCTTTAAGATCTATTCTTATCTAAGAATGTTCTTTAATAGAATGATGGGGAATTCCAGACACCTGAAAGAGGAAGAGTCCAGTTGTTTTTTACTGAAGCTTCTACAATCACCCTAAAGACTGAGAATCAACACAGAGATATCATGAAAGGTTTAAAATGAGAAAACTTAGGATTAGGGCCATTTTAAACTTTTGATATAGATGTCAGGTCTCTGTAGGAGCCGGTTTGATTGGCACTAACATACATCACTTGTGTTCCTCACTTCATGCCTGCTGCATTCTCAAACAGAGCACTTCCCCCTCCTCCACGCCGGCATTGTGTTCTCTTGTGTGCAGCACCTCCACCATCCCACTGCCAATCAGAGACTTGACTTGGGATTCGTCACAAAGAGCTTTGTGTGTGTCTTCGTGTGTGTGCATGCACAATGGTTTGCAGTGTGCGTTTGTGTGTTTGCTTTTTGTCTGTCTCTCTCTCCTCCTCCACCACTGCCTTGTGTTGTCAGGGGTCATTGGTTTCTCATTGCTGCCTGAAGACCACTTGTCTCAGACGCCATCTGTCATGCCACCGCCGCTGTCCCCCACAAGTTCCACTGCACAACATGCATCTCTGAATGACCTGTTTCACATGTTTTATTGTTATTTTGTTATGAGTGTAGCTGAGATCTGAAACCTATAGAATCTCAAGCGAATGCCACGAGCTGTGAAAGTATGAATTAAAGAAGAGGGAGCAAGCTCTCGTTATAAATGGGCAATATAGATCCTCGTTTCTGAGAATGTGGTCTGCTGTTGTTGTAAGGGAAAACAGAAATGCGGATTAAGTCGTAATTGTGGAGCTTAGGCCAGAAATCTTATTAAACGGAGATTCCAGATGATAGCTACTCTAAGCTCCGGCTGTAGGGCCAATTATTTTCTCAAGTAGTGTAATAATTATTTGGTATAAAAAAATGTGAGAAAATATTGAAAAATCGCCATCAGCTTTTGATTATATTTATTTAAATTGCTTGTATTGTCCGATCAGCACTTCATCCCTCCTCAGATATTCAGTTTTCTATCACTGACAGGCCAAGAAAACCCAAATATTCACATTTGAGCGAGTGGAAGCAGTGAAGTTATGGCTTTTTTTGATTAAAACAATTAAAAAGAGTTGCTGATTGATTTTAATCTTTTAAGCTCTATTCTAAGATTTCCATTAGACACGGGAAATTGATTTGCTGTCTTAAGTAAAGAGGGATTAGTTTAGTTTGCAGTCCAGAGATGCTGCAACTGTTGGGAACTCAGGCTCTTAAAGCAAGCGTTCTCCTGCTCATCTTGAACCTGAACAGAACTGCTGTGACATGATGTGTGTTTTCGATGCAGAAATGCACAAAGAGCCCCTTCACACTGCCCTTTTATTCCTTTAAAAATAAGATTTGGTGCAAAAATTGCCTTTGGATTGTGTTCAGTGACAGAGAGGAAGACAAACAGGGAGTAGAGGGTGTTGACCTATCTGGACCGCTCCGTCTATTTCTGTCCTGTAAACAAATATTTATCCTTCCCCTCTGTCCTGATATCTCTCTCTATTTCTTCCTCCTTTTCACTCAGTCTTTCCCGCTATACTCTGCTCCATCTCGTGTGTTTCTCAGCATGTGTGTGCTTACTTGTTCGTCCTCTACTTTTATATATCTTTCACTAATTTTCACACTTTAGGGTCGGGCACTCTGACATCTGCGTCAGCTATGACAGGGTCACTAGCATCAGTAAACAGACGTCATTCTGCAACATGGAAAAACACTCGAACCCAATTCCCAGTTTAAAAACTAGGTCCTGACTGGAAACGCATTTCAAATCAGCGAGAAATGAGTTGAGGGTCATTTGTCAAAGCTGTCAGTGCTAATGATGTGTCAGGAAAACTGAATGAATATCCAAGGATGTTTGTTTGCTGCTGTATTTTTATGCAGCTTGGCACAATTATGAACACACACACTCACACACACATCACCAGTATTAAATCTAAGCAATCCTGCCAAGCCAAATATGGGCAGACAGAACAGAGTGCCTCTCAGTGCAGTGCGTCCTGGCTCTGAAAGTATGCAGCAAATTTCTCAAACGCGTCTCTGTTCTTTTTTGTACTTTTTTATTGAGACGGTGAGTTATGGCCAAGACTTATAAAAGTCAGCAAAAGCTGCTGCTCCTCTTTTAGCTTGATTTATCGTGACTTGTTTGCTGTGGAGGCAGGAACTTTGAATCGTTCACCACGAAAACAGGCTTTGCTTTAGAAAATTGAATTTACAGTTAAACGCGGAGTCTGAGGGGGGAATTGGGATTTAATAAAGTGGCAACGTCAATAAGAAATTCAGAATCCACCATTTGAATCCACTTTTACTAAGGTTGGCCCCATATTTTGCATTCTCTTAACCTAAGTGAAGACAGCACAACATGTGGGTCATTTTGGAGGCTTGTAGGTGCACTCACTGGCATTTTCTGCATTTTGCGACAAATGGAAATTTACACTTGAAGCTCTTTTCCTGATTCTGGCTCACTGAGTGCCTCTCTCTCCAATTAAATAAATGATGGAGGACTCGTGTCCAGCTGAAGGGAAATAAAGAAGGGGAGGGGGCAGCAGCACTAGGATGAGATGCTTTTTCTCTTCTGGTAATTAGGAATGTCGTAACCTCTCTTAATATTTCACATCCAGCTCATGTTCTTTTAGTGCATGTAATTCCCAATTCCATATAGCTATTTAGCAAGAAGTGTCGTGAGTGTAATTATAGTGGTTGTCGGTTTAAATGTCATCTGTGCTGGTTGAAAAATGTCATTATTGATTTGAAGGAAACAAGTTATTATGATGAAAATGTAGCAGAGAGATCTAGGAACAAAACACACGTTCAGTGATTAATGTTTATCTGGTTTTTGGCTTATTTTTTCAGGTATTAAGACTCAAATGCATGATTACACCTGTGAAAACACTCCTGAATGAACTCTTAACTGGATTCACATACATTCCAAAAGTCGTGCTGTACAGCTGTAAAAGCACATCAGCAGATCAGAAAGCAGCACAGTGAAGCACGTGCACCGAATGGCCCAGTGTCCTAATTTCCATAGGACCTGTGAATATGAAATATGCATTCTGTATCAATGGAGGGACATTAAAATGGCATAAAATTCCCCCGTTTCGGATTTGATTCGACGGCATTAGCGTAATGGAAATCTTGGCACAGGAAATGAGGGAAGAAGCAGATAAGTAAAGCCAGCAAGAGGAAGAGGAGGAGGAGGAGGAGGAGGAGGAGGAGGAGGAGGGCAAGTGGGCTGGAGGATGAGGAGGTTGTTCAATAATTCAGCGCCGAACACCTGCTGTATGTAACCAAAAAAGCACTCCTTGAAATTAGAGTTGTATTGGACCACATTGCCTGGCAACAACACTCCACAAAAAGTTTAAAAAATATCATTTTTCATTCTGTCTTTTTAGACCTGTCACACTGAGGATAATTGATGTGAGAGTGTGATGAAATCTGTTTTTCTGCAGTAATGTATTGCAGGCAGTTTTATGGATAAGAACTGCATGTTTTGCAGCAAGTGAAGTCACCAAAATAATCCTGTGAATTACTGGAAAGAGGGAATCTCTTGGCACCTGCAGAGGAAAAAAAACATTCATATTTTATATGCACACACACTGATATAAATATAAATAAATGCTTTATTGTCCCACAGGGAAACTTGTAGAGAGATTAAAGCCACAGTATCATATAGCACGCATCCTTTTTCGGATCATACAATAAATAATGCAAAAGCGCAGAGAAAATAGTTTCAGTTAAAAACAGATTTATTCAACCAGATACTGTAAAATACGCGGTAATAAGAAGACAGTCATTTCTGTAGAGAAGAAAAAAAATATGTAGTCAAACACAATAATGAATACTGATAATTATTTAGGTCACAGTGACAGAATCTTCTGTGCCTCACTGAGCATCTGGTTTTTCATAAAAACTCTAAAGATACTGATGTTCTTTCTTGCCAGTGACCTTCATGCATGTTTGGATGAGATGTATGAGCTCCCAGGTTACCACACCCCTGTATGCCATATCATATTACACTCTAAAATCATTTGACATAACGAAAACAGAAGTTCACTACTTGCACCATAAGGATTCTCATAAACTACATTCTCTGTTGTAGCCAAGAGCAAAGGTTTTCAACGTACATATGCATGTGTAATATGATGAGTATGTAACTGGATTTGGTCAACAGTAGACAGTGAGCAACTTTAGTATTCATCTGAAGTTCTGTCTTCAACCACCTGCCAAAATTCGCTCTCCGTTTTGCTCTGCTTTGGACTCCACCAGTTACTGAGGGGATGTATCTGACTCTTTACTGTATAAATGCTGCAATGTGGTGCTAAATAGACAGCATGCAGTGGGTTTATTAAAACCTTTTCACTGAAAATGGATGATTAAAAGCCAAAACAGTGATCTGAAAGAATTTAAAGCGCCATTTTGTTAACAGGAAATGTAGATTCGGGGAATTTTTCATCAATACAAGCAACTTTTTTCATTACTTATAGATATTTATTGGGTCGCTGAAATGATAATAGTGATTAATGCTGCTTTGGAGTTACAATACATCAAACAAGCTTCTCTGAAAAGTCTAAAGTAAAGCCAAATCCATTAGTATGCCATGTCAGAGACTACTACAGTGGTAACAACTGCAACTTTTTTATTACGTCTTTTTATTTTCAATCTTTAGCACATACTTTAGACTTAGTTTCAGTTAAAAACCTTCCAATGTGTGTATAAATTATACAAATCTCTTGCATTTGTTTGTATGATACTGCCATTAAATAGAGTGGGGCTTGAAGTTTCTGACCTACTTACTTATTTCACATTATTGATGGCAAAAAGAAAAAAAAGCTCTGTGCCACCTTCACTTACCCTCTGTCCTCTGTTTAATCTCCGCTCCGTGTCTTCCTCTCCCTCCCGATCTTCTTATTCCAGGCTGCAGCTGACTATGTGAAGGCCCACCTGCCCGAGACCCTGAAGCAGCAGCTGCAAGCCTTTGAGAGAGAGAAGAGAGAGAGCGCCCAGTCGTACGCCAGCATCCTCGAGCAGCGCATCCTGACTGTGGATCGTGAGATGCTGGACAAGCTCTCCGCCAACCACGATGAAGCAGGTCAGGAGAGGGAGGAATGTAGCGTGTGAGGAAACAGAGGGAGAAAAGGAAGAGTTAGAAAATCAGGCTTTTGGTAAAACTGGATGAGACTTTTGTGAAACTAGAATAACACTGAAGTGTGAATGAGTCATGCAGCACCTTAGCCTCACTCATAGTGTACATGTTAAATGATGCCTTCGAGTACTCTTCCATTCTGCCTCTTAAAGGACGTTCTACATCACAGCACCGCAGCTATCTAATAAAATCTCACAATTTCCTGTATAATATCCTCCCAGCCCAGTGCTTCTTCACTGACATTTATCCTCTTCGATGGGCTCTTTTAGTACGACCCGCTGGAAATGCTGACTGAGGAGAGTGAGACTACTATGCTGTAACGTTATGCTCGCTGATGCATTTCACAGAAACGGCTCCGATTGATCGGCTCGTGGCATTTGATACATTTATCTGAGAAACAAACACTTCCCCTCACATTTTTGGGCCTACTATTGTTTTTCATTATCGATTTGTTTTAGTGACAGTCTGCCACCGTGTCAGCTCAGGATGTTGAAGACACAACGGAAGACCACCTGCAGACACTGACATTCTGTTCCTCCTGACTCACAGCTCAACCGCATTATTAAGGAAAACTTAATTGATTGAATGAAAATGGATCAAATGCTGCCGTCTTCAAAAATTCTGGAGCTCACAATTTAAAAGTCAAGCATTTCTACATGTCATCATACATGTGCTTTTATCTGTGTGGACTAGATAAAGTCAAGTCCTTATAAATCACTGTATTAATTACATGATGGGATGCCTTTTACAATAACACAGTGGCAGACGCTATCATACCAGAGAGCAGAGGTATTTTTTTGGATATACCCCAAGAAGTTGCAAGACAGCTAGTCTTTCATTACCAAAGATAAACAAGATAACCAGGCATTAACATTCTTTCTTTTATTTGCTCTTAATGGCTACAAAAGTCAGGGAGTGTCCCAGCAGCTCACCTGTTAGAGCCTGCACACCTGGCACAAAAGCCCTTACAACAGCTGCCCAGGTTTGATTCCTCTTTTTTTCCATCTTTGTATAATAAAGGTCAAAATTCCCCGAAATAATCTTTAAAAAAACAGTTATGGTTTAACAGTTGTTTTATGTAATGCTGTAAATCTGGCACAAATAGTATTCGCAAAAGCCTGTTATGGTTTGGCATCACAGGACAGGATAATAACAAAAGTTGTGGTCTGTAAATCCAAAGCTTATGTTGCTCCCAGCTGGGTTGGAAAAAAAAAAGAAAGTAAGAATTATCAGTGAGCAGCATTGGCTTGTTCAGAACATTCACAGGAATTGTTGTCAACCTCGTCTGTTGTCTTTTTTTGTGTGATTCCCTTTGAATTGCAGGAACAACATGTCTGGTGGCGCTGCTGTCAGATAGAGAACTCACAGTGGCCAACGTCGGAGACTCACGTGGTGTGCTGTGTGACAAGGACGGGAATGCCGTCGCACTATCACATGACCACAAGCCGTATCAGCTTAAAGAGCGCAAGAGGATCAAGAGGGCAGGTACAGGATGAGAACCACAATATTTTAATATAAAAATGTACCTGTGCTACACCTCCTGAATTTGGGGTCCTTGGCTGTCATCTGCTGGTGAATTCTGGAATAGCGCCATGCTCAGCCTGGTACAGTGTCAGAATTTGATGCCTTGGTCCAAACAAAGATGCAAAATCTATCATCATTTGGACTAATACACAGTTTGTTTGTTTGTTTATTTGCATTACCAGACTTTCAAGTTGTGCTTTTGTTCTGAATTGAATGACTTTTCTTTTTTTATTTCTTCCCTTCCAGGAGGCTTCATTAGTTTTAATGGATCCTGGAGAGTTCAGGGAATCCTAGCAATGTCCCGTTCCTTGGGGGACTACCCGCTGAAAAACCTCAATGTAGTCATTCCCGATCCTGATATCATGACCTTTGACCTGGACAAACTGCAGCCAGAGTTCATGATCCTGGCATCCGACGGCCTGTGGGACGCCTTCAGCAACGAGGAGGCAGTGCGGTTTGTCCGTGAGCGTCTGGACGAGCCTCACTTCGGCGCCAAGAGTATCGTCCTCCAGTCTTTCTACCGCGGCTGCCCCGATAACATCACCGTCATGGTGGTGAAGTTTAAAAGTGGAGCTGGAGGGAGCAGCAAGGCGGGGGAGTAGATGAGGGTCAGGGTTAGACCTCACAATGTGATCAGTAGGATTTCCCCCATCTTCTGGGTGAAGCAGAAAGTACAAAATCACAGGAGGATGAAGGGAAGTTAAAGTATGGACACTGAGAACTGCACACACGCATACAGACACATGTACACACACATGCAAACACATGTAAAAATGAGGGTCTATTTTATTCTATTTAATTGAGAAAAGGGCATTTAAACGCAATGCAGATATTATAACCATCTGCTAAATGAAAGATGAATACAAGAAACTACAGAAGACTACCACACACTGGGGATTTTCTCTTAACCAGCACACACTAGACTGTGATTGCTTTACTACTGTTTACTGTACATGCACACGAATGGTACAGCTCCACTGGCGGCATCTTCAGGGGAGGCTTCAACTAGTGCCTACTCAACAATTACTGTGCAACTACAGGATGTTTCTGAAAATGCAACTGCAAAAACACCACCCAGCTTGCCGCGTTTCGATGATGCTCTAAAGCATTGTATGCGTCTATTACATTTTTGACCAGGAATGATAATTTGTCAAATATGAGAAAACCCCAGTGGATCCATACCTTTATTTAACATGAAGTGATGCTACACCCAAGCCTAACTTATGAGTATAAAACACCCCTGCAGACTTGAGAGGTGCCTATTAAAGATTCGTAGTTCCATATTTCGACTAAATCAGGCTTCAGTTAATTCAGGTACAATAGATTGTAAAAGTGAAGAGTTGCAGTGGAAAAAGTAAGCTTAAACATTGTAGATTAAATGTTGTTGTTTTTATGCATCTTTAAATTTAATGACAGAAAACTGTCATTAAATTTAAAAATGTATAAAAGGTGTAAATATTGTAAGTAGGGAACTGTGAGAACATGAAAGATGGTTATATAAGACACTGAAATAACAAAAATAGACATTTAAAAGACTTATAAACTAATTTTGGGGCTCCATTTTAAAATGCAATCACAAAGTTTTTGTTCAAAAAGAGACTAAGAAGATAGAATTCATATAATATTCATGATTGAATGCATATTTAATGAATCAACTTATGTCTTCCACATACCCAGTTTTCCTGTCCAAAAGTCTGCTGAAATATGCCCAACTTATGCGACCAAACAAATCTGTAATGTCTGCAAATTTGTGTACAGTTAGAAAGTTGGCTTTCTTAAATGTTGGGATAACTGATGTCCCAGAACCAAAGAGGAAACTGCATGTGAACCCATTGTAGATGTAGATCTCTAACAGAATGGTCCTCAGTCACCGTCATCCTGACTTTATTTTGAAGGCCTAAACTTCACATTTTTAAAGCCGTCTTTCAAGTTTGCAGGAGGTGTTTGATACGTAAAAGAGAAATAAAGGGTGGAATTCCACTTAAACCTGCAACACACCCACACACACATACATGCACACATGCATTTGCACACAAACACACATTGTTCTGAAAAAAGAATGCACTTTTCAGATGTTTATTTTTTGGAATGGCAAATTCAAACATATCAGCCAATGTAATGCAAGACAGGTTTTAAGTACATCGAACATGATTTGAAACCTGACATTCACCCGAGTTTATGGAACTAATGTGAACTGTTCCGTTGAAGTGATTTTACAACATCTATATCAGGGCATGTGCTTTGGCTTATCCATGTTCATGAACAAAGTTCTTACAGTGTGTATAAACGGACACTGGAGGCTGCCTTTGACCTGGGAAGCACACCATAATAGGACGTGCAACCGACAACAGACACGCTTCTGCCATGAGGAACTAACTAAAAGATGACTCAACACGAACTGTACAGCTGCTGGCAGAATGCGAGTAATTAGAAACATGATCTGCTCCTGAAGCAATACAACTGGCGTCATCGACAGCAACAACCTGTCAAGGAAAGTTACAGTAAACCATACTTGATTTACTACTGTTTTGAGTTCAACTTTTACCACTGTGTACCATGACCTTTCATCAGCGGAGGGAAATGATGAGTTGTTTTTTTTTTTTGGTTTTATTTTTTTAACCTAATGCCTTATTTATTATTGAGTTTGTGGATGTCTCTGGCAGATTGCCAAATCAGCATACTGTATATTCTTTCTTTTTTGTCCTTCTGTACATGAACAGAGGTTTACAATAAAATAAGTACCCATCACTTAACTGTGGGAAGCAGTTCATGATTCATACAGGTTCAGTGGATGCGCAGTGTAAAAAAACAACTTGCTGTATGTAAACTATAAGTATTAAACAAACTATTTCATCTGAAATGTATTTCCCCTTTTAGTCTTTATTATGGAAAGGCCTGACAATTCACTTTGGCCTGCATTAACTGTGCATAAGTTTGATTACTGCAAAAAAAAAAAAAACATGAACCGTTTATTTTGAGTGTTTCATTTTACGTACTTCCTCTGCAGTGATTTTAGGGTGTTTTATGTACTCAGTTCAGATACATGGAGGGGTGACTAATTAAAGGAAAACCCAACATAGAGTGCCTCAGAAGTTGGGTCACCATGTGCTGTTAGAACACCTTCAAAGCACCTTGGCATTGATTCTCCAAGTTTCAGAACTCTTCTTTTGGGATGGAACAACATTCTTTTAAGAGATATTCCCTCTTATGGTGTTTGACTGACGGCGGTAGACATCAACCAAGCACATGTTGGTCCTAAATCCCCCAAAGGTGTTCAGATGGGTTGAGATCAGGTTCCTGCCAAGACCAGAGTACATGGTTCACATAATTTTCATACATGGCAAACACTTCAGTGACTCCACGTGCCGTTTGAATGGGTGCATTGTCATCCAGGGGGGAGATCACTCGTGCCAGGGTAGAAATGTTTCATCACGGGATAAAGGAGATCAACCAGAAGAACCTTGCATTCATTTTCAGTGACTCTTCCCTATAAAGGGCACATGTAGACCCAAACCATGCCAGCAAAATGCCCCCCAGCAGCTTAACAGAGATACTGACTCAACTCACTGTAAGGGTCAAGGATATAGCAGCTCTATATATAGATTATATGATTGTTTCCACTGCTTTGATATACACCGATCAGCCACTACATTCTGACCACTGACAGGTGAAGTGAATAACATTGATCTTATTGGTACGATGTGGTATTCTGCTGGAAGACCTTGGATTTTGGCATCCCTGTTGATGAGACTCAGACACCCAAATAAACACTGTCCCACAACAAGCACACTCCCTCATGCTAATGGAAATCCCAAATGTCACTGGCCTACTCCTGCAGGAAAATACACCCCACCACATGGAAACAACATCAAACAATCAGGAACATCTTGAGGAACATGACAATGACAGTGGCCTAAGATGCACACACATTTCGTAGACCTCATCTGGATCAAGCATCAACAGGATGCAGTGGAACAAGTTTGATTGACAGAGGCCCCACTGCACAAGCCAGAGTATCCAAAAGATCCACTGCCAATGTCCCGGTGCCAGACTCCAGGACGCCCTGAGAGGTCCTCTTGTCCATGCAAAAGTGGCTCAGAGCATTTTTGACCACATAAGGGGGACTAGTACAATTAGACAGGTGGTCGTAATGTTATGCCTGATCGGTGTATATCAAGTGCATTTCTACATATCCACACCTTGCTGACCTGTGCCTCAAGGGCACCGCAAAAACAGATGTATGAGAAAGTGGTAAGCAGCTGGTAAATGTTCTCCCTTGCTGCTTTCTTTATCACGTCTCCAGTAATTCGACCAGTTGTGCTCTTGTTCAAGCACAACTTGCGCGCAAACTGCTTGCTATAAATCATCACCAATCACAAAAGCTCGGGGTGGTGAGATCACAGTGAGAATGGGGGAAAACACGTGACACCCTCAAAGTGTTTCTGGGACGCTTCCAGAGGTCCGCAAATAGCTCTTCTCCATGCCATAACTCTGCGCTGCTTCCTGCTCCCCGCTGCAGCCTTCACTGGGAGCGCGCACTCACTCGCTCGGTGACGCTCAGTTTCCTGACGGTCCGCACCAGGTGGAGTGACTCAGAATAGCTCGAACATGAGCTGGTCCGAATTCTTAAGACTGGTGCTGCAACATTTTGGTGTCTAATGACCATAATATCAAGTGCGTCACGCTACAGCCTTACGGGAACACATCGCCCTGTTTTATGTGGATTTGGCACTTTATAAGCGAGACAAGTGCGCGTAGACAACACCAGAAGAAACGTGTCATCCAGCCAAGTCAGAAATAAACAAGAATATAACTATTCTGCTTTCATTTGAATCCCCTCGGATCTTTTAGAAGGAATATTTTTGAAGCTCCAAACAACATGGGACAACACGGCTCCAAGTCCTCTATTGAAGCCCGGGTGGTTTTCCTGCGTGTTGGCGCAGTGGACATGTGTCAGAAAACCGATCCATGCTCCACTCCAGCCTCCGTTGTCCGCATTCAGAAGAAGATGACCAACCAGTCACCCCGTCTTCACTCCTCCGCCCGGGCAACGGAGAAGTCAACATCCCACTCGTGGCCACAAAGTAGCTGTGACGCGGAGGGACTGGTGTACGTGATGGATAACCCGACCGGCGGTGTGTGGGTGAAGCCTGGAGAGAAATGGTCCAGATCTTGATACAAAAATAAAATCTTCGAGTGGATTGCAACTGATTTAAGCTGTGAAATCAGTCAAGCATCCTGAGACCGGATGCTTTCTGTGCCCTTCACCTTTGGCGTCTTCGGAGCAGCAGATGCCACCGATTTGGGTTGGAGCGCTGAGATGCGCTTCCATGGTGCATCTATACGCAGCAGCGTCTGGAGCTGAAGTGGATTGAAAGGGTTTCAGCGACGTGGAAGAGTTGGTTGGACTGATCACTGGAATGATTAAGTTTCTTTAAATGAAACATTCATATATTCAGTGTCAGACTGACAGAAAAGATGGTGAGAGAAGGTGAAGCTTGGAGCGCATCAAGATTGTGTTTTCTTTGAAAGCCTTGTGCCACTGAATTGTTTCCAACTTGATTGAAAGCAGTTACGACTGTTTTAGTAAGTTTTAACAGTGTCTTTTAAAAAATGTTTTCAGAATGATACGAAGTAGCTCAAATAAAAGAGGGGAGCTTGGACTCAGTCAGCTGTAGGAGTGAAGGAGTTTGGTGAACTGTGCCAAGGTGAAATCTGCACCCTTCCAATGGCTGACCAACCTTTATTTATTTTTCCTTCCTTTTTATTTGACTTTTCCTCATTTATTTATTTTTTTATTAATGTATGTAATACTACAGCACAAATAAATGTTTTAAAATCACATTTTTTGTAAGTCATGGTGGTTTGAATGTGATACACTTGGAGTGAATGTTCATCCATGTTTAAAATCAGGACTGAATGTCCCGAATGCCTCTCGGTATGTGAAGCGTGTCGTAGCTGCAGTGTGTTTATGGCTCCTTTAATTTTTCAGAAGCTGTGGAAACATTCATAGAGCTGCGAGAGGAAAATACTGGTGCGTGACGGGTGCAACACCCACCTGGTAGTAATATTACAGCCAAGGGGTGAATTGAGTACAAGGACTGTTTGTGCGCACGAGTAAACACCATCTACAGACTGTGCTGTCTTTGGTTCAGTGAGAAACTGCATTTATTTCTTTTGCTGGTGTTCTTCATTACTGTGCATCTTGTTTACGCACTGATAATCACTTAAAGGTTTTCACTGCATTCTTAAGTGGCTATGTGATTAAAGTTTCTTGTCAGATTATCACTGTCATCTCATCTGTATCCATTGCATTACGAACCATGGGACGTGTATGTAAAACATCAAATAGCACATTTTTTTTCTGTCAGTATTTTAATTGAATGGGTAAATTATAAATGATATTACATTCAGACACAGTGTTTCATATCCATAACTTATAGCAGAATGTAGGCTTATGCCAGTGACATATTTTAGGATGATATTCAAGGAATGAACAAATGATTTTTACAATGGCAATAAAAGTGTGGAACAAGCGAGAGGCTCAGGCGCATACTTTGCCCCCTGATGTGGTGCCTTATCTGCAACAGTGTGTTATTGTCAGCATGGAGCTAATGGTTTATCTATTAAACTCCGGGCAACGCACTAAACAAACACTGCGTCAAAAAGGTGAGCTGCTCTGTGAAAGACGTGACTGTGCCACCTGTCTTCCTCTATTCACGTCGCCATGGGACAGCGGGTATCTCAACCAGAGGTCCGAGTGCTACTTCTGGGTCTGGACAACGCCGGGAAATCCACTCTGCTCTACAAAATGAAACACAACATGAGCGTCAGCACCGTCCCCACCATCGGCTTCAACGTGGAAATGATTGACGCGAGAAAGAACAGGAAGAGCATCTCCCTAACCGTGTGGGACGTCGGCGGTCAGAGGAAGATGCGCGACCACTGGCAGAAGTTCCACCAGGACACCGCGGCGGTCGTGTTCGTCGTGGACAGCTCCGACCGGGATCGTCTGAACGAGGCGCGCAGGGAGCTGGAGAGCACCCTGAGGAGCCACCAGCTGCGTGGCCGACCGCTGATTCTTCTGGCCAACAAACAGGACGTGAACGACGCGCTGACTGTCACCGACATCAAGGACGCATTCAACCTGAGTAAGATATGCTCGGGGCGGGACTGGTTCGTTCAGCCTTGTTCCGCAACCACGGGATTTGGCGTGGAAGAGGCCTTGAGAAGAGTGGTGCAAATGGTCAGACTCCCCTCAGAGCCTGGAGCAGTGAAGGACAACATCAAAGATACAGTGCACTACCTCAGACAGACTACCAAACATTAAGCTTTGTTTCAAAGAGATGTTTTCCTTTCAAAGCACTGGCAATGTGATGAATGAATTAATGAAACACGTTTGTTCAAACTATTTAAAATGATCCAACTTTTTGGATACATCTTGTGCGCACATATTGCCCAAATTGAAACTATATTAGTTTCGACGTAAAGAGTGATGGATAAAGATGGAGTACGCATTTAAATCACTGTTTCCTGTATGCTGACTTCATTGGTTTGCATACCTTCTTTCAATCATCAAACAGAATTACATCAGATGACAGTTATAACTCTTGGGTTCATAGATGAATCTCACACTATCAGAGAGACGAACAATAAAAGTGTAGCAATCCTTGGTTGTAAGTTAGAAATGCTGATAATCCTTGAATAAACGTTTATTTACTTGTACTTATTTACTTATTAAAATATATGAAGTCTGCAGTTGTAGGGTTTGGTAATAAGTTGGTTTCTTTTATTATTATATACTTAATTCCTGCTGAACTACACGGAGCCAGAACACAAAGCAAAGGTCATCTGAAGGATAACATATAGCAGTCAAATGAAATCTCAATTAATATTGTTTTGTTTTTTTTACTGATCTATAAAGCATTAGATGATTTATTAAACATTGGTGAAGCCATGAGGACAAGATGCTTCTATGAGAGAAAGGAACCAAACTTGAACACTCGCTTGGACACACATTCATTGGAACAGCTGCAGCGGTAAAGTGGTAAAACAGTGGGTGAAAACATCAGGCTGCAGAGAAAACACGTCAGACAGCATCCAGTGCGGTATGTGCATGTTTTTTTTTCTTTTCTTTTCTAAAACACAGTCACAAATATCGAATCGAAAGCGCTTGAAGCTCCACTTTGTCCAACGGCCGTCATGTAGATTGCGCCACAGGGGACTTGGGCCTCCAATCCCTGACTGTCCCTTCGTATGTCGGCAGCCGTGTGCACTCATCATATGTGGGCAGCCGAGGGGGTGCATCCACCGAGCTGATCGGGGTGCAGCTCTCCACGAGCAGCTCCTGTGATGCGGTAACAGTCGGCTGTCCGTTCGGCGGCGGGATGCGCTGCCTGGATCTGGAGCACAGCAGCCTCTGCAGAAAGTATCCCACCGCGAAGAGGAGCAGCATAATAAGCACCCCGGAAAGTTTCCGGGTGACCATGGCGATGTTATAGTAAGTCTTGTCCACGAACTGCCTGCAACAGGTGCCGGCGGCGGTGTTGTTTCCTGACGCGCAGCAGGTCTCGTCATCCCGGCAGAAGCCCTGTCCGCATCTCTGGATGGAATAAACAGCTGTGCGCGCAAAGAGGCAAAAGGCGAACGCAGCGAGCGCTTGGCATCTGTAGAAAAACATTTTTGCTGCTGTTGTGGATGAAATGATCCGGTGAACGTCGATGGGGGGAAAAACAGGATGTAGGCGAGACGATTCACGTGTGGTTAATGCGCTGGGAGATGCCTGGGTTGAGACGCTGACGCAGAGCCATCATCAACGCACCGCATGCCCAGAGCACAAATAAAAAAAAACTGTTGGGGAGGAAAAAGAAGGGAAAAGCAGCAATCACAAGTCCATGTGTTTGCGCAAAAACACTCACCAACTGGGGGATAATCGTGCAGATGAATGTGCCTGTACAGCCTCTGAATATGGTAATAAGCCTGGCATTAACTCCAGAGTGAACCCCTGATTTATTATGCACTTAACGGGTATATTGATGCAACTCGTAAACACAGTCTTACAACAGCTTATTCATTTGATATGAAAGCAAACAGGCGCCCAAGAAATCGACAAGTCCTGTTGGAAACGCTAAGAAATGACCCTCTCGCCCTAAACCCTGAGGATGGGGGTGAGCTGATTAAAACAGGTGACTGGAGGAAGCCTGGGTTGGATGTTTCAGCACCATGGACAGAGTCCAACACGCCCAAAAAAACAACAACAAACAAACAGGGAGCTATCCGAGGTGCTGACACATCCAAACCCAAATACCTTGGAATGAATGCTGGTGCTGGCAAGAGCGCAGAGAATTTCCATTTGCAGTATTAGTGCTGCTTCGTGTACATTCAGGGGTCAAGTCAGGTCATCCCTTAAAAGGCTGCAATGGTTCGGTGGATGTCCATTTAGGCGGATCTGATGCCATAAGTGCAAAGTTCTGCCCCTGTCAACAGGGAGCTTTGCCAAAAGTCAAAGAAATGCTGCAGAAGCACAACTTTGTATACTGACAATACACACCAACAAGCCATAAAACCGCTTTAATCTGTTAAATCACTGAAAATGTCCTAATATGCCACAGTTTAAGTTTACTATAGAGAGCGGTGACTAATCAGTTTACTGGAAGTGGCATGCAACGCAATATTTTATATTGCGTCATGTACCCTTCAGTGATAATCAATAAAATGACTACATGAGTAGGTTGCGGGTTGTAATGGAAGGAAGCGCTCCCTAATAGCATGTCTGCAGTTCTCCTGAATTGAAAATAGCTGGTATTACATTATCTGAATCTGTACAGCTGTCAAAAGGATGCATGGTGTGTTTGTCTGAAAGCACACAAAGCCATGCATCCTTTTTGACGTCCACTTCTGCCGCTTGGCTCTAATGAGCTTGAGTGCATAAAAACCCCAATGCTAATTAAATTGCCTCACTAAAGCCATATCAGATTCACGGAGGAATACAGGATGTTGGGGTTTTGTGTTTTGTGTGTATGTAATAGCTAAAATGACAAAAAGAAGCAGCGTTGATGTTGTAAAATATTTACTGGAGGAAAGATTTGCCACAAGAACTAGACTGTAACAACATTATTTTTTGAGTGAATGGAAAATGATTAATATTGTTCCTTTTGGAGATGGCTGACAATGCTAACAGGAAAGATCTTAATTGAAGGGAGACGGTGTTTGAATGACGAGGTTAGCCTCTGCATTCATAGGGTTTGTCCACTGGGTCCAAAACATGTTTGTTCGGCATGTGGCAGCAATGAGGTTTTTTTGTTTGTTTCAATCCTCGCCACTCTCCAGTCAGGTATCTCCGGGTCTCAGGACATCTTGTTCTTCGGGGACGGTACCATTTTGGAAGCTTCTGTCCTTGTGATAGGTTTACCAGACGGCAGCACAGTAAGGGGACCCAGCTGGAGAGTTTGCTCTGTAATGATAAATCACATGCCTCAATAAAAAAAGTCAAAGGTCTCCTTCAGCAGCATTAAAAGTTCAAATAATAGAAAAAAATGTATATAATTTGTGTTTCTCAAGTGATTAAAACCTAAATAACACCAGTTCTGATCAGATCTGTTGTACTCACCTGCTCTGTGGTCCGTTCCTCTCTTCATTAACCTAAGTTTGCCGTGTCGGCTCTGGTGCATCCCTGGACGGACACGGATGTAATTGGCTGGAAGATGTTCACCTTTGTTCTGATCTAAACCTTCCTGTGCAGCGGTGGTGGGCCGCGCTCTGGTGCTACTGGGAGCTTTAGGAGCTTGTGTTGATGGAGGCTCCTCATTCCGATGAGAGAGATCACAGCTTCTACATGCCTGGTCATTCCCATCAATCGACCGCCATCTGGATAAGGAGGCATTTAAAAAGGACATGTATTCAATGGAACTCCCTTCTGTGAAATATGTGCATTATATATTAATGAGCAAATTTTATAGAGACAAATATTCTTAGACGACATGGGATTCAAACGGTTCTCATTTTCTGATAATACTGTAACTAGTAGTAGCAGATTGGCAAATTTCTGATTTCTGAATAACAAGAGAAATCGTAGCTAGATTTTGTTTCTGTTCTAAAAGCATTCTGAGAATGTTCTGAAAAAGCTATAATGCTTTCAGAATTTAGCTTTTCAGTTTCCAGAATGATCTTCTCAAAGCCAGGATAAAGTCCCCTAAAGACAGTCTCAAAAAGTTTCATGAACCATTTGCCTAAAGTTGCATTGAAAACATCCTTTTTTGTTATCATTAAACATTAAGAATGTTTTATAGAGGAAGGTTTTAGAATGCGTTACCTCAAACATCCTCAAAACACTTAAAATATTGCAGGCAAAATATTTTACATTTAATATCACAGGAACATTATATTTAAAAAAAACTGTCATTTGAGGCCTTGATAACATCTTGAAAACTTTTTTTTGAATAATGGTTCTTTTGTTATCATGTAGCATAATCTGACAACCCTGACAGCATCCTAAAAACATCCTCTGAATGTTCCAATTAAAAATTTATGCCTTAGTAACTTCATGAAAGTATTATTTGAAATGACAGATATCCTTGAACATTAGGTTAAACATACATATAAGTAGAACATATAGGCAATGTTAGCCAATATTGTGGGGAACATTCTCTGCTTTGCTCAGATGTATTTAAGTTATTTTACTGACAAAGAAGACACCCCATCCCTCAAATCACTTACTGACTGTAATACTTGGAGAAAACTGATCATCACTGAATATAAAGTTGCAGCATCATCAGTAGAATACCTGTTGTCAATCAAAGAGCAGGCTCTGTTATGAGAGCCGACAGTCGCCTTGACTGGAACAGCCTTCACATAGCAGGTTATATAGACCTGTGGCAAAGATATAATAGTGTGAAATACAAACATATGACTGTTTCTGGTCTCATATATATTTAACAGATTAATAATGGAATGTACACTGTAAAAAAAAAAATCTCCAAAGAAACTGAAAATCTGGCAGCAAGGGTGTTACACAGTGGAATGCAATGTTCAAAAACTGCAACAAATACGGTAAAAATAACAGCAAATATCTGTAAAATTCATAGCCGATTTGAACACACTAAAAGCAAATTACTATTTCACAAATACAGATTTAAGTAAATCTTTTTCTTATTTTTACAAGCAACATTTAATGTGATGCTTTTTCCTGTGATTTTACTGGCTAGTATGTGCAATTTAGCAAAACAGGGAAAATCCATAAAATATTTCAATACTTTATTTTACTTTATTTATACTATATATAATATTTACAGTTGTGACCCGTTTCTTCCACAGTTAACATGTAAATTAATGCTTTTTTCCACAATTTTACCATTTATCTGTAATTAAATAAAATGGAAAAGTCTGTAAAATGCCAGTAAATTGTTCAAAGAATGACACCTAAATCTTTTTGCAGTGTACTTAGCACAGAAACTTAAAACAAAAAGACAACCTTATTGCTGGGTTCTTGGTAAAACCTGAAGGCATCGAGCTGGAATCTCAGTTTGTGTTCCTCGACTCTTGGTAGGAAGCGCGAGTTGGAGTTTGTCAGGTAAGCATCAGCAAGACATCTGTTACAGCAGCAAAGGAAGATAAAATATGGAGTGCCGTTTCTATAATCAGTTTTCCCTTTATGATTGTTGCAGGATGGATGATTGGATTGTGCAGCTCACCCATGATGCTCAATAAAGTCGTATCTCAAGGCTGCCTCGGCATCAGGAGTTGCTGTGGCAACACAGTGGTCAACAAACACTCGCAGGGGCATGTGGTTACCAAGAATGGCAGACACTTCTAAATGAATGGGGTCACCCATGAAATATGTGTGAGATCCCCTCTCAAACCGCCAATCATCTGCAAAGATGACAGAAAAATAAACCCTCCAACATTTAAATAAAAACAAAAAAGGTTCTTGTGATGTGCAGCAGGCATCTTCAGAGTGAAGCATCACTCAGTAATGTTGCATATGACTCTTCTGAAGCTGCACGAGAACAGAATAAGAAGCTTCATGGATGCCATAGTTTTAATACCAGTCATGAGCAGCAGACTGAAGTCTATCTGATCTTCTGCTGCTGTCCTGGAGACAAAAGGAACCCAGGTGGGATGCAGGGCCATGCCGTCCACAGAGTACTTCCTGAAAACAGACACAAACCAGCCTGTTAAATCCAGCTCCTATCAATTCAAAGCACTGATATGCAAAGGAAACTGATGCAAATAGGATAATACGAAATATAGGAACCTGGCCTCTACACAGCTTAAAAGAAGAAATAATACTATTACCAAAAAGGAAATACAAACAGCATTGTAAAATATCAGTAACACAGTATTTTTCTATAGTTAAAATACATTTTCTGGCCTTTAGGTGTCTTAATGTTTGCACACATGAAAACAATCAGAAAAAGCAATACAGATAAATGATAAATATAATATTAAAACCTGCATTTTGATAGATTGCCAACACATAGATAAAATACAACGATGAAAACGCACTCATCTAACATTTGTATTGTGATTTAACAAACAAATCTCTGTCAAATTACAAAACCAGCATTTCTTATTCTCCTAATTGTCACTCCTTGTACCCAACTGTAGGGGTCAGGGTTGGACTTACAGTATTGGACTTGAGATTAGTAGTCTGGTCTAAAAAGGAAATGAATGTATTTTAACAGTCTTTTAATGTCAAAAATAGCAATTTACTTTGAAGAAACTCAAATTTTCTGGTCATTCACACTTACTGCTTTGACTATTTTATCCACTGTCCATTTTTTGTTATTTCATAGATTTTTAATCACTTAAAAAAAGACTGAAAAATGTTGTAAAAAAAAAAGAGATTTAGCAAAACTACAGATTTTATTTTTATTTTTCAAACAGTGTACAATGTAAGTTGTTTTAAATGTGCAGGACTTACTTTTCATAATGGCATTCAACTGGAACAGTGGCTTCATCCAGTCTAAGCAAACCATCAGACGAAGGTTCAGGTGAGTAGACCAGGACATTGGAATAGATTATCTTCTCCTCCGTCGACTGAAAGAAAGAATGCAAAACAGTTTTACCAACTTTTAATCCAAACTAACCCAGCATTAGCTACACCTGAGCTGCATCCCAGCTGCTTACTGAGAGTTTGGTCCCACAGTCCATCAGCTGGGCCTGGATGGTGAACTCCGCCTGTCCTGAGGGAAAAGCTCCACATTCACTTCCCCCACTCAGCGGATCTGAGCCCAGCCGCAGATGTCCTCCGTCCACCCGGAGGCCTGTATCAAACATGTCGGCCTGCACCACCACCTCCATGGAGTCAGGATGGCACCGGACCTCCACAGGCCGAGGACGCACGCTGAGCTGCGAGCTCTGCTGCTGTTTCAGCGCCGCCAACTGAGGCCTGGTGTGATCAGAAGTCCTGAAGGAGCTTGCTGGCTGCAGGTTGTAAAGCACCCGGCTGTCTGTGAGCCGGGAGACGGCGCAAACCACATAGAAGACAATCCACCAAGGAACGATTCGTTGCAGGTCCATGCTTGTGGCGGGTTTGGAAGGAGTGATGAGATCCTCCACCTGCTGGAAATATCACTCAGCTGGGAGTGATTGAAGCTCAGACACACCTGAGCGCAGAGCTTGTCTGATAGCAGCTGATCCTCTGAGCCTGCAGGTTCATTACCTAAATAAGTGTCCACATAAAAGCACTGAGCTGCTTTTAGTTCCTGTATTTAATTAATACCATTAGATAGTAACTTCATATATAGTTTGGTTAGGTTTACTTTTGGATCCCCATATTAAACCCCCCACTAGGTGGCACTACAGCTGCATGACTTCAGTAAGTGAACTGGAAGAAGTGAATGACTTCAAGTGAATAGTTTTAGTTTGTCAATGACTCACCCGTAGTTTAGATGTATGTGTTCATTTTTGTTTTGAGGTTTGCTTGTGAGAATTTCACTTTTGGCGCCAATATTTAGTCATTACATTTAGGTGGAACCTTTTGGTTTAACAACATTGCAAAATGGATTGTTTGTTGTTGTTGTTTAATTTTATAATTAAAACTAAATAATCCCCTTTTCTATATACTCCTTCCTTCACATTTATTTATTGCATTCTTATCTACTTTGTAAAAGGTCTTTGAGTGTCTTGGAAAGTACTATATTATTATTATTATCATCATCATCATCATCATCATCATCAATACTAATAATGATCATAGCAATAACAATAACAATAGCAATAATACTCTATGATGAGATCAGATTAGAAAAAAAAACATATCATTAATCACCTTTAGAAGTGCCCCTAAATCTTTCTCTACCCTGGGTTTTGTCTCTCAGGCTACATCCAGGCTGCTATCTTGAGCAGTATCAGGTCTCTACTGATGAATGTCACTTTTCATGCAAATAGAAGTTAACACAAAGTGCTTCACAGAATAAAATGCATTAAAAAAACCCAAAACAATACTCCACCACCGACCCAGCCCCACCCGACTCCTGCAGACATTATGTTACAAATGAAGAACTCAATAAAAACAGAGATGGAGGAACTGAGAAAACAAATATAGAAATGCAATGAGGAAACGCCGGAGGCATGATAAGTCAAAATTCTGAATAGCAAAGTGAGACAATAATAGAAAAGTGAAGTGATAGAGTAGAGTGAAATGGATGAATGGGCAAAAAAATAAATACATGAACTCAAAAGAGTGAGTTTGCTTTTAAAAATATCAGATGGTACTGATAATATTAACAAACCTTTGTACAAGTGTGGTGGCTTGAATGGTTTGTGCCCACAGATACCCATGTGTAGTGGTTTTTGTTTGAATTATTTGTTATCTCATGCATTCGGTTATCCTTCTCCCTTGCTGTGTTTGTTTCTGGTCCATTTTTGTGCAGTAAACTGTCTCGGATGTTTTTCTGTGAGGTCATTGGTTTTTCTCAACCTTAAATGAAATGTCAAGTTGTGCCAGTTCCAGCAAACGTGGGAAGTGAGCAAACTGAAACAAAAAGCTAGATTTCACTTTCAGTACGGTTTTATGAATAAACAGGACGGTTCACCTGGCCTTTCAGGACATCATGACCACAACAAACCTACGCAGCGTTCACCTGGCACTGTCGGCCACTGAGCCAAGCGAGCTAACGGAGATCAGCTGTGTGGTTGAGCATGTTCAAATTCTTAATAGTACACAGTTCACTAGCTGCACAAGTAATCATTTAAACATCAGATTTTAGGAGAGGAAATAGTATACAATGGCATTTAAGCATTTTATCTAGATTTTTGATCATTCTTTGCTGGTGAAGAACATTGTGGCTGATATTGTGAGAGATCAAGACACAACTGCAGACAGATGATCAGAACCCGGAACACTGTGATGACATGTATAAATAACCTGGTGTTTCATGTCACGCGTAAACGCTGTATCCTGAAGATGAGTCAAAAGTCAGATATGAGTCAAAACGTGTGGTGAGATGCACTTGCAGAATCTTGAGCTGACTAAGTAAACTTTATCCGGACATTCCCCAGAGGTAAATTGTAACCAAATAAATGACACAAATTCGAGGTACGCATACTTTACTCGACTCTTTGCAACACTCTCATTTCACTACATTTCAGAGGAAAAGCTGTACTCTTTACTACACTACATTCGTCTTGCAGCTTTACAGACTGAGATTTTGCACAAGAATTTATTAAATAGAATAAGAGTTCAAAGCACTTCCAACAGCCTTTCTCACTATTTTGAGATTTGAGATTAACAATCAACTGATTAATGAAAATTAATGAGCAGAATCCTGCTTTTATGGTAATGCATGAGTAGCACTTTTTTATGATGTATTTATTCATTTACCAGTTGCTGTGGGCATTTTTCCGCCTTGAGTGCTTTTGCTTTTAATACTTTAGGTACATTTTTGTGATAATATTGTGATAATACCTCACGACCCTACAGAGGACTAAGCGCTATATAGATAATGGATGGGTGGATTGTGATAATGCTTGCATACTTTTTATTTTGATCATATTTTCAGTTGCAGGGCTTTTACTTGTAACAGAATGTTGTTGTGGTGTGGTATCACTACTTACTGAAGAAAAGAATGGGAGTATTTCCTCCACCACTGGAAATTCCTCTATTGATCCCTTGCAGGTTGTGAACATGTGAGTGTAGAGTGCAGTGTGAGGCTGACTCTCTAGCCAGGGGTCTATGCAAAATATTAGTTCAACTCAAACCTAAACCAGACAAACATTTTCTGACTGACTTTCACATCCTTCTGAATATCAGAACCCTTTTACTGACATTATCACAGTCAGCCGATCATTACAGTGGACTTTCCAAATGAAGTGTAAACAAAAACTGCATTACCCTCTTGTTGTGTTCACCGCTTTGCACAGGTTTAGTTTGCAGGGCTGGTTGGTTACAGGAAAATGCAAGCAAATTCAGTTTTTCCTGTAAATCACACACCTTATAATGTTGTTGTGCTTGCTATAGGCATTAATTGTCTCTTTAGATTCTTTTCATAAATGGGAAATTACCTCAAACCATTAAACAGTAATGTAAATATACATTTTTATTGTGGGGGAGTGCTTTTTTCATTTTTAATGATAGGGGAGACACAGAGTGAAAGGGGGTAAAAAGAGGAAAGAGAGACATACAGCTAAGGGTCATGTGCCAGACTCAAACTCACGACTGCTGCTGGCTACCCGCATCTACATAGCAACGCCCTGACTCAGTGAGCTATCCTGGCAGCCATGCTTTTTTATTTAAAGCGAAAAAGTAAACAGCAATGAACAAGCAAATGATGAATCAGCAGGTAATATGCAGGAAAAATGTTTATTTTATGATTCTTAGAACCAAGTAAATGACATCAGACATCACAAATAAATAGCTGAAAAATAAATAGTCCAGAATAAAACCAATAAATAAATATCATATTTGAATATACTTTAAAGAAAAAATAATTTTCACACATCCACTGGATGTTAAATAGAATTTGCATAGTGATATAAAAATAATAAATATGTACTGTCAAAAAATGATAAAGCAGATTTAAGTGTTTTCTGTCAAAACTAGAGGTGTGTTACTGTAGTTTATGTCATTTGTATGTAAAGTGGTTCTGTATAGCTTCCAGAAGCTTATGGAGCTAAGTGTTGATTTATTTAGTGTGTTCGCCGGAGTTCATGTATCCAATGACTCGGCTGATGGTGATGGTTCGGACCTGGAAGCCCTTCAGCACTTTGCACAGACTCAGTCTCTCATCGTAGGAGCTCGCACGGCCTGCAGCAGCCTTAAAGAAACACAGAGGAATGTCTGTTTAATTGTCTGCTTAATTTTGTTTTCCTGACACTCAGAATATCATGTCTCTCTTTTAAAATCGATATGAGGAGCGTATTTGTTTAGCACTGTGTACAACTGAGAAATCCGACTTCAAAATTATTCAGAAAACAATATATACTTTAGTAGAGCTCTTACCTGCTTAAAGTCTGCTGGCAGAGGCAACATGAAGCAGTTCTGTTAAAAGCAAAGGATTATATTGTTATTTTTCATTTCAGTTTTAAAATATATTATGATTTATTGTACTAATATGCCATATGTGCAGCAGAAAACGAAGCCTCGGTTCATTGTAATAATGCTGGTGAGCTAAAATAACACTAAAGGTGACTATGTATCCTCACTTACCTCCATGAGTTCCCTGAGGCTGGGCAGAACAGTTCGACCGAGCAAACTCTCTGGGTCTGGATGAGCTGCAAGGAATCTGTAGTAGTGGCTCAGGTCCTCCTTCATGTTTGTCAAACATAAATCCTAGATGGAAAAACAGCAAATGCAACCATTTTTACAACACATAAACTACAACAAGGCAAAATTCAACTGATGAAAAACAGAGAGATGTCGTCTTCAAGTAAACTTATTTACGCTTAAAAGGTTTGGCTTGGTCTGACTTATTTTTCTGTGACCTCAGGAACATAATTTCAAATGTATAACCGATTCTTAAAATTGTACTTTTGTCACAAAAGCAGCAAAACCTACCTGATCAAATTCCTGTTCAGCGATTCCAGAGCAAGTTGTTCCCTGTGAGACAAACACAGTTAAGTAATGAGCGGCACAGCTACAATAAATATGAGATTCAGTGTTTGTGGAAAGAGTGCTGTTCATTTGTTCTAACTAATTAATTTCAGCATGTTTTTAATCTGGAAATACATCTGGATAAAAAAAAAACTTTCAGCATTTACCTTAGGAGCACACACAGATGGTGTGCTGGTCTCCATGTTCAGCTCCATGTTCTGTGTCATGCAGTCGATTCCACTGAACAGGGTTTTCTGTCATAACAAAAGGGAATTTATTCAACAAAATGTAAACTGTAAAACATTCTATCAGTAAAAATGTATTAGTTTATTCTCATTTCATGTATAGACCTACCTGTACATCAGTGCTGTTGTGCAGCACATCAGTGATGCTCTGGAGAAGCGTTTGTGCGTAGAAAACACAAGAGTCCGTCATCAGTTCTTTGCCCTTCACTGGCAGAGACTGGCTGACCTCCCATACAGAGCAGGTGAACACCAGGAGCAGCAGTGCAGGAGCAGAGTCTGGTGAAAAAAGAAAGATATAGCTTCAATCTCCTCTTCCAAACAGTTTAATACAATCATTAAATAAGTCAGGTTACAGTATACTCACAGAGCTTGATGAGTGGCATCTTGGATATCACGGCTGATTCAGATTCTTCGACTGTGTCTGGCTGAACTCAGACATCCTCAAGTGTTTTATACCCAGACTGATGCAGGGATTTCCCTCACGGTGAGGCAATGTGTTAATACCTAACTGTAAACTGAAAGTGCACAGTCAAGGTTGAGTAATTTCCTTTAATCACCCCCTCTACTGCTAAATGTTTTGGTGAAACTGGAATTAACACAGACACTGGTAAGGTAGAGGCGTGCATGTCAAACCTGAGGTTACCTTGGAGCCTCACATGAATGGCTTGTTCATTCTTGATATTTCCAAAGAGAGAAAAGAGAAAGCTTTAAGCTTTGTTTAAAAAAACTGTAATCCTGTGCAACCATATCTAATCAAAAATTTTTCATTTATTTTTAAGGTCAACAAAACCTTCTGACGGGATACAACATGTAGAATGATCTAGTCATTTTTTAATAGATACCAAAGATTTATTAAAATTAAATATTGTATTATACAGTAAGAAAAACATTTGAAATGCTGTATATTTAACGACTCCATACATTTGTAGTGATTGTTTTTCAAGTTTATGTAGGAATGGTGTCTAATAATGTTTTAACTGTGCTCAGGTGTATTTTATAGTGTCACATAATGTCATTTATTGTATAATCTTCAAAAATAAATTATTTAAAACTTCAGAGAAGCCATCATATATTATTGGATATTATGTATTGATTCTTCAAGTGCTGAAGAATGTTTGAAGTGGACATTTTCTTTAGAATTATCAGACTTTTCCCCCACAGTCAGAGTTGTTCCCCACTGTGGTTCCTCCGCAGAACTCAAGTTTCGTAAGCGTCAACACGAGCCTGGATGTGTGATATGCAAAGGAACTCGAATGCTCCTTTCAGGGCCACTCTGAGATGAATATGTTAATAAAAGGGGCACTCAGATATCTGGTTTCAAAGTAAGTGACATCGGTCCACTGAGACTGGAAAACAATGAAATGCAAATGAAATCTCACGAATCACAGCCGAATATAGACAAGGCTGACGCACTTGAAACATTTATTACGGATATTTTTTTTTACAATCATTTTACAGTACATTTATCAACAAAGCAAAACAATAGAAAAACAAAGTTTAACTCCGTGTTAAATAACATTCTTAAAAAGCTGTGAGTGAAAACACTGAAACATAACAAGGCATATTCCTCACCCCTTTAATAAAGTACCTTTTAACATTTACATACGGTGTGTCCATAAACCTTTCAAACAGATAAAATAGATATATATATATGCTTAGGCTGTGATTTACTCATATATTTGTATTACATTTTCTATGTTTAACCTATATCAGCATTAGTTAATTAAGCATAACAAAAATGACATTGCATATTCCTATTACGAGGCTGTTCATGTCTTGATGCCGCTACATTTCCTTTTTCCGTCTTTGTGTTAACATCTAAAGTAAGTCTGAACTCATATCATTTTGTGTGCTGTAATACACCTGACAAATCTGCCTCAATAAAGTTCAAAACATTGTCCAGTAAATCTCTAAATATATCTTCAAAGCAGTTGGAAACTGTAGCAGCTATGTAGTTCTATCCAATTCTGTCTAAGTGATTTTTTACGAGACTTCTGTGAAGCTGCTGCAGCATATTTTTTTTATCATTTATTATTGCAACAGCCCAGATATTAGATGTGTGATAGTGAATACCGACAATGACACAGTGCTCTTAGTGAGATAAATGATATACAGGTGAACTCAGCAACCCTGTTGATATTATAGAGACGAACAAGAGACTAGATAATTGTGTATGGATTTCGTTTAGGTGTGGCTCGTGGTTTTTTGTTTTTTTGTTTTGTTTTTTTTGGAGGGTTTTACCTCTTTCTAATTCAAAGGAAAAACAAGGCGTGCTGGTGCTCTCTCCTACCCAGCATTTACATAAATGAGTGTACTGTGCAAAATCACATGAAGGTTAAAAAAGATCAGGGGTGAAATTAAGTCAAGAGGATTCCCCTAATTCTATGAAACATGGCATCAATAACATGGAGAGGAAGTGAAAAGCCTGCACAAACTCAAGCATGTCCACATTGAAATCTGTGATGTTTTTCCTTTCGGCTGTCTTTCTCAGACAGCCTCATGGTGGTGCAATGCAATGTGTGTGTGTTAATGCTAAATGCTGCGTTCATTTCTCCAGAAACAGTCAGCACGGGCGGAGTTTCGTTAGCAACACTAGTGACAGTCTGTGGTGTGGGAGGTTGGACGGCGTGCAGACAGGAACACGTGTGGACGGGGTGTTTATTTAGACATAGCCTTCTCTGCCTGGTGCCGCTGATGGCTGTGTGCATGCCTGTCACAACAGAGACGAGAAGGGCATCAGAGTGAGCACAGGACATACTGCCCAGCTCCAAACACAGCTTATAGTCACTGCTCCTCTCTGACAGCATTTGAAATACATTTGGTACATATTGCAGACTTTAAAAAAAAAAGGTGTGAGAGAGTGGAGGTTCACCTGGTGAGATCCTCTATGTCCACTAGCATGGCATCCTGCTCCACATGCAGCTCATCCCTCATCAGCAGCAACTGCACCAGCTCCTCATTTAGACCTGTATTAGATTATAGATGGAATATATTACTGAGGGATTCTGGAAGAGGTGAAAAAAAACTAGAATATTCTATTTTGAACTATAACTTTCAGCTGATATTTCAGAGAGCTACACCGATCGGGCATAACATTATGACTACCTGCCTAATACTTTGTTGGTCCCCCTTATGTGGTCAAAAATGCTCTGAACCTCCCGCACAAACCAGAGCACTCCTTTGGGTGCTCTGGTTTGTGCAATGGGGCCTCTGTCAATCAAACTTATTCCACTACATCCTGTTGATGCTTGATCACAATGGGGTCTAAGAAGTTTGGAGGTCAAATCAACATGTTGGGCCATTGTCATGTTCCTCAACATGTTCCTGATTGTTTGATGTTTTTTCCATGTGGTGGGATGCATTTTCCTGTGGGGGTAGGCCAGTGACATTTGGGATTTCCATTTGCATGAGGGAGTGTGCTTGTTGTGGGACAATGTTTATTTGGGTGTCGAAGTCTCATCAACACAGATGCCAAAATCCAAAGTTTTCCAGCAAAACACCACATAGTACCAATATGATCAATGTTACTCACTTCACCTGTCAGTGGCCTGAATATAGTGGCTGATCGAGGTATGTATAGAGTTAGAACTTAGTTAATTTCTTAATGGTTTACTCATGTGACTTCCAGGGCACACCATAAGATGACTCTTTAGAAGCATGATCAACATAATTAACTGAAAAATGTGTTTTTTTTACTTGCTTGATAGAAACATTTTATATAGAGAAGAAGCTTTCATCCTTGGGTGTAACATCTTTGAAATACACAGGTTTTCGACAGGTTTTCTGGTTCTTACAATCTGACAAAGCCAAGATAAATGTCTATTCCCTTTCCAACAATGGTTTGCCACTAAAACAGGTGGATGGCAGAATTCTGTTGCACCACCAGGAGTTTTTTTTTTCATTTTCTAAATACTTACAATGATGGTTTCATCTTATTTATGTGTGTATGTCATTTACTCACTCTGAATCTGCGAGTGTAAGTCATTCGTGATGACTTGCAGCTGCCCCAGACTCATGTCTCTCATGTCTCCTTGCCTCAGATTCCTCTTCATTAAGCCTTCGCTGATGTGGGGCAGATGTGGAAGCTGCGTATACAAACACACACAGACAGGACGTTGCTGCATGTCAAATTGTGCAAAGCATCTTTGTACATGTTTGAAGACTAAAATAGTGCTTTTCAGTATTGATCAAAGTGAACTGGATCCGTCTTGTCTGGATTTGCAGTTGCTGATTGTTCATTAAGAGTGGGACAAAGTTGCGACGTTTCCTTTTACCAGTTTCAGGGGCTTTTTTCATGGTCACATACATAAAACACACAAAAGCCTGACCTCTGGCCTTCAGTCACGCCACATCAGCCTCTTATGTCATGTTTAATGTCTTGTGTTTACTGTAACATCAACTTTATTTTCCCTTCACACTTTGAATGGATCTTTTTATTGTCCTGAATATTTTTTTCTTTTATGGAAGATGGAGTAATGAGCTCCACACAAGAAACCCCCTGTTCTCTTTCTTTCTGACTAACCAGGTCAGCCACAGGAGATCGTCTGTGCAGTTGGATTTGTCTCTCCACCTCCACCTGCATGCGGGCCATAGGTCGAGCCAGAGCCAGCGCCACCCGGGCCTCCTCCTGCAACCTTCGCTGCACCCGCCAAAACCCTCCACAGTCATCCAACGGATCCGAGTCCTCCTCTGCAGTGTCCCGGTCCGATAACGACGAGCTCTGTTTACTCTGGAGAGGAAGTGAGGTGCTCATGTAATGATGCAACAGCCATTGTGGCTCTCTCATGTGATGATAACACATGACAACAGTGGGACATGACAGAAACACAGATAAAAGACATGCACACCAACACACAGAGACTATGTGTCAAGGTGCTTACCACAGGGGACAGCGGTGTGTCCAGACTGGTTTCCGTCCTGCTGTCCTCAGCATCGCTGTCTTTGTCACTGCTGCTGTCATTAACAAAACACACCTGCAGGTTCACCCCACTCTGCAGCCTGAGAGGAAAAACATGCAGTTTAGAGGCAATGAAAGCGTCTTTTAGTCAAAATGAAACCTGTGGAGAGAAAAGGGAAATTACTTTTTCTAATTTGTTACTGTACTGTTGTATCACAACACAACGTAATGTATTGTGTTTTCTTTGCACCTAAAGCCATAAATGAAAGAAGTTACATTGTGCAGGAATTAAGGTCTTTATATCCTCAGCATGATGATCCTGAAAGACATTTCAAGCAATTGTACAGATTCATTTATGAAAAAAAGGACTTGAAAGTGGAAAGGCCAGGAAATGTTTGGACAAAGATTTCAAGTATTTACAGAATTCTTAAAGAGAATAGCAACTTTAATTCAGGTGATCGATGTAATTCCCACAAAAAATGAACAGCTATTGTCAAAAAGTTTGAAAGCTGTCTGGACTGGATTGTACATCATGTGCCAGGTTCTCTGAGCTATCAACTGGATTTTTACGTTGCAACACAGGAAAAGCAGCGGTGCTTTTTTCACGGCAAAAGAATGTTGTCAGTTCAGGAAATTTTACATGATTACACTTTACAGTACAGTGTGCTCCCCACTTTCCAAGTTTTAAACAGTCTATGGGGGAGATTCTTCCATGTTCAGGTCCTTAATAAATGATCTTATGAGTTGGCGATTAAGAACCTGACTGACCTGCACAGAGCCCTGACCTTAACTCCATCTAAATTAACTACACTAATGCTCCTTAAACTAAATGGGAACAAATCCCTGAAGCAAGGTTTACAAAATCTTATAGAGCCTTCTGAATAAAATGACTGCAGTATAGCTGTAAATTAATGACTGTGGTTTCAAAATGACATGTTAAGAAATTACTCTGGGTGTTACTTTTAGCCATGAGGTGTTCTGATGTCAGTAACGTCACAAGCTGTGACATAATTGTGGGAAGCAGAAGGAAAAGTAAATGAAAATTTAAATGGAACAACTAAACCCAAGACCATCAGGTTTCTCACAGCAGTTACAGAAAAACCTTAACCTCAGCTTTTCCAAAAGCTTGAAACACCATTCATTCATTTCCAGACCATGACTGAAAGAACCTAACAGCTCAAAGCAACCTCCCACTGCATGCGAGGAGAACAATTACTTGAAAAGCATCTCACTGACTGGACAAGGTGGTGGTGGAATTTCCACCCCAAACTAAACCCCAGAAGGGTGCACCTTTACCTCCAGTGGCAGTCATGTGACTCACACTCCACCAATCACAGCTGTGGACTCATATCAGGCATCACTTCTCCTTTCAGGAACCAACAGAGCTGCACTTCCTCAAACAGCAGCCAGTAGAGAGGGGGCAGCCCCATAGTTTGATCTAAGGTAAAGGGTTTTAATTGGAAAATGTCAGCGAGCCAGAGAGCCACTGAAAGTCAAAGCCGTCATGATAAGAAAGAGGTGCAGAGGAGTAGGCGGAGTGGCTTTGGTTAACCATCTTGTACCTGATGTAATGCAACTCTTCCCAGTGCTGTGTGTGACACCTAAACAAAACCACACTGACAAATATGAAATAACACTTTCATGAGAAAAAGTATTTCCTTTGTTTGACTTTATGTCAAACCTGTGTGACACATTTCCTCTATATTTGTAGTAGTTTTTGTATAAATACTTTAGGATACAAAATATAACTAATTAGCTCAATTTTTAATTATTTCTTTTTTTTTTTACTTGTATTAGACTTTTATATAGGTTAGCAGGTCAACATGCTTTACATGTAATTAAACACGGTGAACAAAAGGGACATAATACCCACAAATATTAAGGCAAAATCTAAAATAGGAGTGTAAAGACAAATCTAATATTAGGAGATGAAATACCGTACAATATATTTACACTTAATGCTTCTCTTAAGCAGTCTGGTGTCACAGCTTTCAACAGGGTTTAAAAGACATTTCCCCCAAATTTGTCTGACTCAGAGCTAAGTTTCTACCTCAGCAGCTTGTCATGAAACAACGGTTGACCACAGTGCCACGTCCTCTGTGCCCCCTCTTTCCATACATGTGTTCCTTTGTTCTTTTATATCTGTATATATGTATATATATATTTTTTTTTGTTTGTTTGTTTGTTTGTTTGTTTTTTTTTGGGGGGGGGGGTCCATTTTAATGATAGAGGAGAGACAGGGTGAAAGGGGTAGAGAGAGGACAGAGACATGCAGCAAATGGTCGTTAGCCGGACTCGAACTCACCATCCCTGCTGGTGACCTGCGCCTACATGGCAATGCCCTAACTCAGTGAGCGATCCCAGCAGCTGTGTTCCTTTTTTCTACTGCTGATAGTAAATTAGTTACTATTCAGTCCAACGTCAGTTCCCACAGACTGACTGTAAACACGACTGTGGCTTTTCGGGAAACATTTCTTTCTTTCTTTCTCTCTTTCTGCATGTCTGTGATTTAAATGACTCACTGTCTTTCCCTCTTTGTAGCTATGATGACACAAGACACAAAGACATGTGATGATTGAACTTATTTACTTGACCCCTTTAACTGCACCATTCAAAAATCTCTAAGAAATGAGTCACTGCCTCTAAATAAACTCTCCCAAGGGTCTTGCTGTCATTTACTGTCAGTCACATTTGGTACCTATGAGCCAACAAGCTAAAACCAGCAGTTTCATCTAGTTAAATGTGTTAGTTTGTAGTTTACAGCTTACATTTCTTAGTCAATAGATAATGTGAGCTGCTGAATAGCACCCTCTCCTGGCTAATAATGTCTTAACTCCCAATTCTGATTTCATTTGGGATCTAAAGCATTAATTTCCTGAAGAATATTACGTTGCTGTTTTATGAAAAAACCACATACGTTTCTCTCATAAACACTGCTCATTTTCAGCTTCGTGAGCATTTTCCCCAGATATTCCAGTTGCTTTCTTTGTTATTTTTCACAGTTTCAAAAGAATAAAAATGGTCTTAACTCATAAAAAACACAAAAGGCTTTAGTTTGCCTGGAAAATCCAAAATCATCAAATCATTTTTGCGCCACAGATTGTAAGTATCAAACTGATATTGATACATTGGTCTGCCAATATGATGGGCAGGTATTTAGTCAAATGTGTTGGATTTTTCAGTCATCTTACAGGCAGCAGATAAAGTCTATAACACCTATATTTAGGCTTTATTTTTTTAGTTTTGTGAGATCTGAGCATTTTATAATCCATTTTTTTGTTATTTTTCACCGTTTAAAAAGAATAAAAATTTCCTTAACCCATAAAAAGACACAAAAGCCTTCAGTTTGTCTAAAAAAACATCTAATTAATTTGCTCCACAGACTGTCAATATCAAACTGATAGTGATACATTGGCTTGTCAATATGACAGGCAGGTATTTAGTCAAATGTGTTTTATATATCAATATTTGACAGTCATCTTGTAGGCAGCAGATAAAGTCTACAACACCTACAATTAGGTTTTAAAATAAGACAAAAACTGTTTTGCATGGACCAATAATTACTTGAATCTAGGGCACATCAATGTTTCACCGCCACTCATCAAAGAACAAAATCCAGGAAAAGATATAAAGACCTCAAGTGCCAGCTATAATCAGCTGCAACACCATAATATTGATGTCAGCCTTCAAAAGGCTACATTGATCAAACCCTCTAACACACACACACACAGATTGAAACCCACCGGGAGGACGGGCCGTTCTTGCTGCAGCTGGTGTAGATGACTGGCTCGTCGTCATAGAAACTGCCAAGGGCAAGTTTCTGCCTGATGGACTCTCTCTCATTCCTCTGGGCCTGCCAGAAAACAAGAAAAAATACATGAATACAAAGAACATTAATAGGAGAGCAGCTCCTGTATTTGCCATCTCTGCTTGATTGATAAAGTGGGTCGCATATTCGCAGTAAGAATGACTGAGCTGAGTGTACGGGCTGGTATTTAAATTAGAGCTTTAAATACTTGAAAAGGCTTGAAAACGAAAGCTCTCTCTGGTACAGAAAACAGTCATTTACCTCTGAAACATGAAATAATGTGTACAGCAGACACTCAGCTTATAATACTCCAAATAAATACATTTTCAGTCCGACTGAAAAGGCAGATCAGGCAGATTCAGGTGGCTCTGATTTCCTCTCACAGTTCAGAGGCATACAGGGAAACTCGACAGTTGCTCCCATGTATGAGTGTCGGTGCATTTATTCTGTCTGTGTGTCAGCCCTGTTATGGACTGACAACCTGCTGACAACCTGTCCAGGATGGCACCTGATGCATTCTGGGATAGACTACAGCCCCTAAGAGAATACAGTGGTAAAGAAAATGGATGTGTGAACATATCTGCAGATTCTGTCCTCGTGAACAGTCTTCAGGTAAAGCCTGTGGTTCAGCATGCAGGGAAAGAACAAAATAGGTTTTTAGGTCTTAACCACGCAGGCTTACACCACAGAGCTAGTAACTAAACAGGAAATAGAGGCATCAGTTGAATCTTTTTTTTCCCTCTTTCTTTTATGTAACTACAGCAAGCAGCAACGTCTACAGGACTTTAATGGCTGTAAATGATCAACAATAGTCTTCTTTCACTAATGTGCTAATTTACATTTCATCATTGAGAATGTACCAAAGAGCTGAAATGGTTAAAGATTCCATTCCATCCCTTTTGATGCTGCTGGTTTAAAATGCCACGTCATTCTGCGTTGGTGTTTCTATCTTTAGGTGGTTAATGTCTCTTGACAGACATTTTCACTGTATTTATTTCTGTTTTTATCAAAATGTTGTTTTTTTTGTCTCAGCATTTTTTTTTGTCCAGTTTTCCCAACCTCTTCCCTTTTTTCACTTCACCACAGCTTCCACTGTGTAGGTGCCTCTAGAGCTAATTTATCCTGTCTTGAATGCTCACACTTTCAGTCTTAATTTGGAAAAAAAACACGAAGAAAATGCTTCAACCCAGCATGATTTTCTACTCTGGCATGATTCAGAAAGTGTTTTAATATGACAAAATGGTGTTTAACACTCTCATGTCCTGAGGTTGCTTACGTTTGTGTGTTCTTGTGACACACAGAGACTCTTAGCACCAACAGCCTCCCAGATTAGGGATGCTTCTCCTGTGTGTCAGTGTTCTTGCTCTAAATAACCTCACACACCCTCTTTTTTTGTGACGCATCAGTCGATGACGCTGTGATGTAAGAGCATAAATCAGTTGATTGCCTTCACTCTCCAAACCAACACTCTGCCTCCTACTACCCCACTTCAGACAACCGGATGTCCTCCTTATATGCAAACTGTCTACACCCACAAAAACCTATTTTAGGTATGTGGTACAGCAAATGCAGATTACGGTCTCTGCAAATCAAGTAGAGCAACTTAATTTCTGAATTATTATCCATATATCAATTATTCTACATTGATTATATGGATATGGCCATATGAGATTATAAATAATTTCCAATTTCACAGGAGATATGTAAAGGAACAGGGATACACAAGTAGGAATCACACATGAACACACCCACTCCCTTTACAATCACACATCCTCTCATCCAGTATGGCTGATTTGTCTACAACAGCACACCAATGATGGATACCTATCACGTATACCTGTGATCATCACACTGCAAATTCCCTCAAAACAGCAAAACAGCACAGAGAAACACAAATCCACACACCTGGTAAACGCGTTTCTCCTGGTGCACCATCCTTCAGCGCATCGTACTAAAGCAGCCGTCCTGCCCTCTTCTACACTGCAGTGAAGCTAGACCCAGGAGACCCTCTCATATACCGCAGCTCCGAGCAGGAGAGCGAGGGTGGGAGGGAGGGAGGAGAGAGCAGGGAGGGAGAGGAGGGTAGAGGCAGCAGTACAGAGAGAGAGAGAGAGAGAGAGAGGGAGGGAGGAGGGGGGAGAATGTGGGAACAGGAGAGGAAAGAGTGGGAAGAGACGGAAGCAGAGGAGGAGAGAGAAACGATGGAGGGAGGGCAGAGAGAGCTGCTCAGTGCTGCCACTGCTTCCCTGATCTGTTATCTGTTCCTCCATCTTCCTCATTCGCTTTGTCTCCTGGCTTATCCTCATCGTCTTTGGTGTATTGGAGGGACACGAACAAATGCTATACATGTATTTGCTATAAATCTCTCTCTCTGATAATAGGAGACAGATCTCATGTGTTTACAGAAACAGGGCCAGATGATAAATTGCATAGCAAGGTGAGCAGTAAGGCCAGGCCAAATATAGTCCAATGAATGAGAACGCAACACCAGAATATAAAACACTCAAAGAGGGCAGAGCTCATGTGTTAAAGCTTCTCTAATAGATATCAGCACTTGTAAGCAGCATGACATGGCGTCTGCATCCGGCCCCCAAGCAGTGAGGGGAATTCTTAATGACACATTTTCTGTTTGTTTTGCCTCCTTAAGGAGTCTCCTCCAGCCTCATTCCACATCACAGATTCAAGTGTGATGAGCCGTAAGAGAGACGAGGAAACACATGGTGCTTGTGCTCACACGTGCATACGCAAACACAGATACACACACACATATAAACACACGCGCACATGCTCGCAGTTAGTTCTCACAGTGCTGTGTCACAATGCAGCAATGGGCTGATTAAACAATACTACATTTTGAGTCATCTTTCATCCTTCATCAGCATCAGCATCCGGCCAGATATACTCAGCCGTTCCATGCCAGGAATTTCTCTCTGGGCCAATACCATTATAATCACTTACTGTATCTAGAAACATTTTAAAACAGACATAGTACGTCACAGCCTATGATTGCAAGTGTTGCTGTGTACTCATTATTTTCCATTAGCAGATTTCGCTTCCTTTTAATTAACCTATTTTTGACCTTTGACTCCTACCTATGTTTGTAAGTAGTTTTTACCAACAAGGACCACACCATCAATGAAACCCCTGAACTTCCGGTATAATCTTTTACTTTAATTTATTTGGAAAAACTTGAATTTGTGTTGAATGGCACAACTTTGTATACCTTGGGGGAATTGGTAGCCTAAATACTGTCAGAAGGAGACTCTTGGCTCGTATACTTCAGGTTCTGAAACCCTTTGGTATCTCTCCATTCTGGGAGATACGGGTGGATAAGTTAGTGATCCCTCATCCTCCTTATTGACCTGTATGTGCTGCCATGAAGTAAGTCTCTCTGACACTTTGGAGCTGCTCCTCTGCCAGAAATTTAAAAGGTGTAGTTGTACTAGGAATTGTACAGGGGAAATATACAAAACCTTATGAAGAGGAAGGATAGAAACCTCAAAAGGTGAATGATTGTCAATAAATCCCCAAGCTAAATAAATAATGAACAGTCTGAATTCACACTTCATAGCAGGGATCATATGAATCTGCTCCACTGTTTTCTTGTGGTTAAAGGCCCGTATTATGCTAAATACTTTTTTTTCATTATTTGTGAGCCCAAGAATATTTAAAGATCCAGAAAATATGAGAAAAGATCAAGCCCTTGTATTTATTCTTTCTCCATAGATCAGAAAGTGTGTGAATAAATTGTACATGTTTGCAACCTGTTGTGATGTCACAACAGGATAAGCGCCACCCCCATCCGGCTCCTTCTCCTATAGGCTGCTATTTGCCAATCACTGATCAAAATAAAGGCAGAGAGAGATTAAAGCTGTATGGAAAGCACCCGCTCAGTTTGATTTAAAGCTGCAGACACTGAAACAGCCAATCAGGAACATGGGTAAAAGCAGGGGTTAAATGGGAATGGAAGAATGAAAAATCTGTGCAGTATTTCAAGCTAAAACTTGAAATATACCTTCTGGAGACATGTGAGACTTACAGTAACCTGTTATAACTGAGTATAATATGGAACCTTTAAAAGATGTAGTGGGATCAGTCAGGACAAATAGGCTCAGTTACTGTGTAGCTCAAACAAGAGAAACAGTCAACCACTCACAGAGATGCTGGACAGTCTGGTCCGTCCTCCTCTGTAACAGTCCTCTGATTGTGGTACAAAGATATCCTGGAGCTCCTCGGCCCAACTGCGGCTGTTGACCATGCAGCCTCTTCCTCCTGTCTGGTGTTGTATGTCACTGCTGCCATCGCAGTCCTCCCACCAGTGGGCTGCTGTGGCCTTTCTGTTTAATACTACTCCTTCCTCTTCCTCATCCATGTCCACATCATAGTCCTCCATAAAGGCAAACGGTGGTGGGCGAAGGAAATGTCAGGGATGGAGGAGGGGCTAAGTGCTGTGGCTGGGAATATGGCCAGACAGAGATAGACAGAGGTGGGATACAGATCTCTGCAAAACCAGCTGCTGGAATGATGGCTGTTCCAGTCCGTTTAGTTTACATAGCGTCTTTATGTTTCCTGTGATGGAATAGAAAGTAGAAACAGTTACATAATTACAAAAAGAGAGGGGTTAAACATGAAATCACTGCAATATTCCTTGTTATAATATTTCACATGTAGATAATATGTTCCTATATGAACAGTGGTTAGAAAACCCCATAAATTACTTAAATGCATCACCTGTAAATCAAAAAGTCAAATCTTGCATAACTTATATGTACATAGGACTCACCTTTATTGTAGAGGTGCAACTGCTCCTTAAGATGAAATAAAAATTCAAAATATCAACTATTACAAAACAGACATGAGCACTGTGTTGCATAAAAAGTCAGCTTCAAGATTTCTTGCCATCGTGGAGAATGGCTGTAGAGCTCGGTGCCCTCCGAAATCCAGCCAGTCCAAGTGACAGTCCAGAATAGTAAATGAACGGGGCAAAAATATAGACGAGGATCTCTTATTCCAGAGAGAGAGGCATTACACGCCTCTCAGTTGTCACGTGTGGAGTTGTTTCAGTGATGTGTGTGGATCCGTTTGTGCACGAGCGCATCGTCACAGGGTGCCCAAGGGTGAGAGAGTGTACCATGTGGAAATATAGGAACAGACAGAATGGGGTGCATGTGATGGCCAAGTGTACACAGGAGCAAGACGAGAAGAAAATGTGTGTACAGGCAAAGATTTAAAAAAATAAAATGAACAAACATAGAGAAAAGTCAAATTGAAGACTCCTCTTCATGAGTAAATGAGAGCTCATTTCATATTTTGATCCAAGATGTTAAAAGGAAAGAAGCTCAAAAAATTAAGGCAACCAAAAGTATCAGCAACTAGAATTAAAGTGTGTTTTCCACCACCTTAAATGACTCATCCAAGGACACTGGCTATATGAAATCCCCAGTTTCCTACATGACAACAGATCAAAGGTAAACATTTGGAGAACAGATGAAGCATAAATGAATAAATGAGGCCAAGTTCCAGCTAAAAATGTTTATTTTGTGCTCAACATCACAGGACACCAAGACCTGAAAGAAAGAATCACAGTTGTAGTTTACAAACTGTACACTTTAAATTGTTATCAGTTTAAACATTTAACATTCATAGCAACCCTTACCACTTGGGGTTAAGCATCAGGTTGTTGATGTTTCTAGTCTGAGGCAGGAAACCAAGGAATAGGCTGCCAATGGAAGCCTGAAAGTGCTGGATCCTGGAATCCAGATTCGTAAAATTCTTCAGTCATATAGTTCCTTCTATCCGGGAATTTGCCAGACCGCGGTGAGATTTGCACAGGAAAGGGAAGGTTTTCAAAAGCCGTATCTTGAAGAATTTGGCCTGGATACTCAGTGGTTTTGCGGGAGCACTTTCTAGTAGTAGGAGGAGCAGGTGTAGGGGCGGAAGTTGTGGTGACGGGTCCGACAGTGGTAGTGGCTGGGGGCGTCGCTGGGAATGGGCAGTAGGGGTTGTTAGGGTTAAAGTAATATAGGTAATATAGGTAGTTCAGATAGTACCAATAGTAGGGAGGAAGTTCAGGAGTAGAGTTGGGGTTTGACAACATAGACATGTAATACAGAAATGACCGAAAATTAGGGTCGTAGATGGAAGGAGGCTGTGCTATTTGTCGTTTAGAACGACGAAGGCTAGAGGGCCTGTGAGAAAAAGGAACTTTCAAGGGCATTTGCATAGGCTCAAGGGCAGTTGAAGCAGGTGTTAAATCAGGATTTGGCAACATGGGGCAGGCAAATTTTACTGGAGTCTCTTGCCATCTCATTTGCAGGACATATCTTCCATTCTGAAACAAGATTGGACAAGCATTCAAGCTGGTTATGCATTGATTTGGACCTGGTTTTAAACAGTTCCAAAGTGAGCTTCAAGACTTTAGCAAGACAAATCTCCACTTTAAAACTTCCATAAAATAGACTACCTTCAGAGTACTAATGGTCATTTGCTTTCATGCAAGTCTCTTTGGCCAGTTAATTTATTTGCAGCAAACACATACCTCTTTTATCACATGGCAGCCATAGTAGGAAACAACTAAATCAAGGCCCAGCTCATTCTGCTGCATTGAGTAGCCACACGTTTTCGGCACCTGCGTCAGAGGCAAGGGAGGTGCATCGCCTGAGAGGGAGACAAAAAGACCAATATTCAATAAAAAACACCATAATGTGCTTACAGCTTTAACGTAATTTTACACAGTTGAACTTTGGCTGGGCGACAACAGATTTTTCTACCCATGTGCAGTTGTAAATCAGTAGCACCAAGTCCCATGAACTTCAGCTTCATCTTGTTCAGACCACAGTGTAGTGAGTAGTTCAAGTGGCCCCATTCTGCTTCATTAGACAAGTCATTCTCCAGCTCCAACATCTCTTTAGGAATAAAGAAGTTCCAACATAAAGTTAATTGCAACATTCTGTTTGCATAATGCTGTATATAACATATCAAATGAGCATATAACCAAACAAGTCTTACCCGTGCCATCAGATTGATACAAGTCAACGTGTAGCAGTTCATCATTTCCTGGAGCAGCAGCAGGAGAGGCAGATCCTGACTGGAAGTTAAACACTTTCCCATTAAAGGCAATGCTTCCTGTCTTGACATCAGCTGCTACTTCAGTGCCTCCATTGTCTTGTTTGACTGTTTTTCTCAGCCCTCGCAAGCTAAAGCAAGTGAAGCTTGGGGCTAAACAGCACAAGAGCACTATGACTGCCACAGCGTGACGTGCTCTACGTTTCCCTCCAGCCTCGCCTTCCATAATAGAGATGCACACCTGAACCAGATGGAAAGCTCTATGCTGTGAAGGAGAGCAACTGAATCACAGCTTTTAAAATTGGCATTTCAGCTGCTACACCTGTGTTAATTAGGGTCACAACAGGTGAGTTAATTAAGTTCCTTTGGCGCCTCATTCCAGGGTTGTACTCAAGCAAAATAAGTCAACTCTGAACATTTATCATGTGGCATCCAACAATACACATGCTGTCAAGTTCAGTTTTAATTAATAAGTGCTTGGTGTTACTACTCTTAAGCACCAGCAGTATAATACAGATCCACCTGAGATAAGCATATTCACACCTTGTCCTTAGCTCAAATAACCTTTAAAGGTCCAGTATTGTGCCCCTTTTTGAGAAAATGAATGCAATCTTCACTTGTCACTTCACTTGTGTTACAGCTCAAAATACTGGAAAGATGATTCTTTTCAACACGACTGTATAAGCCACAAATTCAGCGCTGTTTTAAGCAGACCTCTTCCCGAAGGATTCTCTGTGGCTCTGACTGACATCACAGAGTCATGCAGCTGGGTGCTGACCGTGGGAAGTGTGTGTGAGACCATGTCTTTCTACAGCTTCTAACTTTCCGAGTCATCTTTTTTCATGGACATATCAAATTGACAGCACAGTTGTACATGGGGAACTCACATGGTTAAAAAAATGTGTGATTTAATGATTTAATGATGCAGAGCAGCTTTATTAGGAATTTGGCTGTATTAAAATGAAGCACATGTGAGCACAGATAGCAGGAGAGAAGCAAACAAATGTAAACAGCATCTGAGTTTAGGTTGCACTGAAGGATAACAGGCACATGAAAACACAATAACCCACCCAGTCCTTGTTTATTGGTCTCAAATCAGTCTTAAAGTTTCCACCATCTCTGAATGTACTTCAGCTACCTGTAGGCATACAATCAAAGCTAATGGTAATGTATTGTGGATGTCATCTCCTCTCTCTTAGATTGTTCCTACTTTTAACTCTTAGTTCAATTTTTGCTGGTTTTAAACCATAAATACATCAGCCAAATGAAAGTTGAACACCTAAAAGATACCATATCGGAATATGGTTATATATTATAAAAGAAATTATCAAATCCAAAAACTGACAAGATAGGAAATTTAGCTGTCGCGAGTTTTTCCTTCTGTATTCAAGTTGTTTTAAACTTGACAAAGAAACAAAGTGAAATGTGCACACAGACAACCTCATCTTGTTAAATTACAAAGTCGGCCTACTTAAAAGTTTTACACTCACCAGTGAGTTCCACCATGGTGCTCCCATTTAATTACAGAATTCATGTAGACCTCTTACCTCTCTTACACATGGTCACCTTCACTGCTTTGTAAAATGGTAAATGGTCTGCACTTATATAGCGCTTTTTTTCTGCCTTAGTGGTATCCAAAGCGCTTTACAATGCGTTTTGCATTCACCCATTCACACACACATTCACACTCCAGTGGCGACAGAGCTGCCATGCAAGGCGCTAATCTGCCATTGGGTTCAGTGTCTTGCCCAAGGACACTTCGGCATGTGGAGGGGCCGGGGATCGAACCGCCAACCTTGCGATCAGTGGACAACCCGCTCTACCACCTGACCCACAGCCGCCCGTTTTGTAAACCCAAAAACCAAGAGTGCCAAAATTTCCATAGGCTTAACAGTCAAAATATCAACTTCAAAGAATTTCAACCACCAACAATCACTGGTCTGTTTTTTTCAAACACATTTATTACAACAGTTTCAGCAGACTAGATTTTGGGAATGGGGAATTGCATAAATTGAAAGGGGTGGCCTTGTGGATGCTGGTGTGGGTGGCCATGTAGATGATAGTGTGGGTGATAGTGTGACTGTGGAGGAGTCACTATGGGGTTTGCTGGTGCCTCAGTTGTAGCTGGTGCTGCTGTTGTCATATCCAAAGGATTTTGTGGAAACTGATGCTGATGCTGATGGATGTGTGGATGGAAAAAGGGCGGAAACTGAGGAATAGGAAAATAGTGAGGAAACTGTTGCAACTGGGGTTTGGATGCTGGTTTGGTTGTGACTGTAGGGTAAGAAACTGGTGGCAGAGACCCTGGGAGGGGCCAAGGAAAATGTGGATGGACATTTGGGTAGAGAGGGAGAGGAAAAATGTAGGGAGGATCAAAGGCAATTTGCTGCACACTAGTGGTGCTTGGTTGGGGGGTGGTGGTGGTGGTTGGTGCAGGTGTAGTGGTTTGCGGAGGCAAGTATGGAAAATAAGGAGGCAAGAAAGGGGGGAATGATGGAAATTTAGGCATATCTGGGTTCTTTACAGGCATGGCAGGGTCTGACACAACTGGTGGGTACTTTGGATAAGGATGAGGTGGTGCAAAGAAATAGAATGGGGGGAATTTCGGAATCTGAGGCACCTCAGGGTTTGCCGGAGGGGGAACGGTTGTCTGAGGTACAGTGTATTGTGGGGCAGCAGTTGTAGGAGCAGGTTTGGAACACCAGATTGAGACTGGAACCCCATGCCAGCGCATTGGCAGCACATAACTTCCACCCTTGGGACAAGAAAAACAAAATCAAAACAAGGCCCTCCACAAATCAAAAAGATACATTTAGTCTAAAATAACTGATTACATGTTATATTAATTATGTCATGTCAATATCCATGCAAGATTTACATGTTTTGTTTAGTCACATCCAAAGAATCCAAAAATTATGCCTATAGGACAGGGATTCACTATAATTTAAAGACAATGTAAAAGCATGACATCCTCATCCAGCTATGTTTGGCATTTTGCTCAAACAAACTGATCAGTTTGATTTAGAGAAATCATTTTAGGCCTTGTTGCATGACAGAACCTTAAAATTTACTACCAATTGTCAGATTTGAACATTTCCCCATTTTTCCAAAGTGCAAAATGCTGTATTTCTGTGACCAGGTTTACCTCTTGAACCACATTGCAGCCATTATAAGGGACCAACATAACCAATGCCATTGAGTTCCTATGCATGCTGTAGCCACAGGAGGAAGGGACCTGGGACAGAGGTATTGCTGGTCCATTTACTGTGTGGGGGAAAAAAAAAATTCTCAGAGTCAGAATGCAACCATTGGCATGAACACATATTGTAAAAGCACATGAAGTGTTGTTTTACATTGGTCCAATAAAAGGTGTGAAGCTGACTGTCCAACTGCTCTGAACTTCATGTGATCCCTCATACAATGCACGTAAGGGTGCAAGGTCTTCCATGCTGCCTCTTTGGAAGTGACACCTTTCATTTGTCCTGGCAAATAGCCTAACAGGAAATCAAATAAAAGTACCAGTTACTGTCCATATTGTAGTATTTGTATTGTTTGCTGCTTGGAAAAAAAAACATTTTACCAGGCAACATAAAGGATATAATCAATACTTGAGAACACAAACTAAATAACTAAGATACATTGTTGACCTACCTGGGTAGTCTGCTTGATAAGCAGCTTCATCCTCCACAGAGTCATTTGAAGAGGCCTTCCTGGTCCCATCGATGATGTGCGATTCAAGGCCTGACCCTCTCTGAAAAACTTTCCCAAACACAATTGTCCCCTCCTCAACACCTATCCCCGTGGCTGCGTCGGCGTCCTTCCGCCTTTCTGTTTTCCTCAGTCGATAACAGTCTGTCATTTGCACTAAACAACATGTGAGAAGAACAGCCACAGCCAAGCAAGCAGTAGCACTTTTCCTTTTTTCTGTACGCATCATTCTGTTCTGCGTAACTCCTGGAAACGTTAAGAGCTGTGAGCTGCTGCTCGGTCGAGGCTATTTGTGTTGTAAAGTTTTCTGGCAGCAAGTAAACCAGGTGCTGCACCATCCAATCAGAAGGTGCAGCAGGTAGAGTAACTGATTGTTCTCTAATGACATGGGATTGGTGACAGCTGGGCTAAATGGAAAGGTTACCATAAGGTCAAGAGACAAGGGGGGGGGGTGTAGATTTTATTGTCAGCGTAGGAGTTTTGGTGAAATCCCGTAAAATCAGCTAAAAAAGACACCCTAACCTGTTTCCTAACTAAACACTGAAGCTAGTCCATATTACATGATCAAAGCTGCCAGTCAGAGGTGCTAGTCCTGACCCAGATAACCAAATGAGGAACATGCACAACCACTCTGCCACCTCCTGGAGAAATGGTATAAGAACATGTCACTGGATAAAAAAAAATGAGTGTGAAAGAAAGAGGGTTTATGAAAGGCACATTGGTTTAAAAAGACATAGAGGTTTAATATAAACACAACTACTTTCACTTTAACTTGCTGTATTTTAGAATCATTACATCCATGTTCATTCTCGACCTATGAAAAGCCCAAGAACAGCTACACAATGGGCCTTGAGGCACAATTGTTTTGGCAAATGCTTCTTCAAGTGTCAAGAATGAACTTTGGAGCTCAGAAAATGTTTTTAAATTTGAACATCTACAGCTCCATGACAACTGGGCAAACTCCATCTGATGATGAGGCTGCAGAGGAGCTACCGAAGGAACCTTAAAGGTGAGACTGTTTTGTTAATTTAATGGCTTGTTTCATGCCTCCAAATTTCACTTTTTTATATTAAAACTCCTTAGATCTTTTGCATAGCTTAAACTATTTATATGGGAACTGCTGCATTAGCAAATTCACATATTAAAAGAATTTTGAAATATTCAAAAATAAACCCAGATTCGATCTAGCAGGATTTGAATTTATATCTAGTTTTCTTTTCATACTGAAGCCTTGACGTAAAATGTGCATTAAATTTCAGAGTCTTCAACCCTGGAATAGAAAATATTAGAAATGTGTTTGGTAATGTTTGCGTGCATTACAACCAGTCGGCCAGCAGCTTAAAATTAGACAGGCTTTTATGTTTGCACATTGCCAAACAGCTATTTCATCTCCAAGGTTACTGACAACACCAGCAAGTGTGAAGCACGGCTAAATATTGGACTGCTGCTGTGGTGAGTGCATTACCTTGTGTTTTTGTAACTGAGCAGTTTTCCTTAAAACATATACCCGTCAAATTAAAATTACATTCATTTATAAGCCTTGGTCATTTACTTTGCTGCACTAAATCAATTAAACTTGACTGTAACTGTGTGTGATAGATTGCTCTGTCTATTCACTGCACTTGATCTATTTATTAAACAGGAGGGAAGCCCAGAGCATGCAGCAGTGAATGTGCTGTTTCATCTCAGGACACACAGAACACGCTGACTTCACTGCAGTCAGAAGGATGGACGAAAAGAGGAAGTCCAGCTTTTCCTGTGAGTTTGCTTCATACACAAGCAAAATCCTTCGAAGAAAAAAAAATCTAAAACTGCAAATTGACCTTTGGGGCATTCTCTTATTTAGACCAGTATGACTCAGTTGACTGACTCTTGTTTTACAGTAACCGCTGCTGCTACATTGAAACACAATCCGCTGTGTGTCCTGGATGTCTATGTAAGACAGCAGAAGTAATGGACAGTAGAATAATCACTTTGAACTGATTAATATCTCATTCTCACTCATATCTTCAAAGACTGACTTGTCTATCTTCTTTGATTTGGGGTTTTTTTTTCTCTCTGGCAAGAGTGCACAAGGGGAGTATCCTCCACAGTGTATCAGCGACCCACTCACCTATTGTACCAGAGCTGCAGGAGTTCTGACGTACAATCGGGAGTCTGACAACGACTTAACAACCATTCTTCCAGCGGTACTAAGATCAAATATCTACCTTCTGTTGTAAATTTCTATCTACAACTGCATTATGTTACTGATTAGTCAAATGTTGTCTAGTCCCAGCCTCCAATAGAATTCCCAGTAAAATGTGAGCACTGTGGGGAAAAGGCCAGGCCTTCACTGGATACAACATGGCTACAGGAGCTTGAGGTGAGGCAGGTAGTAAATGTGCAAAACCAAATTCCCCACATGCAGCTTTTGCACTACTGAACTCCTTGCATCCTCTTTTGTATTCATTGTAGAAAATTCCAAGCTTCTGTTGCCCCCAGCGGCAGCAGCTGTTTGAGACTTTGCTGAAGCACAGAGTTTTGTTTGAGGGGAGACGCAGGGACAGAAAACTGACATCAGAGAAAAACAAAGTGGTGAAGAAGACAGAGGAGCAGCTCATGCAAAGCAGGGTGGTGAAAGAGCACAAGAAGTTTGGAATGGACTTATCAAGCAGACTTCGGTACATGTACAGTGCTTTTATCTCCCGAGATTAAATGGTAGAAATGCATAGAAACATAATTAGTAGAAATGTGACAGTAGCATTAATGTCATGAGGAATGTCATTTTTATTTTTTCATAGAACACAATCACAGCAGAAAAGCCGCTTGGATTACTTAATTAACCTGCTACCAGCAGTGACCTGTGAGTAATTACTTGGCAAGCAACAAAGGCACTAACAGCATTAAATTTATTTATCTATTCAGGGTAAACAAACTGCCATACAACATGTCTATGCTTCTTATGTTTTTTCTTTATTTCGTGTTCAGCTTGTGAAAACAACATTTTGACTTTAAAACGGCTTGTGAAAATGATAAAGTTTGTTTTGTGCTATTTTTTTTTAGTTTCCTCATCATCAAATGCCCTCACTTTCCGGTTCTCTCGTGCTCCAGCAAAAGAATGCTGGACAGTACACCCTAGTAGCACAACTGAAAACTGCTCGAAATTAAAGGAGGAAGAGGAGGAGCAGGTGTTGCTCCCCTTTTATGATCACAAGCCAACTCACTTCGGCATATGTCATCATCAGGTACCCCCAAATGACTGTCAGTGTTTGTTTGTTTTAATTTTTGTTGCTGTTGTCGTTTTATTCTATCACGGTCCAAATATCTGAATTTTTGTTCTTGTCCAAACAGATTATAGCTTATAAAATTTAGAAAATATTTGAATAGAAGTCACAGAAATCTGCATAACACCGTCTCTTAATCTTTGCACAAGTATATACAGTGACACCATCTGGTCACGCTGTGTAATTAATGCATGATATATATAAAGCATGATATCACTGAACAACTGTAAAATTTTTGTTTTTGTCAATAAAAAAACATAAATGATTACAATGTTTCTAGTAAGACGTTACTTCACCAGTTTGAGATCAACACAGCAGAGGTGAAGTTTAGTCCCATATATACATCAGGTCCTAAAATTACCTAAATGTAGAGCCTGTATTTCCCTTAATGCAACTCTCAAAAATATTTTTTGCTTCAGCACCCCGTAAACACCCACATCACTTTATAAAAGTGGTTTTCTGTTATGAAAGCTGATCATCAGGGTTACTTTTTCTGACTTCACACCACAAAAAAACATTGCATAAGTATTTTTCAGACTATGTAGTGCTCATATTGATGAATGATTTGTAAACTTAAAACCATAACATGTGTAAATGCATTAAAATTCATTCAATGAACATTTTTTGACTTTGTTTAATCTCATATACATTCACAGGAGGAGAGTGGAATTCTAAAGAAGTATTATTCCAGTGGCGTGAAATTTCTTACCGTGTTTCCCGACGGCTCTGCTGAGGTGTTGTATCCACTCAGATGGGATTTATTCTGAATGGATTTTATCATTTGATGAGATTTTCACCAGATTTTTGACATGGAGACCAACAGAAATACAGTACAGTTTATTTAGACTGTATGAGCAATGCAACATGCACACTACAGTGGATATTCCCATCCTTATCGTCATGGTTACAGTTATCCCTCAGGCCACTTGGCTCTCATCGTTGTGGTGACTGAAAGAAATGGAAGAGTGTGCATCGTGTATGATGACAGCAATGCTCCCAAACAGCCAATCAGAGCCGTGTTCCAGTCTGATGGCAGGGCGGCGTGTTATCACAGCAATGGACACATATGGTAAAAAACAATGTGTTTATCAAATGTTTAAATAATAATTAGCATAATTAGTATGCTAGTAGTGATAAATACTATATAGTGGAGCTAATTTTATTGGTTAATCCTTAAATGGAAATTTGGCTAACAAATGTCTTCATATTAGTAGCAGCATGCTCATGTATGATTTATAGATTAAAAAGGCTGAAGTATAATCATTTGATATACCCAGACTTGTGCTGATATAGGGCAATGAGCTAAAGTGTGTGGATGTATGTGTATGTGTTCATGTTGCAGGTTGGCCCTAAACGGATCAGGGGGTCAGTGTTTGAATGATGCAGGTGCCAGGACTTGCCGATGGAGCTGGGGCAGTCTGAGACTCACTCCCACCCCCCTGCACCCCATCTTCCTGTCCCTCAACAAAACCATCGGAGTCCGAGTCCTGGGGAACAAACAAGTGTTCATCTCCTTCTTGGCAAGAGGCCAACAGGCCAAGTTCAGTGTGGGCACCTGCTGTGCTCAGGTAAAACTGAAGCATTGTTTCCTATCTTTAACCAAACATATTTCTTCAGAACAGAGCAGAAATAATAAACCCAGAGTGTTTGTGGTTGTGTATTTCCACAAGCACTTGGTTTATTTCTTATCATCTGGGAGAACTTCCAGCTCTGCAGTACAAACAGCAAAGCTTCCTTTTGTTCTTTTTTATGACTTCTGCAGAAGAATGAGTAGACAATGTGCCTTAAACCTCTTGTACTTATGTTCTTACTGGGCCAGTTAAAACCACTTTACAGTATACTGAATGTCTGCTTTCTTAAAAAACCTCACTTCAGCTTGATTATATTTATATTTACTGTAACAATCAATTCTGAGATGCTATTTCTTATGATGCATCATGAGACGGGTGTTGTGTTTGACATTTTACATTCGCTTTCTCTAGAAACTCTAAAATCTTGGCCCAAATAAAAGTCAAAATTAGATAAAATCCTATTTTAAAGCATGACAAAGTGCTTTACTAATGTGAGCAAAAACCTTTTTTTAGTGTGAATACAAAACACCTACTTCAAGATCATCAGTCCTGAAAGAGGAGCTGTTAGTGTCGGCAGCCAAGATCAGGATCGACCAGACTGTTCAGCATCTTCACCTGATGATGTCGTCTCACCACCAGTCACTGAAGACCACGGCCCCCCCTCGACTCCACGCAGCTGCACAAAGGATTCTGGAAAACAGTTCTGATGTAATGATGAGTGACAGTGATAGAGCCTTCATCCATAGGTGCCTTAAGGATTGCTGATGTATCTGCAATAAAGAACACTGACACAAAGGCAGCAACAAACTCTTTTTGTGCAGTGTCTGATTTTGCCAACTAGAAATGCACTTGGAGAAAGGAGACCTCTGCCAGGGCCAATAGCCTCCATCAGAATTGTAAATAAAGTGATCCAGAGCCACACCGAAATGAACGGATGCCTTCTGTGACTTTGTGCCACCTGTTCACCCAGCTGGATAGAATTTGGCAAGATAGTTCTTATGTAATCATGCTGACAGACAACAAGCGCTAAAACCATTAGCTCTACAGAGCAGCACTCACCTCAGTTAAGAAATAAATATCAAATAAATAATAAAGAAATCCTAATTAAATGATCTGATCTCACTCATTATGAAGAATAAACAAAATTCAACAGGCTTTATATGCTGTAGCACATTTTATGTTTTGGCTGCATTGTACTCACGACTCATCAGTTCTGCCTCATCTAATCCAATCAGCACAGAGCTTCAAGACTTCCTAAAGACATTAGGTTGAGCAGATGCAGGCCAAAAGACACGCACACATAACCTGACTGCTTTCTGCTCAGGTTTTCTTTACCTAAAGTGACTGCACCTTTGACCTTGATAAAAACAGCTGGTAACAGTTACCAACTATGGGCAGAAATCTGTGCCACTGTAAACCTGAATTTAAATTACTCAACTTGAACATTTGTTAAATAAAAAATTAGAATCTTGAATCTATTAGATTGAAACTGTATTTAACTTGAAACTGAGCGGAATATTTTGAAATGCAGTTGCTTAATTTTCTGAGAAATTCAACTAATTAAATTCAGCTTTCATAATTATGTGATTAGTTCACAAAACACAAACTTACCAAACTGCAATGACCCTTCAATATGAGTGGAGAACTCCATACTGCAGCTCCACCAGCAGCAACCGGATCCAGGAAATTTTGGCTTCACTTTTGCACAATAAAAGGAGGGAGGCGCGTCCTCGCTTTCTATAATGCAGATGCTGAAATACCGAGCTCCAGGGATCTCCTCTGCTATTGCTCTTCCACAATGACTCAGATGTGTGGCACAGAGACTGAATCTGAATTTCCAAAACCAAATTTGAATAGTGGAAACTGAATGTCCAGAGCGGAATTTTCTGTGAGCTTCAAAAACAATTTCAGAGCATCTGAATCCAGTTTCACAAATTTAAATTTTGTGTCTCAAATTACAATTACTGAAGTTCAGCAATTCAAATTCAGTTTCTCGTGGCACAACTTCCTGGCCATCATCAACACCCTGTTCCACGACATCAGTCAGGAAACCTCAACAACACACAGCCGCTTCACAGTTAAATAGTTACAATATGTTTTATTAATTTTCTTAGCTTCCTCCAAGGTATGTAAATATAAAAATTATTCAGAAATCATACCAAGACACACTTTCCCAACAGTAATTTCCACAACAGTGATGACAGATTTTAAGTGTTGCATTTTTCTACATGATGGACTACTTTTGGAACAATAAACTTAAAATTCTACATATGGCTCAGTGGTACAAATGACACCTTTGTTTAATTCACATAGATCAATTATATGCAACAAGTTAAAGACTACAAGAATCAATGTTAAATCTCTTGTTATGGGACGACTAATATCACCTGGATGAAATCTGCAGTAGTATGAATAGTACAAGAAAATGACAGAATGGCCAGCACTGTTGCCATGGATCCCACTCTGGCGTCGGGGGCAGGACATCTCTAAGTGGCATGGTGAAGAGTGATGAGGGCATCCAGTCTGTGCTAGCAGTCTTCCTGCCTTCAGCGCAGACGTTCATAAACATCACTTCACAGCCCAGTGAGAAACCCACCTCAAACCTAGACAAAAACACCACATTAAACAGGGTGATCCGTTCCACTGGTCAAAATGTCTCAAAAGTAGGGAAAAAATTAGTTTTGCTGTTTTTGATTTGGCAAAACCAGTGCTGTGAACACTACTGTACTCACATGGAGGGGCTTTTAGCTCCAGCCAGGAATGGAATAGTAGGGTTAAGAGTGGTGGTGCGGTCTTGTGTTCATGTGAACGTTCATCTTCATCTCGTTGTCCAGGATTTGCACAAGCTGCTGCATGGAGGGCAGGTGACCTGACTCCAGCTTCGACCACACTGGTACATCTATTAAAAAAACAACACTTCCACTGAATTCACTGCATTTTCTTCTACTGCCTCTCAACTTCATTAATATTTCAAAGATTTCTTTCTTTACATTTTTCTTTATTAACTATCTAATAGGTTATGATGTAATATATCATTTAACACTGTTTGTTTAAAAAAAAACTGCAACTAAAGAAAAAAAGCACTGTTCACCAAAACATTGCCCTCATTAGTGTTTGTAAAGTGGCAACCAAATGATATCAATCTGAAGCCAGAATCACCAGGTTCAGTTCATAAGTCCATCCTGTGGAACCAGAGACTCACCGTTTAATGTGATTTCAAATGCTCCTGTTGACATTAACTGGTTTTCAATCATATTACTGAGGAAGAACACCATCATGCAGGCATATATCTGAAAGTAGAGTGACAGAAATTTGAGTGAGATGTTCTGTATCTTTTTTAACCATCATTATTGTTTCCACGCAACAATGAGGGCAAAAGCCTGCAGAATACTGGTGGAACACTCGTGACAGGTCAACATGAAACATTGGAGTGATGGGAAGACGCTCCTGATAAGGTTTGGGCAAAGCCTGCACACTACGTGCATTTTAGTTAATACACAAATCTGGTAGTTCAATTCAGCAGTCATTTGCGTTGTAGAATATTGTACAATATGTTAGCATTTGGCATGTTTGCACAAATTACTTATATGCAAGTCAAATTTCAGCAACCACAGATAAGCCGCTATTGGAACCTAACTGATAAAGTAGCAACTACGACAATGTTTATATACACTGTTATCAGATTTTTTCTTTTCTCGTAATACAGATACCTGCCTTAAATAATGCATGTTGCTTGTGCTTTACTTGTTCAAACAAGACAGGTTTAAACATTTTTCTTCACACAGATTGGACATTTCTTCAGCAGTACTCCTGTTACCAAACACTGGTTAACCTACTGATCTGTTCCCATTTTGATGAATGAGTACATAAAATGAGTCACTTATAAACAGATTTTTGGTGTCTGTGTTACGCATGTTTCAACTTGGCTTCCCTTTCTGCACTTTGCATGGCTGTAAGGAATTGTGTGTGTGTGTGACATAAGAACACTCTTACAGAGCCGTCCTTAATGGTTGATGAGATTAGCGTAGTAAGATTACGCACTACAAAATGAAAGTCGCTGGTGCAGACAGTGAAACCGGATGCCTTTTCTCAAGGGTTCTGATTTATTGATAGAAGTCACGACAGAAAGAATTTATTATTACCCAAAACAATTCCACAAATAGACCTATTGCAGGTTTAGCACATACTGCTGGAGACCCTGAGAATCCCTGTTCTCATTCTGATACTGCTTAGGTAATATTTTACAAAAAGCACATTTATTATCAAAACATTGCCAAATGTTGACTAAACCTTTATCTAGTCTGTACACAAATGAAAGGTTTTCTGCTTTTCTGTTTGCCACAAAACATTACTTTGGAGCCTCTGTTTTTTGTTAAAACACAGGAAAACCCGTTAATGAAGGAGTGTATTGGTGTATTTGCAAAATTTGATGTCTGAAGTCAACCGCCTTTCTCTCTCCGAGTCTTTGGCAGGTTTGTAACCCTGGGAATAGCAGATCCAAGCCAAACAATACCTAACAACACATCCTTAAGCCCATGAATAAGCACCTAATGAAATCCTGTGGGTTTAACTTGTTCTTGGCAGTGTGTACTTGTGTACACACATGAATGTGTTAGAAACACAATCAAAGTACAGCCCACCTCCATTTCTATATTCTACCCATGCCTTTGTGTGATATCTGGGATAACCTGCTAAAACAAATGTGCAGCAGCAGCAGCATACAGACAACCTGACTACACCCTTTAGCACACTGTTACACATGAACATTACAGTGGAAACTCTCCTGCTGGATCAAAGCTTTAAAACCTTCTTTTATTTCTGTAAACCTTACCTTATTTCCCTGGCCCCACTCCCAGATGCCTGGGGCTTGCATACCAAAGAGGGCGAAAGGGTCCCTGCCGATAATAATCAGCCCAATCACCAGCAGTTTGAACATAGACAGGAAGGAAGCAATGTGTCTGAAGACAGAAAACAAAAAAATGGCTTTTGAAATAGTTCCTGGATGTGGCAAAATGAAGCAGACAAGAGACGCATAAATGATCAAGATAGAGTTAAATTGTGCATACAGTTTGTCTAGGTTAACATGTAATGCTTGGGTACTGAAATATGCATTTTAAAATTAGATTTAAAAAATAAATCATATTTTCTCATGTAAAACGTTCTAATAAAATTAATCTTCATCTTACCATTTATTTTTTAAAATATGACCAACAGGGCCTGCATCCTATTCACTCGTGTGTTTTTCTCCCATTTAAAATGTAACATGTGGAAAAGGTTGAGCTGCAACCCATCGGTGGATTACTGGTCCAGTGACTGAGCAAGAGATAGACATCTCAAGAATTTTACTACAGCGCTTACTGAAGAATTTGAAACCCAGGGTGTGACACTGTCTCCTGCCTTTAACGGGGCAAATCTCTGGTGTCTTCATTAAGAGTTCACCAGATGAGGACCTCAGAGTCTCCGTAATGCCACTCCTTTACCTACACTTGGGACTGCTGCACAAACCCAACCTCACACTGAGACTCACTCAGTGATGCAAATATAGCCCAATGCCCAGGAGAATGAGGATTAACAATCTGACTGACGTTATTAGATAAAAATGAGACAATCAGAATCCAAATTACCGTCAACAGTGCGCAAAACAGAAATAGTTACAGGACAATTCCAGACTGGGCTGACAAATACACTGAAGAATAATATTTAATAGCTATATACTAGTCCTCAGACTGCAACAAATTCTGCTTTTTATTATCAGTCATTGTGTCATTTGTCTCTAGAATTGCCATCACCGCTTCTCATAACCCAAGGTAACATCAAGCAAAAGTCCTAAACCCACAGACACTTAAGACATGACAGAAGCTGCATTCAGCAACCTTTATGAAATGTATAAGTATTATTTAAACAGTTGCTGATTAATACAACGGTAAAGGTGAAACTTGCTGCAGCACTACTGTTGTACAGGGGCATACCTAATAAACTGGCAACTGAGTGTACATCAATGTAATCATACTGGTAAATTCCCCAATAAAGGAAACCAGATCAAAATGTGAAAAGAAATTAAGTGGTAGCTCAAATATTGAAGTTTAATTCATGTAAATATTTATTATAATATTGCACACTAAATACCATGATGCACATTTGACCCAAACTTTGCCTCTTTTAAGGGCAAACAGTTTAATCTATGTCTGCTAAACCTTTAACTACCAATGACCAGAGGGCAGAAAAGCCTGTGGATGAGAATTCCACTTCTTTGGTCAGATCACAGCTAATCCCAGAGAGATTTCAGGCTGCTTTAATAAAGCTGGACATAATCCACTTGTAACAAGGCAGACAATCTCTGCCGCTTACCGATAGAGGGGTATAGGAAGATAGTTCTCCCCTTCAATGCGGATGTCGGGGTACCGCTGGTACAAGGCCTGCGTGTACTCCTCAAACACCCGCTTGTACCCTCAGGAAATGCTGTGTGAGGACAAGCACAATGTTAGGAAGACATACACAGTGTACAGTCACAAAAGCACAGCGATCGACAACACGGCCTTGAGATCTGAATTCCAAACTTATCTGTAGACCACTTGTTCAAAGGTGTGAAATTCCGTTTAACAGCAGCAAATTCAATACCGTTTACTCCAACAAACACATGCCTGTTTGTGTTATATATTTTGCTTCAGAGAAAAGCAAACTTACATGACACATGTCCTGTTATTGCTTATTTCAGTTATAATTACTGGTTCATGACACAGCACAACAATAAGACAACACTATTTGCAAAACACATTAAAGATGAACACCTGATCTGGTCGACAGTTCAAGCAGCTATGTTGGTATTTGCTTCAATAGACCAGACTGAGCTCCGCTTCAAGTTTGTCCAGTTTCTTTACATCTACAGCTGCTTTTATCTTGATCTAACAGTCAACACATGCAAATACACAGAACTTTATGCCTGCGGTAACAGCAGAGGCATGTCCTTAGCTTTTCCTGTAACCAAATAATTGTAAACAAAAAAGGCTTACAGTTTACAATGCAATGAGGCAGAATATTTAGGATGATTACAGTCAAAATATAGTATTACTTCCAGAGTTTAGGCTGTCTGTGTTTGATTATGTTTAAAAGTAGAGTTTTTTATACAAAATTAAGAAATTATCTCTTCTGCAATCACGCTATGGGCTATCAACTTTAAATTATAACCCTCAGGAATGAAAGCAAGTCATTATGATGCATTCATATCATTTCATCTTATAACATGGGGGCTGCAATCCCTGTCTGGCAGGTGGGAAACTGCAATGTCTGAGGTGAGTTGGGTCATTTTAAGCCATTTTCAACTGGTAAAATAAACTGGACTGAGTTTATTGTAGGACACAAAGCAGATAAGATAACACAGATATAAGGACAATTGCCGTTTGGCATGACAGAAGACTTAACTACAAAACCAGAGGCAAAGTCTTTAAAACAGCATGAGTAAAACACTTTGCTGGGATCTGAAACAATCCGCTGATTCGTACGATACAAAGAACACGTTAATCTAATTTACGGACGCTCCTGCAGGCTTTAACATCATCCGCATGTTTGACAGCGGAAGTGAGGCCATGTTTCGACGAAATGTTTACGAAAACTGGCAAATACCAAGAACTTCCAGGAAATGTTTTCTGTCTATGTGTTTTGACGACAGTTTATTACATTTCCTGATTAATTAATAAGAGTTTCTTCCCCCGAGATATGGTAACGCACACTGACCCACTGTTAGCTAGCTTGTATCGATTTTCGGCCTACGACGCTGTTAGCCGGGGAGTTAAGCGTGCAATGACTCGCCAGATTTTTTTCGCCCATTTGCCTACCAAATCTGAAACTTGAGCAGGGGTCCCGTCGCAAACTGCATCTTCATCTTCTTCACGCCGCTGCTGTCACCAGACGTGGCGCAGCACAGCGAGAAAACCCCCAAGGCGAGGAGCGAAAACCGAAGCCACTTCATCGCCATCCGTTCCGGGGTTAGTTCCTTCGCTCGTCGGTCGCAGAGAGGCAGGTTAATCTGTACATGTCCTCACTGGTTGGTCCCTCCTTTTCCTCTCGCTTCTGTCTGAGATTTGAAACACCGTCGCCGCCGCCTTTAGCGCCCCCTAGCAGCGTGGATGTTCAACTAAAGAACAGCACATACTATGAATATTTAGACATTCTTTTTAAAACACGCTCACTTGTGATCAACAGATAATTAGCTAACTCGGTGTTAAGTTTTAAATACCATATTTGCTGCTAGTTTTGTTCGTGCAAAATGCTGTATCAGAAGTGAACAATAATGGATTGAAAACATACTATGAGAGTTTAGATTAGGGGTTGTTTACTCTAAAACAAACCTTGGCAGGAGTTATTATGAATAGGCAGAAATATGTGCAACTAGAAGCTGAATTTGAACCACATAATTTGGATTTGCATGGTTCAAACTGCATTATGTGCTATAGTGTATTGGCACAGCAAGATTACTCAAATTGAATAACTGTATTTCAAAATTACATTTTAGTCACATAGCACGGCAATGAATTTACTAGACTGAAACTGAATTTGTATCACATAATACATGTTACTCAACTTTAATAATTGTATTTGTAAAACTGAGCATTGACAACCTGCACTTAATTGTTCTTCTTAGATGACCCGACTGTCAAAGTAACTTGAATTTGACTTACAGGAGAAGAACCTCATTGCAATTATTCAAATTGAGGATTTCAGCCTTAGTTTCTAGTGGCAAATATTCTGCCCATAGCCAAATCAAATATTCATACATGTGCCCAACTGCCCCCAAAACAAATGCTGGACATTAAAATTGTAGCGTACCAGTGACAAAATAACATTTTCATCAAGAGACCTTTAAAATCTGACGATGACAGTATTTTCAGCTCTACATCATGAACCCTTTCAATACTTAATGACATTCTTTTTAAATAGCTGGGAAATGCAATCACCCCATGTTCTGTTGGTTTACAACTGAAAAGCTTATTATAGAGCTTACCTCTACAATTCTTTGTGGCAGATGTATTCACCATCCAACTTGAACTTGAAATTTACTCCTCATGATTAGTTCTGTTAGACGAGTAGTTTGTCTGCATTACAGATGGAAGTCTTTGTTCTTCCATCTGTAGTGCAGGCAAGAGATTGTCTTGCATTCTTAGTTGTGACATAAAGTCAGATCCATAAAGTGCCTACTCAGCTTTAATGCCATACAAGACCAATGACATTTATTATAGTGTTAAAATACATTTTATTTAATAACAGACTGATCACAACAATAAAACCGAAGAAACAGACTCAAAACAGACAAGACTTTCAATAAATGGTTTGCTCTTCTGGGTGGGTTTTTGGGCTTGTTTCAGTGGTTCAGTCTCGCCATTCGCTCCTGATCCACAGCAGACTGCAAAGCCAGAACTGTGTCTGTGGATGACAAAAAAGACTAAATGTATTTAAAGTGCACTCAGAGATTCTGGTTCTTCACATCTAGTAGGGTAGGTGTCTATATGCAACTCCATGTTTCTTTTAGTAAGCAATCACCAACAGTTCCATTATCTAGTGTGGATGAAGCTGTTTAATACCCAACAACAAGCTAAAAATGCTAAATTAGATTAAGTGTACTACTTATCGTTGAATAAAGTGGTAGTTTGTACAAACCCAGTAACTTCCTGGAGTGATCCATCAGGTCAGGAAGCCCCGCCTCAATGTTGTACGAGATTTGGTCCATTGCATTTACAAGCTCACCTGCCCTCTTGGGAGCAAAAGTTCAAAAATATGTGAGAATTTACCAAACCATTTCAAAATGACAACATGACTCATATGCTGGAGAGGAGGGCAGAGTTCAGAAAGCTTTACCTTGAGCTCTGCATAAACTTTCTCCTCCAGCTCTGCCACCTGAGATATGGCATCATACACACTGGTGTCCACAACAGATTCCTACACCACACAAAGTAATAAAGCAAGTTTTAACAATTATATACAGGGTAGATTGCCCAGTATTGATGATTGTGGACTTATCCTGTGCAAGCTAACCTCCTCTGACGAGCTATTTATTGGCTCCTGTGCCTTCGGAGCTTTGCTCGGTTTGGAGTTGCCATTCAGTTCCTTAACTCTGCCAAGGAGTGGAAAATATTTCAAGTTTTATTGTCACAGACATGACATTCATTTCATAATAAAAAGTCAGCATTTTACAAAAAGACAAAATATTTGCCCTCAAGTTAAAGCTTCATGTGTACCTGTCAGCGTAACGTAGTGTGTTCATTGTATATTCACATGAAGCCATGCCTGGAGACACCATAGCAATCTATGCAACAAGAAGGGAAAATTTGCATGGTATTTAAACACATGTACAGACATCCGAGTTTGTGCTTGGTATACTTTAGCATCATCCACTATAATGTAATTACACCACAATACACCATATGCCAGACTGAGAGTAGTGAAATTTGGTGTTTTAACATACCATGCAGGTCCTGGACTTCTCTCCAATGAAGGAATCCCTGAGCACTTTGGTCAAAGTGCTCATCCGGAAAGGGATGTGATCACTGTTCATTCCCAATGAACGAATACATTCCTATAGGACATAAGAGTGGACACATGGGTGTGTTAGGTGTGATTTTAACATACTCAAGGCTTAAAGCAAAGAAAATAGGTCTGCACAATCTAAATCCTGATTTTTGGGCTACAAGACCGGAAAAATAAAGGCGTTAGCACGTATCACAATCCATTTCATCGCGACAAGAACACCACATCGAATTGTTTCTAAATGTGAATCTTCATACAAATTTAAAAGGCATAAAAATACATCACATATTCACCGTTTCTCAGTTGGAGAACATGGCTTGATAACTGCATCCAAGTCCAAGCACAACTACCAAAGCCGCAAAGGATATTCAGTCTTATCTTTCAAACTTTTCAACATTCATGCCTCCTAAACAGTGTATGCCACATAACAGGTCTAGTGCTGTCAAAGGATTGCCTAATTAGTACAAAAGACCGTGACAAAGATATGAAAACAAAACAAACAATTCTTTAATTGCAGTGCTTTTTAAAAGTAGCATTGTCATATGTATTATTGAACTGACACTTTTAAATAAAAGGCTTATTAGTGAAAACATGTGGACTTGTAATCATCCTTTTTTGAATCTAAAATGGCCCCATACCAGAATTCTGGCAGTTTTAGAGAACTTGAAACCATTCAATCCCTGCAGATGCTGTACATACACATTTAATACAGTACTGACAATGTCAAAAGAGGAAGATTTAACCTTTTTGAGCATTCTCCTTTACAGATTCGATTCAGAGAGCTACAACTACGTTCTCTGCACACTAGCTTAGGTGCCAGAGAGAAAACTGACTATTTGCGTCTTTGCAGCCCCTGCTAGCTATTTATCGATTGTCTGCATGCCTCCACATCAGCCACAGTTTACCTTGAGAGCCAGGAGGCTGCGGTTGATCTCGGCTGTCTCCACCAAAGTGCTGCGGTCATTGCTGCTGACATCTGTGCCGCGTTCATTGCCAGCCAAATCGACCAATGAAAATTTGCCGTATAGCGTGGAAGCGCGGTCATTGCGCCGTAGCACAATCTGGAGGATTGCATGAGAGCGAGACGAGTTGGCATTTGCTGAGGTCTGACCTGATGTCCTGGAGAGACAGTAAAAAAAACAGAAAATAAGAACCAGAAACAGAAAAAAGAAACTAAAATAGGAAAAACAATAGTCCGATTTCTAAATGCTCTAATACATGGCATGTCTTCCTAAATGCCAACAGTGTTAAACATAGATACTTTTTGTTAAGCAAGAAACACTTGAAATGTTTCAGTGACACCAAGGAAGCATTTTCGGATTTTAGCTTTCCATGATTTGTTAAAATAACTAATGATTACCGGTAATACATTTTAGTGTTCTTTCAAGCATGTTGTTTAAAGAGAGCAAATAAAACGCAAACTTTAGAGAGGCATGTACAATGACACTGCAGCTCATAAGTACCTGCATGAACTGCCCATCTCGATCATCTTGATGACTTCTTCTGCAGCAGACACGTAGACCTCCTCCAAGCCCACCACCTGAACCTGCTGTCGGTCATCCTCCAAGACACGGAGCTTGGCCTTCTTATTCAGCAGGTCATATACCTAAATCGAAAGTTTATTTTATTATTAGGGTAACTTGAATGACCAGACTATTCAATCAAATGTTTCCCAAATGTATTCACAGAGAAGAGTTCTTTCTTACCTTGCCATTGTAAATCTCAAAGAAGCTGACGTATGCAGACAGTTCCAGATGAGCATACCTCCTGTGGTTGAGGTAGGAGAAAACATCCTGGGCTACAAGGAAAAGACTCAGAAATTAATCCAAAAGTTGTTGTCAAGTAAAAGGCTAGTTCAATAGATCCAACATGTTCTGTGGCTTAAAAGTTACAACAATAGGTCTCATAATTGAACAAATATAAATTGTGCAGATAAAACAAACTGAAAAATTGCTTTTGATTGATTCCCACTTAGGCAACTGGGGATGATTGCGGTTGTACCTGCAAAGGCATAGATTCCCTTAGCGCTGTTCTGCTGCCGCCCTGTGAAGTCACCTCCCATTGTCTAGAAAGAAAAGTGCATAAATAAATTCTACATTTGGAAAATTCTGCTTCACAACAACCCAGTCCCTTAAAGTGAGCAGATACCTACATGAGTCTTACCACTTCCAGTCTGGCCATAGGCAAAACATGTGGCCATTGCACCTTCGAAAATGGACTGCACCAAAGGTTTGGCTGTGAACCTAAAGAAAAAAAAACACATCTTGCATCAATTGAAGTGTCTGTAAAAATAAGAGAGGAATGACAACATGTATTTAAAATATACTTTGAGCTTCCAACTCTGAACTGAACAATATTCCAGAGGTAATAGTGAAAACTCTCCTATACACAACATTATTAGGTGCTTGTGAGAAATAAGGAACAAAACAACACTACAGGGTGACTGTTAGGGAGCTTAAAGCTATATTCTAAAGGAATTATGTGGCCCTAGAAGAAAATCTGAGTAAGAAATCTAATCAAGCTTGTAAACACTTCATGTTATTGAGAAAACCTACAATCAGACCTACTATTTTCCAAATAAAAAAAGAGAAATGTGGAAATTACTTGTAAACCAAGTCATTGGTGGCGGTCTCATCAAAGGAGTAGTCAAAGTGGAAGACTTGGTTGTCCAAGTACTTGGTGAGGTCCACCTTGTGTTTGGGTTCATGGACCAGTAATGCACCTTTCCCAGGTATAGTCACCACATCTATCTCCTTCCTATTAACCTCTGAAATACACAAAATATCACAGTTGGTGTAATAAAACAGCAATGGCTAGTATTTTTTCATGAATTACCCTATTATAATTAGGTGATACTGTCTCGTGTACGTCCACATCATTCCTACCCTACCTTGCTTGTTAAGGGGGCGTTTACGAACACACACACAAATCCTATGAGGCTCAATCTGTAAAGACAGGAGATGTGTAAAACAGGGAGTGAGCAACAAACTGCACAACCAGCACACCGCTTCATACCTGGCACAAGTTCATGAGTCTGAACTTACCAGGTCACTTGCTGATACGGGGGTTATTTCCAAGGTCTCTCTGAAATCCTGGATCATCTCATAGAACTTCTGGTTTGGTCGAGAAGCCTCTCCAAACTAAAAGGAAAAATAAACAAAAAGAATGTAAATAAAATTTGAGAAGCAACTTTGTTTGTGACTAAAAGAAGGAAAAGACAAATACAGCAGAATTGATAATTAAACGATCACCTTTCCCCTCTTGGTCTGCATCTCGGGGGGCTTCACAACACAAGACAGCCTTTTGTTGCCTTTGTTGATTTCCTGGGGAGCCACAGATTTCCTTCTACCTGAAGTGAGAAGAAATATGTACACTTTTATGCTCAATAGATCAAAACATTAGATGTTAATACACATATTATACGATATGTCTATAGATCCAAGAAACCCAGTGGATCCATGCAATATGCTGATGTAAATTTGGTTACTGACCTTTGGTTAAAGATGAAGGTACTCTCTCAGGCTCATCATTTTCTTTTATGCCGTCACGGACAATCGGCAACAATGGTGCTAATCTGGTATCATTCTTTCTACGCTGCTGATTAGGAATGGCTGGATAAGAAAAGAAATTGTAAGGAGTTTATAAAAATGACACTTATTTCAAGAATACTAAACAAAATTAAGTACTAGAAAGATTACATCAAACATATAAAACACCTTAATATTGACTCAGATATTTTAATATTATCAATGCCAATGGGCAGGACTCATTTACCTGTCACTAAGAACAATAATACAATGTTAAAATTTAAAAAAAAAGGCTTTCTATTTCAAATGTGTTACCAAAAGATTATTACCAACCAGAGTTTGTGAGGACTGATGCTGTGGGGAGATCAGGATCAGGCCTTGCCATTGCAGACTCTGTGGTCGGGACCGGCACTGAAACAGGGGCAGGGACCTGGAACAAGCACGTCTGCCGGGCCTGAGACCGTGTGGCAACTGAAAGTAAGAGAAACCCAAGTCAAACAGCTGCAACATGAGTGTCTGTGTTGTAAAGTGAGCATTGTTATGTATTTCTAACATTAATCTTTCTGGTACTAAATCTGATTTAAACCTTGGTACAGCCACTGTGCAAGGCACTAGTCTGCCAAATCACAGTGCCAAAGATAAAACAAACATAGCAGAGCAGTGAATTGGACTGATTAAGACCAGTGTAGTCAAGTTAAAGCTCAAACACTGCAGGAAATTAAATATTTGATTACATTTGACAATAAAAATAAACCTGACAGGCCGTTTCAGTTAGTTTCAAGAAAAAATAAAAGGAGTGCATTATCTGCGCAGGGTCCATTGTCTCTTAAATGAATAAAACATTCCAGCACAAATGTGGTATCTAATTTACCAGTGATGATACTCAGCACTCCTTTCGTCTTTCCTTTCTCGCACTGAGACATTTATCTTCCCAGCCAGTGTTTAGGAATTAATAGAACACAGACTGTGTTGCATGCCCAGAATAACCCAACGCCCAAATGTGATGATTTGCACCCCTGTGTCTTATCTACGCAGATGATTTTGTGAGTATAATCAAGTCTAAGCAAACATTCAAGTCTCACACGATTGTGATCATTTGCACTTGCACCCTGATCCCTTTAACAAAAGCATGCCTTGCCGACCTGACTCTTCAGCCTTTGCAGCCGCAGTAGACTGAGTGGAGGCTTTTGGAGGAAATTAAATATTAGAAAATTATAATGAACATAGCAAACTGAAACAACAACAGTCCACTAATGCACTTACAGGAGACAGGGGCAGGAATCCTGGATGAACGCAGTCGCCCCTCATACTTCTACAGAAGAGAAAAACAGAAAGAAAATAAGAAATAGCTTAATCGATCAGTCATTCAGGTGCTTCATGAGATGCCAGGTGTAGTGTGTGATGTTATTACAGCATCACTGTGCATACATCTACATCACATCAGTTTAAAGCTTTATGTTTTCCAATCAAAGGATGAGTAAAACTTACATATTTTTTATTATTTACCTGGTATATTATAGCAGAAAGGCAATGTAATACTTGCTAACATTCAATTTTAATAAACATCCATTTCTTGTTTACTGAGAACATGAGTAAACCTGATGTTGTAAGAGAGACTAAACAAGGAAACAGCTCCGACAGGACGGTCTGTTAATGACAGAGATTGAAAAACTGAAAGTACCCATTGACACTGACAGCAAGGTGCCTCATTTCCTTGTCCAGTGAAAATATGAGGTAACACTCACCTTGTCTGCAGCAGGTGTGGGTGAGCCAGTAGCCATGTTGGTGACAGCATTTATATGGTCCAAGAGCTCTGGATTGAGTGTACACAACTCACTCACTTCAACCTAAAAACGCAAACACACCCAGTCAAGATGAGAAATGCAGCACTCTTAACTCAGCTCAAATGGCAACTCGCTTAAAACCTCATTAATTATAACGGATAATTCAAACACTTGTCATAATGGACGTTAAAAGACAGCTAGTTTGTATTATCACAAATGCTAAAAACGTCTTTTCTGTGTTTATGAACTTACTCACCTCTTTTCCTCGGCAGTTTTTCCTCTCATGCCATTCTACCATAACCGTGGACTTGACGGCATCAACGGATTTCACTGTGGCTAAATGCACACGACCTGGTTCACACACAAACAAACAGCAAAGTCAAGCTGACCGCGTACAGTTATTGTTTGGAAAGTTAAAAAACAGAATAAAAAGCAAAATTAACTCACCATCACTGCGACTTATGTGTACCGATAGTCCAACAAGAAGTCTGGACAGGCCACTCTCCATTTTAGCTTTTCTCACCGCTGCACAGAAGAAATCAAAACCCAAGCAACGTTAGCGGATTAACAAGCTAACTCGCCTGCTAGCAAATATACTGAGGCCGTTATAAAAAATATCCGCCTTTCGTCGATAAATAGACTCATATAGAATCAAACTGCCATCGTACAAGTTGGTTTTGTTTGTTTACTACTCTCTTCTGCCAATGACTACAGGTAAAAATCAAACTTACCAACGTGCCAAACTCAACAGCGCCCAAGATTTAAACTGGCGTTATTTCCGAGTGTCTATGAATCTGATTGGTCCTCGTCTTATGACGTACAGCGTTCTTCTTCTACGACTTCATGTCGAAAATACAAACTGAACTCATACCGCCACCGTCTGGATCAGTCAGGAACAACAGTAAATTGACAGTCACGAGCAGCCTCGGTGAAGTTGTGTGAAGGTCCGTCAGAAATAACTTTAAGATGGCATTTTGTGTTACCACAACACTGCATTTCAGAGAGAAGGATATTCTCACGTTAGTACACCATTTTAATGTCATCATCACCATTTTGCAAAATGCAAAAGCAGTAATTACATTTTCTACAGCAAATTTGATCACCTATGACAAGGTTATTTATTTCTCATGCTTAAGATACAGCAGAAATTCAGAAAATAATGAAATAATGCCCATTTACCAAAATGACCATGTTTTCCATTTTAATCTCTCTCTCTCTCTCTCTCTCTCTCTCTCTCTCTCTCTCTCTCTCTCTCTCTCTCTCTCTCTCATTTTATACACATAAATACAATTGCAGATTTATAATCATTTCACAAATATTTCCTTTATTATTTAATTAGACACACTTACTGAAAACAGAAAAAGAGGTTTTGGGTCAGTAATGTAATTGCATAGATTTGTTTGTTAAATAACAGAGATTTTGTATAATTATAGAATTTCGCATGACAAAGATGTGGAATGAATGTGTTTTTATCAGTTTTCATCAGGGAATTTCATTAGTTTTATATTGCACATACAAATATCCTTCATTAACATTAAAGAACCAAGAAAATTAAAATGCTCTCATGTAAAATTAAGACCAGGTTTCCTTTCTTTCTTTCTTTTTCTTTCTTTCTTTCTTTCTTCTTTTCCAATATATGGTGGATTTAGTGGTATATTTGTTCAACATGACACTGATTGCGACTATATTGTGAACAGACACACTCCTCTCCCTTCTGTTAACTTGTCTCATGCCTCAAGTAGGCATCCAAACCATGGATGTGACAGGCCTGGCAGCTGCTATGATTTCAGTAGGACAGAGGTTTCTGGCTGATTTATCAATATCATAATATGAGAATACTGTTGACACCACAGGCTCCTTCCAGTATTACATATTCAGATCTGTCAGTCTGTGGCTTCAGACTTCTGATCATACCAGATATTTATTCCCATTTTCCACTAAATGCTGATCCATTTAGCCTACTGCATTTCATCCGTGTGACCACAGGATTCCTGTGTTTGTCCACATGCTCCGTCTCTTCCCACACCCACTGCAAACCAGGCACAACAGTTCAGTCCCCCATGACATCAACAATCAGGGACAGCTGGAGAATGACCCATAATGCAGTTCAGGCTTGCCGTCAGCGTGGGAGGCTTCCCATTTTTCCTCTTTTCTTTTTGCCCCCCAGCCTCCTCTCGACGTGCCCACACCCTCTCAGCCTCCAAACCTCCCAACTATACACAAGCTCAACTTATGTATACACATTCCCTGCAAGCAAACGCTGACACATGACAAATCAAAGGTCTAATAAACAGCTTGCGCTGAACAATTTCCCCCCCACCGCCAAAGGATGAAAAATAAACAAATCCCTGTCGGTTGGCTGTCCAGGCCATTTGGTAGGTCTGTCTGTCGATGACTGGGTGGCCCAGGGCTGCTTGGTGTGAGGCCTGGGATGGAGCCACAACTGTTTCCTGTGGGCAGCCCAACCCCCAGAACCTCTCCACAACTGGCTTAGTGGGTGGTATTCCCCTCCTCCTTCTTTTCCTCTCATCCCCCAAACTCCAACACCCTCCTCCCCTCTCTCCCTCAAACCCTCCTCCCCCATTCGGTGCTCTCTACTCCAAGCACTCCTCGTCCCCCCTTTTCCTCCCCTCAGTCAGTCAGTCCATCCATTCTCACAGCATTAGTCCCGAGCTCAACACTTCCCCAGTTGCCTTGAGTGGATTGAGTAAGCTCCAAAAAATGTTAAACTTCTGTCTACTGCATTAAAAAAAAGAAAGAAAAAAGTCTTGCCTGTGTGTTTACTTGGTCCTGTCTGCATTTTTTGTCCACCTTTGTCAGCTCTATAATGACACATACTGACATTTTTTAAATACCACAATGGCACTCAGCAGACTCCCATTAATAACTTCAACCTATCAAATACTGTCATGAGGAGTGACTTATTACATTCACAGAAAGCTCTGGATCATTTCAAACGACATATAAAAATCACAGATTTTCTCAGGTGTTATCAAATTTATATCCTTTCCAAGTTTCTAGTAAAGTGTATTCCTCTTTCATATATCCTTTTGAAATCACATCCAATTGAATCTGGAAGCAAAAAAAAAATCAAACCTCCTGTTTTGAATTACAGACAACAAAGTGAAACATGAAATACAACGATAGCTTTATTGGTTTCGAGTCAATCATTTAAGTGTTTCCATGTGCATATCTGTCTCAAATCTGAGCAGAGTTCTGGTGCTCTTTATCTCAGCACAGACTCTTACACAAAGGCAAGGTCTATAAACAAAATATTGTTCGTGTTCTGAATATCAGTTAACCAAAAATCAACTGATCCAATCCCCTAAGATCATGTTAAAAATGCAAATGTATTCATGTGTGCTGCATTCTTGTGTTTCAGTCATTGGTGGGAAGTTACTCAGTACTTTTTCCCAAGTACTCTACTCAAGTTCAGTTTTGACGTGCTTGTACTTTACTTGATATATTGTACTTTCTACATCACTGTATTTATTTGACAGATTTAATTACTTTTAATATGAACATTTTTCACAATGGATGACATAACAAGCTTTAAACCAGTGGTTTCCAACTTTTTGGGTTCTGACGTCTTACAAAAAGCAACATGTAGTCGAAGTCACATTTCAGATGTCTATAAGATGATAGCAGCGCCACCAAATTGTTATGGTTTCTCTAAACTCACATGGGTTCATTTCAATAAATATTCAAATGATCCAATATGTCGCCAAAAATCAAAGATGAGAAAAAAGACAGTTTGAAAACAGACTTCTTTTCTCGTCCAGTAATCGTTTCACAAGGCTTTCGATTTATCTGCTGTCCTTTTGTACAACACTATTTAAAAAGTGGTTCAGCGGCTTCAACAGTAACATGCTGCTAACAGACTGATGCTTCAGTGTTATTAATGTAATGATGTCTTATATCAGTCAGAGGGACCAAACTAGTACTTTCACTTTATAACTACATATTGATTCCAACATTATTGTACTTTTACTGAAGTAGGATTTTTCATGCAAGACTTTTATTTGTTTTACTGCTTTATACTTTTGTAATTTGTATAAGTTGCTGAGAGTCTGTAGTCTTGGGGACACTGAGATTTTATATTTCACATGGAGAACTTCTTAACATGGTGCACATCTTTCCAACAATAACACTGTCACTACACAGATAGTTTCGTCACACATTGTTACTTCATGTTCTTTAAAGAATTCAAATGTGGCTCCAGCAGATTGGAAACTAGTCGCTTGAGTGCAAGTCTTCTCATTTAAACATACACTAAGTCTCCATGGTCACTGCGCAGCCATGCTGTGTGAAGAGTGCAGTCATGGAAAAGCAGCAGCAGCAGCAGCATTGTGAGGTGCTGGTTTCTCATTCTGGATGGCTGGTAGCGGTGTTGGTTTGATTTGAGGAAGGAGGGCGTCTTGTATCTGTTGGCCTCGAGTCTGTTTAACTGCTCCCCTTTTTTCCATCTGTCCAAAAGCATATTTTCTCAGTGTAAAGAAAATTGGCAGAGGCCAGAGCTCTGTTCCCCCTATACAGACTAAATAAACACACATGCATACAGTACGTGAGCTGAGCACACTTACAAACCACCCAGGAAGGCTGACAGACGAGGAGAGGAGCAGCGAAAGGAACAAAGAAGAAGAAAAGGAGAAAGTGAAGAGGAGCGCTGAACTGTTGGATTCTGGGTCTTTCTTTTTATGGTGTCAATGGGAGTAAATATTTTCTAATCCTTTGCCAAAACTGGCATGAATATGCAAATGTTCTGATCTTTAGAGTGATATTTTGGGTCTCTTTTTACAGGGTGAAGTCAAAGTATGTCATTTTGCCAAACACACCGGAGACTTATAATGAAGCTGGGGGAAAAAAAGATTCTCATTCAATTTCTATGGTGTTTTATCAAATGGTTTGCATCTTTAAAGAAAAGCTGATGTCTCATCTCTGTAATATTAAGATATCTTCTCAGTCTAACCCAAGTATTTGGGATCTGTGTTGCATTATACAATCTGTCCAGCAGAGGGCAGTACAGCTACAAACACATATAGCAACACGCAGCCCGTTAAAACTAACTGTGGTCCTGCATGTAGGAGCACCAACAAGACTCATGAGCCAATATTAGAACACAGCGTTTCCATTTCAAGTGCCCTTTTCTATAGTATGAGTCTGATTTATTGTTTCATAGCTGAACTTAGTGTGCCTCCGGTGCAGCTACAGCAGGAATTTCAAACTCCTCCGGCCAAGGAGCTAAACTGAGTAAATACTGAGTGAGGCTGGAACATTCACTCATTAAAGCATATTAGTATTCTTGGCATGTGGGGATCCACCGAAACATGCCAATGACCCATTTTGGTTGCCGGCCCATCATTTTAGAAAGGCTGCCATATAGACTAAGCTCACTCTTCAACCACATCATTTCAAGCTTCGGAATACTTGAGTAAACAGTTTATTCACCTTTGAGCTCTGCCCCACTGACGCGGCCCTGTGCCATCGACCACCTTAAGTTTTCCCAGCTGGCAAATTGATTTGTTTCTCTTCAACTATAATTTTGTTTATTTGTTTCATCTCTGTAGTAAAGAGTTGGTCAGAGTGGAACACACAGTTGCAGTAACACTTCAGGAGCAGCTTGTCTGTGTACAGATTGGTCTTATCTACAGTAACACAACATCAGTCTACTAATCAGTTTAACTGGTTTCATACTGAAAGACTGTTGACATTTCAGTAATAGAATCATTACAGTGGGAAAGAGAACTAAGTTTTGTTAATGGTTTGTTTGTGCATATACTAGGCTGGTTAACTCTGCAGTATCAAGTAGAAACGGTGCATTCAGTGAATTAAATGCTCTATTAAATAAAAGTGAAGTGTCACAGTGGTGCTAAACTCATTTACTCAAACTCCGTATTTACAGGTGCTACATGTCCAGTAACTATTTTATTTTGGATGTTCAGGTACTGATAACTAGCTAGCCATGTCCCATCTAGTCCTGTCTCATGTCTCCCTACCTGACATATCAATGTTGTGACGGTCAACAGTATCATTCGGGTGTCTCATCCTGCAGACGGGCTCTAGCTCCACCATCTTGGACTGCAGCTGCCGATGTTAGTCCTTGTTCTGCTCCCCAGAAGATGCTCTGTGAGCTGGAGGGCCACTCTAACACTAACCTGCAGCAGGTAAGGAACTGGTCCATGTGCCGCAACGCAAAGTTCACTGAAGCTGCAGAACAGAATAAGGACACTCAACCTGTTATGAGATTCACAACTGCTGTCCAAGATGGTGGAGGTGGAGCTGGGGTCTGTCTGCGAGACAAGACATTCACTGGAGAGACAGCAGAATGACACTGAGGTCCACTATTACAACCTGGCCCCCCTGTTGGTGGGGAAACATGATAAAGGATGGGCCGGAGCTATAGCCGGTGAGCAGCACCTGATTGTTTAAAATCAGTCTGACTCACCAGATGTAGAATGTAGGTGTGAGTCTGCTATTGACTGCCACTGTCAATTGGTTTTCTCCTCTTCTTCCACTTTCTGTGTGTTTTGGTTTTCAAAATCCCCTTCACTACAGGAAACAACAACAACCTCCGAGGAGCAACCTGCCACACTGAAAATTCTAAGTTTTTTAGAGTGAGGCAGCTCAGTTATTTATTTTTTTCTTTTCATTCTTAATTTTATTCCCAGTTCTTGCCTCTTTGCATGCAAATGTTCCACCAAAACAATTCCACCCATCACTATTTTGAGGGGAACATTAAAGCCGCATCCTTCGATTAGCCCACGACAACTGGGATTGTTTTGGAGAAGTACGAACAAGGCAGAGCATCATTTCCCCCTACAGCAGGATGATAGCCTGCTGCAGCAGAGCATCACATCCTACAGAACTGGCTAGCAAAGCGAGACTAGTTCAAAACAGAATACTTACATATGGCGTCTTTACACACAAATTTCCAGTACTTATTCCTTCTTTTTTTGTCTGCGTTTATACTCATTGTTTAACACCACAGAAGGGGGTCAACTTTAATGAGATCAATGTATATTTTATGCTTATTTCTTATTTTTATGCCACTGCAAATATGGGACAGCTATGCTTAGTAGTTACTAATCAGAAAAAAATCTACATAGAAAACATATAATTGATTTATAAATTAGAAATCAATGATTCACAGCCCTTTGTTTCAGATGTCTAATTACAAGTTGTATCAAAAACGAAATTCCTCTCTAAACTTCAGAAAATGTTGTATTTTAACAACATTCATCTCAGCATGAATTTTCAATTATAAGACCAAAGATGAGATAAAAGTCTGAAAAATAAATTGACGTTTATGTAGCAGAACAGTGTTTTCCTTTGTTCCGACCCCATTAGTCATCTAACAAGTCCTCCGATTTATCCAGTGACACTGTTACGCAGGCTGGGAACAACTTTAATATAGTGGCCAACTGTAAATGTAGCTATAATGAGCCCCACCTTCCCCAGATGGTCTTTGCTGCTACAAACACACATACGTTTGTATGAATCTTAAAACACATGAATGTGAGTTTGGTCAAATGGTTCGGGTGACTGTTCCTTGACTCACTGTAGAGGAGATCACACTTAGGGCAGTCATTCAACAGTAGTGGTGACTTAATAGTTTGGCCTCAGACTGAACAATTAGTTCCTGTGAAGGACTTTGGTTGGATGAATAATGGCTGGGGAAACTGCTGCCAATTTCAAAACCTGCCATATGACCAATCCTCATGTGTGGCCTCATGTAAGCTGCATAAATCACACTGTGGATTGCGTCAATGGATCACTCTTTGTTAGTTTTAGTAAACATGTTATCTGCAATTTTGGAATTTACCTTTTTTTCAAGATAATAAACAACAATCAGTTGTAACAATCTTTTTTGTGTGTGTGCGTCTGTGAAGGTGTGACTGTAGGACACTTTTAAGCTCCATTTAAGACATTATGGTCTTGCAAGGCGTAGTATTGGAATACCATTAGTGCCACTGCTTTACACCCAGAGTCTCACATATGTGTTCGGTTGCAGAGTGCACCTCGTGGTTCCTCTGTTTCTCCATTTGGTCAGTAACTAGTCCACAGGGCCGCTCTGTCACTTATAATTTCCCTGTTGGTCTTCATCAGTTTCCACTATAAACTACAGAGAGCAGAGAAAGTTCTACCACACAGCAAAAAAGTAAGAAAGCATAAGAGCTTTTTCAGCTTAAACATAATGTAAACCTGTCCAGTGAAACTTTAGTGACAAAATAAAGCACATCTGAAACAAAGTTTGGTCTATGACTGTGAAATAAGCCCGTAAGTCTATTCTTAAAATTCAATCAGTTTCTTTATACGAACTGTAAAGATTGAAATACAGCAGGCCTGCATACAAGCTCTTTAAGGCAACACCAATCGAAACCACAAACCATGAATAGCGCAGAAATGTGTCAGTGTGCTTTTGAAATTAATCCTTAAAACCCACCAGTGCTCCTTTTTTCCCTCTTTTACGGGGCTCACCAGAGAGCTCATGTGTTTGCTTGTGTAGCGCAGGGTGCAAGATGTGGACCCCAAAGTTCTCAAAGAAAAACTACACCTACACCCAGAGTTTTACAGCCTTCTGCAAAACCACAGTGAAGGGATGCACTGCAAAAACATTTATCATATCAATCATTTATGTCTGTGTTTTACTGAATCTCCAAAGCCTTAAAAAAAGGACGCTGCCAGTGCAGTGGGGTGGTTGTAAATGTTTCTACTGCAAACAAGCTTGTTTCAAGAAAAGCTGTCAATTCACTTTCCTTTGTTCTTGTGCAGCAATTAGCCTAGATCTGTCGTACAGATGCCGACAATATAAAGAAACTGACCCAGCTCTACAAAAGTCTTACAACAAGTTGGTTTGTACTGTAAACAGGATGAAGAACTGCACTGGCAGATTATATCACTTGTTTTAAGGAAAGAAAATATGTTGTGTTCACCAGAATGCAGAAATTATGGAATGAGATGAAATTTTTAATCCAGTTGTTGAAACAAGTTTACACACACTGATAATATCTTAATGCTTAGAGTCAGCTCTCCATCAAAGGATGTGAACCTCTGACTCACTTAGCTTGGATTAATTTCCCCTACACTGATGATTTATCAAACCAAACGGCTCGTTTTGGTTAAATATTTTCTGGAAAACCTGCTCTGGCTCATTATAAGTAATGTCTTGCTTGTTAAGAAAAGGCAGCTACAGCCTTTGGTTTGAGGCAAGTATAAGACTATAGTTAGAATAAACAAGAAAGCTGAACTGACTTAGAAGCTCAAATTTTATTAAAAAAATTACAGAAATTAAAGAAACCACATCTCTGGCCACACTGTGAGTTCTAGCGTGTGGTTAAGAAACACCACAGCAAACTGTGGTTTGTCATCAAAGACATCATCAACATTAAAAACAAAAACTAACTTTTCCATTTTTTTCCAAGGTTACAATTTATCCTTGCATTAACACCAGCAGAATTAATCCCTGTGATCATTTCAGGGTGTTTGATTTTCTTAAATGGACCTGAGCTGATGTATTTAACTCCTTCAGTGCAGTAATAAGCTGCCTACACTGTAGTGTTAGTTTTAATGTTAGTGCACCCAAATGTGTTAATGCCATTGTTTGCTTTTTCCATTGCATGGACAATGATCTGGCAGACCCCGAGACCAACGATATTGAAAAACCATGCTCATGCATGGTGTCAATTATAGTTTATCCTCTGGTTTGCCTAACTTTCTGTAGAGTAAGGCTCTGCCTTATTGCTCCCCAGCCTGCCCCAGTCCTCCTCCTCCTCTCCTCTTCACCACATGAAATGGCTGTCTGTGCCAGCCTAGCGCTGAGCCTTCATTAGCTTTTACTACCCCACTTGGATGTGTTTAGCTTTGCTCTCTTTCTCTCCCTCTCTGTGTGTCTGACTGTGTGTGTGTGTCTCACCCTCTGTATGTGTCTGTGTCTGCATATGTTTAATTACCAACCCCCGCCCTCCCTTTGGAGTACCCCTCAATGCCATGCCACCATATCATTACACTGTGGCTGCAATTTAAACTTCAGTCACACATACACACACACCAACATACCCTGGCTGGCCTGCAAATTGTAAAGAGGAGACAGTGGGGCACTGTAGAGAGCTGCTGTAGCTCCTTTATTCTGGAGTTCTCAAATGGAAACACACATGTACAAAGAAAGTGATGTAGAGAAAGAAAGAATTCACGAAAAACACAACAAAACTTGCAACGCCGCAGAGTACTACAGCACAGCGCATCATGACTGATCCACAGCTACGTCTGGTGTTCAAACTGTTATTGTTTGAACCAAACAAACCACTTATAAACACAAGGCCTCTGCCTTACGAGGCTCATATTTAGGCCCTTCTGTAAACAGCAAAGCACAGAATGAATCAATTAAAAGGGCATTACACTGGTTCCTGTTTATTTAAAACATGTTTACACTATATGGGCCCTCCCGCCTGTCTGCATGATTGCCTGGAACTTCGTATTTCTCCTCCTCCTGCCACCCCTCGACAGGCCCGGTCACGGCCAAGGTATACCAAATACACACGCACACACACACACACACACACACACATGCATGCATACACACGGGGCATAGATTACAAACACATTTGTTATGCTGAAGACCGTTTTCAGTAAATATTGATGTCGTTCTTCCTCTGTTTCTGTGAGAGATGATTAGAAGAACTCAGTCGGAGCAACAATCTGCTGCAGTGTGCAATCACAGTGCAGGGACACACACACACACACACACATATATATATATATATATACATGCAGCAGAGGAACTCAACTCTGAAAGGAGCATTCTGTTACAGAGAACAGGCTCAGAACAGTGAGTAACTGAGTAATTAAGAACGTGAACATGTTGAAAAAAGATATGATGGAAAAAAATTTGACGAGATTTTTTTTTTGGCACAACAATTAAAACCACAAATTGATCACAGTCAAATAAGTTAGGGTAAAGTGAATGATTAATTGAGTTACTATGTGTACTAATGTCTGTGGCACTGCAAACATGGACATTTTTGGATGAATGCTGCAATGTGAAATTATAGTATCTAACTTTATGACTGTAGAATATGGTAAAAAAAAAAAAGAATGTTACTAAATAAAATCTTACAAAGGTGTAGAGAAAGCTCATTTAAGGGTTTAGTGCACGTTTATGAAGAAAAAATGACAATAAAATAATTAAAGGAATGTATTTATTGGTTAATCATCATGTATTCACTTTTTTGCCAAAAAAATTGATCAGAAGTTCAGTACCACTTGCATGTTTGTGCATTAGCCATGGTGCTAATGCTGGGAAGTTAGCTGAGCTTAGCAGAAACACCTGAAATGGGGAATCAGCTAGAAAAATCCAACAAGAACTCTTCAGCAGATACATCTCAGTTCAGTTGCAATGTTGCTTTTCAAACAAAATATGCATATCCCTTTAATGGTTAAAGGTGTGTGTGAGGTGTTTGTACTGTATTGTGGCTGCAAGAGAGTTATTCTCCTGAGACTAAGCATCACTGTGGATGTGAAGAGAAACAATCCCAATTCCCCAGATTTGTGTGGTATGTCACCCTGAAGTCTGCTTTCTCACTGGCTTTACAGCTAATTCCCCCATTCTTCTCTGCTGCGCTTAGTGCAAAAGTAGAAACACATACACCACCCCCTGCTTCACACAGACACGCATGCCAGTGCATGTTTTTACGCACACACACACTTTTCTTTACTAATCAGCCCTATTGAATTCCAGCAACAATAGGCACTCATCCTCGGGCCACCCAAGCAGACACACACACACACACACACACACACACAACGCACACGTACATGCACACCAACACCAGCATCACCAGATCATGAGTTCAGCCTTTTGTTCCTTCATTGTGTTTTCTCTTCCTTCATTGATCTCACCTTTACACACAGGTCAGGAGTTGGCACTGCGAGATCATGTTATCTGGACTGCCATCTTCTATCTGGGCCCACACACTGCTTACACACAAACACACACCGATGGGAAGGAAAGAGTTGCTTTTCCCACTGCTCCATCCGCTGTCCTTACTTCATTGAGGCACGCATGTAGAAGAGTTTTAGGTTCATGCAGTCTGTGATTCTATGATGCTGTAATGAGTAGAAACTGTGTAAATGTGTCCGTGACTGATGATCTGTCAGGGAAAGATTCAAAGTAATGCAGTCAAAATGTTTTGCAAAATAAGAACTAATCAGCTAATGTCATCCTGCAGCCAACATAACTGCTTACAATTATAATCAAACACTGTCATTAATTCTGTTACTTGGCTGAAGCACTTTAGAAATAGTAGATGGAGAAGAAACAGAGAAGAAGTAATGACGCAACAGTCATAGAAACACATTACTATGTTGGACATCAGGAATCATGAATGTATGTAGTGATCATGTTTTGTTTTTTTTGTACTTCTTATTCTATCAGACAGTGTCAAATGAGAAAAAAAAGAAGTTCCAAAGTCTCAGAGAAGCTGATTAAACACTCCTTCTTTACATGATGGTCAGAGGTCAGAATCTAAACCAGAGGAACTCTTCCCACATGTATTTCATGAGGCAGGTGTGTAGGAGGGGGATGAGCATGTCCAAAAGTTTCAGACTCCAGCACACTGTCTAACTTGCAAATATATATTTCAGAAGTTCAAAAGTCCCACACAAAAACCAATACTGAAACTATTAAAGAAACTCCTTTCAGATGATGGTCAGAGGTCAGAATCTGGCCAAAACAACACCTCCTTGTGTTTCTCTGTGTGTGGTGGATGTTAAATGAGAGGTTCTTTAGTCTAAGGATTGTCTCTGTACTCACTGCATCATCCTGTTAACTCATAACTATAAAATCCTGACCATTCTTTCCCCCAAACAATCATAAAAAACGTGCAGTTCAACAGGTCAACCCTATACAGACATAATCTATAATTTTGTTCTCATCCAATACACCTTTTCACATCTCAGTGCCTTCACATCTAAGTTTGGCTTGTATGTCTGTGTTCTTTAGTCTTGCTGTGGGGAACCACCTCTCTTTGGGGGACAAAAAACCACATAAACTGTCTTCTGATGGGATCATGACAGCTGTAATATCCAACAACATTACTCCATTTGTTGTTCAGATACTCTGATGTGTGCGCGCGTAGTGTAACTTATCATTGTTTATTAAATGTTATGACGTTTGATCGAGTACAACTAACAGAATGCATGTTTTCAAAAATCACTGAATGCATTTATGCTAATATTTTTAACCCGTAAGTACTCAGTGAACATGAATTCTCAGACCACACTAATCTAATAACTTGACCTTCATTTTGACCTCAGCTACGGATACAGTGTGTGTCTGTATCTTACACAACTGCAATGCTATTGTTGACAAAATCTGTCCAGACAGACAGACACATAAACACCTACCAAAGTACTTAAAACCACCTTTTTGGAAATTATTGCTATGGTAGGTGTCACCAGGACCATGTTCTGGCATGATGACACATACAGAAACAGACAGACAGACTCAGTGGGTAAAACCAGTTATGTGATCATTACATTTAGGTATGAACACTAGTTTTACGATTTGGGCAAGGTCAGATTGAGGTTGATGTTAGGGTCACGGTTAGGATTAGACATGTAGTACTCATGCTTACAGTTCCAAAAAATGAATTAAAGTCAATGCAAAGATGAGGTACAGGGACTAATTATTCAGCGAAACACGTGTAAGTACAAGATTTTGAGTGAATGTAGCATATGTCTCACTGTGTCATCCTGTTTTTCTTGCATGACAACGACATGCTCTTGTGTAATGCTGCTTTGATCAAACCTGTGAATATTAAGTCTGAACTACTGCTTCCCTGATTTCCACCAAATGCATTTGCTCCTGCCCTGCCATGACCCATAACTTGGCATGTTTTTCTGTTTACTTGTCATTCAACTATGTCATTAAATACATACATGCACACTCGGTAGGCAGATCTGTTCTCATTGATGTACAACTTTAAGCATTTCCTACAGCTACAGATTGTATGTAAGATTAAATGGGTGAAATTTAAGTTTAGCTTGCTCTACACATCCAGTTATGAACATTATGCTGTCCTGTCTTGCTTGTGTGTGAGAGAGAGAGCGTATGTGGTTTGGTTTGGATGTGGATGTGCATGACAGCAACTTCAAAAGACTGAGGTATCAGATTCAGACATGGGCTGCTTTGCCTGGGCTGACAAACGAGGAGCTGTTGTGTGGGAAGCGAAGGAATTTACAGCATCTACCTTTCATCTACACAGGTGGGCCTGTGTGTGTGTGTGTGTGTGTGTGGGTGTGTGTGTGTCTGTGTACGCAAGGAGGCGCATGTGCGTGTGTGTGTATGTGCCAGTGTGTTTTGAGTTTTTAAGAATGTGTGGTGCACATAAGCAGAGGAGTGATATTTGTGTGAACGTGTGTGTGTGTGTGTGTGTGTGTGCATGCACAGTGGCGGAGATTTAGACAGACGAGTCACAACAATGATTCAGGCAGCCAGTGATCCCAGACACTTTCCAGGTGGTTCAACGCTGCAGTTCAGTGGGTTTTAATGTGAAGTCATTGTTGGTGAAGTGGAGACGTTTTCCACAGTCCTGTACAGTAAAGGAACATACACAGTTCAGTGTATGTTTGTTAAAAAAATTGATCTTAATGTGAAGTTTGTAGGGAAACACATTTGGAGGGATTTTATCTGAAACAGGACTTAAGTGTCTTTCAGTGGGTGTCAGGTGACTGACAGGAAGCAGGGTGTAATGTAACGCTTGCTCAATATGAAAACACTCACCTCAGGCAAGGCACAATGAAATAACAATAACACAAATCGGATTCTTTCCTGTAATGAACTTTCTATCCTAATTACGTTTGGTCTCAATTATTCAAGTGAGTACAGCTCAAGCATTCCTCAGGTGTAAAACAACACACACACAAAAATCAGCAAATCTCTTCCTAGTGCATTACACTGATTCTGACTTTGTGCTATGTCATACTTTAACTACTATGTCTGTCTGGAGAATATAGGACAAACAAGACAAGACTCGGAGCCATAGGAGCTGCGGTGTGGATGGAAATATTAGGTTTATCCTGATAGTGAAGGTAGAGGAAATGCCATGCGGTCATTAAAGTGTTACACAGCATGAGCTCACTTTTTCAGTCTGCCTTTTGTTTGGATGTTGAGCTACTTTGTACGGAAAGTTTACGTTCTGGCCCGAGGGTGACAAAAAAACGGGGAAGTGTTCAACTTCTGGTAAACAGGAATATGTAAAGCAAGATGTCATGGAAAATGGAAAATATTTTCACCTCACGAGTTCAGGGAAAAAATATGAGCCATGCAACTCAGGTAATGAGTTACATGTGAGTTAAAGTTCCATATTCTATTTTTTTTTTTTATCAGAGCATTAATTTATAAAGGGAGGATTTTAGAAAAACATGCATTAGTGTAAATAAGTCTTTAATTATATGGAATTATAACAATCTGATGTATGCTGCTGCTTAGAATACAGTTTTCAATCTTTTTTGTCCATAGTTAATGAGTTTGAGAGACCCTAGACCTCTAAAGTTACATTTTTGAATATCTGATTTCACTGTTTCTGTGAAAAATATGCTAAAAATACCAGCATACTGTCCTCAAGCCTTTTGTTTGCCACCTCAACAATGCATCCTGATAATAAAGTAGGTTCATCTAAGGAGCACCTTCAGTCAGCAAACACTGTCAGTTTGTGCGTTAGCTCATCTGCACTTGTGATAACACAACCAACCCCCTTTATCTCTTCGCGGGGTCACAAAGCAAACACACACTCGAAAAGACCGGCGGACACCGGAGAGTCACTTTTTTCATTCAATTTATTTTGTTAGTTAAATTTCTATAGCAGGTGAGGGAACATAACGGTCACACAAGGGTTTTTTTTCTTGAGCATAGTTTTCAGAAGTCACAGTGTTTCAGACATGGACAAGAACTTTTTTTTAAAAAAAAAAATGACAATGAAGAAGGAAGGGCCGAGAGGAAACTTAAACACAAGGTGTAACAGTGACACATTCCTACACACCTTCTCCTTCATGGTCCTCCAACTACCCCCTTTGCTCCACACACACACACACACACATACACACAAACACACACACAAAAGGCCTCTGCTCTAAAGTGTTGTCAACCACTCCCTCCCATGATAACCTCCCCCCCAACAATCCCAAAAAATGCAAACAAAACAAAACAATAAAACAAAAGCAAACTCAGCAACAAATAGATATATTTATATATAATATATATTTACTCTTTAAAAATAGAACTTCAGTCTAGATACTAACATCTGTACAAACTACAAAAATAAAATTTTAATATAAATAATTTATATGGCATGACATTAACAATTTTTTTGAAATAAACTACAAACCAATGCAGGAGCTGCCCCCCCTCAAACCCCTCCCACCCCTATAAACTCCTCACCTAAGATCTGACAACACCTCCTGGCTGTCTACGGTCTGATCAAACTGTAAATGGTGCTTTGCTCGTTTTTGCTTAATTATTCACAACTGCAGTAGCTACTCGACTCTTCTTCCGTATGTACAAAAAAAACAAAATTAAAAAAAAACAAAGCTGCCACTTAAAAAATGACATGAAAAAAAAACAGATCTGCAAGTTTTTCCCTGCAATTTAACCTGGCAGTGACGAGACCAATACTGAACAACAGCAACAGCAACATCAACGGAAACTTTGTAAAGCAAATGAAAAAAAAAAATCCTAGGACAGAATGAAAATGTGACATTTATGAGGTTTGTATTAACGAGAAGAGTGAGGAATTAGAAGGTGAGTACGAGCAGGTTGAAGCGTCTAAAAGGACTAAAACCAGTTTACATCATGTAATAATTGCACAGGGTCACAACAACATGAGCATGTTACAACCCTAAAGCAGCCAGCAAAGAAAAAAAAGGAGAAAACAATAAAATAAAATAAAATAAAATAAAATAAATCACTCCCTTTGCATTGGATTTTATAATTCCCTTTCAAAAATAATACAAGTAGGTGAATAACACTTCTTGTCAAGCACAAAGTGACAAAAGTAAACATCACCCACTGTAGAGCTTACAAAAACTGCAGTAAATAAAGGATATCACAGCTCCTTCAAGTAGTTTAAAACTGCAGAGGACGTTGGGACACCCCGGCACAGATTTAACATGAAATATGAATAAAACATGACCATATCAGCACGACGACTGACTGATCAACCGATTCCAGATGACAAACATCGGTCTACTACTGCCTCTTGACAAACATTCTGTGTCTGAAACAGATTAAAAACACAAACCAAAGTGACTAACACTGAGCTCCGAATGCTGTGATAACAAGACAGGGGGACATATTGAAGGCACGGCGGTTACTACTGTTAACAAAACAGCATCTACTGTGTAATTCTCTGTATTTTTTTTTTTTACAGTGCACACTGTGGCAGAGAACATGTATACAACAGAGAGTGTGTCAGATACAGAACATCTCACAGTGCAGTACTGTGAAAGTTAATCATAAAAGAGGGGGACGAGGGGGGTACTGCATTTTTTTAAGGCAAATTGCTTAAAATTATTTTGAAGTGTAGCAGCAAAAAAAAGGACACGACAATACAAATAGAACACTGACCATGTATGTTCAATAGCCTAATATCTTAATAACATCTCACTTGTTCGTGAAAACATATAGCACATTTCTTATTCTATACAACGTGGGGCGAAATGAAAAACAGCCGTCCCACATGAAAATAATCTTTTACATCTGAACTTTTACACAAGAGTATACCCAAGTTATACAGTACTCTTTTAAATAGCTTCCCTCTTTTTTTAGTATTAAAATATATACTCATAGATTTATATAATTCTTAAAACGAGTCATTTTTTTTACTTAATATGTCCTTGAAGTAAATCCTCTCTTTTTCTCGTGTGAAGTCTATATACAGTTGAGAGTCCGAAAAAGTGATGTGGACATCAAGGTGCTCTGGGAGGTAACCAGAAACTCCAAGTGAGAGGGCACGGCGTGTGAGAGAGTCTAGCAATCTTTGGATGCCTGGATCCTCAACCCACCTGCAGCAGACAGAAAAAAGAAAAGGATTAGACATTGGTAAAAGGGAATTTAAATGGTAGTGAAACAGAAATTATGTCTAAAATACTAGAAATTGTGTTAACATTGACTGTTGGTTGTGATATGTCAGTGGTGCGACTCCTTGCTCACCTTGTGTCTTGCCGAGCTGAAACTCTGTCTGGCCCTGTGTTGCCTCCAAGTCCTGGAGCTCTAGAGAGTCTCTCTTACATGAAGAAAAGTTTGTTTTGTCACCACAAGTCCTCTTAGCAGCCTCGAAGCAGTCCGACTCGCTGTCCGTGTCAAAACCTTCATGCATGTAACCTTGGTATGCCGCCCCTGGCAATGTCGGATGCACAGCCACTGTTACGGATGCTGTGGCTGTAACCATCGTAACAGGCCCCCCAGCGGAGCCTTGCTGTGTCGGCAGGGCAGAGTTGCTATGGATATAGCTCGACCCTTTAGTCCTGTTGGGCTGCGGCCCTCTGCCGTTCTGCAGCCTGGGGCCGCTTTGACAAGTCCTCCCAGAAAAGTGAGCTCTGTCGCTGGGTAACTGTTGGCCGGCCTGAGCCTGGAGTCTCTGGAGGCCCTTCTGCTGCTCCCGCTTGCTTCCATCCCAGCATGTAACCTGGGAGCCGAGAGGTGACTGTGCATTGTGGGAAGATTCATTTAATGGTTCGATCCTCCCACCGGAGGCTGTTGGGTTTTCTCTGAACGGCTTCACCACCTGCAACAAATAAATGTTGATAAGTTACTCTCAGAAAAACACGTAAATTTGAAGAACATATACAAGGTTGCAATGAGGTCATCTTATCTGTGTTGTCAAGCAGCGTACCGTAAGTTTGGGAAAGCTTGGATTCTTGCTTGCCTCTAGCAGTATGTGAGATGTTGCAGGTGGAACGCCGGTGTGGGATGCCAGGTACGCATTCCGGTCACAGTACTTGTAATCCTCCTCCCCACTCGCTGAGGTGGTGGTCAACTCAGAGTAATACTCAGAGTCCGACGACTCTGAAAACGCTTGTTGACGAGATGACCGTGGGTTGTGGTGGCCTGTGTAGTACCCGTGGTGGGTCATTGGTGGAGGCAGCGGGGGCTCAGGGGAAGGCGTCGGCAGGCAGCTGGCGTTGTCAACTGGGGTGACCTCAGCCGGAGGGCCCATCATGGAGAGGAGGACAGGGAGGAGAACCAAACCATTCAGCATCCCCAAAACAGTCAGGATGGCGAGCACAGCGAAAAAGTACCTGACAGATGGAGAGACATGGGATGTTAGTTTAGACATAACCCCCAAAAAAGACACATTTAGTCCTAGAAAGAACCTTTTTCAGATTCAAACTTGCTTTTAGCATCGAGTGGTGGCTGGTAATTGTCACCACAGTTACCAAGCATGAGATCAAGCAACCTCTAGTCTTACACTGAACAGGTCTGTCCCTTTCAAGCCTCTTGCTTACATCAGCTGGATCACACACTCATAAACTGAAAACTTCACATGCATGTGCTCACAGTCGCAGTCGTACAGAGCCACAATCCATTTAATCTTGTTCTCTTTTTCATATTAAGGTTTATGGGGATTTGGCTAAAGTATGGATGGATTTAAAGTGTCACAGTGGAAAACATTTAACATTTGACGTGTCTTAATTTTTGCATTTTGTCTGTTTTGTTTGTCTTTAAATCCAAAAGAAAAAAAATTGGGCAAGATCACATGGCCCGATGTTTTCTATGGACAAGAAGACACATGCGCGTGCGTGACTCCAAACACACACATAGCTGGCACATGAGGAAGGGAAGTAGCTCAGGGGAAGAAGTCAGGGAAAGCCCAGTGTTTGTGTATCAAAGACAGAGGAGGGGGGCAAAATCTGATTCCCCGCTCAGTCCAACTAAAACATGCTTTGATGCCTCTACTGCTGGTGCTACAAGAACTTCTCTCGCTCTGTTTTTTACTCACACAGTGTGCATGTGTGTGTGTGTCCATGCATTTTGTGTGTGTGTGTGTGTGTGTGTGTGTGCATGCATCTCAGTGGAGCTCCGAGGAGGCCAGGGGTGGAGGCAGGCCACAAGAAAGAGTTCCCTAAGAAAATTAGAGAGGACTCCACTTAAACACTAACAGAAAGCAGAAAGAGAGACAGTGAGATGCTTAACCACCAGCCAGACTTAAAGAGGTAAAGGAAAAGGGAGAGGAAAAAAATGATTGTTGGTATGAGGGGGAAAAAAGCCAACAAGGACAGGGATAATAGCTGCAGAGTGGTATGGAAACATGCTTCTTTGTAAATGGACTGCTGCAGTGATTGTTACCGCTACTTCTCCTGACAAAGGTCACTTTTCAGGAAAAGAGTTGGTGGTTTGCATGCTGGAGGTAAATTCACAACCACCCCCTCACCCAGTCTGTCTGACATGTTTTCCCCTTTTTTCTCTCTAACCACTGTTCTTGTTTTCTTCCTTTATCAGAAGCATAATGCATGTCAGCGTAACCAGTTTTGACAAAACACTTCAGGGAGATATTTTCTGTTGTGTTTTTTTTCCCCCCGTCTTCTCAAACCCAGGCCTGTCTTCCAACCGCATGCAGATATTTCATCGACATCAAATTAAAGCATGTTCACATGCTGATGCTGAGATCCCAAGTGGGTTATCGTTGTTTTTATCCACTTTCAAAGCTCACTCGCTTGTTTTTACCTCGACTCAACTTCTTTACATGGTGAAAATAGGAGAGTGAGACAGAACGAAGGCGAGTGAGATGTCGGTGGGACCTCCAACAGCGTCTCACTGTTAGGAATTCTGTTGTTTATATAAACTGTAATCTTTTCCATTCGTTGTCAGGCCCGGGGAGGCGTGTGTGTATGTGTCTGTGAGAAAGAGGCCGTAAGTGTTTACATGCGTGTACATATGTGTCTCTGTGTGTGTCTGCGTGCATGCATAGGTAGCCTGCCCTACATGTGCATGCAATGCTACGAAAGTGTGTGTTTGTGTGTGTCTGTGAGAGAGAGAGAGAGAGAGAAAGAGAGAGGTCTCTGAGCAGAGTTGAATTAGGCTTGCTGTTTATTCAGTGCATTACAAGGCCAGGAGATGTTTACAGCAGTATATTTATGCTACTCCCCAGCTAGCCAGCTTTGGCTTGCCCCATTCACCCGACCACAGCTACAGCTTCAGCTAAACAAGACCTCCAACAGAGACGAGATCCCTTTGTCTCGCTTTCTCACCCCATCCTTTGAAAATTATCTTTCAAGCAGCAATGTGAGAAGAGAAAAAAAAACAACATACTGACAACGAGATGCTGAAAATTATCCTCCATTAATGCTAATCTAACTTTCTATTCCCAAACTTTCTCTACATATTTACACCTCCTTTATCCATCTAATCCAGCACTGCGGAGGATCCATTCACCATCCATCGATCTACCCACCCACAAGGAGTATAATATGCAAGGAAACCACCCTCAGAGTATGTCTCCTCCTCCTCCTCCTCCTCCTCCTCCCACTGGCTTCTGTCTCTGTTTCTGCAGAAAAACTGCTTTTTATGTCATGGAGGCCTGCTGCAGTCTCTGAGCTCAAGGTTGTGGTTTCGGGTTTGGGCCGAGACCACATTCGGCTGAAAAACATGGAGCTATTCGCCTTTTTTCCACTCTGACCATGAAACAGTGGTAGAAAACACACGCACCCATATGATAGCACACACACACACACACACACACACACACAATTTACACTCACATATGCAGACACACACACACACATGCATTGAGGGGAATGAAGTCTGTTGGTGGGCTGCAGACCATCTGACTGGTTGACCAGTTCAAATTTAGCTCCAGTTTTTTATTACGGCATCCAACATGGAGGGAGAGAATGCCAAACGGATGATAGGAATTTTTACAGATTCCCGCGTGTGTGTGTGTGTGCGTGTGTGTGTGTGTGTGTGTGTGTGTGAAAGAGACGGAGTGAAAGAGTGAGAGAGAGACACCACCCAGTGGGCAGCAGAACACTTCCATGTTTACAAGCAGCTGCTACACACCCTTGATGTTTTCCCCATTTGTTGCACTCTGAGGTTGTGGAGACGGATGTGTGTGTGTGTGTGTGTGCGTCGAGTGACAGAACCAGGTGCATATTTGTCACTGTTTGTGTGTGTGTATGTGTGTGTGTACGTGTGCATAAATAAGGGTATAGCATTTCCACCTGCATGCAGCACCGACTCCTCCCCCCAAACAAGGTTCCCTCCAGCACCCAAGTGAGGCTAGACAACTGGCTCCACACACATTATCAGCGTAAAACCAAACTACTGATTATTCTGAAGGTAACATATGAGCCGTCACTGTCCCGTACAAAAGCACAAAGTCAGCACAACTTGTCAGACATCCACAGATAGAGTCTCACCTCATGATGAAGTCAAATTCCGACCCTGCCAGCATGAGAACACCCAGCAGCGTGGAGATGGCTCCGTCGACCACCGGGGCAAACATGTGCTCCAGTGCCACTGCCGAGCGGTGGTTTCTGTTGCCAATCGCTGTCAGGAAGCCCTGCGGTGGAGGGAAAGGTGGGGAAGAGAAATGAGTTGGAAATCTTGCCGATCACACAGAACTTGTGCTTGCGGCGAGGCTTGGCAAGCGTCAGCATCCCTGCATTTGGTTTTGTTCAGGGTTACTACACTACAATACAAGACGGTGCACTGTGCTAGAAAGCGGGTTTGCCAGCACTGAACAAGGAAGCCAGAAGTTTCCTAGCAAGTCTTTAATCACAATTAATCATTTTCCATTTTAGGAATGAAGCCGCAGGAGTCTCTGCTTTGCACTGATTTTGGAACAACTAAACTTTTTCTTGCAATTACTATTTTTAACAGAGGGATGCAAATCTACATAGATAGGAAACATCAGGTTTCAAGTAAAGTAGGTGTTGAACTATTGTTACTCAGTCACCCTAACAGTTAATCCATATGCATGTTTCTGTGTTATGCTAGGTCTGTTGACTTACCAGGGCGATGTGAACAGTAAACTCCACTCCAATGCCCACCGAGGCGATGAGGATGACCACAGGAATGGCACTGAGCTTGATGCCAATGAGACCCATGATGCCAAACAATTCCACAGTCATCATTGCCAAGATAAACACCTGAAAAGTACACATAAAAATTCCAGTCATTAATTGAGCAATGATAAAATTACAGCATGTAAACAACGGCAATGCCATTCCATAGTGGCTGACTTGAGCCCTTTTGCCTCTTCACCGCACACAATCTTTGACCCTCAAGATCTCGGCCACATTGGATCAAATTTCCCACCCTCAGGCTAATACCATTCCCCTTTTCCCTTGTCTTCCTTTTTTCTCTTTCTCTTCTTCCTTCCCAGAGGTGGGTTAAATGATTGACATCACCTAAAGAAACGAGAATGTGGGCAGCATATTGAGGCTGTATTTGTCCGTTCAAAACAAATTATCTTGTTTTCCACAAGACAGGAGACATTTTAATGCAACAGCTAAGTAATTCGCTGCCTAACTTTTCTAATGTCTTAATACTAAATGTGTGGTGAGACTGTACACCACAATACAAACGGCAACAACCAGTCTTAGAAAACAAGGAGGAGAAAACGGTTCCTGGCCAACGGGAGCTTTTGATCCCAGCAGGAGCTTTGAGCTGGGGCACGGTTAAATTGGAAATGATAAAAGCTGTTTTACTGCTCGACCACATACAGGCTGGGTGAAACCTTCACAGGCTGGCTGATGCTTGGAGACCATACATGCATGTAGCTGTGCCTCTCTGTCTGAGGAGATTGGGTTGTGTTGCTGTCTCAATCAGTGCTGCTAGGGACTGCTACTTAAATTAAACACATTCCATCTGAAACTGGCTCTGTTGTTGCGCTACAGGCCCCCGATGGGGATATGCGGATGTGTATTTGTGTTCGGGGGCCTTTAAGGACCACCGATCCCACCAGCTTGTGTGTGAAATGTTTTCCAACTGTTGAACACTCAGATTGTCTCCTTCTCTCTCCCTCACACGCACACACACGTACATGCAAATATCCCTGATGGATGGGTTGAGCAGGCCAAGGTCGCAACTGGGCAGATCTGTCCTGTCCCCGAGTCTCTGCCTCTGCCTCTGACAAAAGCAGTGAGGGAGTTGGAGGTAGAGGCTTCAGGAGGGCAAAGCCTTTCTTGCTCCTTTGCATTTCCTTTTCTAAGGCTGGCCGAGCCTACATTAGAATGACAAAGGTCCCTGTGTGTGTGTGTGTGTGTGTGTGTGTGTGTGTCTGTGCGTGCGTGTGTGTGTGTGTGTGTGTGTATACTGGCCCTTTGCAGAGAAAAAGGGGCCCCCTAGACAGCGTTATTGAGCTACGCTGAGAAGGGTGAGAAGAAAGAGAGAAGAAGACGAGAGGGAGGAAGGGGCTAATGATGTTGAGGTGGGATGAGGTGGAAATAGCATGATATAAAGAGGGGTGATAGGAATGATGAGGAAGAGGGGGACGTGACCGAGAGCTGCAGGGGAAGCTGATTGCCAACTTACAATGATGCCGGCAGTCCAGGGGTTGAGCAGGAGGATCGCGCAAACCAGGAAGGTGCAGGCCAGCACCACACTGATGGACAGCAGAAACCAGTGTCTGAGGCCGATGTACTGCTCCCAGAAAAGGAAGGGGTATCCATTAGGGTAGTTGAACACGCCTTTGCGGCTAAACTCATCACAGATGGCCCGCACACTCTCGATGGCTTCCACAAAGTCGCTGGCTTGGCGGAGGCCGTTCAGGTAGAAGGGAAACTGAGCAAACTCCAGAGGTTCTGCTGCTGGGACTGAAAGAAAGGATGAGAAGGAGGTTGAACGTCAGATTAGAGACTAGGTTATTTTGTGTATCCACTGGGTAAAATGATGTGCCCAAGATAAGACACTTACTGCGCAGATTTTCCCCTGTAGTATCATATTTGTCATGGATCCACTCCCTGGGGTGAGGGTAGAAGTTGGCCTGGGAGGCAGCGTAGCCCAGAGGATCATTACTGACCCAGACTGTCAGGTAAATGTAAAACACCTCCGGGGGAATCAAACCTTCTGCATCCAACAACCGGCGAGAAGTCAGCTGGAGAAAAATGATCAAGATGTTCATTCATTGACTTTTTGTCCACAATGCCGCTCTACAAACGACATCTGTTAGTCTGCTCTAAAGTGATTTCTCTTCCACTTGCAGGTCTTAAACATACCTGGCTGTAGTTGAAGGGCTCTTTCTTGGAGCCGGTCTGGATGAGGAGCTTGTACGCCAGAGCTCCGTCCTCTGTGCTGTTACGATAGCTGTCAGCTGTAATCCTGCCTGCCTGCCAGTCAGCATCAAAAGCCGCCTGAAGACCTACGTGAGGTAAAACACACAAAAGGGAGAAAGGATTATTGTGGTTGTCATTCATAAATACTCTGATTTCTATTATCATAAATATAATTGCTTTCACACATGTCAGCTGAAAATGTGAAAAGTCGAGTTTTCTTTTTCCCCGTCTGTCTTTTCTTTTTTCCTTCTTTGCCAGCTGGCTCTGATTGACCTGTTAGCTATTACTTCCTCCTGACTGGGCCTCTGACACATTGTAGCCTAAGGACACACACGCATATGTACACACACAAGCAGAGATAACCTATGACCCCAGCCCATCTACCACCACCACGCCTGAGCCCAGGTGGATGGGGGTAAACATTGCGACTGAACTTTCCCTCACCCCTTTGCACATTCTCTCCTTTGCAAAAAGCACACCTGAAAAGGCTTGCGCCCTCTACCTGATACTAACGTCATTATCAAAAACCCTCACGGGGACAGACGATAAGTTATTATCTGGATCCCTCAAAAAAAGAATTCTTACCTCTGAGCCAGTCCTGGAAGTAGTGCAACCACATGCGGGGCAGTTTGTTGTCACTGTCTCGGACCACATATTTAACAGAGTTGAAGGCGTTGTGCAGCTGAATCAGGAGCCTTTGAGAGCGAGCGTAATCAAATCCATCCATGGTCACCAGGTACATGTTGTAGAAGGAGAAATACTTGAACTGGGCGTCAATGAAGTCATACTCCTTGGTGTCACGTGGCACAATGTCAGTCAGGTAGAGGCCGTCGTGCACCATGGTGGTCCCATACAGGCTGAGGCCCAGGAGGCCCAGGAAGAGGACGACCACGATGGCTTTGCTCTTGGGCTTGAGGAGCAGAGGGGCGTATTTCTCCCTGGCGAAACTGGACAGGTTCCAGTGCAGGAAAGGGAGTGGGACACACTTCTTCCCCGATTTGGAGTCGTCCACCTGGGCTAAGAGGTCCCGCGTGGAGCTGGAGGTAGGGGTGAAGAGCTGGGAGCCATAGTGGTCCGGCACAGAGGTGGTGGGGGGGGATGGTGAGATTGCTAGGGGGAGGAAATTCAAGCAGGAAATGAGTGTTTTGGAAACTTCAGTGAATGCTTGTACGAAATAATCAAATGTTTTTTTCTTACCTTGAGCCTGGGAGGTGGGGCAGAGGATGATGGAAGGAGGGCTGGTGGAGATCTGTGATGTGGGCGGCAGGATGGTGACGATATGCTGGCCTGCGGCATCGCACTGCGTGAACGCCTGCACTGTGGTAGTGATCTGAGTGCTGGTGGTGATTGTCGACCCTGCCGCGTACTGGTGGGTGTGCGCCGTCCCCATTGTGGGCGTGTGCGGCTGCTCTCCGGCGTCCGACAGCTCGTGCGGGGAGAGGTGGATGACACGATCGGAGCAGGGGCTATACAGACAGCAGAGGACGTCCAAACGCTTGTCCTCGCGCCGGTGAAGGTCTAAACTGAGGATGGCCGGGAAGATGAGCAGCACCATGGCGAAGTTGAACACGACCACAATGGCTGCCTGGGAAGATTTTAAAAAAAGGGGGAAAGACAACGTGAGACGAGACATAAAACAGTATGTGAAATTACAGACACCCTACCTCAGCTGGGGAGAGTCAGGATTTTTGGGGTTTTTTTTGCGTCCTAAACCACAGTCTAGTAAGTGAAGAAAAGCCTTACACTAAATCACCAGCCAGGAATACTAAGCGAGCCAGGAGAGGAGAGAGTGAAATGAAAGGAAAGAGTCAGAGAAAGAAAGAATCGCTACAAAGAATGAGAGAAAGGAGCGGGGGTGGGGGGATATATATGTTGCGAGTCTGAGCAAAACCATCACCCTTCGCCAGTGCTGCCACCGCCTCCCCACTCACCCTGAAGCTGACATTCTAACTGGCTGCGGTTTCCAGTGTGTGTGCATCTGTGTGTATATTTGTGTGTGCTTGTGTGTTTCAGACCACCCACAGTTAGTCACAGATCAGAGAAAACCGCCTTGACGGGCCAGTGATATACTGATCCACTCCTCCCTCCCTCTCCCTCTCGTTCTCTGTCTCTCTGCCTGCCTCTCTCTGTCTGTTCATCACTCTCTTTACTCTGATTATTCTGCATTATACACATGAAACTACACACATACACATAAACATATGCACTCATACACACACACACACAAAAAAATGTTGGCCCTGTAGGTGCAGTGGCAATAAAACTAGGAACAAAGGCTTTCCTCTCTCTGAATAAATGTCACCTCTTTTAAGTTATCTCTTTCATTTTCAAAGGAGCCTCAGGCCTCACGGTGTGCGATTGTGTACTTCTTGTTTATGTGTGTGCGCATGCGCATCGGGGAGCGTAAGTGTGCAAAAACATACCTGCAATGAGAAAGCTCGCAAGGCGGGGATGGGTATAAGAGCGGCCATGAAGAATGCAATCATGTTGTTGATGGAAGTCAGAGCCACACTGGTGCCGGTGCGTCGCAAACAGTCTCCTGTCCGCTCCTGTACAAGAAAATAAAATAAAAAATAGGCATAAGTGAGAGGAAAGGAGATGAAAGAAAAGGAGGGGAAAGAAGAGGAGAGGAGGCTTTTAAAGGTACCTTAAAGGGGATGTTACTTCCACTTTCTGTGAAGGAGTGAGCCAACAGAAACATGTCATCCACACCAATCCCTAATGCCAGGAAGGGAAGCACCTGGGGTGGGAAGCACATCAATAGAGAACGAAGGGTCAGAATGAGCATTTGAAGTGTGTGACATGAAAATGGGGGCTTTAAATGAAAGGAAGATGCCGCTTAAGGTCAAATCTGCTTGTAAAACTGTCCAATGTGTGCTGTTTTATTTGTGTTGTACCTGCGTGGTTGCAGCATTGAAGGAGAGGCCAAGCAGGGAGCAGAGACCCAGTCCTGCTGCCACTGACAGGGCTACCAACAGCACCCCAGCCAGCCCCACGGCACCCTGGGACTTGGCACAGTCCCACCTCAGCATTGTGACACAGGCATAGGCCAGCTGGAGAGCATACATCGACATGTATTGTTAGTGCAAAGAGAAATCTACGAAAAAGTATTTTTTCTTTAACTTAATACTCAATAATCAATCGAGAGGTTCATATACTCACCATGAGCAGGTATCCTCCAGCCACTCTGATGACGCTGACATCAGAGAAGGACTTCATGATGTCATTGAGGGTGGTGGTAGAGAAAGCGTGGATGGATTGACTGGAGTTGGATGGAATACTCTGGTGAACCACCTGAAGAATAAAAATCAATCAATCGTCAGAAACTGTGGAAGCACACACTAAAATATGTTCTTCTTAACCACTTCACTCTGACCTAATTCACAAGTTCAGCCAAACCACCAACGCTACCGTAAAGCATCTTCAACGGCCCCATATTTTAGGACCCTAAACTGTGAAAAAGGCCCCTGTCCCTTTGAAATGTGCATGTGTGTGAAAGTGAGTACGAACGTGTGAGTGTGTTTTTACATGTGGCAGCATGTGTGTGTGTGTGCGTGTGTAAGTATGACAACTGAGGAGTAATGAGCACAGATGCCAGAGGTTGTGAGGTCAAAGGTGAAAAGGATGGGATCACATGGCTCAGGAGTCAACTCCCCACACTCTGTTCCATGAATGAACCAAAGCTCCCGAGAGCTATTTACCTGCATGCATTAAGTCATCACTTGCTATCTCAAACCGATCTCTTCTCATTCTATAATGTGTCAGCAGAAGGTCTCGTGTCTCCGTCAGTTTACGTTGGAGTTCATTGCCCCTCCTTCCCCCCCACTTCTCCCCATGCCCCTCACTCTCTTCCCTCCCTGCTTACCCTCGCGGTGGTGGGTGTCAGCTATCACAGCAACAGCTTGTTCCTATAACTAGAGCTCTGACAGAGAGAGATGATTGGCCTACCACACACACAACACACACACACATGCACACACACAAACCTGGTGCCCTGGTCTGGCCTGCGATTCACTTTACAAGGGAGCTGAAGACTGATGGAATTCAGACACTGCAGAGTAAGGCTCAGTGTGTGTGTGTGTGTGTGTGTGTGTGCGCGCGCACCAAAGGCTGCATAGGGACAAGAAAATGCCTCCACATTTTTCTCATCCTCCTCCTACATCTACTAAGTGACTAAAAAAATCTCTATATCTGTCCAGTTTTCCTTGAATTGAATTTAAATGTACATGACATCTGTGCGTGCGAGTTCTCACCTCCACAAACTTCCTCTGCCAGGACTCAAGAATGGCGGTAGCCTTTTCCTCATTCCAGTTTATGTCATGGATCTCATAGTCGTCTTTAAAGTGCTCGTACAGCTGCTTAGGACTCATCAACAGGAACATGGTTTGGAGAGCCTCCGCACTGGAAAACACACAAACAAGTCCAGGGCATGTCAGAAATGTCAGGCCTTCCCCCCTCTGCAAACATGGTTTACCTCAACTGCATCATCCATCTCATAACTATCATATTAAAAATCCCCTCAGTCTGACTGTTTAGAAGTTCTTGGTATCCCTAAACCTTTTTGACGCATGCCTCCCTGTAAATGGCTAAAGGCAGGTGCCGTCTCTTCTAGGATTTGTCTGCCTGTCTGCCTGTCTGTCTGCCAATGTAAACAACTAAAAGCAGGTGTTATCTAGTCTGTCGGCTGGTCTCCAGGCTGCGATCCCAGATGTCCTCAGGTTTTCTTGGCACCAGCACAACAAGCAGCAGTGCCGCTCAAAATATGAAAGAAATGATCATAAATCACATCCAAGAGTAAGTGTGGCTCCTGCAGATGGGACCGGAATCCTCTTTCATTCAAGGCTCTGTTGGGCCTGCGTGGGTCTTGATCTGGGCTCTGACCCAACGCTGTCACTCCATTTGTATTGGCCATGCTTTTAAACCCAGTTGAAGTCAGTCGGAAAAGGCAAAACTCTGGAGATCATTTTAGAAAGAAGCTTGAGCCAGATTTAGATTAATTTTAGTGTTTTTCCCTTCTTGTTTTTTCTTCTTCTTCTTTGGTGCCTTAAACAACAAATGTGTCGCTGTGTGAGGGGCTTTATGTGGCTGTCAATCATCTTTAATTGGCCTATCCTGGACTGGGGTCATGCAGGAAACTGATCCCTCTCGGTACGAGGCATTCCTAGCATGTGTTTGTGGAGTTATTAGGGGTGACACAGATTCAGCAGCGGACTGGCTGCCTGCTTGGCTGGTGGTGATCACACCACATCATTACGATTACATTCTCTAATCATACGATACAAAACATAGGACATACGGTGTAAAATCACCTGAAACTGCAACATCTGATCTTTCATTACTTGTCTTAATACACACACACACCTCAGCAGAGCATCCTGGCTGTTCTTGACTCGCCCTCCCAGGATGAGTTCCTCCTGCCAGTGCATAAACTTCTGGCTGAAACCATGGCAACCACCCTGGAGACGCCCAGCAATGTCAGGACTCTGAATGGACAAGGAGTGGATGGAAAAGCAGAAAAATATGTTAGGTGTCTCTGCAGTAGACTGTTACTTTGAACTCATCCACTGCCTACTACTTGTTGTTGCATATAATATCTAAAGTTGCATTCTTTTGCTTGAGTTTACCTCTCCTTGCTCCTTGTTGGGCGCACTGAGGGGGCAGTCAGGGTCCGAGGGGTCGAGGCATGGCCTGTTCATGTAGGCATGTCCCACCTAAGGAGCCAAACAATGTCACAAAATTCTCAGTATGTTGAGAGAGGTTGTAAGTAGACGAGTAGCTAATTGTTCATACAAGATTTAAATCAGTGCGCATTTTGTTTGTCTCACCTGGGCTTTGTCCAGCATCTCCTTAAACCCTTCCAGTGAGGTGAACTGACTCAGCTCCTCCATCAGCTTGACTGGATCTAGATTCATCCACTGGATATCTGGCATACCCCTGGAGAGCAAACACATACCTAAGATGATCACCAACTTCAGAACTTAGGGACCAAACTGCCATCCCACATGGCTTCACCCTCTTGCTAATCTTTACTTTCGAGCAGAAAAACTTTCTCCCCAGCTTTTCTTTCTCGCTTCTTTGTTGTGCTGGGCTGCACAGGAGGCTCGTCGCAGATACAGGATAAAATAGCGTTTATTATCCTGTTTCACGCTGCCACAATGCCCAGGGAAAAGGCACGGTGGCTGCCTGCTCACTTTCATTCCTCAATGCCCTGCACTGAGTCATAACAATTACTTCTGCCTCCCAAACATCTTGATAAGGAGGGGAGGGAAGGGGAGAGGCTGAGGGATGGAAGGGAGGGAAAGGGGAAAAAAGGTGAGAGATGAGGTGAGAAGGAAGGGGGTGAGCTCTCACACTATTTATTGTGTGATTTACACTGACAAATAACCTGTTTGTGAGCCTCACCTGCATTGGCACCCTCCTTTCTTTTAGAATAAATTCATGATTTGCTCAACTTTACATATATATTGAAATGTTTTCTCTTTCCTTTTGCTTGTATCTACTTACTGGAGGGAGAAATGTAAATCTGAAATGTCCATACAAATGAAAACAAATCCATCCACTGTAATATTTATGATTACTGCTACTTAAAACACGATCCTGATGTACTGCACATGAAGCAAAAGCTAAAATGACTTTCACAGGTTCAGTTATTGAGAAAAAAGCTTCACCTATCCACGAAATGTAGAAACTACATTTAAAAGAAAAATACCTCGACGATATTTGGCATGGAGTTGGGATGCTTCATTAATGGCAAGACCTTGTGGTTCAGTTTTGTGATGCAAGACGACAGACAGACAGGAAAGGAAATAAAAGAATCCCAAAGTATCTCAACTGCAGGCTCAATCTCCCTCCAATGGCTCATGAAGAGAGCTCCTCTCCTATTCCCACATACCAGGGTCCCTTTTGCTGCTGGTTGCAAAGACACTCCTTTATCAGCTAGTTTTTGCTTGACTGAACCAGGCCTGGGCCCTTTTGTTTTTTCATAGATTGCTGCTTTTTTGTTCTCCCAAGTTTTTTTCCTCTCACTCTCACTCACTCTTCCTCACTCCCTTTCCCAATCTGCCTCTCTTCCCTCTTCCCCTTTCTCTCTCTCTATCAAACTTTAAAAAAAAAAACATTTATAACAGGGTGGAAGCAGAAGCTAACTAAAGGGACATGCCATCAGTGACCACCATCAGTTCTCTTTAGCTCCCCATGAAAAATGAGTAAAGAACACTTAATAAATAACAACAGATGTCGAACACTTTGTGTGAATTACAGGAATGCTTGGAAGATGTGTGAATCATCAAAGACCCCCTTCTCCCTCTCTGGCGCTTTGCTTTCCACACAAGCCAACTGGGAGATGCTACGGATGGGAAACTTGTGTTTGTTTCTGTATGTGCTGGCTTGTCATGCAACATACTGCTGTCAGCTCCGACAGATATATAAACAAATAATTTCTTTGCAAAGAAACATCTGCTATGATCTAAACTATCTTTTATAAACCAAGCACTCAATTGAAATATCACTTCTGATGACAAAAAAAGAGATCCTTTTCAGTGACTCAATTTCTCAAGAGAACTTTGTCTCCAAAGAAAAAGGAGAGGGAAGAAAAAACCTTGAATCTGCAAATGCCCAAATACGCCCAGACTCCACTGTTAACTGTCTTGTAGCCTCTCTCTGTCCTTCTCGGGGGACTTGAGGCTTGAATACTGCCCATTTTATTTGTTGGACAACTTGGGAGCTGGGAGCCCGGGGCATTACCATGAGAATGCCGAGTGTTAGCCGTGAGCTGACAAAGCCGGCCCCCCTCCCTCCTCCGGGGCCCCTGCACTGATGGACACTCACTCGTAAACTGAAAGAATGCTTACCATTGTCTGACCCAAAGGGCTCCCCTGCCACCACCACCACCACCGCCACCGCCGCCTCCCCGCCCTCCGTTCTACCAACCCACCACCCAGTTGCTGCTACAGCCATCTCTTCTCTCTCCATCCCTCCCTCACTCGCTGCATCTCTCCCTAACCTTCTCTCTTTGAATTTCTCTGTCAGGACACCCCCCTCCAGTCCCTCTCTGGGCCCTAAAAGAACTCTATTACTGACCGCCGCTGTCAGTCACAGCACCCACTGACAGATTACTGAAAGCCCAACTGTATGTCTCCATCCAGCATGTGTTAAAAGTTATGGACTCCTCCAAAAAGCTCTACTCAGATCTGATGGAAGCAATGACAGCATAGGGGAAGCCAGGCCTATGAACCGTTCTATGAACCATTTTTAATGTGCAAAAAAAATTACGTTGGGTCAACTATTCCAGGACTTACGGTAAATAGGCAGAGCCTCCCTGTAGTTTGGCCCCTTCCCAAAAACAGTCCAATGGGGTGATTATCATACAGGGGAATAGCTTGTCAATCATCTGGGATCAAGGACATAGAAAGGAAGAATGGTTAAACATCACAAATCATTGACAGACAAGTGCTTAAAAAAATAAAAAATTATGTGTTTCTTCATCAACTTACCCTTTCAATCATGACATTTTCTATAATAGGAACTCCTGATTTGTAGCATATTTTATTAAGATCCCATGATCTATGAGAATGGAAATAATTTATTAGTTACAGCTTATATTGCTGATACAAGTATTAATGTGAGAAATCTTTTTACATATCATGTCCGTGGTCCACTTACTTTCCAAACAGCGACACCTGCACCTTGCTGGCAGACAGGGCAGCTTCCATGTGAACCAGCAAAGCTTCCTGGGTAAGAATATTTGTGCCCTCTTCTTTGGGGGTCTGGATGAGCATCTGTGAGGTAAATACTGACTCCTCTCCCTGCTTCTCCCTGGTGTAGCGAAGTTCTGTGCTCACCCGACTGCCAGCTGGAAAACATAGAAGAACGGGGGAATGAAGAGTGAATTCAAGATATTTAGATTCTCTGTAATGCATAGACAGACACACGCACAGCTGTATGCTCTAACAAAGTGATTTTTGTGCATACATATGCACACACACTTACAAGAACACACACATATATTGACCAACGCCCTTGGCCTTCAACAGTGTTGGTTTTGAAGGCACTTCACACAAGCCAGTGTCTGGCCAAGAGAAATGAGTAATACAGCTTCTCATTGGCTCCTTCTGTGAAACAGATGTGCCCTGTTAGTTTGTCAAACCAGCCTCCTGATGCCCCAAAAACCTTCTACTGCTCTGCTCAGGGCAGCAGATATGGATGAAGAAATTTGGAGTCACAAAAAGAACAAGGACGGACACTTAACTTGTTATTGTTGATCTTTATTTACTGTCTGTGTCCACCTTTATCAGATAGTTTAGATTTGGCTCAACTACATCAATGAGCTTCTGAGAAGAGAAGAGAAGAGAAGAGAAGAGAAGAGAAGAGAAGAGAAGAGAAGAGAAGAGAAGAGAAGAGAAGAGAAGAGAAGAGAAGAGAAGAGAAGAGAAGAGAAGAGAAGAGAAGAGAAGAGAAGAGAAGAGAAGAGAAGAGAAGAGAAGAGAAGAGAAGAGAAGAGAAGAGAAGAGAAGAGAAGAGAAGAGAAGAGAGTGGTGATGTTATGGCACGCAGAAGTTGGGGATGAAAGACATCAAAGTGCTCGGAGACACAAGGAGATACAGGAAGGTGAAAAGATTCCTACAGAAAGAAATATGGATGTCAGAGGTGGTGATGAGCAGAAAAGAATTAGAAAGAAAAATGAAAAAACAGAGAGAGAGAGAGCTATGTTGTGCTGTGCGGTAGACCCCAGCCCCCTAATTACAGGAGGTTGCCCTGAAAAGAGTTTGCCAGCCGGGGGGATCTGTGCCTGTGCCAAGTGGACATGAAACATGCCGCGCTGGATCACAGAGGGCCCGTCTGCCCCTCTTGCTGTCCCACTACATGACAACCCCAGAGAGTGAAAGAGAGCGAAGGGAGGGGAGAAAAGTGGGAGGTAGGGGGAAGTTTGGAAACAAGGGCTACCACCTTCTTAATTCTAATTTTTGTCACTCTTTTACCCACTTTCCCTGCGCTGCACTCAGACCTGGCTTTACCTCTCCGAACGTCGATCTCTCCACTCCTCTTAACCCTCTTGTCTTTCTCTCCATCTGTCTCCCTTCTTTCCGTCTTTCTCTCTCTCTTTCTCCTCATGCTCTGCACCTCCCCCAGCCTGGAAGAGGCTCTTATAATTGATGGGGAGAAAAGAAAAAACAAACTATTCAGCCGACGCCACTAAATGTGTGAGATCAGGTTAGAACTCGGGGCCTTGGAGACGCAGTCCAATATTTCTCGGCTTCACTTTCAAGGCTTTAATTACCTTTGCAGGGGCTTGAGAATATCAAGTCACCTTGTTTATTTGAAGTCTTTGGTATCGGGCTTAGTGCATCCCCTAAAAGAAAATACCTCAAAAACGGGATGTGTTTTGGTCAAATATTCTTCGCACATCTGGCAATATAACACTTTGCACTTTTATTCTGAGGGAACAACAACAGAAAAGATGTAGAATAAGTAATTCCGTCAAGACTTGTGGAGACTTTGAGGTCTGAGAAAATCCGAGTACCGGAGTATATTTGACTTTTATTAAATCATTTTCACACTGGCATGTGCACATACAAAGGAACAGACTTGGTGTAAAAACAGTGATTACATGTACAATTCCTCCACTTGGTTTCCTTCCCACACAGATTTCCAATCAAAAAAAGGGCTACTACAAATGGAACCCTTTCCGTTTGTGGACCTCTTTGACATCTGTTAAACCCTTTTTGACATTTCGTATGTTAACCTCTGCAGCGTGGGGTTTTGATCCCAACAGGAACTGGGTGGCTCGGAGAGACTCTGGCTCTGTAATTACAGGCCTCCTGAAGTAAATTATAGCTATTTGTGTCTCGTTCCTCCCATCTGGACCACCCAGGCAGCCAGTCCTCTCTCGACTCTCTCTCTTGCTCTCTTTCTCGCCTTCTCTCCTCAGCCCCTGGTCCGGCCCCAACCACCCAACTCTGAGCTTCACAACCGTTCGGCTCAGTTCACCGCTCGCTCTATAAGAAACTTCTCTTTTTTCCCCTCTTCTCTTTCTGTCTCCTTGCCTCTCTTCTCCCTTTTCCTCCTTCTTTCTCTCTTTCTGACGCTGTCTTTCTCACTCTTTCTCGGCTCCCCCTGCCCTCTCCCTCCACTCAGCCTGTGCTCCACACAGCCTTAAAGAGACAGTTCCCGGAAACTTTCCCACCCTGGGAAGAAAGCGCCTTTCAGTGTGGAAACTGGGGTTTTAACACCCCAGCGGCTGGTAATTTTATTACACGAGCAATTCTGAAACGTGAAATATTAGTCTGTGTTTGGCAACATGATCAAAAATGTCAAAAAAGAGGAGGAGGAGGGGGATGAACACAAATGATCACAACTATGTTTAAATCATATCCACAGTTTATCTGGATGTTTTTTTGAGAAACTCGACCACCATCTTACAAATTTTTTAGCAAACAACTCGACTCTGTTGGGTGCAACATATGAATTCGTTTACTAGCTTCACCACTAAAAGCACTTTCACAACATTTACGACATTGGGAAAGTGAAAAGCAAGGGAAAATGTCATAACAAGCCCCGACATGGTTTCATGGCCGTGGGTGTACAAATATAATGTTTGTATGAATGTGTGTGTTCGTGTGCCTGTCTGTGTGAGTGTGTGTGTGCGCACCGGTGAAAACACTGGACCCTGTCTCCACCAACCTCAGTCATTTCCTCCCCACCTGACCCTTCCGTCCCCAAAAGCCTGAACACCCAGAATCCCTTAAATCAGTGAAATATGCGGGCTTCTCACATCTGGCTTCTAGGGCGAGCCAAGACCACAATTAAAATGTATTCCTATTCTATTCTATTCTATTCTATTCTATTCTATTCTATTCTATTCTATTCTACTCTATTCTATTCTATTCTATTCTATTCTATCTCCGTGGCTTACAGGCCTAGTCCCAGTTCCAGGCCATGCTAGGTCAGACCAGGCCGCCTTCAAAGTTCAGTGTGGTAGATTAGCTGGATTAGGGGGCCTCTGAAAGGCCCCACGCTGCTATGGAGGAAGACCCAAGACGTAGAGGGCTGAAAGTGACATGTATGATTTTACTTGCTATGCTGTGCGTTGGCAGTTTTTTTCTCATATACTCAGCATGCCAACATGAGAGCGAATGTACGGCTGATACACACAGAAAACTTCCTTTGACAAAATATCAATTTAGGAGGAAAAATAGAGCACTGACCACCACAGAAGTATCCCTTGGCTGCCAACTTCTACCTATCATTTACTTTCTCTTGCAACCGTTCACAATAGTGTTCCTTTAGTTCTTTTGATTTTCAGTAAAGGAGCCAAATGAGAAATTCGTTCTCTTGGCCTGGTACCCAGAATCACAAAAACCCTCTTCTTCCTTTTGTCCCATGTGGACCCACCAGAATCAGGACTGTGCCCCACTTTAGGTCGTCAGCCCAGCCCAGCCCTGCCCTATGGCATTCCCTAGCCAGGGCACCGCCTAAAGCAGGCTGCCCCCAGCAGATGGGCCGTTCCTCCATACAATCCTTCAGTAAAGCTCCAGACTGAATGTAGACCCTTTTGTCATTCAACCCTTCAATTTCTTTCAGATGTTTCCCAACAAACAGCAGAATAAAATAAAGAGGGAACTTTTTTTTCTCAACAAAAGCAAATGGACCAAAACTTTCCCAGCCTGTAAAACAATGCCAAGAGTTGGCTGTGGGAGGGTGAGGCAGGGGGCAAGAAAGAGAAGCTGGCACTTTGCTATCTTACCTATAGAAATACAGTGTATCTGTTCATCAATCGTCAAAGACAGTATTATTTTAGCAGACAAGCCTGATCAGTGCATGAAAGCAAGAAAACCAAACTACCAGTTTCCATCTGTTGAAATCTTGCAGCTTTCCCATCACGTAAAAAAACAACCACCCTGCGATGACACCTTTAAAACTGTATAAAACAGCAAAAACAACATGAAAAATCAGTTTCACTTACATTCTATTCAGATGTGCCAGCGGTGTTAGCCACCACACATAAATTTCCACCAGGGTTGGCATTTAGGCACTTTCTATTTCCATATGTATAGGCTTGCCTCTGCTAATTATGCTAATCATGGGCAGTGTTGGCCACTGTGAAAAATAGTCACATTAGACACTCCACTGACCGCTAATACTGCTTAATGTGTGGTTGAAACATACATTCATCCCTGCCTGAAAAGCAAAATTTTTCCACGTTGCTGGTCTCATTCAGATGAGAAATGAATTTATTGAGCCCAAGAACCATTTCTTTTTTCCCTCCCAAGTACCAAGAAAATGTTCAGTCTCTCTCTTCCATCTCCCTCTCCCTTTACTTTTTATACTTTCATGGTGTAAAGACAGAGGCAAATGGTGCAAACTCTAAGGTGACTGGTGTTGCTTTATTTCGCCCGGACCAGAGACAAAGGTTGCTCTTCAGTGAGGAGAGAAAGGGCGCCACTCTATACTGATTGAGTTTTTATTATCCCATTTTCGGTTGCATTGCTGCCTTTCTAAGGATATTGCATTGAATGTTGCAAAGAGTCTGACAGTCCAGTGCCCTTTTTTATAACAGCTTTGGCACCAAAACACCAGTAGGAAGGTTTTATGTTATCACTGTAAACACTAATTAGCAATAAATATATGCTGAATTTATATTTTACATGTGTAAAACTGATAGTTTAAAGATAAGTAGAGGGCAGCCTTTGTGTTTCCTGCATAGTGGAAGCTGGAAGCAAGAGCCATGTGTCTGTCACATGCACATGTATCCATAGCTGCTCAGTGTGTGTTTATTTGTTGGGGGGTGGTCTTGCTCTGTCTGTTGAAGAGTGTGTATGTGTTGGAGGGGGCGGGGGGGGATGCTGAGAAAGGGGATGGAATGAGGTAGACTTGGATTGAAGGATGGAGGGAAGGGGGTGAAATAAACATTTAGAAGTGACCCAGGTTGACTCTGGTCTTGTTTGTTCTCTCTACCAGTGAGGTCCTGGGCCCTGAACGCTGGGAGTTTATTTATCTAGCTGGGGCACCACCGCGCACTATTCACCTCCAATAATGCCTCATAGAGCTCCCTTTCTCTGTCTGAACTGGGGCGCTGTGTGCACTCCAATGAATTATAGCATTTACCTGCTGCGCCGCTCTGAGGTTTGTTTAGAGAAACTGCTCCAAACGACGAAATGCCCACGTGTGCATTAGCACATTTGCGCAAACTGTTTCTTTTCTCATCCAGACCTCCTTTTTCTCTCTTCTAATCAATTTATTTCTTAGTCGCGTCATATCTAGTCTGACTGCATTCTTTCAGCCACCATGCATTCATACTATATAGGCTATGCATGGTCTTTGCCTTCCTCTTTTCTATTCTCTCTCTACATGGCCTTTTTATGAGACATGTGGTGCGACTGCTATCCGGATAGGCCCCGTCTCACTGCACTCATATTTGGACAGCTTGACTCTGTGTACATGTCTGTCATGCCTCACCCAAACTCTGCCAAGAAAGATGAGTTTAGTTAATGTCAGAGTAAACACCACCACTTCTACATGGAGGCATTTTCTCTCCTCTCTTTCCCCTACAAGATTCCCAAACAGGGCTTTGTAAAGGGAGAATAATCTGAGCTGAAAAACTCTCACCATTTTAACACAAGGCTTAAAACAATTACCCAAACACGGTGCAAAAGGAAATCATCAGTTTCACAGATTTTAGTAGAAATTTCGAGCCCAAGAAAGCAACCAGTCTCATAAAAACACATTCTCACACAGCACTTTATGGTGAAGTAAAGACATGCAGTCTCCCACTTGGTGTTTGTTCAAGTGAGACAGGCAAAAACACCAGCGGAAGAAAAAGAAGTGTGAGCTAGCCATAAACCTTCCACCCTGTTCCTGCCCCAACCCCCCATTGTCTCCTCTCATCCCCGTCTTCTTCCTGCACCTCTTTTTATGATCCTTCTCTTCTCTGCTCGTGGACAATACAGACTGGGTCACACGAGGCCCTGTGCAACTTTCACACTCTCAAATGTGGGCAAGATATCGGAAAATTAGGATTAAAATGAGAGAAATTGGGGGATTATAGAAATACAGTATATTCCAGGTACATGTATGGTTTCTGAATGAAGAAGAAAAACATCTGCACAGCGGAGTGTCATCCCTCAGGCCATTATAAGATGACATGTAAAACAAAAAAAAAAGACCTGTGTGAGTGATTTAAGGTAATTTGATGGGTGATGTCTGTCTCAGATTCTCTCAGAGACGGAGCACTAAGCCAGAAATAGTTCCTAATCCCCTTGTTAGACTAAACACCCTGATACAGGGGCTTTTATTCTCACCTACACAGGTGTGAGGACTGAAGGCGTGATTAATCCTTCTACTTACAAGTTGCATGTCAATGTTGCAAATGCACAAGAATCCTTAAGCCAAACAAAATGATATGAATAAAGCTCACTGTCTGCCTAGGAAGGTAAGTAGGTATGAATGGCACAAAAGTAACTTTTCCAGTCTTCCTTTCTGTCTCTGTCTGTCTGCTCTCTCTCGACACAGACTGCACTGCTGTGCTCTGCTTCACGGTGTTTTGGTCCTGTAGGAGGGAGGAAGCAATTAAAAAAGCCCTGGTGGCCTGACTTCACAGAGCAGGCAGACAGACAGGTAGAAATATAAACAGACACACACAAAGCACAGGCAGGCAGACGGGAACGCAGTTAGGAACTTCAGGCGGGCAAGACAGACGGCCGGGCAAGCTGTGCACACGGAAGGTGACAAAGATGACAAGTGTACGTGTTTGTGTGAAAAAACGAGTGGCGGGGGCAGCTTCAAGTATGACTATATGATGGGAAACATATGCTCCTGACACATTCACACACACTCACATACAGCATGGTGGCAGAGTGTTAACACACATGCTGTCGATTCACAGCTAGTTTATTCTGAACAAATTAGAAGTGGAAAACTTTGTTTGTGCCGCATTCTGGATGAGTTGCTCCATAAGCTCACTTCAAACGTGGAAGGAAATGACTTGGGTGTTTACATTAAACATGACATTCCTCTTGAGTTGAGATGCTCAGACAAAAAAAAAAATATCCAAAAGAACCAAATAACTGATGCAGAAAAAATATTTCGCGTCCCTCAATATGAACTCTGCTGTCTTATTAGCGAGCATATCATTTGTCCTTCTTGTGCTCTGGCTGATGTGCAATGGTGCATGTGTGTGTGGTTGTGTGTGTGCGTGTTTTTCTGTGTTTCTGTGTGTGTGTGTGTGTGTGTGTGTGAGAAAGAGAGACAGAGGGAGAACTAACCTCTCCTTGTTACCGAACCACTTTACTCTCCATTGAGGCCCTAGCAGCTTTGTCAATGGGCTATTGGTGGAAACAAGGCAGGCAGAAACTTTAGAAACATGGCCACGGCCTCTTAAAGGCACAGCATTCCTTTTCAGCCCCCCTGGTTCAACTCTCTGAATCCCACAAGCAAAACAACTGGCACGCAAACATCTAAACATCTCCTTTAAGAGATTGCTTGGCCAATTAGCTCAAGAGGTAATCCCGAATCCCGCTTTACACTAACCCGAATGAAAAAAGGACACAGTAGAAATTCTTGTTTTTGTGGAAGAATCTTGCTTTTTTTTTTCTTCCTCCCAACCTCAAGCTAGTAAATTTCACTGACTGCATTTGCGGGGATTTGCTTTTTAAATTGCGCCCGATAGAGGAACTTATTTGAATTCCTTTGCAAGTGAAGCGCACAGCCCTCCAAACACTTCTCCCGACGCCGGCAGTGTGTGACTCCTCCGACACCTCCACACAGGTCCTGTGGGAGCCGCCTGTTCCTGTCCTCCAGTGACATGGTGGGCTTAAAAAACCCTATAGAGTCTGTTTATATTCACCAACTGCTGTGGCGCTTTTAGAGCGTGCAAAACAGGTGGGTAAACTTCAGCTGCATTCACTTATATTTTTTCTTCTTGTGGGGAGGAGAGAAGGGGGAGGAGAGGGGAGGGAGGTGGTGGTGGGGGGGGGAGTAGGGAGGTGGTGCCTGCTTGCCTGCCTGCCTGCTTGCCTCTTGTTGAATGGAATCCAAGAATAGTTAGGGACCACACAGGGAGTCGAGGGGGGGAGGGGTCAGAGCCCTCAAAGATGGCTAACCATTCACACAGTCCATCTGCTGCGGGGATCAGCCCCGGCACTGAAAGCCTGGGGGTTTAAAAGGAATTTGGCCAGTGTGAAAAACCAAATAAAGCTGCCTCTGCCCCTGAAAATGTACAGATAACCTGAGTCTAAAAAGTACAGAAGGAAGGAATAGACATCACTGTCAAATGCAGAGGGGGATGTAGAGTATCACAAACACAACTGTGCCTGTACAGGGTGAGAAAAATGTGTTTGTGTGTGACAGAAGAGGGAGCATTCTAAGGCAGTCGTGTCAAAAATGTGAAAGTGTTTCTCAGGTGAGAACTTAATAAGAAACGGACACACATGAAGAACAAAAACACTGCAGGATACAACAGATTCCCGTCTATGGTGCACAGGAAAGAGACACATGATCCACTATACACAAGAGAGTGTCTTACACTTAGTTGGGACTTGTATTCCTCCTGGATAGTGGTAACAATGTGAGAAATTTATGATTGCTAATTTTCACTCAGCCAGACAAAAACCTAAAACCAACCCCCACAATTCCTCCAGCTTTGTTGCTGCACTCGTCAAGATTTCGGCCAGACAAGCCGGTCTGTCAGTCACTGAACACCTAGTGCCCTCCCATGGCACAGAGATGACACTAACACGGCCACCCTGCATCTTCCCACCAGCCACTATTGTCATTCAAACTCCAGTTAAACCCCAGCGGAAAAGAACTGGTACTGGGAGTCCACAAACCAGCTCTGACCCTACGAGTGACCTCGCAGAACGATGGCCTACCTGGAGAATCAGTAACAATGCCACGGCTTCAGGGCAAACTGAGCAGTTTGCTGCGTCACACAAACACAACTCAGCACAAACGATGTTAAACTCACCTTCCACCCATAGCTGTTCGATGTTTGTCTCGATGGCTGCGACTCGGAGTCCCACAGACAGAGCCCCGAATACTAAGAGTCCAATAAAGAGGACCTTCCCACAGTGCCTCTGGATGTGGCAGCCCAGAGAGAACAGGAAGGCCTGGAACCTCGCCCGGATCCACAGAGGAGCTTTCTGACCTACCGCCTTCCCCTGTGATTTGAAGCAGGAGGGAGGGCGAGAAGAGGACATTAATGTTATTATTTATGGTTCTATTACTTCACAAAGACACCACATCATTGAACAAAGTCCAGAAAGGCAGATTCTAGATCTTCAATCTGTCTGTGTCTCAAGTGTAAAGATCTGAGCCAAATCTGTAGAACACAGTAACAGCAAACACCCAAAACATCCATACGTGTGTATTCAGAGATAACAAACATTTGTAGGACAGTAAAACTAGGACGATCATATAGAATAGACACAGATTAAGGCGCTAACAATCACAGATTTGCTACATATGCTGCCCTGTCCTGTGTGTTCTGTCTCCTGCTAAAACCTCCAGTAAATCCCGAACAGGATTTCCAGTGACACTCCACATTTTAAGATTTAAACAGCACAGTCGTGGCAGTAATTTGTAGTAGCAATAAGCTTATTTGAGGAGACAGGTTCCTATAAATGTATGATTGTAAAAAAAAGGACGAACGAGGTCAAGCCAGGCTCCATTTTCATGCAGAAAAACTTCATTTTGTAAAGAAAAAACTACGGTTACAGTGAAAATTAGGATTAAACGCAAACTGTAAAAGTTAGAAAAGCATCAGCTCTGTCTTACTTAAAAGGTGTCACTCTATATTAGACACATCATATACACTTTGTCTTCTCTGAGCATGCAATAAAGTTTTATCTGTAGTCTGGAAATAAAGAAAAACGTTCATTTCTGTTGTATTTTGGTGAGGAAGGCTTGTTCAACCACTGACATGTCTTTATGTGCATGAGTGCAAACTTATACTAGGTACTGTTGTTTACAGATTAGGCGGAGTTACACTTTTTTCTCTTTCATTTTTAACACATCTTTTCAAATCTTGACTTTTTGGTGTGAAGCTTTCGGTCCCCTGTGCTACAAATGTCACTGCTGCGGGAGACATTGCTCTGGTGTTGTGGTTTCTCTCAGCAGTGCTGAAACACGTCCAAGCATCCGGGCGGTCCAAAGATGCTTTGTCAGATCAAACTCAATCAGTGAATTCCTTTACACGACCCACCACATTTCCAAACAGACCCCGGGCCAGTGCGCTCTCTCCGCTGGCTGCACAAAAGCCAAAAAAACACGCACAACACGGCCGGGGATGTGGGAACAAGCCCTCGCTCACTGCCTCACGGTGGCTTTAACAACAGAAATGAATGAGGAGACTGATGTCCATTCAAATAAACAGCAGAGTTACCGTGCTGCCAAATAAGAATTATCACTTGAATCCTGGGAGATCTCTAAAATGTCATGCAAGCTCTGGTTTGTAGTTTAAACATGAACACACAGGTTTTACGCACTCGATATACTACTAACCAACTAACTAATCTGATGACAGTTTCTTTATTTTTCCACTAAATGTTAAACAGTTTAGCTGTTCTGCTCCTGATCTGGTTGTGGTCTCTCTCTCTGGGAGCTCTGGTGGTCCCCGGACCCCAGTTTGGGAGCTGCTCCTTCAGTCTACATTCCCACATGCGCCCTCGACTCACGATTAGATAACAACTAAATAAAAAGCTGCCTTCGGAGACTTCTCATTCACATTTTTTTTCTCCGCCGACTGACTGAAAGCTTCCCTCACTGTTAACAAAATCCACACTAAGACTGCAAAGCGTCGTATCACCTTTGAGATCTGTTTAAGTGCGAAAGCGGCGTGGCAGTAGCTGGGTCTCCGGAGTAGGTCTGGGTTCGCAGGCGGCTGGGAGCGCGTATAACTCGGGGGTAAATCTCCAAAGACGCCGGCCCCTGGGACCCCGCGATCCGAGGCCATAGTCCAAAAAAGCGGGTGATCGGGGCGCAGAGCGAAGCGACGCGGAATCGGTGCGAGTTCAGGAAAGGCGACAATAATAATCCAACATAGAGCGCATCCAGCACCGCCGGCGACAAATGACGAGGACGTTTTCTAGTCTTCCTTGGAGCCAAACAAGTCTCGAAACTCCATCCCAACATTATGCGCCGAAATCCGTATAGATCCTTCAGTCTTCATTCGTCCCGATGGTTCAAGAAACGACGTCTCAGAGAGTAGTAGTAGTAGTAGTAGTAGTAGTAGTAATAGTAGTAGCCTATGTCTGAGCCGTCCGTGTCAAGTCTAACTCCGATCCCGTAGCGGTAACATTTGGAGAAGTTCGCCTCTCGGCAAATCCTGAAAAGGGAGGTTTGATGGAAAAGTGCTCCGGCTCCCATTGGCCAAGGAAGAGGCAAATTACTTTGCAAACATCGCCTATTATTAGCTGCTAAGCAACAGCTCACCAAAGTGGAGAGAGAGGGGGACCACCCAGGCTGCTGCTGCCTGGGCTGGAGGGAGGGGAGGAGGGGGAGGAGGACGGGGGAGGAGGAGGGAAGGAGGGAGGGAGGGAGGGAGGGAGAGAGGAACTCTTTCAATAAACTCTGCACAGAGGCGCGCGCTCACACACACACACACACACACACACACACACGCACAAGCACGGACATGCACGCATGCGCGCACGCACACAGCTTGCAGCCTGCCCCACTCACTTGTTGCTCTACACATTATTCCCAGTGGCCTCCAGTTTGCACATCTATTGATACACCAGCACGCAAACAGTTGTCTTTTATTTCCAATTTCATCAGCAGTAGAAGACAAAAAAATCTAAACATGTGTGACTCTTTTTATTTTCTTTTATTTTTTTATGAGTGTGTCTTGGGAAATTACAGAGCTTTCAACACTTTCCATATCACTCCGGGGCATCTCGTGTTCGAGGAGGTTTTTGGAGCCTCACATTTGTTACAGAACACCCAAAGAAGACATTTTTTACCCTCTCAGGTCTTTGCTGTGAGTGCAGTTTGTTACAGGCAGCTGTGAGTCTGTAGGTTCTCAGCACTAACAGCTGTAACCTCACCTCTTGTGGCCAAAAGCTTCTAAAAGTAGGTTGATAGGCCTAGAAAAATAGGACCTCTCACTGCTGGGGAAAAGAAAAAAAAAACAGCCAAAAGAACTGAGGAATTATTCTACATATGCTTATTTTTCATAAACACCTTGGCACCGCCTGGTTCAGTGTGACAGGCCTTATCTCTGCGGAGACTTTTGGAAAGTGTCCATGTCTTGCCATGCATGATTTCATGAGTTCAGAAAGCAGTTCACCTAAGAGGAACCCCTGAAGAAAGAAAGAAAGAAAGAAAGAAAGAAAGAAAGAAAGAAAGAAAGAAAGAAAGAAAGAAAGAAAGAAAGAAAGAAAGATAGTTTTCAGACCAGATTGTTTTCTAATCTTTCTCAAAAAAAAAAGTGAGGAGTGTCTTGGTGATTTGCTAATGTAAGCCCCCTTTGGCCCCACTCATGACTGTATGGGGGTGCAGAACAAACACTTTGCCAGATTACACAGTCACTCTCTGCCTAAACGTCAACCTGTGCTGCCGTGGTTAACATTTGTCAGGTGGCTGCTGGTAATTTGAGGCCCTTTGGGTGACTGTAAAGCAATTTGAACGTATGTGACGGTGCTGTAAGCTCAGCAAAGAAGGTACAGGTTGGGCCGGTGTGACAGTTTGCCACTGAGCTGTTATGTCCATCATCACTGTTTACATGACATCTACATAAAGAACAAGCGGTGGATTAGAGGATTTATGGCACCGTTAGGGGCTGAGGATTATATATGCGACGCATGACGTGAAGATACTGTTAGATTCATGTTTTTTTCTTATTATTATTTTAAGTATGATGCCACAAGTAAATGAAAGTCACACAAAAAGCCATAATAATTATTATAAATACTGCAATCTAGTCTTATAATGAGGACATCTTCCCTAACACAGTTCTCTTGAACCCAAAACATATCAAGTTTGCACATTCAATATCTAAACTAAATACTGAGTGGACTTGAAATCTCATCTGTTTTTATAAGTAAAAGCATTTTTCAACTTCTTCGATTTAAACAGATATTTTGTAAGTGGTGCAACATATAAACTGTGTGTAAGACAGTGTTAGTGGCAGGGTTGATGGCATGGGTAAAGGTGAAACTGTGAGGATGAAAGCTTTATAATGAAATGTTTCTAAAGGTACTTTGCATTGAAGTGATTACTATGAGAGAAGTTTAATATGATGATAGTATGCAACATGTGGTGAGGCATGTATATGTGTGATGTTAAACTATTATAGTAGCAATACTATTTAATAGTAGCTTACAAAACAAAGCTTTCATTCACAAAGCATGCTGAGGATAGGCTTCAATTTGACGAAAATCCTTAAACAATGGTCAGCATGAGTTGCCTTATATGACTTATTGCTAATTTTAGGAATTTTCCTTCCCTCTTCAAATATTGCTACGTCCACAATCCTGTAAAAGGCTCAATGAAAAGTGCTCCTGTTACCTACATAACTCTAATCACAATCATAATCAAATGATCAAATCCAGCACCAAATATTTTGTATCATTTGTCACTGAAGTTAATGTTATGTGTTGCGATTATCGCTGGCACAACTGGGTAAACTTCACACAGACTGGGCTAAAAAACTATGTTACAAGGTTTTCTGAATTTAAATCATCTGTAAAATGATCATTTATCATAGAAATCCTCACTGACCACGCCTTTATTGATTAGAAAACTCACAAGACACAAGAGTTAAGACACCCTTTGGAATATATGAGATCTTCTTTATTGGTGTGCCTGCACTAAATACATAAATGAACAGAATTGGGCAATATTGTATTTTAAGAGGCCATATTTGGTTTGAAAAAAATGTAAATGTAGTTCTGAAATCTTAGATGAATAAAAGACATAAAACTGCAGTCAAGTGTTTCGGTTGCAGACCCATTTCTGTTGCTATCTCTAGAGAGAACAGGACACATCAAATGGCTGTATCAGTGTATCTATGGACTTGAAATTTAGGATCACAGGATATTGTTGTTCACTTCTCATTTACCACCCCTCTCTGCAGAAGTTCACCTTCATATATACTTACTCATCCATCTGTTCGAATGCAGGCGACCATACGCTCTCACAAGCCGCTCACGTTTCCAGGGTGGCACTGGCCGGCCTGTTTTTCTGCTTTGCTGAGACTGGGTATGGCTTGCCTGGACTGGGTTGGGTCGGGCTGAGTGGTAGAGGGAAACAGGCAGCTGGAAATGGGAGCTAATGTGGAATGTAAGGAATTGGGTTGTGTGGTAGGGGGCCCCTTCAAGCCTAACAAACTCAGGGAGGTCCGAGGCCTGGTCTGGAGGCCTTGGATAAATAAACCATCTGAGATGACCATGCGCTGTGCAGATATCTGCCATCACACCTCCCTGGCCTCCAAACACAAACCACCCAGGCCCTCTCCCCCTCCCTCACCTCCTCACGTCCTTTGTCCCCCATGGTCTCTCTCCTCTTTTTATCATCTTCCCTGTCCCATCTCCTCTACCTTTATCTCCCCTGTTCATACCTGATTTTTTTTATCTCAACACCTTCGTCTCCCCTTCTGTGTCATCTGGTACTCCAGTGCTGCTCTTCCTCCTCCCTCCCCCTCTATCTCCATTTCTCCATTTCATCTCTCCCCAGTGACTCCATCCATCCAGCCGTTCATCCATGCATGGCTGGCTGTCCGTCCAGGGTTCTGTATGTGCTATAGGCAGAGCTACGGAACCGCTCTGGCACTCAGCCGTCTCACAACAGTGGAGACGCTGGGCGTTCAGGCCCAGAAAGTGTTTATTTTTGAAGACAGAGGCTGCAGGGCTGCTCATGACTGCATTTCTTCTTTTTCTCTCCTAAGGAATGGCGGATGAGGTTTTACAAGGAGAAGACGGTTAAACCCGACATAAGGTTTTCCAATAGCCAGCAGAAAAGGTATAACAACGCATTGGTGCAGGTATGATCCTCCAGGGAAGGCTGAGATATTGTTCAGATGATGGAAGAACTGTATCTTTTGAGAGTTAAGGGAAATTGAGAAAAGTGAAAACAAGATCCACAACAAGTAACTTAACTTATTAAATATGGAATAACTGGGAATGAGAATGTGTACAATACATGTCTGGGAACAGATATAAAAACTTAGTTTATCCATACTACACTGGAAAATGTCAGATACTGTGGATTTTGCTTCTCAAATCCATAAAAACTAGAAAACAAATCCCAGCTTCCCATCAAAATAAATACATTTAATCATAATTAGTTACCTTCTGCTGTGTAACCAAGCTGCTTAATATGATATTCATCTATCTTCATATGCCCAGTTTCTTGACAGATACTAGCCCAGTCATGGTGTAGAATTACAGAAATATAAGTCACTCATATTTTTAAGAACTTTTCCACACGTACCCAAATGCACTACGGCACTTAGTAAATGAAAAAAAACACACACAAGAAATGAGATACTGAACACAAAGTAAACACTTTTCATCTTAAAACAAGGAACCTTCACAAAACTAATTGGTTAAATCTGTCAAGAAAATGGTATAAAGAAATGATTTTTGATAAAGATGAAGACCTGACTTCATTCATATAATCACTGAGCAATCTGAAGGTGATTGAGGTGAAGTGATGACAATAATTTGTTACCCATTCATTACACCTTGTGTATACTTTTCTATGTGTGAGGCCAATTTACAGTAATTCCAATATACAAACTACTTCAAAGCATAAAGCAACAGAAGACCACATCTAGCGCTTACATAAGTTTGACATAACAAAAAAAAGAAAATCAAACACGTTTCAGATCAAATCTTATCCATGTGAGCAATTTATTTTTGTGATGATCAAACAAAATGTCAGAAAAATAAATCTTTTCAAAGGGAGCCACAAACTAACCAAAAGCTTTGCGCCGTTTCAGTAATAAAACATTTTCATGTCAAAAATTTGATTTAAAGTTCGCAAAGTCATCTTACATGTTGCTGGAAAACCCCGTAGGAGGATTTTTCAACTTTACAAGTCTATAATTACACATTAGGTTTCCCAGATAACAGCGAAAAGGCAAAAAATGTTGCTCAGTTTACAGAGAAGACTCCTTCCTGCATTGAGCACCTCTGTCAGTCTCGCAGCAGAGTCGAAGCTGCCACCCACAGTCTCACACAAGATTAATTATGATAATGCATTTCTTTACCCCTTTGTCATCGTAATGAATGGTTGCCTTTCTGGGGGAAAACACACAGAACACAGAGAGAGACAGAGAAACACACTTTTCTTTAAGTCTTTGTTTGTGCGGTTGTAACAGAGGTATTGTCGGATGCAGCTAGCAGGTGGTAACGCAAACTCAGACCTGTGGCTTTAAAAGAGAAGCTCGCAAGTGTGAGCGTGCAAATGTATGTCTGTGGGAGCAAACACGGCCGAAATAGTGTAGCTCTTCAGCACTGCACTATTGTGATTTACAAGTGATAAAAAAGATTATCAGTACAACACATAGGTATTATATTTAGATGTTTTTTTTTACTTCAGTGGGAAGACAAGCCTTTATTTTAAAATCTCACTTCAGAAGTCACAGCATTTTAAACATGTCCTCATTCCAAGTAACCTTAAAGTTAAATTGAACAGAACAAAGTGATTTTAAGGGAGTTAGTAAAATTAGAGTGCAACAACAGGACACAAAATTAAACATTTAAGACAAGAAAAAAATGTTTTAAAATATTGGAAACAGTTAATCTATTTACAGTTCCAGCTACAGATGTTAGAAACACTAATAAGATTAGAAGAAAAGGTCACCTGAGGGTGTAAAAGATGTCGATCTTTTGCTTCCTATTGTGGGCTTATTGCAAAAGATGTGATCCCCATCCACCACCCACTCAATGCTTAGTTAATTAGCTGGGGGGGTTCCTCAGTGACAGACAGCAATCTCTCGCTTAGTGTGTGTGTGCCACTGAAGTTGTGATCCCATATATGGGGTCTGTGTCTCCACACACACTCTTTGTTGGCTAAGCAACATAAGCAAACCTTTTAAAGCTTGTAAAAAAAAAAGGGTGTTTGTGTGCGCATGTATTCAGATGTTTAAGTTAGAGATGGTGGTGTGTCTGCATGTGTGTGTGTTTGGTGTGGGGGGGGATAGCATCTTGAAAGGTAGTGTGTGGAGAAAAAAAAAAGAGGGAGGGAGGAAATTCATTTGTGGCCGGAGAACACAGAAGACAAATTGAGGAAGTGTTGTGCTAATGTGTAGGGGTCAGCAGCAAACACACGCAGGTTTCTGACTGACTGCCACTTGGGTGGCCTCTCTCTCTCTCTCTCTCTCTCCCTCCCTGTCTGTCTCTCGCTCACCCACAATCAGCCCTCAAGCCATGAAGCCACCCATCCACTCAGCCAACCCCCCAACCCGGAGTGCAAACCCCACCCCACCTCTCCGTGCATCTGTGTATGTCGATGTATCACACATTTGTCTCCACCATCCATCCAACCCATCTGTCTCGCACTGTGCCTCTTCATATTATATTTCCCCTTCAGGGTTCAGCAGCAGCACAAGCTGAACTTTATGTATTGGCAGCGGATGCCTCAGAAACCAACGTGCATGAAGCCACTCAACAAGTTTCCCTCCTTATTCGACTTTAAGGCTGTTAAAACCATCTAACTCCACATGGATTGACAGACTCAATCTGTCTAAGCTTGTTTCAGCTCTTCCTTAAAGTTAGGATGCTCAGGCTGAATAAAAGTGACTCCATCCCATCTGAAGGGAATGCCCTGTGCATAATTTTATACGCAACTCCCCACAGTTCCAACATGACATATTTGGCATCTTTGGAGCCTTTGAGCTCCCCATTAAAGGTTGAGTTGGGCTACTCCTTAAAAGGTTTTTAATGTGGTGGGTATTTTCCAACTTTTTCCAAAATGAATAGACACACCGGCCAAACTTATTTCGTTGCTCATTTTCTGTTTCTAAAATGTGCTGTTTGGTTGATTCTTAGTCAACGTCTCACTTCATAAATCAAAACCAAAGGTGGTCGGCTACTTCCTCTGTAATTTTTACCTTATTTACTCTGGGTAGACTTTACTTCATCTCCTGTGGCTCAAATAAAAGCAAGTGCCGGACATGAATTTGGATTATCAAGAGTATCGAACAGCTACATTAAAATATGAAGCCGAAATCTATTTTTTCAACACTTTGTGGACCACAGACTAACTTCCATTCACTTCCATTGTATTGAAGCAGTTGCCTGGGTTGGAAGTTAGCCCATTAAAGGAAAACTAAAACTTCATGGTTTTATTTCACTGTGGGGCAATATGTTGTTTGTGATTTGCATCATCTAGCCCTTAAAACTACAAACTATCCAACCAGATGCATTTTATTAAATAAATCTGTGTGAATAGTGTCAGTATAACAGAAGTGGCACATACTGTAATGCATTTATCTTGACAAAAAGCATCAGATGTTGACAACCATTTGAACCTTCCCCAACCAGCTTGGACTCATTTCCCAGACTCTTAGAAAACTCTGATGAGAAGCAGCGTGTCAAACTCCAAGCCCTCTATGTTTTCATGAGTCAGTCTGCACACAGGCTCAAACTAAAATACACATTTCACACACAGCGATCAGACAAACACACACTACAGAGACACAGAAAGGCAGGTTAAATCATAAATTTGTTTTTTAAAAACATCGCTGCAGTTGTGTAAAGGACTCTCCATTTATTAATATAGTAGATTTCATCTCTGTTCAAACAAATCTTGTGGACAAATATGCTGCCAGCAACATAGGCAACTGATGATAATCTGTGCATGAAAATGTTTGACTTTTCAGATCCCTTCTTTTCTGTGTCGTGCTCGATGGATTTGTTTGGGATGCATAATTATATGAAAATCTTCTGTGGAGCTGTTAGAAAATGCCACAAGGCTGCAGAGCCAAAGACCAACAGACAGCCTGATATATGATCCATGTCTCGACATCGGATCTCCAGATCTGCAAAGCAAACATGCGCATTTGAGTACGCATGTATGCACATGCATGCTTTGCGTTCACTCACAGGGGTGTTAGATGGCGTCGATTAGTTTGTGCGACAGAGGATTATCAGTGGTCACACACAGGTAAGCCTGCACACACATGTGAACGAGCAAATCTATGTGTGTGCTCGAAGGCGGGTTCAGCCATGGTGGCGTTGCAGTGAGGGGACTCTGTGGTCTTTGTATAAATATACAAACCTCTACCCAAACACACCCGGCTGCCAGATCTCATCATGTGGTTGAAGAGAGGGGTCAGAGTGTAACATTGCTAAAAGGTTAGCACAGCCAAGACAAAGAGCACGGACAAAGTGAACCTCCACTGTTGGTTTTTGTTTTTTAACTCAAAACTCAGGTAAAAAATGTGATTTTCACTGTCACATTTAGTCACTACTGCCATTCGCAAATAAATACTGGCTTGTCATAGCTCAAAATTGCAATACTTAGTTGATAAGAAGAACTATGATAGCAAAAGGATGAAAAATTAGCACATGTAGAAGTGCACAGTCTGAATGAAAAGGTTAAAGCAGTTAATGGAAAGCAACCTGGAAATAACACTGCAAGGATGTTACGAAGGGCTGAAATTATGAACAACGTTTCCATTTTGTTCATTTTTTTCAAAGGAAAATTGTGAATAAAATTGAGGACAAAAATGGACAGAACTTGCTCACAGACGGATGAACACAGGTAAGACAAGGCACATGGAAAAGTACTGAACTATGAAGTATTTCAGTCCGCGGGCTGAAGCCACTTCTACAGTAAACACAGTGTGAAGACAATTCTGTGGTGGCGCCTAAAAGGCCAAATAAAGCATACAGTTTCTCTCGAAGTTCATGTTTTCAGACCCACATTTATGGAATGTAGTCTTATGCGGACACCAGAGAAATGAAAGTGTGACTCTTTGATTTGCATCTCATCCTGTAAGCTCAAAACTGAAATCTGACATTTTTTAGGTTGTTAAATTGCTAGTATTTCGTTGTTTCACCTGCCCTAGTTCAAGTCAAATTAAATAATTGTACTGAAGTTATCAGATGGGTTGATGGCATTTCAATTTCTCTACAAAGCTGGAGATGAAAAACTATGATGGTGGAAGTTGCTAAAGCATGTCACTGTGCATTAAACTTAATAGAAGCAAAATGCAATTCTAATATGTGTTTTGTTTTCCAAAAATGTTCCAATTTTTTTTCTTTCATCTGTGAAGCAGCTCCTTCATAACCTGTTCTCAAAAATCTACTTTATTTAGTATGAGTAGTGTCTGTTACAGTTCACCTGGTCACTTTTTTTCTACATTATCAGAACCATTTTCACACAGAGAATTATAGAAGCCTCCTAATGAGTAAAGTCATTGTTGCCTATAAAAACCAGTGAAGTGCCCCTATAAGGGTGTAACTGTTGAGAATTCAGCTTGAAAAAAATCATATTTTGCTTAAGTGTCTCCAGAATCCTTATTAGAGCTGTACTGCAAAGTGTTACATTAGAAAAACCTTCAACTTTTTATAAAGTCTAAGTATAAAGTCATAATTTTTAAAGAATTCTATATAAAAACTTATCTGTGTAGCTAATAGGCTAACAAGACCATCTAAAGGAGGGTCTAGAGGGAAGGCAACACAACATCATAATCTACACACACACACACAGCACATAATGAAGCCACAAGAGACAGACTAAATGATTCATGCAAGGCCACAGACACAATAGGAAACAGAGGACAGTAAATCACAGACACAGACACAGACACACACATGTACAAAAAAGCATCCCCGCAAGCATCCCTGTCCTCATCTTCTTCTTTCGTGACTACAGGACTTCAAACCTGTAATTTAAGAAAAGACTCTACTGACGGAATGCGATAAATCTTGTGACAGCAAAGGGAGCAGAAAGGGGAAGAAGAAGAAGGAGAAAAAGAAAGAAAAGCGTCAGGCGCGAGTCAGTTTCCTCTGCTGTGTTCGTGAGTGTGTGTGAGGGTGGGGTGTCGGCGTTAACTGATACAGGATCAGGCTGGGTGGTCCAGGGCCTACACACACACCATTTTTGTGTACAAATAAACTTAACCCCCACACCATTGTGGTCACCCCTCCCACTGCTTTTTCTCTCCATCTCTGGTCTTCACAGCTGCACAGTGTGCATGTGTAAACACCCATGAACATTCAGACGTGTATGAGCCCGTGCTCCTCCCTCCGGTACAGGCTAAATTGAGTAATTGAGTCCTGCTATTAAGAGACAGTAATGATCTGATAACAGTGTGGGGACACGACTGCTAAGATCTGTCTGGTACTGTCAGTCAAAGTGTTTCTGTTACACAGAGGACATCACTCATTTCTTAAATCTGTTAAGGATGACAAAAAATGAAGACATACTAACTCAGTAGTTTAAGCCGACTTGAGTTTATTTGGACACAATGTACAAAAAAGCCCATGAGAATAGAGTGGTGAACTGTCAAGCAGCATCCAGGCCTCTGATTGGTCAGTCAGCTGAGGGAGTTGTTCTCTGTGTTTTGCTGCTCTCGAATTAGTTAATCAGGTGGTGTTTCTTCTTCCATGTGAAAGCTAGATCTCCATCAGCTGGTCCGTTCCAACGATGACCTCGTTAGTCCGCTCAGCTGAAGAAGAGGGAGACATTCACAAATGGGAGCAGAAAGAAAGGATTATTTCAGTTACAGCTTTTTCATGTCTTTAAATCTCACAAAGTTTCTCCAACAGTACAGAAAGCTGTAAGACTCTTGAGATTGATGAAACTTTCCCAAAAGCTCTTTTGGAAAGTAAAGAAATTGAAAAATGTGTAACATATAAGTGACAGACTATGACAGACATCATAGTTTATAGGCTTGTGAACTAAGTGATCCTGTCTATATCTTTACTTTCAAGTCATGTATACCTTAGTGCCCTCCAAGAGTATTATGACATGCAAAATTTGACCTGGTTGTCAAACAGCAATGCAGGAGGAGGACAAGCTGTCAGAATACTAAACCTGGAGGCAAACAGTAAAAAGTATGAAAGGAAATGTGGTACTTTACTGTAACAAAAGGTTGTTTTTGCAAATCTTGGATGTGAGAGGCTCCTCAAAGATGCCATCAAGAAGAGTTTTCAGAACAGTCATGCAACTTTATTACCTGACGCAGATGCTATACCATAATTCCTTCCAAATGTTTTAAACTAACAACATTTTTTTCTGTAATGGAAAACTCATTACTTAATTTCTGCATATTCATTTTGACGCTATAATGAAATGGACGGAAAACAATGGCTACCCAGCAGCTAGGAAATTCAGTACACATGCAATGTGGACTTAATGGCCTACAACATGCACATCCACTGTATGATCCTTCAATTTACTTGAGATCAGTCCCAGAATCTTCAGAGTGGTAACATTTAGGTCACCCTGACCGCTCTCTGAACCTCACAAAAAGAAATAGATGATGCTTGAAACTGAGTCTGACATTTTTTGCTATCGCTCTCAACCCTGAAGCTAGTTTAGCATCGAGGAGAGCAGCCACGGCTCCGCCTCGCATCCCCTCCTTCCCTCCATCTCCCAGCACCGGTGCCGATCCAAAGCAAACGGTGGCAGAGAGTTATGTTCCATCCACACAGACAGGTTTTAGTGTGAAGGAATCTGTTGCTCAGAGTGAGCTTCTCCTCTGCTGTGTGGAGGGAAGGACAAATGGAACATAGGATGGCAAGAGAGGGAAGGAGAGGGACAGACTGGAGAGAAGGGGAGGAAAGGTTACTCAATTTGGACCAAGTGATTTGTCAGTAACTACTCTAGTTTGTAGATGTATTAAGACCATATGTATTGACATATTCCTCCTGCTGGGGCAGCGACAATATACAAGGAAGAAGTCCCAAACCTTAACAATGGAAGAAGGAAAATGCTGGAGAAGACGCTGGACTGTTTCAGCAAACATAGATGTGAGCAACTTTAATAAGTAGAATTCACCATTATACGGTGTCATTATCTTCAAGAGACGGTGGGAAGATGTAGAAAAAAAGTGCACTGTAATTATATATGCATATTTTTCTTTGTATCCAAGCATCCAAAGAAGAGGTATGCATCTTTTAAACATCAGCACCTGATGGACCTGTATACACTGTGTGTGTGTGCGTGTGTGTGTGTGTGTGTGTGTGTGTGTGAGAGGCAAACTGTCAGGGTGGTCTTTAGCTGCTAACAGCTTCAGCAACAGAGTGGGTGTGTAATGTCTTTAGCAGCCTACGGTCAGCCAGCTAGATTGGTGGCGGGAGGCAATCTTGTGCTTTTAAAAAAAAACAAAACAATGCAATATAAAGTAGAAGGGAGAGAAGGTTTATCTTTTATGTAGACTGTAATATAGAATAATGTAATCTGACCCAAACTACAGAGAGTGACTGTACCTGAACGGTAGAGGAAAATTTTGATTTGATTATAGTGGAAAACGTGAACAAGACATTTTAAACACTTCAAACTTACTATGTCAAATCTAGTGAACTAAGGCATGACCTGTTGAATGCATGAGTTGATATATGGCTCAAGACTATCAGACAAAATGAGAGAAAGCATAAATTATTTCTTACTCTGCTAATAGATTTTGACACCAACCACACGTATCTAAAAATGTTCCACAAAGTTAAGGCACCAAATTGTGATAATAACAAACAAGTAAAAAAAACCCTATAACTATATACCCTATTTAGCCACTAAAGAAGGGTCATTCCTCTAATGCTCCTGCTGATGTTTACTTTATATCCTTCTAATTTTGTTTAATAGAAGCTTTCTGAATCCAAATTGAGACTGTGAATAACAGAGTGCTTTATGCTGATTATACTGTAACATTTTCTGCAGCTGTGGGCTATTCGAATAAATCTGACTCCAGTTTACGATATACGCCAGATGTGTTTAAGACATCTAGTAAAGATACAATCTAAGGATTTTTATAAAATAATTACATGAAAAAAGAAAAGAAATTCTGTGTGTGACACGTTTCTGTAAGACAAACAATAAGTCAGAGCGACAAACAGAAACAAAGGCTGGAGCTCTGTTGTTGTGTGACTGAACTTTGGCTATACAGTGTATGCAAATCAATTAAGCAACCAGGGTTCCAAGTTTCCAGTGTTCATTAACATAATGTTAGCAACTGCCCAATAAGAGAAAATGTGCCAAAAAAGCTGAAGCAAGATTGTTGCAGCAATCCCTCGGCAGATGCTCCAAAAGGCCTCAACTGTGTCGTTTTTCGATGAGTTTAGCTCAAATTCACACTGTTGTTACTTAGAACAGCCTGTTGTTCACTCAATTAGGCTGCTCAGTCTGGTAGGCGAGCTCGCTCCTTCTTTCTCTATATGTGTGTGTGAGTGTGTGTGTCTGTGTGTGGATGTGGCTGGAGGCCGCTGCTGTTGAATTCCGGGTGGTCCTGTTCTGGCCCTGCTCTCTAACCTCTCCATCAATGTGACACACACATACACACACATACACATACACGCACACACACACACACGCAGCTAGCTTTGGGGACAAGAGGATTAAGGAAATAAAAAAAAATCTGACAAATCAGACTTTAGAATGAAGAAACTTTCCTAGTTGGCTCGAACACTTGGCACTTATAAACGGATACCACACACATACGTTAACACCTTATCTGAGTCTGCCAGGGAGAAGTGCTTGGGGTGAAAAAAGTAAGAGCAACAAAAAACCCTGGAAATTACAAGCTGCAGTACCATTTATTTGCCAAGCTGTTGTTAAAACATAAGGTGGTTCTCTTATTTTGTCCACTCTGTGTTTATATTGGCTATTTTCAGTATCATAGCTTTATTGAAACCATTTTATATCCCTTAAACAGTGTCCAATTCATAACGCTTTGGGATTCAAAACTGTCAGATCATTTTTGTGCTATACAACAGCCTTAAATGTTTAGATGTAGAGACTGAAATCTTAATACTGACATTAGAAACAGTAGTTGACAAGCAGTTGACCATTGCTATGTGTGTTTTGATCATCTTTTCAACAAATCCTCAGAACAGCCACCAAGCTTACCTTGTGGGGAGGTTGTTTTGGAAGCTACTTTTACAGGAATAACACAAGAAATTTCAGTCTAAACATGAGCCAAAATGAATGAATAATCCTTTAAGTGCTCATAAAGATAAACATTTTAATATCTATCAAACTCTGACAACTAGGTAAACTATCCACCGAGCAAGATTTGTCATCTGATTAAAAGTACTGTGTGCTGAAAGTAATGTGTAGCATAAATACTACGCTTAATCAGAATAAAGAAAAAAAGTGAGTATATTATATTTAAGGGACATTTACTTATGTGTGTGTGTTTATGTTCGTGGGTCTCACCCTCTGGTTCAATCCGTTGTCCGTTCCCCACCAGACAGTATTTGAGGTCTGCTCCTCGGCCGATAACAGCATTACTGCAGATCACACTGCCCTGGATATTACATCTGGAAAACACACACAAATGATATTAATTTGATTTTTTTTATTACATTTATGACTTCATGTGTCGACTGGACACTCGACTTCTACAGAGGGGGCTATCTGTGCACCATGGAAAGCTAACAGGTCTAACCAAAGAACAGATCCACAGATCAGAACTCCTTCTGATGCAAAAGTGATTGATTAGAAAAAAAAATGCAAACTTTTGACTCTCTATGGCACATAATTGTTCATCTCTAAACTAGTAGACGGTACAATAAATTTTCCCTGAAAGTGGATGAGACACTGCAATAAAGCACAATTCCTTCTATTTCATAATATCCTTAAACATAAGAAGTTACATGAATTACAGCCACTCAACAATATCCCTTTTAGGCATTCCCAGGTCTTGGGTTACTAAGCACCTGCAATGGATGAATCAGTGGCTCATTAGTGTCAAAACATTATTTTTCTGCTCAGTTGTTTACTCTCTGGGCTCTTATGTACACACACACAGGCACGCACACACAGCGGAGAACATTCATGCAGTACTGGGAGCTGCCCAGTACAGGCACAGGCTTCCACAGCTGGCTGCTAAGATTCTTCGTTTTGGACTGTACCACACCGGAGGTTCCACGGACTGTTTCCCCATAAAAGATCCTCACACCTGCTCCGAAAACTCAAAAAGTATCCAATCAACTGAACTTAATGACATGACATTAGCATATGTATTAAGTCACAACAGCAGGCCACGCTGCGTGTGTGTCTGTGTGTGTCTATGTGTGTGTGTGTGTGTGTTAAGGCGTTGTTGGCGCTCTGCTGCAGTCCCACCTGAGCTGGCAGTGCCAACCCACCGTGCATGCTCGCATTAAGCCAAACCATCACCATAAAATTCTTGGAGAGAGACACAGACAGTCTTGTGTGTCCTGCGTCGGCTGACCGTGAAGGGCGTGTATGTGTGTGAGTGTGTGTGGGATAGGGGAATGTGTATGTGTGTGTGTTTCAGTAGCTCGGGGAGCCCAGCGGAGAACACATGTTGGTCTTGCCCAGGCAGTGACGCACACACACTTGGCCCTGTGCACCTCACACACAGACAGGTTTGTATTGGCCCATTCTATTCAGGTGGTTAGGCCTGGAGGGAGAGGGAGAAAAGAGTGTGTGTGTGTGTGTGTTTAAGTGACTACCTAGGAGGTGGTGGTGGTAGTTGGTGATGGGAGATTACAAGATTCAGAGTTTTGTAACATTAGAGAGAGAGGGAGAGAGAGAGACCACCAAAGAAGCTTTCGGAGCTGAAACACCACTAATTACTAACACCAGGGCTCCTCCTTGCCATGACCCCCCCATCCTCCCTCGCTATCACACACACATACACAAACACATACACACACACGTCAACCCCCACCTCCTGTGCCAACCCCCCTATAAAGTTGACCCCTACTATCCCCCTTCCCAAACACGCAGCGCTTTGTCAACAAGCTCTGGTCAGCTCCAAACAAAGAAACCAGAAATGCGAGGGGTTTCTGCGACATGGCTGGGGTCTGCTAATCCCCTCATACTGGCTCTTTCTTTCCTTCTTTCTCCTTCCTTCTTATGTCCTCAAAGCAAGAAAAGAAAGAATTGCAATTTCTTTCTTGCGTGCTAGCTTGCTTTCCCCTCGCTTCTTTCTTCCCTTCTCCCGTCTCTCTCATTCTTTCATGCCTTTGTGCGTGCACCTACATGGGCATGATGAGGGTCCCCATGCTGGCTGGCTGGGGTCCCTTAAAGGCTTAAGAAGAGATGGCAAGAGACAGAAAGAGAGGGAGATGGTGTTGAGGCCTTGATGGAAAGAAAAGAGAGGGAGGAGTAAGAAATTGAGATTAAAGAAAAGGAGCCTGTGAATGAGTGCATTAAAATCCGGACTTGAGGCCAAGATGAGTCTCTTTCCACCAAGATTTCTGGCTAAGAGACTGAACAGATCAATCTACATGCTAATTCTACAGTAGCTACTGTTGCTCTCTGTGCAACCCCTCTTTGTCGCAACAAAGCAGTCAGTTCTTTCTACTTTAACCACTGACTACAGTTGAGACCAATCTTTAGTGCTGTAATGCTGCTGATCATGGTGCATCACTACTCAGAATGGCTGTATTTGACCTCCCCAAGTCAAATCATGACATTCAAATCATAATTACAGTATCCTCCACGTTCTGCATTGACCATTGCTGTTTCCTCCACCAAGTTAGAGTTATTCCTGGTTCACTGATGTGATATTTCAACTCAAAAAAACATTTCAGTGACGTCAAACCATTTGGTTGGCACTTCCTAACAAGAAAGGCAGCACATCTGCAGAATTTTAAGCGCATTCTTTAGTAATTTGGTGGTTTCTGTTTTGCTTTAGGGAATTATGTCAAGTGCGCATCACAAAAACGAAATAAAAAAATGAACGAAAACAACACATTCAAATTATAACAACAGTACACAGAAACATAAAAGTACATCCATTTGTGAAGATGTAACTACAGATGTTTGCCATATTTGGTTTCAAGCTCACTAACCCACTCAGTGTAGTTCATGCTGGAGCCTTGTTTTAAACCAAACATGGTAAAAAGGGGAAAACTGAAAAACAACAGGTAAATCTATTAAATAACTATATGCATTATAAAAATAGAAACAGGCAGATTGTTGGCATCTGATTAGCTGATACTAATGACTTGATCAATTAATGATTTCAGTGCTACTCAACTTTTTGAGAGAAAGCCCAGACTGATTTTTAGAGAATACACCATTCAAACCCCACATGGTATTCCATAATTTTTACAACCAGTGGGAAACTGCGTATGGCCGAGTAAATTAGGGGCTAAATGAAATATATGGATGTTGTGTGTTTCACTTCAGCAGCTCTGTGTTTGTTTGGAACTGGTCTCTGGCTGGTTGCACACCAATAGGTGCATTGTTAACTCAGCGATCCCTATTTGACCTCACAGAGCCCAGAAAACAAAACCTGTTTCACCTCCTATCAACGGACACACACATCCACGAGCATCTGCCGAACCCACACGCACTATTTGCATGGGATCACCTAGAAAAAGAACTAGGCATACCACAGCTTTTAAATGGGAAAACCAAACAGCGTCAAAAGATGATGGGAAAAATGTTTAGAAGCTTTTGGGGATAGTTTATAGTTGCCAAATGTCCTGTCATGTAAGAAATATGAACATTTGAACAGAGATTAAAGGTGTTTTCCTGGCAACATAAAGATGAATGGCTGTATTTCGAAATGTTTGCTTACTAACCACTGCTTTGTCACACACAGCCTGCATGTACTAACTGAACACTTAAAAAGCGTGTTACAACATTTAATTCATCAACATGCCTTCAAGACATTTTTTTTCTTCTGGTTAAATTAGTGAGTTTATGAAAGCACTTCAAAGTGCGTGTCTTCAGCAAGTGTGTGCATGCGTGCGCAAGGATGTGTGTGTGTTCTCACCCCTCCTCGATGGTAACTCCATGCATGATGATGGAGTTGGTGACTTTGACCTTCTCTTTTACGGTGGTGGAGTTTCCGATAGTGGACCTTTTTATGGAAGTCTTATCTGCTACCTGGCACAGAGCTCCGATGATGCTGTCTGATCCCATCTGAGGACAGAATGCAAATGGAAAAACATTACTCAGACAGAGATACACATATATACAAGCTCCTCCAGTGTTGGTGGGCTATAATTTTGGTGGTTATAAATGATAATGAAGAACAATTTGCAAATTAAAAGGGAAATGCAACATAAGTCTTAAAAGTATGAGACAATAATAATCTAACTTGTGGATTATATTTACTTGGCATCTTTCAGAAATCACAGCAGATGGGTGAACTGCTGTTTCCTCAAACAGCTTCGGGGCCTAGAAATAAGAAAACAAAAGGGAGTGAAGCATGATATAAGAAAGGGCTATTCTGAGGTTGGAAGGTCTTTTACGCTCTCTAAAGTTTTTTTAAGAGTTTTTTTGCTTTGTAAAAAGCTGAAAACCACAAAAAATATGGAGAGAAGCATGTATACTTAAGAATTTAGACACACATCTTCCCTTTAAACCTCCCCCTAGTATGAACAGAACATGCACATCGCTTAGTGTAGAAGGCTAATGTCTGACTCACCAGTCGGTTTGCCTCGATGTAAGCAGCTAGAGTATTAACACGGTAGCACAGGCCCTGGTCCATAATGTGAACGTAGCAGCGCAGCTTTCCTCCATGGTAAGCCTCGCTCATGTCACCGTGATGATCATTCCAACAGGAGCGCTCCTGAGCCAGCTGGAGGAGAGGCTCATCCCGTGATGAGATGAGGAGTTCTGAACAATAAAGAGAGACAGAAGAGAGGAAGAAAAGGCCAAGTTAGAAGAAATGGTACACAGATGCTATTGTTGTGGATTTGTGTGTCTTAGAACAGGCAGTGCTGTCCCTTTATGGCCTTTTAATGAGTTCCAAGTCAGTGCTGATGTCAGAAAAAATCCAACCTAGATGTTCCCAATGCTGATAACTTAGAAGTAAGATCCAGATGTTTTGTAAACAGGTTTTAGTGCTGTGGCTTTTTGGTATATGAAGTTGAAATGTAACAGTGCATACAGTTACCATTGTTTGTAGAGCCGTCATTCTTTTTCTGGGTCTGATCCTCTGCGTCGTCTTTCACTTTCTGACTATTAGTTGTTTTGGAAAACTGCTTACGCACTAAATACGGTACCAACTCGCCACGAATTGATGAGATGGACCTAGCAAACAAGAAGGGGAGAGATAAAATAAGCTCTCGACATGTCACAAACGTCAGCTCCTTAACCGTGTCAACACTAAAACCTACCTGTGTCTTTGAATGAATGTAGTCTCTAAATTATATCACGAGAACCAGAAACTACAAAAACAGAAGGAATCATTTAATTCCGAACTTTCCGTCGGCCCATGAACTACGCATCTGTGCCATATAAACAATATATTCACCAAAATCAATTTATTCTAAAGTATCACTTAAAAAAATTCTAAAAACAACACAGATTCTGCAAAAAAATAACATTTTCAAAACACAACCAAGCTCAGAGGTCAACAGTCACATGACAGAAATCCAGAGCCTTTTCGGTTGAACTAGACTGAACTGCAGGCTGTGCTTATACAGAGCAAATAAAAAACAGGTATTGAAACAAATGAAAAGTATAGGTGGTAGAATATCTATATAATGTAGTATGTCCAGTAATGGTAACACCTGTGGGGCAAAATGCTATACATTGATTCCAGGTTTGTTACATTTTTGTAAAAATAAACAATCAATAAAAAGCCACCTTTTGTATTTATGTTCTCTTTTATGGTCTATGGTATTATAAGTTATACTGCATTAGAGTTCTCTCTACTTTTAGCAATGGGTTTGTCATTTCATTGACAAAATGAGCACACAGTGAGTAAAAATGTGACAGGAGCAAACTACTAAACCACTAATGTCTTCATAAAGTAATAACATAGCTACAGCAGACTCTTGTAACTATAAAACATAACTGTCACCACATCTAGTTGCATTGGAGTTTAACATTTATCCAGGCCACAGTGGGAAGTCAAAAAAGGCTTCTGCATCAATATTGTAACATTAATTAGGGAAAAATGCACCTTGGGCTCTGCTGATGACCTTAAAAATAAAGTAGATGAATCTCGATCATTCCTTCAAGTCCCTCTCCCTGTAAATCAGGAGGCAATACCCAGATCTTAATTTCTTTTTCCTCCTCTCTGCACTGTGCTGTGCTCAGTGGTCCTCTCCACCACCCCACACCGCCCACCCCCCTCCACTTGCACTCTCTTACTTTCTTTTAAAGGGAGATTAGAATTTCCATCTGAATGACAGGAGAAAAACAACAGTTACTCTGTGTATTTCTCTCCTTGAGCAAGAGACGGGGAAAGAACATAGAGGAGAAAGGAAGAGAGGAGCTGTGAAAAGAAAGTCCAAGAAAAGAGCTGAAGAAAGACATGAGTCATCTAACAAGAGAGATGATATATGGTGGTGGCAGAGGGTGCATTAGTGATGCAATGATGTAAGATTTATATCTACATCTCTATGGCAAATTACTATATTCAAGAGTCTTTTTAACCAAAAACATTCAGAGGATGAGTAATGGGGATTTGTGTGTGTTGGCTTGGATTTATTGTGTGGAATATAACTAATTTGGTGAGGAGACACTACTTTTAAAATAGTTCACATCTGAAAGAGGGTGATAACTGATTTCCACAATCTGACTTTTAACCGGGTGACCACTTTTTGATGGGACCATTTGCACTTTTCAGAATACAACTGTCAGCAAGAACTCATTACCAACTTGTTTTACAGAAGTTGGACACCATGTTGCTCCTTTGCTTACAAACTTGGATGGGATACAACCTACTGTGTAATCTAACATGCTTAATACTTTTGTGAGTAGTTTGGTAATGTGCTACTCAGATTGCCTCGTCACGTCTGCACAGTTTACTGACATAAAAGGAAAGGTGAGATTTCTGCAGACAAAATGTAAGCTAGAAAGTAAGCATGGTTAGATCAATATCTACAGATATGCTCAGAGCACAGTCAGTCTGCTTAATATGACTGCATCACAATATCTGCAATACAAAAATTAATAACAGACATATTGGAACCTAAATATTGTAAAAAGTAAAGTCCAGGAGTGATTTTTCGATGTCTTTAGTCAAGCATGTAATGGATGGGATCCTTGATTGATGTCTGTTTTGATACATAGCTAACACAGAGTGAGATATTTTTCTGGTTTATACTTGCTTTGAATATTAGTTTGAACAGCAACAGCAGCACTGGTAACACTGGAAATTACTAAGCTACAATGTGAGCACACCCAAGTTCAGGATATTTATTTTTCTCCATACATCTTACTTTTATGAAGGAAAACTTCTGCTTTTAAAACAAGGTGAGCACATATATTTTCCATTAAGAGGCTAAGAAACTAAAAATAGTGAAACTCACACTTTTTTTTAACACATTCTATGTTTATGGAGGAATAACATAAAGGTTCTTGTGTTATAATTTATCATCACACTGTGTCCGAAGCGTAATGAACCATGAGCGCTTTGTTGCTATTCAAACCAAATAATGAGGTGTATCATTACACCGATCGCATTAATAACAATCATTACAAAAGACTGAATACATGCTCACAACACAGAGATTTTTTTTGTAGTTTTTCAGTTTCAACCCAGGAATATAGAGTGCAGGCATGTACAGAAGGCTCCCTGTCACACTGCTCCACTTCAGAGGCTAAAGGCCTAACAGCCTGTCTCAGTGGCACATAGTAAAACAAATTAACACCTCGCTAGAATACCCTGCTAACACAACCTTTCAAAGCCTTACTCACCATGTACCCATGTTTAACACTTGCTCTAGATTAAGCAGTGAAGGAGAGTTCATGTTGATGTGACTGATGGGGTGTATGCATATATTTCATGTCCACATGGAAGTCTGTTAGTTAATACCTCTCGTACGGGACAAATAAACTGATACAGTTTCAGATGCTTGTTAAAAACTCAGGACTAATACTCAGAGTAGGAGCTAATTACAGTGTATGACAGAAGTCAACTTAAATGACAAATGAATTCAAATTCTCAATAACTGCATTATTTCTAAGTTGACTAGTAGAGTATTTGCTCTTATGACCAGTCAAAAACAGATACTTAAGAAAGACTTAAATGAAAATACAGGACCCAAAGTAGAAACTCAATGCAACAAGAGTGAATACCCCTGTGAACACTGACACACAAGTTAGAAAGTTGGTGACCATTGAAATGAAACTGAGTAAACCTGTGATTTCCTGCATGAACCTGTTTATGAAATGACTTGTGAACACCACAATCTTCTAAACTCTGGATCTGGTCTATATGAACATTTGCATCATCAAGGACGCCACTGACAGTGCATTACTTTCTACCTCTGGGCAAGGGCTTCAGCCTTTGCTTGGAGGTCTCAGTAACAGCTGAGACAATGTGATGGCATGAACTTCTATAGGAGGTATCCAATACAAACACCTTTGATAACTCTATGGCACTAAAATGCAAGAAACATTTTTTGCTAAAATGCATAAAAAGAATCCTCATGAATATTGTGACGACATTCTTTGGTCAGATGAGACCAAGATAATTGTGTTCAGCTCAGATGGAGTCCAACATGTTTGATGTGAACCTGCCCAAGACTACCACAGTGAATGCATAGTCCTGACAGTGAAGAACAGAAGTTGGAGCATGATGATCTCGGGCTATATGAGCGCACAAGGTGTTATGGACGTTACAATAACAGACTGCACCACAAAGGCCTGTGGATATACCAAAATGCTTGTTGACAACATGACTCCCACTCTGCAGAAGCATGGGAATAAAAAAAACAAAAACAAATCTAAAATCACACAAGAATTCCCAAAGAACAATAAAGAGAAACCTGGACATGGCCTAGAATGTTGTCCAACTAGAGCTCAATAGAACACCCGTGGGGTATTGTATAGAGAAAGGTATAACAACACAACCCCTCCAGCAAAGAGCAGCTGAGGAACATTTTATTGCATTGTGCTCCTACTGTGGGTCCCGCATTTTTAATACAGTAAATCTAAACAGTTTGTTCTTAATTTTACGCAAGTGCAAATAAACTTTTCAGCTTAGAGGTAACGTAATTAACGAGGTCTATTTACAAGTTTATTAACTCATAGCCAAACATAAGTGAAGAACTTACTTGTTCTCTGTGAGAAAGTCCACCACTGCTTTTTTCAGACAATAGAGATGAGCATCCACAAGGCCTGTTTTGATGTGCATCCTGGGATGTCTGCAGGTAAAAGACGGATGGAGAGACAGAGATGAAAGTTACACAAATTTTACAGCTCCATCACAGTATTTTAATTTGGCAAAAACACACACACACACAAGACACAAGATTTGTCTTAGTCTACTTTATATGACACTGCAAACAAAGGAAGTTTGAGAATTATTGAATGTAAAATGTTTAATAAGATTTGTCGAGTCTCACCACACAGTATACATGCACTACTTTCAGCAGCTTAACCCAGTCTGCAACCTGGGGAGCAATTCACTTTGATTCTTTTCATCGCCTGCTGTTTTTATGTTTTATGTAAAGCTTCTCTTTTACTGAAACCACTTTTAATTTTCTTCCCCTTTTTCTTATTAGACAGGAGCATTTGATGGAGAGCCAGAAACAGCCATAAGTGTACATAAAAGTCAGAGAATAGTGACATCTGTCTATTGTCCTCCGGCAGCTACCATAGATGTCGCCCCACAGAGCTGCTGCCATCAGACAGCTGCCAGTGAGACAGGTTTATGTTGACTGGGGGGCCATATGCACACAGACACCCACCCACTCATTCACACACGGAGACACACTGGCCCGGGTTTGGACATGACATTTACGAAGCGAGAGCCAAAGAAAACCATGTCATCCTTCAGGTTCCAATAATCAAATCCATCCTCACCCTTCATCCTCTCTAGCTACCTATCCTCCTCTTCCTCTACCTTTTCAATCATTACACTATAAAAACTGAGGGGTGCATTGTTCCTGAAAGTCCCATACCATGCTAACATATTTTAGTCCATTTACTACAAATCACATGTACCTTCCATTACTGCTAACCATTTTTCAAAGCGTGCTGTAGTGATTTAGATTTTTAAAGCTGAAAGGGCACATTGGGGTCTGTGTCTCATTATCACACAACAATAACATAACTTTGGCAAAATTAGAAGCAGGCACAAAGTTCACTGTTCACAGTGGTGCTTAGACCTGATTTATTATTCCACACTAAAGGAATAGAAAACTATTGGTAATTAGAAAAATCCTCCCTGGGAGTGGTTGTTACCAAAGCATTCAACAAGAAAGTAATACCAGCAATATTTTTGCATGCCTCTGTTTCATACAGAAATGTGCTTGCAAATCAAATATGCAACAAATAAAAAATATAAAAGTCAGAAAAATTAAAAAAGGGAAAAAAAAGTCTCTTAGTAAGGTGGTGGGCCACAAGTCTCTAAACCTCCACTGGAAACACCATTACCCCAAAAGGTATTTCCTTATCTGATGTTTCATAAGTCAACTCTTCCTCTGGTATTGATGTTCAGCATTTGTTACCCTGGATTATGTAGCAGTCAGTAAGTACCTGGACTTGTAGTGTCAGTAGTATTTGTACACACAATATAAAAGCTGCTGACATTAACAGGATTGCAAATAAAAAAGCTTATTTCTTCGATAAAATTGTGTGGATTCAATTTATTTTTGCCTCTATACATGCAGCTAGCATACAAGATTGGCACACCAAGGGCATTCATAAAGAAAGAAATGGTAAGAAAAATATTTGCAGTGACCCAGGATAGGATGTTATGAATGGCATGGCAACTGAATGGACATTTAATGAATCCCTTCCTTTACCTGTCTCCCTCCTCTTCTCCCTCATCAAAAATCCTTCTCTACAATTTTCCAGTTTTCTCCTTTCCACTCCTTTAACTCTCTCTTCTCCAGGTTTGCGGCACAAGTAGAGCGACTCAGGAGGATTGCTTGGTCACACATATTTTACAACCAGATGCTGAAAGCCATAAATCAAACTGAGTGTGTGTTCATCTGTGTTAAGGTATTTTATTCAAAAGCATAAAAACACATGTTCGTGTGCACACAGACATGCTCTGTGGGTGTTTGTCAAATGTATTTATTCACACAACATTCCCCAGGTGTATGCCTCTGTGTGTGTATCATGGGCATAAAGTGAAATTTATGGGAACACCCAGCATGTGACATCACTGTTTGGCACCTGCAGGCGGGCAGGAGGCAGAGCCTTGGATAAATGGCCTATGGCAAAAGGAGTGTGTGTGTGTGTGTGTGTGTGTGTGTGTGTGTGTGTGTGTGTAGGTGTGTGTAGGTGTGTGGAGTAGGAACAGGTGCCCCAAATACTCATGAAGAAAAGGAAGAGGATCTGTACAGTACAGTAGGTATAGTAGCAGTGAGCTCTCACAATCAAGTGCTACTTTTCCATAATAGCTGAACAAATCCAAGGCTTTTTGTCAAAGAGTCTAAAGCCCAAACATATCAAGTTTATTTCAAAAGCAACATTTTAATTTTAATTTTTCCTTTTTTTTCATTCCTTGCTCTTTTCATAGAATCCATCTACAAACAAACATCTTGGATTTCCCAAACAGAAGTAAACAGCTTGCTTTTCGTAACAGGATCACGTGATTTCTGGTTGCTGCGAGTGCTGTAGAGTTCGGTGTCGAGGGGAGCAGGAATTTAGTGCCTCTGCAGGCAAGGATGACTCAACCCTTGGATTAATGGCCGACTACTAAAGTACCACTAAAGTCCTCAGTGGGAGAGAGGAGTCACATCTCTCTTGCTCTCAAACACACACAGTCTAATGTCTTATTTAGTTACAACTAAAACCCCACAGCGGACGATGAGTCAGACACAGCAGAATGACTGTTAATACCCTCATTAGTCAGGTTTTCACTTCAGAGCCAACGGGGCTGAAGGGCTTACGACTCTTTTAGGGCATTCAACTACTGCGTCCAAAACAAAACTTGTGCAATTCCCTTAATACTACGCTAATCGAATAGTGCTTTCTTAATTGAGCTGACTCACATCTGTGAACCTGTGTTTCAAGCCTAAGGTGGACATGGCCCTGCTGGTGAAATCGGGCTACTGTTGATGATCCTGCACTCACACACTCAGTATGTGAGATCATAGAGTCACCCTGGCCAAAAACGTATGTTTGTTGTTTAAAAAATGTCAGAAAATTAAAATATCCCATCACCGTTTTCCTGAGCCCACGGCATTTCCACTGGATTTTCGACAAACAATCCCAAACTAAAGAGAAGTGAAAATCAGGCTGCCACATATGCCAGCGATTTAAACTTCCAAGTCTGCCAAATCATTGAGAAGCACTCAAGTAAGAGCCAGTAAGTGAACAAATATCCATAAGTCAAATAAACTAGATACATAAAATAACTGGTATATGAGTCAATACACAAAATATACTGACTCAAAAATTCAGATTTTAAATCGGCCTTTTATTACAGAGTCAACCATTTCTTCAGGCCAGCGTCTGTGAGATTCTGACAGGTGGACCTGCAAATGTAAGAGGGGAATCTCTGCTGGAGTCCTTTCACACCATTTAAGCGATTTCCAGGTCAAACAATCTCACATGTGCAGAATGTTTTGAGCTAACACACCTCAGCCATGTGGAAACCATAGAGAAGGGGAAAAAATTACACAGGGGTTGAGGTTGTACAAGGATGGAGGGATGAAAGAACAGATGGAAGGTTGTGTGGAGGGCTGCACAGAGCAGAGAAGAGACGGCTGAAATAATGAATGAAGAGGAAATGCTAACTTAAACAAACACATTTTACACATTTTTTAAAAGAATGATACCAAAGGATGCATGCAAGGTAGGTGCCACATAATCAGAGAAGCTATGAATGTTGTGTGTTGCACCAAAATACAAAATAAGAAGTTCTGATGTTGGACATTAATGTGTCCAAATGTTTCCCAAATAAGGCTCAATGTGTACATTTAAATGCATCACACCATAGGGAACCTAAAATGTGTGTGTGTATGTGCGAGCTGTGACTTTTGACTCGATGGTACTGACGTTCGAAACAGTCAGATCTTGTCAAACTACCAACTGGTGACTTACAGAAATCCAGAACTCTGGGATTTCTTCTGTTACAAACTTTGGCAATAAATACTGCGTGTAGAGAGGTTTTTTATATCTGTTTCGTGTGCTTGTGTGACATGTCAGCGTATAAATGATCAGAGGTGATGTGAAAGCTGTAAGTCTTTCACTGTAAGCCATAAATGTTTAGCTATGGCCTCAATGTGTTTCCATAACACTGTGACAATGTGTGACTGCTTTCTCTCCATCAATGTCGGCCTCAGGGTTTTGTTACGTGTTCCTCTGTGTGCTCATATAAGCATTTCAGTGTTTGTAAAAAAAGACAAAATGAGTGTACATACATATATAAATATGTGTATATATGTGTGTGTCTGTATGTGTGTGTATGTGTGGCTCAAGAGTTCCTTGTGCAGGGAAGCATGCGAGCAGCTGCTCCGGCCCCCCTCTTATTGGCCAGAATTTACAGTGGCTTTGGCTCCATGAAGTATTTACGAGCTCCCAAAACACCCGCTCTCACACATACATGCATTTTAGGACTTAGAAACGAAAAGACCTGGAGTACTCTTCCTGTAACAAAAATCTCACACACCCACCACAGAACCTTCACCCTAAAACACACTGATTGACTAGAAACCTAAACATCTGCTCTAGCAAGGCTAAGAAACTACAGATGTACACACTCTATTTATCATAAGCCCCAAACACTGGCAAGATACTGTGCAGGTTCAGCAACTTAAAGAATTAACATTAATTAGCTTAGCTGTGGATAGTTATTTCCACTGATTGAATTAACAACAGGAGTTAAAAAAAGAAGAGCTTGCACAAAAGCAGTGGCCATTTCAATCAAGTTTGAAATGAACACAAAAATGGCTCCACCATTAAACATTTGCACAGCAAACAGTATTTTTCCTTTCCTAATAAAGGTGCAGTAACATTTAACATCAATCTTCGACTTACTTTCGCATGATAGACTTCCTAACTGACAGCCCGTCCTCCAGATCTGCCTCATTGGCCATGAAAAGCAGCCTCTTTCCTGACTGATCGACTCCAACAAAGTCCCTCTGCTCAGCTGGAAAAAAATACAAAATACATATCACTAACACAACATAATAGTCACAAATTTAGCCATTTTCTTCACTGCAAATGCCATTTATGAAAAGAAAAGTTTCATGTATTGATGTTTGAGAAGCTGCACAGAAACATATTAAGAATGTATGAAACATGCACCATATAAACAATTTACTATGCGAGCACCAATCATACACCAAATCATAACAGATTCATAGAAGTTTTATTCCCGATAATGATTTATTTTCCTGTTACCTGTCTTCTTCTTGCCCTTCTGGCCCGGTACTGTTTCTGTGAATTCATGGGCTTTGCTCATTAACATGGCCAGCGTTGCATTGTGGGCTCTGAACAGATCAACCACCTCATGAAGCGCCACGTCTGTTATCAGGTCACAACTCACCACCAAGATGTCCGTCTGAGAAGAGAGGGTGGAAAGAAAAAGACAGTTAAGTCTCGAAGCCACTCTGTATATTTTGCTGCTAGTAAGATGTAACAAGATTTCTGCAACACATTGGATGTGATGTGAATTCACAAGACTATGACTGCTTCACCACATATAGATATTTCAGGTTTGTAAAAAGAGCTTTCACAAAATCCACCTTTTGCAATTTTAAGACAGCCCCAAAAGAGGTTTACTTTCTCATGACAGTTATCTCAGCATGCATGTGGAATATACAGACCTGCATATAACAACACTGTTTTGCCATATGCAGTTAACTATTCCAAGTTGAGCTACACTTGTTGGCCAAATCTACACAGATGCTTGTAGGTTCTCTGTTAAAGTGACTTGAACTCCGATGGCAGTAATTATTCAATCCTGCTTTGTTTCACTGTTTTTGTTAACAAATATTTTATTTTCTCCTCAGTTGGTCAAATTCTGTCCTATGATAGAATGCATTATTAAATATATAATATAAATATATAATGTACAACGATCAGGCATAACGTTATGACCACCTGCGTAATACTGTGTTGGTCCCCCTTATGTGCTCAAAAATGCTCTGAACCATTGGGCATGGACAAGAGGACCTCTCAAGGTGTCCTGTGGGGTCTGGAACGAGGACACTGGCAGTGGATCCTTTGGGTACTCTGGCTTGTGCAGTGGGGCCTCTGTCAATCAAACTTGTTCCACTGCATCCTGTTGATGCTTGATCACAATGGGGTGTAGGAAGTTTGGAGGTCAAATCAACATGTTGAGCCATTGTCATGTTCCTCAACATGTTCCTGATCGTTTGATGTTTTTTCCATGTGGTGGGGTGCATTTTCCAGCGGGGGCAGGCCAGTGACATTTGGGATTGCCATTTGCATGAGGGAGTACGACTGCTCTGGGACAATGTTTATTTGGGTGTCTAAGTCTCATCAACATGGATGTTAAAATCCAAGGTTTTCCAGCAGAACACCACATAGTACTAATATGATCAATGTTATTCACTTCACCTGTCAGTGGTCATAATGTTGTGACTGATCAGTGTATACAGTTTGAATATCAGTTGTTTAAGTATCCTTTAGTTACATAAATATTGACATATGTACAGCAACATAACAACAACCTTATGAATTACATTTGAGGTCGAACTTAATGCCTTGAATTCCCTATACTTGTAAATTTTTAATATTACATAGAATAAACATATTGTCACAATATATCATTTTCCAGGATAATTTCAATAAAACAGAATGCAACAAATCCACATCATGTTCAAATGATGATTTGTGTAAAGAGAAATGCAATACTATCAGGGTCTATAAATGCTAGAAAAACCGTTGGGAGGAAACAGTAAACCTGATTACTAAACGTATTTCTTATTTTGCTGGGCTCCTTTGCAGTACGGTGATTTTCCATTTATTGTTTCAAGCACCATTTAAGTGCTTGCCAAATGGCATATCAGTTGTGTTTACTTTCCAGCTTCTGTGTGCGATCATATCTCTGACAAAATAAGTGCCTAAAATAAATGAAGACGACCTCTATCCTGTGTTTACATCCAAATGTGTTTATATCCAAGCCTGGCTCCTATTTCTATTATATTTTCATGGTACCATGCTCCTGACACAATATCACATAACTTGTTAACTTTCGCTTTTACCCAGAACAATCAGCGAGGCTGGCTGGATCTAAGTACCTTCCTGTGAACTCATCCAAAAACAGCATGGCTCAAACATCACATAGACCCAAAGAAAACAAGAATCTTTGGTGCTTAAAAGAATACATCATTTGTTAAATGAGGAATATTCATTTGGAATTTCCCAGAGATTAATTTCTACATATATCATCTTAAACTACTGCCAGTATTTCAGCTATTTAACAACATGTAAGGACATATGGGTTTTAAACTGCAAATAAATACACAGCTTCAGCATTCCAATAGACATATGACTAGCTCCTCCACCAACATACATACATTAGTCTTTTTAACTGGCCTCCACTGATGTTACATGTCTGCATATGTGTCTACATGTGGGTGCGCCCACATTAGTGAGCCTGTGTGTAGTATCCATCTGTCTGTCCAGTGATGATGGCTGTCAGCATAGAAACTAATCCCACCATTAGCACCAGCAGCCTCAATGACAGAGACATCTTTGCTATGTTTGCGACGGAGGGGAAAGACTGACAGAGATGGAAGCAGGATTAAATGAGTCCAAAAGAACAAAAGCAAAAAATCTGCAACTACAATTCAAAGGAAAGAATGAAAAAACTGGAGTTTTTGGGCTAATTTGCAAGCAAAGTTCCTTTACTTCATCTACAACACTTTAAGAAAAACAACCTAGACTTAAATGTTCCTGCCTCCATGCTTGACCATAGCCTGAGTGCAGCCTGGTTGACATTCTTCCCTTGGCTTTCTCCACACAAACCTTCTACCATCAAAACCACGCGGCTTAAATTTGGTCTTGTTGAAAAATAGCTCGCGGCTGTCATTCTGTGCATGTTCTTCTTCAAATTGAATCCTATTCTTGTGGAGCCTATTTTGAATGGCTCGTAAGCTGAGTTGCATCTCGTAATTATTGTTGGTCTCTGAAGCAATACTTCCTGCTGTTTCTCGATAATTTACGAAAATATATTCCTATCTGCTGCTGGACTTTCTGGGTCTGTGTATGCACCTTCTGTTCTCGATCACAAGTCCTCCATAACTTTGACAGTAAACCCAACTGTGGAGAGTGTTTTTTAACTAATCACTTCATTGATTCATTCGTCATGGATACATATAATTAATTGGCCTTAGGTTTACACAGGTGCAGCAAGTACAGACAATCAGAACTTGTCTAAATACATTTTAGTTGTCATTTATAGAGGTATGTTCATGCTTTCTCCCGTGACATCCTAGTATAATTTTTTTAGACGAAAATATGGCTCAATAGTACATCTATCATTTATTTTTATAAACAAATCTTATGACACATGGACTGCTAGGTTAGCCATCCACCACTACAGGTATGGTGTATAGACAGATGCAATAAAGGTCCGTCTTAACATATTCCAAAAAATGCATCCATTGCCTTTACTGTTGAACAATAAACATCAAATTAAGAAACTTTCAGCATCAAACTGGCAGAACTTTAGGATCTTCTACTTGCTTGGAAATGTATGCGTGAGGAAGGAGTCAATAGTTGTAACCTGTGGGCCACCGTACAACTCGCTGACATCACCATGTGGGCGCAAGTCGCCAGCAGTGGTCGTGAGTTCGAGTCTGGCTCAAGACCCTTTGCTGCATGTCCCTCTCCTCTGTACCCCCTTTCACCTTATCTGTCTCTCTCTCAATAAAAATGGGAAAAACTCCCCCAAAAAATACTAAAAAAAATAGTTGTAATCTGCAACCTCACCTCCAGATGCCACTAAATCTTACACACCGGTCCTTTAACTCTCTGAATCATTAAACCTGTCACCACGTTTGACGGGCATGGTATTTTTAAAAGAAACTACCATAATCACACCATTTATCAGAGCCAGAAACTGTAAAAACAGTAAGAATTGATGTTCAACTTTCTGATAGTCCTCAAAATAAACATATGTCATTTTTAGATTTGCAGGGAAAATGACTAAATTTAAGCTAAAATTAACAGTATTTCATTAAAATTCTTATATTCTACATGTTTTGTTTAAAAAATTACCAGGAATAGACTGTTTGCAGTCACCAGATGCTGTAAAAAACAAAAACAAAAAAAGAGTCTGTGCTCCATGGTGCAACTGAGAAGCCATTATTGACTCAGTTGCGACCAACATTTAAATAACAAAAATTCAGAGACTTTTCAGCTGAACTGGACAGAACTTCAGGCTGTGTTTACACAGAGCAGAGAAGAGAAAAGGATGGAAACAAATTAAAAATGGAAGTAGTAAAGTTTCTGTAGTATGGCCAGCTACCTTTATTTTCAGTACTGAAAACATCCCTGGGCACTTGGCAAAATGTTGTGCATGGTTATATTCAAAGAAATCCAACCTTTGTTTTTAATTTATGAAAACTGTTTGTTTTGCTGCTTAAGAAAGATTTCTGAGATCTCTCTACTTCTAGCCATAGTTGTGCTGTTTCCATAGAGGTGTAAGACTTTATACTCCAGTGAAAACTGAGGCCACAGTGAGCAAAAAGGAATTTTTTAAAGGAATCAAAAAATGGACGGATAGATCTTGGGATTTAGAAGGAATAATAAGTATTAACATTTGGCAAAGCTACAAAGAACTGAAAAACGGTGTATGTGCAGGGGTGGTATCAGCTGGATCAAGGGTCATGTAGTTGACCTAGATTTAACTCCAATCATAACCTGGTCTGGTCCTGGCGACAGGAAGCTGCCACAGCAAAGCTGGAGGTGTCTGCAGGAGATCTACTGACACTGAGACTCTGCGATCTTTCAACTCTCTTCTCCCGCTATCTCACACTGACAAGCTTGCACACATGTTCAGAAATAGAGCGCACAAGCATGTGTGCATGTACGCACACACACACACACGCACACACACACACACACACACTCATAAATGGATAAAAGCGTGCTTGCAGAGTCCACACACACACAGACACACACTCAGAGGCGACAGCAGAGTGGAGTCAGCTGGAGAGACAGAGACACTTTGGCCTTTCAACAGCCAGGATCACTGGACAGGTCAGGACCACACACACTGATCCACACAAAAATCACACACAGACACACAGTTGTCCCAGTGGTAGCTGACTTTAGTCCAAAACTACTGCTTACAAAGTCCTACAAAGTCCTGACCAGCTTAAAAACACTTTATTCATATGTATTGGGATTTTTTTTTTAGTTGTTTTTACCACTATTAAAAAATATGAGTAGACGCTACGTGGCACATTTCAGTCTTTTCAGTCGGTATATGGCTGCTGTTTACAACCCTGTTCATAAGGATTTTCAAATGTGCAAGAAAGAATTCAAGAATACCACCTACAACAGAGCATATTCTATCACTTATACAAAATGACAACAGAAAAAAGAAAACAGAGCGTAATCTAGTGTTTGTTTTTGTCTGTCCTAAGAGTTTAAATTGAAAGATAATCAGTTGACTGTCATGCAAAATGAGGAAAAGCAGCAGATCGTACTGAGTGAAAATCTGGAACCATCAGCTTTTTGCTTGGAATTTTGCTAAACAAATATTTAACTATCAAAACACTATGTGATTCATTTTCTGTTAATATAGCCATTCATTAACTGCTTTGGATCTACACTAACATAAGTGTAATAAGAACAGAAAAATGTGTTTGTAGATGATGCCTATCCATTGAAATGAAGAGAATCACCAATCAATAGAAGCTTATCATATTTCTCAATTAACTAATGCTAGTTACTATCTAATTTTCACTAATTAACAGTGACTTTCTTTCCTTTCTTATATTCCTTTCTTACAAAATAGATGGTAAATTTATGTCAACTGAGACATGGGCAGAAAAGTCATTTTTAAGGTTGACAAATAAGGACCCCATGACTGATCTGTTCTCCAGTAAAAAGGCCACCAAACCACCAAACATTTTTCAAATCACTCTGAACTAAAAGTGATACGAGCCACTTTTAACATAGATTCAGCCCAAACCTCATCCTGTCTTAACCTAAAGGTTTAAGTTTGAACTTAAATAGGTCACAGAAAAGTGTGGAAAAGGCAGATGGATGCAGTATAAAACTGTAAAAAGAGGGAAAGAAATAAAGACACTAATCTGACTATGTTTGCCGTGTACCTTTCAAGCAGCCTCAGCTCCATCTCTCACTCCTCTCTTTCCTCACCTTTTGTCTCGAGTCTTACAAGCTGACAAACATATATAGACAAAAGGTGAACCTTTGAATCAGCAGCTCCATATATTTCTTTTAGCCCATATACCTCATTTTGCCAGGTGATTAAGCCCGAAAGATAATAGAAATGTCAAAGAGGTTTTACGTGTACAAAGCAAAAACCGAATGCAAAGTACTCCTTTCACTAGTTTGGCTTATTGTGAAAGACCAAAGCATTAATCGGCATATCCGTCCACTTTTGTGCAACTTCGCTGTTTGAAGAGTGAACAAAATAAAATATGCTGCTTGTAATCTCTCTTTTCAAAAATCAAGAGGAATGCCCTACTCTGCTCACCCAGAGTGTACACGGGTTCCTGCAAAGTATTTTGTTTGATGGGTTACACCAAATCCCCTCATGGGAGGGTGTTTGCGTAAAGACATGACTGAGTATGTGTGTGTCTATACTGTGCTCATGCATCAGTTTGACAGATTGAGTGATCTCTGCGCTGGGATTTGGCAGGCCATGGTTACGGTTTTTCACTCATCACCCTGCAGTGTGTGAGTGTGTGTAACTCAATGCCTCTAATCTAGCTGACTGCTCAAAGGATTAGGAACTCAGCGATTCTCAATGGAAGCATGCTGGAGCTGGTCGTGTTTAAGTGTGTGAATATAGAACAAGCATCTATTACAGAAATCTTTAGCAAAGAGAAGACCGAGAATCTGTACAGACTTATTCAATCGCCAAAGGAAAAACATTATACTGACTACTAGAGAAAAAAGTTGGCATTTGATTCAACTATTTTCAAAGGCAAAGCCGACTGATTTTGCTGTGAAGAATGTAATAAATTTCACTTGTGTTATTAAATGCATGTTTGATGTGGTACACTTAAAGTAGAGTAGATGTCTAACATTTTTGATCAGACCTGCCGGGATTAGGAATCTCAAGAAATATTTTCATTCATTTTTTATTCCAGGGATTAGGGCTGCTTGATGTTGGTAAAAACTGGCATTGTAAAATTCTGTTTTACTGCGATATATATGGCAATATGAAAAAATACAGGACATTTCACCAAATGAGCAGAATGACTCTATTTGGAAAGAATGAATCATTATAGAATGATTAGGGTGATTGTGTATGGGTGTCCATCGGCGCAGAAAGTTAAAACTAATGTTTAAAAATGCTCACAAAGCCATATAGAGCCTTTCTCAGTTTAATTAATATTGGCAAAGGCACCCAAAAAAGGTTATTTTTTTTGGATGGCATTTAGATCTGGCTCTGCACTCATCATACAGAGTTCTGTGGTGCTGATTTAAATGGTGAAATTAGTTGGGTTGCCTCATGCGGTGGCAACAATTTCAAGACACTGCCAACTGAGCACCGGATTTTGGTCAACATCATCCTCTCTGTATTGGAAATATTTACATATTGTTGATGTTGCATTTCTTTTTGCAACCACATCTTCCTTTTCAGAGTTTCTCTTCTGTTTTTCACTCATTATGCTCTGCACATGTAGAGCCTAAATGTCAACAGATGAAGACGCAGTTTAAAAAAACTCACTTTATCCAAGAACCCTTATATCGGAATAAACTGTGAGATATAAGACGGATAACGATCAAAAAGGAGAACAGAACAAGTTTTCTTAAGAAAAGATGTAGCCTATGTATTTGGGTTAATTTCCCCTATTTCTATATTGCCTTACTTCTTATTCGACTACATCACAATGTTGATGCTGAAATGGTATGTTGTGCAGCCCTACTTGGAATCACAGTATAATTTTGTAAAAAACAAAACAAAAAAACTATTTAAATTGATTCCCTCCAATAATGATGCTGATAATTTGTTTCAGGATGACGAAATGTTTGCATTTGCCTTAGAACTTCACTAGTATTACTGCCAAAAAGCTGTTTCAAACAACTGCACATAATACAAAAAAAAATGCACAATGCATGCTCAAACACAGTATCTGCCTTTTTGGTGGATGTCTCATTCACATCTTGATCAACATTATTCAGCTTGTAAGTCCATCTTTCCTCATCACTGCAGAGATGACCCAGACAGTAAAGGCTAGTTAGCAGCTATGAGTCAGGCTAAAGTAAAAAGACTAAGCCTAAAACCTGACGTCTCTCTGACAGGGTAAGGAGCCATGGATCTGGAAAGGTAATAAGGCCCTTTACATGTTTACAATAACTTAACTGGAGATTTATATTGATATATCAGTGTCACCTTGAACCTGCCTGTTTTGGACAAATTTGTACAGAGCAGTTCATGATGCCAATTATTTATAAACTCCAGATTGAACCTGTTCTACTGGGAAAAACCAACAAATAAACTATCTTCCCGTACAAGTTTGTGTGTGTGTAGAGCTGGGACAGTTCACAAACAGAACAACTGTCAATGTGTTTGTGAGAAAGAGAGGGAGAGAGAGAGAGCAGGGTGTGACTCTGCAATGAAATAAGATTTACTCTCATTTTAAATAAGAAAAAACAGAAAAACTATATGAGGCAGTCAATACTGATATTGTGGCAGACTGCCACAAATATACTAAGAATGGGAAACACTAGTGTCAGACATCTCTGCAAATATATTGCCAATCATTATTGGACTGATGGTGGCCGGTTGGAAAACATGAACACATTGCTTAACCCTACTTGCCAGTTCCGTTTCATATAATAATAAACTGTAAATCCATACTGTGTTGACAGCCTGAAAATACCCCTATGAGCTACATGAGTCATTTCAAGCTAACTCCCTCAAAGATGATTAAATAAAGAATGCACCAAAAGGATTACCTTCTTTAAAGATCTGGAAAGTTTGAATCAATTATACTCTCTGCATACACACCACAAAGCATCATCTTTTTTGCTTCCACAATATCTTGTACGGAACATACAATATTTATTTATTTAATTGGCAAGTTAATTCAGAATTGCAGGACATAATAACTGCAATTCCTAAAATCTGCATTCCCAACCTTCCAACTATATAAGAATCATTGATAGACAAAAAATAAACCAGAGTAATTGCTTTTGAAATACAGCAGTTCTAAATTACACAATGCCTCATACAAACATATCTTCATGGTCACAGGAGGCCAGTCAGAACCATGGCATACACAGAGGGACACCATGCACCCTAACATACCCAAACACAAATGTTGCACAGATGTGCATGACTACTGCATGAGAATAAATGGTGCACCGGGTAAACTGGCAGCACAAGGAGTTTAAGTCTTAACCATGACCTCATCTGTTTAGAGTGAATCGGATGAAGGGAGGGAAGGAGGGATCAGCAGGCAGGATGCAGAGGGGGTCTGGAAATTGGAGTTGGGGTCATGGATACCAGGACAGCATGTGTAAGTTTGTGCGACTGTGAATGTTTGTGTGTATTTTAAAAAGGTGAAATGAGGCACTTCGGCAGCCTTGGCCATCCGGTAAAGGGAGGGAAGGACATGGATCAGTGGTCACCCAGCAGTACACATACCCACCTAAACTTCCCCCGCAATCTTTGTCATTTTGCTATTCTACCTCCAACCTTACTGCATTTTTTTAAATATCGAAGCTAGTGGTAACTGGTATTGGTGGGTCTATCAAGCATGGTTTGGCTCTCCTGTTCCATTACATAAAAAAGCAACCATTCAATTGCAGCAGTTTTCATTTCAAACAACTGAACCATGTTATCCAGCTCACGTAAGGTTGTAAAAAGTGAACAACCTGAACACTTCAGGCATTTGTTTTCATTTAGATTTCTGTTGCTGCTTCTATGTATTTTGCACACACAGCATTGGTATCAGAGAACTGGAGTCTTCACACACAAAAATGGACACACCTTGATCTTCTGCTGGATGTGTCTGAGAGCATCGGCGGTACCCATGTCTCCATCTTCCTGGATACAAACCACATCCAGCTTCATCTTCACATCCACCTTCATTTTCGGGTCTGTGCTCATCATCTTCTGGACCTCTTTGGTGGTGATCACTATCACCTCTGAAAACACAGTTAAGGAAAAATAAGTATCTATGAAATTGACCTATTTTTAGAAAAAGGAGACTAGCCACATGAGATATTTATTTGGTTAGAACACATTGTGAACTTCAAGTTAAGTTAGGACAACTGCTCCGCCTTTTATAAAGTTGGTAGCAGCATTACTAGACTACTTTATGAATCTAAAACATTGCAGAGTCCATCTGGTTTAATTAGCCTTGTCTGCATAAAATGTTTTTTACCGGGCATTTGTTCACTCTAGCTGTGTCAGCCTAGTAAAATCTAATTGCACAGCTTTGGCTAGCAGGCTGCACACAGTAAACTGCTGGCCACACATGATGGTTATGTATAGAAAGCAACTTTTATTTAGACTAGTGAGGAACTACATGCTTTTATAAGGAACAGTCCAGTTTACAGGCAAGAACAGCATACTGCAAAAAAAAACCTCCCTTTATAAGCCCAGTGTTTCTGGACCCACTGCATGTTGCAGCACAAAAGTCAGAAATCTGGACTGTGAACCTAGACAGAAAATGCACACCTGACAATGGCTGAGAATATGCTCACAAGCTGCTTAAAGTATGAAAAGTATGAAAATACTGCACAACATTTTATGAAGCAAAATGAGCACCCAGTCTTGCTCGGGCCAATCTGCAAATGTACAAGGTACAAAGCAGCAAAACTGTCAATATTAGTAAAATTAAGAATATAACTGGCCTTGTTTTTAAAATGAGAAACACATTTTAATTAACTTTTACATCAGCTCAAACACTACAGTCTAAATGACCTTCTCTGAACATGTCCCATTTATTATATTACAAAAACATGATAAAATATAACAATATCTGCATTCAGTATTACAGTGACATTGCTCTTAGCTCTAATGCTTTACTTTCTAATACTTTCAGGAAGGCCACTTTTAACTTGAGTTTTTGCTCTAGTAATTTTATCTCTCTAGTTCTGACATTTACAAAAGAGTGCAAGCAGAAGACAAAGATTTCTTCCAAAATGTCCTTTTTCCACATTACTGCTAAAATGAAGTTTGCACACTTTTTGCTCCAGATTTTCCAGGTCGGCCACATAAACTTTTTGGCTGCATTTTTGCTTCTTTACATTTTATGTGGAAACCAAGAATGTCTGTGGCTCCCTTTAACACTTCTCACCCCTACTGCTGACACGTAGCGTGGATGAAGGGCACACAGCTCCCATGCAGCCACTGCCATCAGATCCAATTAGTGTGAAGATGTAAGGAGGAAATGTTAGAGTATCAGACATGGCTGGTAGAACATTTTCTCTAAAGCTTTTATATATTTAAGGTCTGGTATGGAATACAGGTGTTGCCCTTATTGTGGCTGATTCAGGCTAAAGATGGGCTGAGCTATGAATTCAAGGTCAATTAAGATGTCCGACACTAAACGGTGCAATAAAACTAAGGGGAGAGTGAAAGAGACATCACTCAAGCCTAGAGTGTACATGCCTGAATAGAACTGGAAGGTGGTGTGGGGAGGCCATATAAATCAAACACCTGTATAAATCTCTAAGTGTAGCATAATTTTTAAAAGGTCCCATATGGTGAATGTATATTTTTATTGTGTTTTGCATGTCTTAAAAACTTGGAGGTGGAAAATAAAAGCTGAGAGAATGAATGGATGCTTACTACTGAGATTCCACAAGGTCCCCCTCAACTAGATGGCCTCCCAGCTTAACAAGTCAGTCAGAATTTTATTCAGTATTTAAGTAGAAACTGAGGAACTGATGCTAACCCTTTGCTAAAAAAATATCCTAATCCTGCCCCCTCAGTGCCCACTGCTTGTGAGGAGAGCCATAGAGAATGTGCAATCTGCCATGTTTATTTACCTTTTAAAAGCAGCTTCTGCTAACTCTAAATTGTTTCAGACACAAGGAAAACACACCAAATGCTCTGTGGTTAGCTGCAAGATTGAACACAAGAACCTCCATGCAGTCCCTGCATCTGAGGAAATGAAGATCCGGTGAATGTCTTTTATTTCTCTCCTACTCTCTGTGCTCACATACACTGCATTTTAATGCGGTAAAAGCTGTTCTCATTTATGTATTTTTCTGATTCTGTTGTCAGACAGCAAACCCATTATGGCATAGTGGACCACAGTCCATTAAGACTACATGTTAGCTAGCAGCCACTTCAGAGCCATGAAAAACATGCTTGAAGGACATTTAAGATTTATTAATTTGGTGAAAAGGGCATATTATCAGACCTTTAATGTAGAGCATTTTTTGTGGAGTAAAATTTTTAAGACATTATTCTTGCATATGCTAACAACATGAATAATCCTACTTTTAAAAAAGAGTAATAGCAGTAATTGTAGCAAGTATAGCAGTAGTATTTGAAGTTATAGATGGAGAGGTATAGATGAAGGTATAGAAGAAATATTATCAAGAGCATAATCAAAACTTTAGCTCTCACCTTCAAAGCCCACCCTCTCCAGCAGGTTAAGGGGATACCACATAAGGGGCTTGTTGCCAACAGGCAGCATCGGTTTGGGGGTGTTGTATGTCAGATCAGTCATACGAGAACCCCCACCAGCCGCCATCAACACCGCCTGGAGCTCCATGATGACTGCTGGGGACAGCTAAGAGAGAGGGGTGCACAAAGAAAAGTAGAGACAAAAGCTTAGGTTGAAATAAAAAAACATAGGTGGAACAGTTTAATAGAAATCACATAATGTGGAGTCCAGACCATATGTATTTTGACAGTTACACATTATTTGATTTTGCGCCTCTCTGTTTCAGCACATACAAATTGCATTGTTTCAAAAGTAATTGGACACTTGACCACTAAATGTTCTTTGACTACTGTGTGCCAGCTCAATGGCAGGACAAGAGTTATTATGTGGCTCAGAGATGGGAGCTGCAACGCAGATTAAGGTGGAGTTGTCTATCAGTTTGAATTGCACTTCAGTTGTGATATAATAAATGCTCATTTGTCATCATTTGTTGGTGGAGACCAGAATACATTTAGCACAGACAGACTGGTTGTTCGTTAGCTTCTTCTAATCAGCTGTCAGTTCACAGTAATTATGGCTTGTTCTTCAGTTAATTCTACCAACAGACTGTCAAGGGATTCTGATATCAAGTTTTTCAATAAGTAAAAATGTATTATCTTATTAGTTTTATTTGCAATTTTATCATTAAGCTCAACGACTGCTATGCACTTTCACTGTTAGCTTACATGCTGATGATGCTGTAGGTGTAAGCTATGTGTGACAGTTGGGTTTTAAGTGTTACTCCTCCACTCCATCTCCCATATTTAGAAGGTCCTGCTTCCAACCAGAAAACACTGCATCCTATAAAGTCATTTTCTGGGCTTCAGTTCAACTCAAATACAAACTGTCAAAACTGCTTGCTGCATCTATCTTTATAAAGAGTTTATAGGAGGAATATCCTCCACTGGTACTGTCAATCAAATAATCTTAATACCATTGACATGTATTTTAAAAGCTAGAAATCAAATTAAAGACAGATAATCCACAATAAGCAAGAGCTGAAGGTGGAAGATACAAAGACATCTTTCATGAAGCCTCCACAAAAGATGTAAAATGATGGTTTGGTCTGACTTCATGTCTCTCTTTTCAATTATTTTTGAATCCCAAAACTTTGGATGCTGTATTTGATAAAATGGCTCCCATGCCATTCTTTTATATCCTGACATAAACTTAGCCAAATTAAAGCTTATGCAGAAGCAGAGTCTGAGGAACAACAATGTGTAACCGTCTATATACTATCAGCTGGACTTTACATTTAAGTGTATACATATGCATATTTGTATATGGACAAGGACTGCATAGAGACAGAGGGTTAATTTGTGATTTGTCTATATACCTTGATTTGGATGACGGAGTGTTTCTATAACCCTGTCCAAGCAAAAAAGTGAGAAACATTCATGTTCTAAATATCTGTTGATCTGACAAAATGACACAATTCAACACGCCACTTTCAGTTTGAGGTCAATAGGATTTATAGATTTTTTAAAAATTATCATTTGATAGAAATAATCCATGATTAAAATGATAATAAAATAGTTGTCTACACATATCTGTAGAATGAAACACTTGCTAAACTTGCTGGTAGTAAAATGAATGACCATAAAGGTTAGTGATAGCTCTAAATCATTCAACAATAACGCTAACTAACTAAATATATTTACAATTTACTTGTCAGTACTGAACACAGAAACTGAATTAAGTATTTCATTAGAATGATTTAATATGGGTCTCCTTTGTCTATGAAACTGGGCTTGTCTTCCCTCTTCTTGCATTGTAAAAACTATGAATACAGTAATTACCACACCTGTGACAATAACAATGTCTACAAATGTGTCTCAGTCATACAGTCAGTGGTCTCAGTACATGTGCAATTGCTGTAACTAACAACGTAAAACTACTGTACCGCATGTTGTACTTTCTAACTGGGTACACTGAGTAGGTAAGACCAACAGACTCACATCAGACTGACCAAGTCTAGTCCTGAGTCCTTCAGTATTTCTTTCTTATTTATTTTAAAGTCTGACGTGTGTTAAACACAGCAGGCTGAGACTTAACTGATTGAACTAACGATAAACTGACACATGTCAAGGTACGCTGCTGATTGAATTCACAGGCTTTATTAAGGCGCTTAAATTAGGATGTAAAACAGCTGAAATGTGCAAAAATAAATCTATACATACCTGTCAGAGTCTACTTGATCCCTGTTGATCGGCTGCCTGATGACAGCGGTGGACGCATGCAAGTTAGTTGCTGTCAGTGTTGTTAGCACTTAGCTAACGGTTAGCACAGAGCAACAGACGATACCGCTGCTTCAGAGAAAACTCACAGCCAGCAGAGCATGTCCTCTGAAAACTAAACAGTCATTTAGATGAGACGTAGTGACACAATTTCAAATTAGTCGCTAAATTCACTGACAGCGACAACGTAAATGAAGCTCACAGCTAGCATCGTATGATGACACCTGGGTTCTTTCGGTGAAATACGTCCGTGTGGGAAACTACTTCCTCTGTAGTGTGGTTCCTACCAGTAAGAAGAGAAGAGAAGAGAAGACAAGACAAGAGAAGACAAGAGAAAACAAGCAAAGATCTTTAAAAAATATATCTGTAGATGGGAGTAGACAAAAGCAATAAAAAGATACAAAGCAAAAATGTAAATAGAAAATGTTTAATTGCATTGGGAATTACTTTTCAAATTAAAAAAAAAACTTATATAAGAATGTTTATTAGCCTTTTGATAAATATTCTTTTTTCAGAAGTCACTGATATGAGGTTATAGTCTAGCTATTACACACTGACCAGACAAGAAAAGGGGGAAAAAAGACAAAACCCACTTAAATAAATCTGGTTTTTTTCTCCATAATTTTCTTCACCATGCTCATTGTATTTAGCATCCAAGATGACAGGTTAAAATTGAACATACTGATACTAATGCTTCAAAGGAGTCTCTTATAAATGTAATCATGGCAACCATTCTTCTTCTTGTCCTACTATTACTACTGCTTCATCTTCTTGTTCTTATTGTTAATTTTCTTCCTCCTCCTCCTCCTCCTCTCCCTTTTCTTCTTCTTCTTCTTCTTCTTCTTCTTCTTCTTCTTCTTCCTCTTCTTCTTCTTCTTATTATTATTATTATCATTATTATTATTATTGTTATTGTTATTATTGTTATGAAGCAAGTTAGATGCATTCTCCCCCCATTTGACTGTGGTACAAGGAATTACGGGGGATCACACACACCAAAAGTGCTGAAAGCAGATTAGCAGCCAGAAGCCTCCCAGCTTCTCTAAACCTAAAGCTTGAAAACTCCCAATTCACAGAGCTGAGACGTAACAGCAAATTGAGCTTGGGGAATGTGGCTCTGGTTTTGTTTGCTCTGGCCAGGAGATGAGCTTGACTGCTCGTTACTGCTTGCTCAAAACCAGGCGAGCAGGAGGAGGGAGGGAAGAAGGAGGGAGAAAGAAGACAAAGAGGCAAACAAGCTTAACTGTCCGTTGTTGCCTGAATGTCATAATACTGCAAACAGAGAATGCAGTTGTTGAAGAAAATGCACTGTGAATGTTGGCTGCTATAAAAGCTGATGCTTAGCTGCATCGCTTGACTGATGGCTGGTAACTAAACGGCACTGCAAACTTAACTTTGCATTAAGTAGTGGCTGGAGGAGTATGAGCAGTTTTAATAGACGGAAAGGTTGCAGAATATGATGCATGCACTGAAAGATGTTGAAAAGGCAGTTTTAGTTTAAGGAGCTTAAATTAGCAAATAGAAAATGTGGAGGTGTCCTTTGACTGCTTGCAAAGCAATATGGCTAAATGTCAGACGAGGTCTAAGCCTAATTAAGTCTAAGTTCTGCAAAATATTCATGCATTAGAAGAAGAAACTAATAGAGGCACAAAATGAATAGGAAAAGACAATTAAATCATTAATTGTGACTATCTGTATGACAATTAATTGTCAACTAAAATTTCATGATTGTGACATACCAGTTGCTGCATTTTAATTCTGATCTGATTTGTGTTCACATTTTATAAAAGAACCAAGACTTGTAAACATGAAATCATAGAAGACTGACAGGTAAATTACTGATTCGATGTAATAACAAGAACTGTAAGATACTGAATACTACATTCAAAGATGGTGCACCACGTGTTCCAATAAAAGGTCACTTGGCGCATTGTCTGGAAAATTGCTCCATTTTTCTGAGCATGTAGGCTGACTCTATTGTCTCCATGTAATGAAATGGATAAAATCAATTAACACAACTCTAGACTTTACAAATAGTAATGGCATGTCTATATTCCTGTCTTTTTTTTTCTTTAAGTGGTATCTTTATGTTACTGAAACATATGATTCTCACAGCTAATGTGACAGTCCTATATGCACAGGCACCAGTTTCAATTATTTCTGCTTTACTTCTGAGAAATAATGTTTTGTCTGGCATTTTAGCTTAGCAAATTGGTCTAAAATAGTGAAATGCCCACGAACCTTGGGTGCTGTTGCTATGGAGAAGATGCCAGGTACAGCCACTAATGGGAACAGTAGATAATTCCAAATAAGTTTTTGGTCATCTTTATGTGAAGCCGATGCTGCCGCACTTTAAGAATTCAGTCAAACACTGAACAGACACATGATCTTTTAAGAGTGAATGGAGGCATATAAAGGCAATTCCTTTAGCAGGGAGACAGCGGAACGTCCACTTTTCCATCCTGCTTTCAGTTGAATGTCCAGGTCTGCTGACAATAGACAGCAGTGTATGCAACAAACGACACAAACAGAAGAACAAATGTATTCCAACAAAAAATCTACAGTGCTTATAAAACATAAATCAGACAATCAGTGTTGTGACTTACCTTGTCAAGACATACAGTGAAAAAAGTGACTGACGCATCATCAGAGTTATTACTGATGGCATATTTCAACATGTTCTTTAACACAGACACAGGGAATAATACACTACAACTACTGATATGCTTATAAATGTATCCACTTGCAATAAATTATAGTATTTCATTGTAATAGATCACTGCTTTCTATATGTTGAAGCTACAAAAGACTCTTTACATTTTTCTGTTTATGCTCTTTCCACGCCCAGTTTACAAGGTGTTGTCAGTGTGCAGGTGGCATCTCTCTCGCTTCATAAAAAAGGGGGATCTGGCAAGAAAGCGAAGCTGCAATAAAAGTCAGACCAAACCACTGACACTCACGGAGATTACTGCTTGTCTGGTTAACCACAGGGAGCTGATGTGTGCGAGACATTGCACATAACTAAACTGGAGAACCGGGCTGGTGTCACTGAAAGCTCACTTGACAAGATGCAAACGTGTCTGAGAATTCCACAAAAGGCTAACAAGGATGAGGGTGTCTTTTTTCTCCTTAGAAGAAAGACGACTGGATAGGTATTCACAAAAGCAAATAGTCTGAGTGTGGATTCAGATGTCTTTGTGCCGGCAGAGGCTGCAGGATGCACCGCAATACAAGATATTGAGTTCTGATTCATTCCTAAACTTTTTTTTCGGAGATCAGGTGGAAAGTAACAGGGTTCAATTTATTATTTTAAAGTAAAATAGCATGTCTCCTCTTCTTTTCAGACAGCTTGCAGCATATGAACAGCAAATGTATTATGCTTCTTTGTTGTACAGCATCAGAAGGTGCAGCATAATGTTGTTGCATCAATGTTCTTTGACTAACTATGATCTGTTCAATAATCTGTCCATGAAACTAGACTTGTGGCAAACTTTGGTTCAGTTGCAGCTGTGTTTTTTAGTGCATGGTCTCTATCAAGAAAATAAAATACTAAAATAAAATAAGAGACCATGCCGTCACATGCTGCCATAGGCATATATTTTATCCCTGGAAAGAAAATACTATTGCATCATGTTTTTTCCTTACATTTATTATCAGAAGGATATAGTGAGTGCAGCTTTTGTGTGAAAAACTGGAACAGATTGTCTTCTCTCCTCATTTTCTGTGGGAAAATATGAGAGCAAAAAGAAGAAGAGCTGAGAATGAGGTTCAGAGCAATCTCACGTAATTGAAAATCCACTAATCGCATGTATTTTGCATGTCGTCAAAGTGAGGCTAATTTGTCACATAAAGACATCCGTCTGAGCAATGAGAGGAGGAGGAATGAATAAAGACGCAAACCAGAATGCTACAAATCCGAGACACAACCAGATGGAGGCTAGGCATGCGAACAGACGCAGAGACAGTTGTGCAGGTCTAATCACAGAGTCACTTGAAATGGAGCCCTAAGATTTCCTCTGATTTCCTCTCCCTCCTTGGCCCCGCTGCTGCATCTTGTAAATCATTCTCAATTCACTGAAACAAGCCAGTTGGATTAGCTTGGTTTAGATCATAAACATTTGCAGCGCAGACCACCCAGGGAGAGAGGAGAGCCAAGGCGAGAACATGTGTGAGTGTGTGTGTGTGTGTGTGTGTGTGTGTGTGTGTGTGAAGCCTCCCTCTGAGTTTAGAGGTGGGCACAGCAGAACATACAAACTGAAATGTGGTCGCACACATGCGCACGCACACACACACACATGCACTTATCCTGTGGTTTGTGTTTGCACCACTTCCAGGGCCAGTGCACTGTGGGGCCCTCGCCACTGCCATGGAAACCAAGACCGGCCTGTTCACCCAGTCAGTGTCAGAGATGAACACACAGTCACAGTTCACAGATAAAGATGTCTCACTTCAGAGCTTTGATTTGTTGTTTACTAGGATTCAAAACCACCACCCTGAGTTCCTCAACACACAGGTCACCGTCTTATTGGAGCAAAAAACCCAAATCAAATTTGCTCACCATCACCCTCAAAGACCAGCTGCAAAACGTTAAGTGTCAAACAACTGTGATATAAAGCAAGTTTTTCTGGGAATTTCACAAATAAATGCATTTTTTTTCTCCTAAAGTTCAACAGTCTGCGTCACCAGACCTTGAAATTCATTCTTTTTCACTTGAACACAGTCGGAGTAATTCTTCTCCCATTTCAAGCCGGTGTCAGAACCAGGAAATATCTGGGTTGGGTTTTGAAGAGTCAGAGTGGGGAAAAGCTGGGCAACTCCCTGCTGCAGGGCGCTGGCACTTTCCTCTGTACGCTGCCTGTCTGTCTAACAGAGGGTCTGTCTCACCCCTCTAACTGTACATGTCGTCCATTCACATGTCTCCCTGCTGGCCTGTGGGGCCATTTATTTCTGTTACGTGAGGTATTGTATTTGAATGGTTTGAATATAGTACTTTTCTTTCCTTAAAATTACATTTGAAATCATCGTTTTCATTTTGAGGACCACACATTGAGTTTTTTCCTTTGAAACTGAGTGCAGCAGCATCAAGGGTCTTATAATCAAGTTGAAAAAGTGTAAAGGCCTCACCCAAGTGTTTGTGTGATAAGGAAGTGACTGTTACTGTCTTACAGGAACACTATTTCACAAATATATTAAGAGAAAGACAAATACAAGGAAAATGCATGAGGAAGAACACAAGAGGGAAGAAATCAAGGATGGACAGGAAGAAAAAAGGAAAGAGCTTGACCACACAGTTTCAACAGCAGCTCGCTGTCTAAGTCTGTGTGTGTCTTTCTTTGGCCATGTTCTGTCTGATGGACTGTCTGGGAGGTCCACCACACAGGGCAAACATGTACGGACACACATGCACATGCACGTGCACACTCAGACACAGCCTTTATGTGTATCATTAAAGATAAAATACATAGAAATGTATGTCTCTTATTTTTGCAACAAACCTTTAACTCTCTTGCGATCTACTGCCTTTATTTCACATGAAATTATTAGAAAATTCGATCAAGGTGATAAGAATCAAATCCTTGCCCCACCCTGCTGAACTGTGCTTTGCTACTGTCTTTTAACATGTGAAGAAACACAGTATTAAGTCTTATTCTTTGTTGACAAGAGCTTCCACTTAGTGGATTTCTTTAGAGAAAAAATGTGCCACACAAGAAGGAAAACCTGAGTTTTATTAGTTTAATACATTAATAAATCTCTAAGAAATGCAAAAACTAAATGTATTTCACCATGATGTACAACACAACCAAAAATTGCAACAAATTGTACAACATTTTAATATGATCACAAATCAAAATTTCAACTGAAAGTCACAGAAGCTGAAAAACAGATATTTATCTGATCTCTAAATGAGTCGTCTGTAACTCCTAAAAAGTCTAAATGTGCAAAATTAGTGCTCATTGGTGAATTGCTTGTCTTCTTTTTGGATGTTTCATGGATAAGCAGTGACTCAGCAGTGGGTTTAGCTCTTTTTATATATAAACCTGTCCCATTTTATGGACAACACACCCAAAATATTTGGTCATGTTTGAACTCTCTCTATCTGGTGGCCTACATGTGTAGTTAAACTTTCCTTCCCTTTCAGCAAAAACAGCACGGATACACACATACACACACACACACACACACACAGACATAGGCACGCAGGCATGTGTGCACGCGCGCGCGCACACACACACACACACACACACACACACACACACACACAAAAATCTTCTTTTCAACCGAAATAAATGTTTATAGCATTCCAAACATTTTGTGTGTGAGACAGTATGTGTGGTCCTGTCTGCACCTAGAATGAGGTTTGAGGTTAAGGTGTTTGTCTGCTGGTGTGTGAGCATGTCGGTGATGTCTGTGTGGTTGTGTGCGTGTGTGTGAGAGAGAGAGAGAGAGAGAGAGAGAGAGAGAGAGAGGGAGTGAGGGAGGAGGAAGGAACACACATACTTGCTTCTAAAATGTTTGTAAAAAGGAGAGCAAGAGCTTAAAAATAAGAAAAAAAAACACATTGTTTTGGGGGTAATTTAGTGAATCCAGTAAATTCAGTAATTTACTGAATTACCACTAAAGCTGGTCGTTGAACAGCTACACTATATAAGAAATAGATTTAATGCTGTCTGAAAGTCAGACATTATGAACAGCAGTAAAAACTGGTGTTCGGACAGCATTGGCACAAACACTGGTGAAGTTGCAAAAGGACAAACAACAGTGAAATACTCACATACCATAAAGGAACACTGGAATTCCACTCATTTCTGTTGGTCACAGTTTTACATCAGTTAATCAAAGATATTTTTGATATAATCTTTACATCTATGACAAAACACAGGGTATCAAAATGAACTGTAATTAGTGAATTGTTTGCTGTAGATTTTATGTACATCTTTCTTCTCCTTGAATATTTTGTAAAATATGTATCATGTCATGAAAGTAGCAGCTCCACAACAGAGACACATCCATATATTTTCAACTTTTTAAAATTTTGAACTGCATTTCTGTGCTTCAGCATATGGTATTTAATTCTGTTAAAACATTTTAGGAGTGTAAACATATCTTCCCTGGTTGGCCTTAAACCTTAACCTGTTGACCCCTTAAGTAACTCTTCCATCTGAGCTATATAAAAGTTATTCTACTAACAGAAAATTGTTTCCAACAACAAAGATACATAAAATGAACAAATACATAATAGCGATAACCTAAGAGCTTGTGACTGATTTTACAAAGTTCTCTCCCATGGAGGCTATTTTCGCCCAGTGTCTTCCTTATTGTGTAATTATGTACACTGACCCTAACTGAAGCCAGTGAGGCCTGCAGTTTTTCTGATGTCCATCTGGGTTCTTTTGTGATCTCTTGGATTAAATATTGACGCACTCTTGGAGAAATGTTGGTTGGCCAGCCACTCCTGGGAAGGTTCACCACTGTTCTGTGTTTCTCCATTTGTGGATAATGGCTCTCGCTGTGGTTCTCTGGAGTCCCAGAGTCTTAGCAATGGCTCTGTAACCTTTTCCAGACTGATGAATGTCAATGACTTTGCTGTTCTTGAATCTTTTTAGAACGTGGCATCATGTGCTGCTTTTTGAGACCCTTTAGCTACTTCACCAGACCAGACAGGTTCTATTTAGTGATGCTTAGATTCAACAAGCCTGGCAGTGATCATATGTGGGTGTGGCTGGTGAAATTCAACCCAACTACCAAATTAATTTGGTAGATTGATAGCTAAGGGGCAATTACTTTTCACATAGGGTGAGATAGGATGGACAGCATTTTTCATTCAGTAGAAGAAATCTTCATTTAAAAACTGCATTTTGTGTTTTCTTGGGTTATTTTTGTCTTATAATAAAAATGTGTTTGATCTGCAACATTTAAGTGTGACAAGTGTGCAAAAACAGAAGATTTCTGTGAGGGGCAAATACTTTTACAGGCACTGTATACTCAGAAACTATGTTTTATTTCCTATGTGTCCTGTTAGTTACTCCTGTGAAACCATGTGTGATTTTGTGAGCTCCACAGTCTACATTTGATTTTGATAATGCTGCCAAGCAACAGGGGCTCCACCAAAAGACACCAAAAAGCCAGGCTGAGGACCCCAAACAAAGCATAAAATCTACCACTAAATACAGCGCCTACAATTACTCACCTGTTTAAAGTAGAAAAAGTCTCAGATGCCAGCCCGAGGAGCTTTATAAAAGCAAAAATTGAAGTACACAAAATTCACTTATTTATCCTTAATGTCGCCTCAGACTCAGGGTTCACATCTTAAAAAAAAAAAAGGTTCAAAAAATTGTGAAATAAGATGGTAATTCCTAAAATATGACTATTTTAAGATGTGTCACCTGAAAAAAAAAAGAATTTATTTCAGTTAAGAAATAACATCTTCAAACAAACACCTCAAAACCTTAAAATGAGACATGAATTTTTGACTACATTTTAATTGCTGTTAATCAGCTGCTCCAATGCTACAGCAGAATTAATAAGATCATATTTGCTGAACTATCTTGTTTTAAGAAAAAATCTATGTAATATTTGGGCAAATTAACACTTCTCTAATTAAGGCTTTACAAATAAATACTATCAAACATTTGGTCCATACTTGACTTCCTCTGTGAAGAAGTAGATAAACACTACAGGGAAACAGTTTCCTCTAAGTTAAGGCAGTCGGTCTGTAAATGATACCTAAGAAGTGTGTTCTACAAGGGCTGTCCAGATTAAAGAACTCTAGTGTAAAATACTTCTACAACCACAACAAATTTGCTGAAAGTCTCAGATGTCAGCCTGGTGAATTTCATAAAAGCAAATATTAAAGTAAAAATTCAATTATTCATACTTTAGGTCGCCTCCTTTCTGGGCTTTGTATAATTATGTACACGACTCTGAAGTCATCATATGCAACAATAGTTTTACACTGATTATTGTTTAAGAGTGCAAAAATACAACCATCATGGGATCTATACATTACAGTAAAAGAACCTACAGATCCCCAAACTAGCTGCTGTTCCTCCAGCATTTCAACTTTAACAACAAAAACAAGTAGCTGCAGAAATGACAAAGGCCCCACTGGAGCCACTGATGTATGGACGTTCACTGTTGATCATATGTCCACACAGCCACTGCTAAGTATGCAGCAATACTTATTCAAGATGAACTTCTTATGCTATTTCTGCATTTTTTGACAATATTAAATGTCTTCCTCAGTTGGGAAGTTTACTTAGTTGTAATGAAATTGCTGAATATTTAAAAGTATAATGTGTAGTGCACATATCTTATCATTATGATAATTTATGATTCTGAGAAGCAGCACAATGGCTCCGTGGTCACCTCATGTCAAAAAAGTCCTTAGCTGAAACCTTGGTTTTCTGGAGCTCATCTAATCCTCCATATCTCTTTGGGTTTCCTCCAGGTTCTTTCCTAACGTGATGTGAACTAGTGACTCAACATGGACTGTAGGTGTACATGTGCAGGTGGTGGTGAACTCAACACGAACAGACCCAGGGTGCATTGTGCACCTCTCTGTACGCATACGAGTGTGATGGTGCAACCCCTACTGATTATTAGGTAACATGCTGAAAGAAACTGAAGCAATAAATGTGTTACATGCATTTACCGCATGTATAGAATATGGCAGCTATTGTGTCTTTCCCCCCCCTTTTTTTGGTTATAAAATAGCCTCATTCTGTGAAACAGTAGTAGCGCGGCCCCAATAAGCCATTTTGCACCAAGTAGCACGCCCTGCCTCTTCAGCATTTTACAAATCTCTGTTAATTCCCCAAAGGACTGTTATGCCAGGCACTATAAAATACATGGAAACAGTTGTTTGCATTTAGAGACCATTATACAAGCAAATAGAGCAACAAAAACAAATACATGTGGGCATTTTCACACATTCAAAGGACCACACACACAAATATCGATGGTGATTTACAGTAAATGATACCTCTAGTAGGCTAACACTGAAGACCTGGTTACCTTTAATTTTTTATAACTGATTGAATTCAGTCAAAGTACTATAAAGCACATTTTATAACAACAGGAGTTAAAGCGAAGCCCTGCACAGTTAAAATAGCAGTAAAACACAATTAAACAAAAGGACTGAAAGAAAATTTTGAATAATATAATAATAATAAAAGAAACAACACAAGGAGATGAAGTCAGAATGTCAAGCTCTACTTGAATGAAATGCCAAAGAGAAGCAGCAACATAGCGGAGGTTCCTGAATCAACGATTAAAATAAGACCTTTATAAACTTATGAATGAGTTTCAGTACTGTGGCAAGGTTTAAAACAGGGCTGAAACTGTCCATAAAAATGTAATGGCTCTCTTGGCAAAGTTTGCATTTGAATCAAAATTTTGACTGGAACGGTAACTTTAAAAACGCCTGAAATTAGAGAGGAGTGAAGGACTGACATTTTTCTTTTTCAGAAGAGGCTGTAAACACAGAGAATGACACAGATGACCCTGAAACATTGTTTAATTATATTGCTATAGGTCTAGACTGCAGGGAAACTTCTCGTAATGTACTGAGCATCTCTCCTTTCCTCCCCTCTCTTTCGCACACTGTACATTAATATACTATTTTTCCATGTCACTAACTCAGTGTCTTCTCTGTCCCGTAGTTTGTGTTTTGTCCTCTCTGCAGGTATTTCTGGCTGATGAGTTACACATTTCTGATCTGCAGTCAGTGACATCACTAACCTCCTGAGTGTTTCCTGCTCTGTTGTGCATTATTTTTCTGTTTTCTATTCACTATTGTTTTCTCTCTCCCCTTTACCCTCACCCCAACATGTCGAGACAGATGAAAGCCCTCACTGAACCTGGTTCTGTTTTAGGTTTATTCCTGTTAAAGGAGAGTTTGTTCTTCCCACTGTTGCCAAGGTCTTGTTCAAAGTAAATCTTTAGGATTACTTGGGTTTCTTTCTGTAATATAATATTGTAAAGCTTACATCTTACTATGTCAAGCCTTATGATGACATATGTTGTAAACTGATGCTTTATAAATTAAACTGAATTGAGTTGAATTGGTGGAGATTAGCAAATATTAGCATGATGTTATTATGATGATGACCAAATGTACTCCTTCTTAACATCAACATATTATCACTGTCACTCTGAGCATGGCAGCATGCTGATATTAGCATTTATCTACAAGTAGTGCTCAAATAGTCAGCCAGTTGAAGAGCTCCACTATATCCATCCATCCATCCATCCATTATCTATACACCGCTTAATCCTCTACAGGGTCGCAGGGCCTATCCCAGCCGACTCGGGTCAAGGCAAGGGACACCTTGGACAGGTTGCCAGCCTATCAGGGGCTACATATAGAGACAGTCAACCAAGCATTCACACCTATAGACAATTTAGAATCATCAATTAACCTCAGCATGTTTTTGGACTGTGGGAGGAAGCCGGAGTACCCGGGGAGAACTCACGCTGCACAGGGAGAACATGCAAACTCCACATAGAAAGATCCCAGTGGGATCCCAGTGGGATCCCTAAGTGGGACGGTAACCGGGGATCTTCTAGCTGTGAGGCGATGCTGCTGACCACCGAACCACCATGCAGCCCTCCACTATATCCAAGTAGCCTAAAAAACATTAATGCATTAGCTCTAGCCTACCTGCTTTATTCTGTAAAGCATCACAGGGCTGTCACTGGATAAGAGGAGGTATATCATGGACAAGTTGTCTGTGTGTTACAAGTTTAACACAAAGATAGAGGACGCTCACATTCCACTTACACCTGCAGCCAATTCAGAATCACGAATTAACCTACCATGCATGTTGCTGAATTCCACAGGGAAAGAAACAAACAAGGTTCAAACTCGGAACTTTCTTTCCTGTGAGGCGACAGTGCTAACCACCGTGCTGTCCTAGTCTGAATATGAGTCATTAAAGCTACTACTTTGTAATTACTAATGTCCTGTGAGCAGATAAGTTGTCACAGAAAAGACAGACCTTGGTATGTGTGTGGTCAGGGTGGGGACCAAGTAGCTAGTTTTCAAAGTCTCTGTGTCAGCCCACACACATATCTAACATACAAGGACACGCAATGGTATGTACATGTGTGTGTTGTGTTAAGACAGTGGGAGATGGAGGGAGGAAAGAACAACATCTAAATGACTCCTTGTTTCTGTAATTTTGCACAGGAGGCTGTGTATCATTTCAAGGGTTCCTGTATCAAAAAGAAAACGAATGCATATGCCTGCACACACACGGATAGGTACGTGCATCTGCTCCAGATGTTGAGAGTATTTTGTTTCACTGAAGGTAATGCAGCCTCGCATCGGAGAAGAGATAAATCACAGCCCTGGACAGCAGTGAAGACACTTTTAGAGGCCTTTCTAAACCCACCACATTCACTTTGTTCCCATATGGCAATATTCGCAGATGCTGTTTGGAATGACACTCACATTCAGCGAGCAGGACAGGAGGAGGAGTACATAGGGCCACTTGTTTTCAGTGCTATCCATAAAAGTTTACTTTCTGTTTTTAGGAAGAGTATGAAATGGAAATGCTGCACCAGATAAAAGGCTAGATACTCTGGCTCTTTCCTCTGTCACTTATAGTCACAAAATTAAATTCTAATCACTGTGACACGATAAAAAGAAATTCATACTTTTCTGTAAAGCCCCACACCAGACCATGTAACATCACAGGAGACTCATACAGAGCCAAAACATTACTCCCCCCATTGGATATTAGCTAGACTTACAATGAGCCTCAGACCTTCTCTCATGTCGGGGAGATTCGAAATTGCTATTGTGGCTTTGTGAGTGACAGCAGCTTCCTGATCTTGACCCCTAATGTAGTTGTTCCCCCTCTAATCTTAGATATGCAGCCTTTTTGTGCAGCGGAGGTGTCATCAATCATGGCTTGAAATGAGGAGTCAGACATACACCCGCACCAAACCCACACAGAACAAAATAAGAAGAACGGCTGAAAGGAAATTCGTAACTTATATGACCATTTCAGTGTGTTTTATATAGTTTTACGATAGATGACTCGTGTTATATACACTGACTCCAAGCACTCAGAGCGGAAAGTCTGATTAAAGCTTGTCAAAAAGAAGATGTATGGTTCTACTTACATTCAGATAAACTCAACATTTTAATTAGCAATTAAAACAAGATATCTATATAACTTTTATCGAACTAAGTTTTTCCATCATTGGATGTGTATAGATTGGGTGTTCTTTGTCTCTCAGTTCACCCACCATTTGTTTAGGAAGTCTTTTTCATATAAACACTTTTCTAGGAACATTTAATGAGATAAGTAATAAGTAAGTCCTGAGGTCATACTCTTAAAAATGTGGAAGCCAAACTCTGCTGCAGACTTTCTGCTTCCCCTAGAGTCAGGAGATGAGTACCATCTGCTGGTCTGATGCAGGTATTGCCAATAATTCGATGGTGACATGAACAGATATAACCTTCACATACGATTACAGAGGTGAAATGTTATTTCAGTGGAACATGCTGCCATAAAGTTAACATCTTCTTCCCCTCAGGGAATTTTAACCTCAACCTTTGATTAAGATATTAAAATGGCAGGATCAATATTTAGAAGTATTAATATTAAGATGGTCTCAGTGAAATTTGCAGTCAGTATTGCAACTCCCCAAGAGAGAAGATTTGATACTAAATCAGGACTTAATGCTACAGATAGAATCAAAGTTTTTTTGTGCATTTCCTGCTTTTATTGTGCAGAGTGCAGAGACTTCCTATTAAAGAATTTTTCTTTAAGAGCATTAAAAAATCTCCTCCAAGACGTTATTTTCTCAAAGTCAAATATGCTACATTTTTCGAGTATTTAACGCTGTCATTTACAGCCTAAAAGGATTCATAATTCAGACTTAAAATGACAAAATCCCTCAGGGTGTCCTATTTGCTTTTGGCATGAAAGTCGGAGTTTTTCTGCAGCCAATGAAAAGCTAACTGTTTAATTATTAAAAGTGTGTGCTGTCTGCTCTGAGGGGGATATTCTGTGGACATGATGTGACTGACCTTGTTGCTTTCAACCCATTCACAGTCGTGCCTTGCTTCACTGGTGGATGTCACAGTGTCACCCACAGGGATGAGGGAGCTCACACACAAACACACATAAACATGCACAAACACACATGCGCAGCACATCACAGCATCCTCAAATAGATCCCTGGCAAACCCAAAGCGATGCAACTGCTACTCCATTGTCAAGCCCCTTAACTCCCTCCCTCCCTTTGCCCCTCTTTCTCCTCACCACCCCAGTCTCTACCCCAATCCCTGCTAGCTGGCCCCGCTCTTTTCTCCTGGTTGTCATGGTGACGGCTAACAAAGCCATCACTTTTACCAATTTCCTCAGAGACAGGTGCTGGCACAATGACTGCTTCCTCGCCGACTGAAAGGGGAAGGGGCAAGAGGGGTCCATGGGAACTCCAGGCGGACACTCTGAGGGCTGTCCAAGTGTCCTCCTCCCCGGGCCCTGCCGAGAAAAGAAGGCTAATTTGTTGTCCCGGTTTTCCCAGGGAGGGGGGATGCAGGAGAAAGAGGAGGGGGAGAGAGGCTGGGGGTGGAAGGAGGGCAAGTGGGTAAGAGAGAATGAGGCACGGAGAGAGAGGGAGCATATGCAAAGGGGTGTCCACCAGTTTTCAAAACAGACCGCCTAATATCAGTCTCCTCTCGCTTTCTGCTGCCAATGGGTGGAAAGGTCCTCCTTTCTCCCCTTGTTCCTTCATCTCTTCTCACTTCTCCTATTCTCCTGCTACAACTCTTTGGGCCTGGAAACAATGGCAAGTCATGGCATCATGACTGCAAGATGTTTCAATTTAGCTTTCAGCAAGCGTTCACTTCCCCTTTTGTGTGGTGCTCTGTGTGTGTCTCTGTGTGTGTCTGTATGTGGATCTGAAAGAAGAGTTTTTACTTCGTCTTCCTATTTCTGTAATTGTGTTGCCAAACGTCTATATGATGAAAACAAGCTTTGTTGTCTTGTCGGAGGATGTTTTATTGTTTTTCTGTATGCTTCATGTTTGTTCATGCTGTAACATGACGTTTTTCCAACAGGTGCACCTACCAGTATGATGACACCGCAGGTCTATAGTTAAAACCATATTGTTCAACCTTCGTTTAATCTCAGTCTAGTGCCAATCTGAGCATGTTACTGTAACCAGGGCATTGCAGATGTGATATCAAACTGTTCTCAATGAGCTCTTTGCTATAGCTGCTGCACAGCCATCATGAATAAAGTATGCAGATTTTGTTTGGGGTACATTTTTACATTACTAACTGATAAGCTGGCGTTTTCTTTAAGTCATTGTTTACTGGTCTCTTTCAGAGCCTGGCGGACTCTCTGAAAGAGGGGCTGTCTGTTGGCACAGCTACAAAGTATTTATTGCCTCTCTAAGAAGAGAAGCCATGAGCTTTCAATTTGAGGGAGGTGTATGTGTGTGTCTGTATGTGTGTCTGCTTATGAAGTTGTGTGAGTTTGTGCATGCATGTGTGGTGACTCTTGTTTGAATAGACCATACAAACGGTTTTGTTGGTGGCACAAAACTTTTAGAGGCAGCATGTAAAGCACTTACGTTCTGTAAAGGACATGCTATTCAGCTGCAAAAGACCCTAACGGTCATTGTACTGGCCTCAGTGTGTGTGTGTGTGTGTGTGTGTGTGTGTGTACGTGCGTGCATGTGTGTGTGTGAGTGTGTGTGTGTGTGTGTGTGTGCAAACGGTCGAGCATGCTCACATTAGGGTCTAACCCCCTGCAATGCACTGTTGACATTTCCAGGGTGTTTCTCTGCCTTTCTCCTCGTGCATGCTGGGGAAGGTTCCTCCATGACAAAATGTGCAGTAGAAGCTGGTTGACTGAGTAAAAGGTGGAATGAACAATGTTTAAATTAGCATTCTGGTCAGTGTAAATGCTATGAAAATCTGCATTTTAATTTGAAATCTAATGTTCAATGTACTAAACAAAGGTTTCTGTGTAGAAAATAGGCTGCTGGAAAATATAAGTGGATAATTGTCATGGTTTATTTCTATCTTAATAGTAGAATATCTTCTAATTGTATGAAAATAAGATGATGTTGCTCATGTCAATAAGGAAATCCATCCATCCATTATCTATACACCGCTTAATCCTCTGTAGGGTCACGGGGGGGCTGGAGCCTATCCCAGCCGACTCAGGCGAAGGCAGGGGACACTTTGGACAGGTCTCAATAAGGAAAATTCATTTTTTTTAAAAAATAAAACAAGACAAAATGCTTATTAACTCCATGACAAAAACAAAAACTATCCATTTTTATTTGTGGAAACTAATTGCCCTTGGTTAACAAATAGTCTACTCTGATGCTGTTTAGAAAGTGTTACGTATAATTTATTCCAAAGATTTGAAATCCTTTTATTTGACATGGTCTGTGCTTAATGTCTACTGGGGTTTCATTTTTATGCTTTATTTTTTGAAATAACCGACTTTTCAAGATGGGCCAGGCCTGCACAGGCACAGAAATTGACAATGCATGCTGGTCCGATTTCTGTCCCATTTGATCCACCCGATAACAACAACCTCAGAAGATCAAGGTGTTTTGTATAGCAAGAGGTCAGTTTCCACAGAGTGCATGATGGGAAACGCCTGGGTCTCACCTGTCGTTACAGTCAGTGGGTTTAGATGTTGGCCCAGTGTGATACTTTATTGAAACTTTTCATTGTTTGTTTAGCCGGGGAGATATTTCATTTATAATGAGATGTGTGGTCGATTGTAACGTTTGCCTGCCAGGGAGGCTAAATACATTCAGTTTATATTATAATAGTGTGTATACAACACGTCATAGTTTCAGTCAGTTAATTAACTGAGCTATGACTGTCTAGTATATCTGCCAGATCAATAACAACAACCATTGTCCTGTATTTCTTTGTCTTCTCTATATGTCTTTTGACTACTGATTCATGTTTTCAAAGCGTGTACTTTGAGAAGGGCAGGTGAACCAATCAGATATGGACAGCTGATTCATAAAGCCTGTCTGATGCAGCAAATCGATGATGATGGTGTGAGAATTCAAGCTTAGCATAAGTTGCATGGTAAATAAATGAGTCATATGAAGGGTAAACCATAAAGATCATCTGTGCTGAATTTTAATAGACTCCATGTTGCACAGAACAACATAATACAAACAGCAGTTATTGGAGAGTGAACAGAGTGCAAGCTGAATAGACTGTCTGATAGTACTTTTTAAGAACTATGTGTTGCATTCACCTCATCATTGTAATGTTCATCAGTTGGATGTGCACACTGCATTGTAGCCTACCTGTCTACCACTGGGGGTCACCAGAGTGGCTTGAATCTTGCCATTGAAGACATTTTTCCTCCTGCCTTTCTGAAGTATTCAAATATATTAGGAATTAGAATGTAGTCAAAGATCTTGGTGTATTTCTGGACTGTTTTATCAAACATATCAGCAGTGTTGTGAGAGACTGCATTTGTCAGATCAGAACAATCACTGAAATGGTTTCTATCTCCCAAGAACCTGGAAATAGTGATGAATCCATTAATAGCACATGGCTGGACGATTGAAAAGACAGCACATCACACCTGTTACGGCTCATTTGCACTGATGAGTGAAATACAAACTGAGTTTAAAATTGCACTGTTTGTTTATAAAGCCCTAAATGGTTGAGCTTCCCACTACAATACCGATATATTAATTCTATCTTTTGCCCCTGGGCCACTTGGATCATCTCTACAGGTATTCTTCTCAGTTCCTCACTCTTGCCCTAAAACCAAAGGTCACTGGGCTTTTGTGGTTTCTGCACTCATCTTGTCCCAGCATTGGCATTTTAGAATCAATGTTAAAGGCTCCCCTTTTTATCATTCCTTTCAGTTCTTCCTGAAACTGCCCTAGTCATAACCAGCCTTAGGTTCTTCTTTATCACTTTGCTGTTTTGTATTAAACTGCATTGTATTGCCTGATACAATTCATTCAGTTTTACTAGTGATGTTATAGCTTCACCTCTTTTTAAAATCTGGCCAATACGCGTTGCCTTAGATATCTTGTTCATATGGCTGTCTTAATCTGTGTTCATCTTTCCTCCATACATTTATATACACTATTGCATGTTGTTAACTTGGTGTCTTCTGTTTCCCATTGTTATGTCCTTTCTGTTCTTTGTCCTTGTATCTCTCTGCATGTATTTCTGGCTCTGGAGCTGCAGGGTTAGATCTGTAGCTACTAATACCACTAACCTGTCATGTGTTGATGCTCTGTTGTGTGATTGTTTTTGTTTACGCTATCCTTTTCTCCCTCTATTTTACCCTCACCCTGACAGGTCGAGGCAGATGAGCGCCCTCCCTGAGCCTGGTTATGCTTGAGGTTTCTTTCTGTTTCCACTCTGATGTCACAAATATGTTTGCTTATTGGTAATGTTTGGATTTGCTGGGTTTTCCTTGTGTACTTTTTTAGAGTCTTCATTTTAAATTAGTCAGGTAAACGTCCATAACTAATAATACTGTAGGGTCTCAACCTTAATATTTAGTCAGGTAAAACTGTATTACATACATTTTTTGTAGGGTTTCCATTATAATATTTAAACTAGATATAAATTTACATCATAAATAATAGTGTACGGTCTCATCCTTAATACTTAAACTTGTCAGTTAATTCACAACGCCAGTCTTACTTCTTTACCAGAAAACACTTTGGCAAAACCGCTGTGGTTTTAAATGTGCAGTGTAAGTAACAGAGACTTGACTTGAGAAAAATAATTCATATATTCTAAAGACGGCAATACGTCTTGAGTAACAAATTAGGAATGACTGAGCTTCCCAGATGTGACACTTGAAGAGGGCCCCATGAAGTTTACATATTTGGTGAGATGACTTCAGCTGACCTGCAGGAAGCTCCTCAGCTGTCAGGGAAATCCTCATGTGTCACGCTCAGCATGAGCCATGGCATGAGGTGTGAAATACAGGACCTCGGAGTGAAACCAGGCCAACAAGTTGAGTAAAACATGAGCCAACAGTTTCCACAACAGGAACAACCCAGACTTCTCCTTTGAACACAAGACCTCTTTACTAAAATAACTTTGTTCATACAGCATTTTCAACGAGAGTCTGGATTACAGTAAAGTACATATACATCAACAAAATATGAAGTTTCAAACCAAGATGATAATTGCAGTGATAAAACAAAATCAATAAAAGAAATCATGATTGAGAATCACTTAATGAGAGGAAAGTATTTGGTACTGATATTTGGTTTGGATGATACTGATTTGGTTTCCCTGGGATACTCAGGCAGGCAGGGAGTCATGGACTGAAACAGGGGAACATTACTCGCATGACTTCCGTGACTAATTTTGCTCGCTGTTACCAGGAGCTGTGTGTTGGTAGGGTTCTGCCATTTCATAACATTTCACATAGTGCGAATAGTCATGTGTCATAAATCTGTTGAGCTATCACTTCCCTTAATACGCCCATCTGCGGGAGAGCTGTCACTGATACCATTACAGCATGTGCCTGACTTAGACCTGACAGGCTTCCTCTTCTCTACAGCCCGTAGTTACTGTTGCTACAATAACATGCATATAGCATGACAGGAAAAGGTGAGTGAGTGAAGGTGAGACAACTTAGATAAAATTATTTTGTAATGGACAATTTTTAATGTCACTTAAATGTGTCCTTAAACAAAGAACATCTTGACATAACGTCCAATGCAAAGTCAGTTCAGTGATTTCTTTTCTGTTCACTCTAAAAAGTAATTCAACCGATCTATTCCCACCACTCAGTTAAATGCATAGTTTTAAGTTAATGATTGAGATAAAGCTTTAAACTTGCAAACACTATAATCCGCAAAAAAATTAAATTGAGGTAACTTAATGAAATTGCCTTGAAAAGTACATTTTCTTGACCTTGAGGTCAGGGTTTCAAGTCCTGCTTAACACTGGAGCAACATAATGTTTTTAATTTGCCAAAAAAAAAAAAAAAACTTGTATTCATAATTACGATCATTACATACATAACACTTGAAAGTCCTTTATTTAAACAATTGTGTTTATGTATCCACTTAGATGACTGGCAATTAAAAATACTTTGGTATGGAGAGAAGAAGCTCATTCTCCAAACTCAACGTAGTTTGTTGGTTGGACATAATTTCTCTGGAACATTTATGCAAACTGTTGCTATATTTTTCCTTCTTCAGTCGAAACATTATTTTTTAGACTGTAGGCCACATGAAAAAAGAAAATTATTTATATGTCTTTTTGACTATTAGTACTATCACTATCATAGATCAATATTATATATAACATATTCAATATATATAAAGTCTATATGATGCTCTTTGTGAGATACAAAAGAATATTTAATACAAAAAAATCTGAGAAAACAATTCTGGATAAAATTAAGGATTACAAACTTTCCTTTGGACCTTCAGTCATTTATATGTGAGATTTAAATCCTGTCCAGTAGATGTCAGTGTAAGACCAATATAGACAAGGCTGAACACTGGGGAAGTCATGTGCACCACAGCAAACATTAGACATTATTACCAAGCAGCCTTTTGCTTGTAAAGTTCATTTTCCGCACATCCTTTCCCGTTTGAGGAAACTCTGCATATCCTAACAGCATCAAAAAATCAAACCCCCATCCTCTGTGCCATCTCAGAAAATCCAGGTCAAGCTGCTGTTCCATTTCAAATGTTCATTTAATGATGGCTGATGGGAGACGTCATTAAAACTGGAGCCGTGTGTACTATCGAGTGCTCAGGCTATGCCTTTATATTAGCTGTTATGGCCTCTGATGTAAATCCCAGGCTGCAAAATGTTGCACAGCAGGAAAACACAGAGGAAAACCCGCAGATATACACATGTCTGATGTATTTTCAAAGGAACTGCTTCAGGCTTGTTCTATTCATCGTGTAAATGTTGACGACCCACGGCCTTTAGAATAACATGTTGTTTTTTAACCATTAGGGGGAGGCATTGGGCAAGCTATTTCTCTGTATCTCCAACTATCTTTTGTGAGTGCAGCTGTGCTGTTGACCCCCCACCATCCATCTTCTCCTGTCCATCTCACTCCATCCTCTACTGAACTGTAAAAGGATCTGTTTATTAGCTTTGTGAATTAGCGCAGTGATGTGACACAGAGGTGGTCTGATTTGAGAACAAAACAATATTGGATTTTTGTGCAAAACCTGCCTCTGTTGGCTGGTTTACATCCTCTGCTCCTCTGTTGATTTTATCCCAAAAAAGTGTTGTTGTTTCTTTCTGCTCCAGTGGTCCAGAACCTAAAAGGACCAAAAAACAGTAACAGCTGAGACCGCCTACTGTGACATGATGTTGGTAGGCTTCACTCAGCTGGGAGCAACCAGCCCTGAACCGTGTCCGCCATCCCAACACCAGGTACTGTCTCATCACATCTTCCTCTGCCTCTTCTCTTCATGTGTTTTAATGAGCCTCTAATGAACACTGCTTGTGCAGCTGGCCTACATTCACAGTTTGCCTCGCATGCTTAATCACACTCAGGGAATTAATATTCAACAGTTCACTGTTTTCACTAACTGACCTGGCAAACAGTGAAGCACACAGATGTAGATAAAACTTCTGTCTTGTACAGACACTGATTGTGAAAAACAAGATGTTTTTATGGGATATTTAAGATGCTGAAATCTATCTTCGTTTTGAAGGTCCTCAGTGTCATATGTTTAGTCTGACAGCTGTCATAAGAAGAGTGGATAATAAAATACGTGTAGAGGGATATACGGTACAATCTGTCAGTGCAGATTCTCTGCATATGAACATAATGTTCATGGTTGTGACAAAAGAAGATTATCTCGGCAATATCAGCGTCTCTTCTTGTGCTGTCATCATGGCACAAGATCAAGTTATGTCAACCACATGTTCCGTCCGCATTTTGCCCTAAAGAGTTACACACTGGTGTACATTTGGACGCAGAACAGTTTGTCTCATTACTGTAATAACCCCTCTCTCTTCTGTCTCTGTCCCTGCAGAGTGATTCATAGAGGCAGACAGTGCACAGCTAAAATAGCAGCATTCAGTCACCCACTCTGGAGATTATCTGGCGGTTGCCCTGCAGGACAAGACAAGCGTAGACTGCACATGGAAACACAAGTGCCCTCCCTCTCAGCTAATGTAATGTTTGCAAAATGTACAAATCGAGTGTCTTACGTATCAACTCATGACTGCATTTTGGTTTGTTGAGAGATTGAAATTCCCTGAAGGCAGGAATGGCTGCTGTTCTATTCATGGTAAATTGGCAGTTTGGTAAAGTCCAGATGCGTTTACGGCTGCAATTTAATCTGCACACTTACTGTGTTGTGATGTCATCAGTGATGCGTTCCCCCGTGTCCGACCTCACTTAACGTGGACTTTTGTGTGTCAGATTCATCTTTTCCGCTTTTAATCTATTCACATCCTGCGTCAACGTCCTACTTTTAGTTACGCATTGTTCTATTCTGGTATTGTACACAGCCAGCAAGAGATCAACACAGGCAAGCTGCAGTGTAACCCTCACTCACAGAGAGTGTTTCAATAAGTACAGAGACTAAGTGCTGCAGATGTGGCAAAAATAGTGAAAGAAGGAGAAAGGGAAACCTGGTTTATTTATGGAGACATGTTTTCAGGTGTTTTCAGGTGACCAAGACAGAAGAATAAGTGGGCTTGCATCGAAATAAAAGACTCGTCTGTGGTGTTTATGTGTGTGGGTGGTTGATACACCATGTACAGGGTGCAAATAGCCTGTGAGAGATGGAATCATGATGTGAGGACAGACAGCTACATGGAGTGTCAGCAGGATGGAAGACCACGTTCTTGTTAGAGAGGAAGAAAGGAGGAGGACAGATATCAGTGCAGTAACAGGTAGCGAGTCACAGGTGAGAACAGAGACTGGATTTGCAGTGTGGTAAAATACAAGTTATTCATAACATCCAGTAAATCCAGTGTCGTTTTCTTTGCATCTTCTTTCAAATAAAGCTCAGATGTTTTTCAGGAGCCAGTGTTACACATTGTCATTGTTGGGCTAGAATGGCAAATTATCACACTCAAGGCAGGTTGTTTTGTTTCTGCACACATTCATGACGTGAAGACTCACACTTGAATCTGGTGCTTTGTTGCAAGATTAGATTCAGAGTCTCATCATAAGACACAATAATACCAAGGTTAAATTTCTGAGTTGCTGGGCTGTGGGCTGTTCACCCTTTAGGTTGATGATATTGTCTCCTGTGTATCTGGTTTGAAAGTACGTCTTTATGCCGATGACATAATATTATACTGTACTGCACATACTGTACATTCTGCCATCAGAGCCCTTCATCGCTGCTTTGTTAAGTTATAAGTTGCACTCAACGAAACAGTGATGGAGTACAAACAACTGGGAATCTGGACCGATGAGAAGCTGACTTTAATATATCACGTGTCCAAACACAGGTGACTTAATTTTGACAAAAAGTTGGTTTCATTTTATTAGGAATCAATCATGTTTTGTGCAAGATTGTAGAAAAACATTTACTGAGGCAACTTTTCTATCAGTACTATGCATGTAGCTGCAACTCTTAAGCCCTTGGACACTGTTTAATCCTCTGCATTAAGATTTATTACTGGTGATACTTACAATACTCACCACTGTGAGTGTATGCAGCCACAGGTTGGGAGGCTCTCACTCTCTGTAAGGCGTGATCGATGCTGGGTTTTATGTATTTATAAAGCCCTTATCAGTTTCGTACAACCTTACATTACTTTATAATTGTCTTTTCATGTAGCACCCTACCGAACATGCTCACATGATTGGATTTTTGCTGCAGATGTCAACTGTTTTTACTGAATTCAGAAAATCCTGTTTAACTCACTGTGCACCTGCAACCTGGAATAACTGCAGAACAATCTAAAGCTGGATTCATTTTCATCCTATAAGGGCAATTCAGGTCTTCAAGTTAATCTTTTTCAACTTCCAACTGCCACTGTTTTAGCTAGTTCATTTGTTATTTACTTTTATACACATTACTTGGCTATATTGTAAATGAAACATCCATTTCTGGATGTACTGAGGGTTTGAATAATGGCGGAATTAATGAAAGAAAAAAGCAAAACACAACAAAACTTGAATCACATTTTGTGTGTAACTGCAGTGTCATGCAGCTCATTTCAGTTTAGTAGGTTTTGTTGTTTGTTTTGACTCCATCATGAGCTCAGGTTACTCTTAGTCCTTTAGTAACTAAAGACATTCATTCATTCATTCATTCATTTTGTATTTTGTTGGACACAAAACATAATTGTCAAGCATATAAGAGGGCAAACTGGAGTCATTACAGTGTGAGTGGATTATTCAATTTACTTACAGATAAACAGATTACCAGATTTCTCTATATAGCCTAAACTGTGATATCCATTTTGTACAACATACTTGAATCTCACATGTAACACAAGTAATAAGCAAAAATAAATAATAAAATGAAACGTATATGTGAGGAACACTGATTGAAGTCGTAGCATTGAGCCACAATCAATCACTGTTAGTGCGTGTCAACAGGATGCAAAGGTTGCTGCTGCTGCAGTGAAGAGTACCGAAGCAAACAGGATATGAGTGCTGTGTTGCCTGGAAATTTCAGAGAATTTCACTACTTTATGGTTTACAGTATGTCATCTTCTGCTGCTGTTTGTCTGCTCAGTCAGTTCAGCCCTCATTTGCATTAACGCACGCTGCGTTCTCCATTACTGTAAATCTTCTCCCCCTTTGGGATTTAATGTCACTGATAAGTAATTTGTATCACATTGTTTTGCATATTTGTTACCGACTGTTATTACTGTTTGGTCGTATTTGATTTATCTCTTCTATCTCAGACAACACTTTATCTACATTGTGGTGCTTTTCCGCATTAAATGTCGTTGCACATACACACCCTCAATCTCTCTCTCTTCTTGTTTAACACTCATCGCAATCGAGCCTCGGTTGTGTTAAATTGATCACTCTATCAGCTGGCCGTGCTCCAGCATGCTCTCTTTTCTATTAGCCCTCAACTGCAGCAGTGCAACTGAGATAGAGTCGGTGTATGCGGCATTCATGCCAGTGTGTGTGCATGTGTTTGAGCACACACACACACACACACTGTAAACAACACATCTCGAACACGCCCAGAGTAGCATAATGTTGTTTTCCTCCTTCACTGTGATGCCATTATACTTAGTCGCTTACAAAAAGCTGCAGATTTGGTCCAGCTACGTAAGAGTTTTTGCTTGTTATTCTATTATTACGAGGTTACAACATTCCCAATCTGGTGCTTGAATACATTAGTGCCAAATCCTTTGTTGGATAACATTTTGCAGATTTTGGGGAAACTGTGACAAAAGGGCTTTCAGTAGAGTAAGTAAAAAGAGGCTACAGTGCTCTCATGCTTATCTTAGCCTACATCCACTTCATGTTGACTCATTTTCCCTCTAAACTCTGATTACATAATACAGCATGCAGTAATTTTGTCAGATGCATTCATACTATTGTGTTGGAGGCCTTTTTACCACGCGCTGGGGATAATTCAGTCTGCTACTGTGCAGGAATTGGCAAAAAGTCCAACTTTCACAATATACCATCTGTTGTCATTTTATGTTCTTGGATGATTTCCATTAATTCACCGAAGAATATGTAGTATCGTACATTTTTGTATAACTGAAACAAAAAATGCATACCCCGGGTTCATGTCGAAGGGGAAGAGAGGGTGGTTGGTACCAACACTGAGAACTGACGGTCCACGACAAGTAACAAATCTGAAGATGAAACCAAAAAATGTCACAATGGCTGAAAAAACAGATGTCCTTGTTTGACATCGACATCGGTGACATGTTAGATATTTCAGTCTCTGTGTGTATGTTAAATGTGTCCTTGATCTAGACTTGACAGCTAAAAAATGGCACCGACCTTATCTTGGTTTAGGATGATTCACTCAACATCCTCATTGCACATTGCTTGAATCAATGAGATAAACAGGAACATCAGTTTATTTTCAGTCTCTTAAATCTTCTAACTCTTTCTGAACTCTGGACTGGCCATATGGAGAAGCAGGAGTTTTCCCTCTGGGCCAGTGGTGAGAATAATTTATGAAAGGATGCTGAGGATTCTTTGTGTTAAAAAAACACACTTATTACATTTTTATTGTCTTTTAAACCACCAGTCAGTAAATCATTTACTTAATTTGAAAGAAGCTACAAAATATTGCACATGGAATGCTTTGCTCTCCATTTGCACATACACAGACTTCTACTTTGAAGCATTATGATTATAGAAAATACTGTATCATATAAACACAGGCAGTGATAACGACACGCTCTCATGTGAATGTTTCATAAGACATAAATGTCTCTGTTGTGTTCTGTTGACGAGTAATTCTGATGGAGCTACACAAGGTGAAACAATATGAACTGTAAAAGCCTCTCCATTAGTTTTGCTAATGAAAGAAGAGTGTTGTCCCTGAAGTGCACGCTCACACAACCGCTCTAACACTCTCTTTATCTCTGAAACACAGACACGTGCACAAAGTTTGCTGATACAGTATCCAGCCATATGCAGATAAGCATCTGCGACATGCAAACCGACCGTAACAGCAGGCGAGTTAAGTAATTAAAGACACTCAGTTTCAGAAGAGCCTGCTGTCGGGATATAAAATACATGGTTATCGTCCAGAGAAACAACAGTGAGAGCAAAGACAACATGTGGCAACATGGTGTGTGGTGTGTGGATTAATCACCAGTCACGTTGAAACTCAACTGGAGAATATGATTTTCATTTGTTTTTTGCCCATAACCTTTAGGTTTTGCATGTATTTCCACTGATTTACCTACTTGGAGTATAAGTATAACTTGGAGAATAATATAGGCATTGAACATTTTTTTTTGCAACATTTCACAAACTTTTAATTAGCACTTGATTACAGATTCAGCCCCCTGTGACTGTAATTCTTCAGTGCATCTGTGAGTGCAATTATAGTAATTCACTGAAATGAAGTTGGAGTGGATCTAAAGGGTACGCAGGACTTTTGGGTTGGCTGAAGCCTAGCTTGTGAAGAGTGGAATTACATAACTGCCAAAATGAAAAACTTGTATCTTCAAAGTTTATTTTAAGTACAATTTCTTTTTCATTATGATCACAAAGTCTCTTTGTACATATCCAGTCCCATTTGACAAGATTCCTGGGAAGTCTACTCACAGATTACCCCAACAGGGAAACTACAATGGCAAATGTTCAGATTCTCTTATTGATTTCTTCCAAATGAATGCATCTGTTCAGATTAATGCAAAGCTGCAGATTTAGCATTTCACCAGTATAAAAATTGTCACAGAGGTGGATTGAAAGGTACAAAATGTGCCAAAATAAGATGCAGCAGAGCAAGAGATGTCTTATTCTTCCTCGTCGAAACCTGGAGGCTACATTATCCACAATGCAATGCAACTGCAAACCTATTGCAGCGATAAGGAGCAGGCTTCAGAGGTTCGGTAAGCTTACTTCTTTCAAACACCACCAATCAGAGGTTTTTTTTCACTTGCGCATTTCAGCCCCAACCAGTGGTGCCTTGGGTGGCATCAGAGAATTACTAGACTCCACACAGCTCCTTCTAGAGCTAAAGAAGACATTATACAACATTTTTCACATATGCAGCAGTTCTACCCAAGACCTGCAAACAAGCTTTGATGTCTAAATCCGTGGAGCTCAGTCATCCGAATGTCCCAAAAACTGTCTTGAGACAGTTAAAATACCTATTTCTATAACTCTTATCTTGACAACCCAAACTTAATCTACATTTTACTGTAAAGTTCAATCACACAAATATGAAACTTAATTTTAACATATGAAAACTAAACTAGCCCAAGCCAGTGGTTTTATGCCACAACGAAATGACAGTGTGTGTACAATCACAGCAACCCATCAGCAGCACAAAATCTCTTTCTGCACACAACATCTCCTAAAATCTCTTTTCCCAACAAATACACAAACACACACAGACCTCAAAGGACACAAGGATGTTTACGGCTCAGTTTTGGGCGGCTGCTCTCTGTTTCCCTTCTAATCTCATTGTGTCTCTGCTGGCCTCTGATCTTTGGCATTTTCGACATTCCAGCCATCTGCTGGTCTCTCATTTGCTTGGCAGCACCCCAGCAGCACTAAACTAAACAGACCAAGGGTGCCTCCGCTTTTATTCCTGTGTCTGTCTCCTCGGTTGGAAAGAAAGAAAGAAAGAAAGAAAGAAAGAAAGAAAGAAAGAAAGAAAGAAAGAAAGAAAGAATTTGTATTCAAACTGATTTTTAATGCAATCTTTTACCAAAAGAAAGTTCATCAACACAATTCATTACGTGCTATGAGAGCACCGCAGAAAGTGATGAACAATCATGCGGTGACACAATGACATATCACTCTGGGGATTTATTCAACCTGGTTTAAACCAAAAACACAATGTGTCACAGTCACAGACAGAAATGTTTTCTCAAACACGATATCAATCTGAAAGTGAGAACCAGTGTGGGTGAAGGCTAATGGGACAACAGATAGTTAAATAGCACCTCTAATGGGTTGCCTCTACGCAAAGCAACGTACAAAAGGAGCGATGAGCAATCAAACACTTGTCAGACATTTTCCATAGACAAAGGTTATGTTTGTTTCCTCACTGGTTTGTTACAGCTCAAATGTAACACTGTGGTTGAGGAGGCAGGATGTTAGAAGGTCATACAGTGGTTTTGTCACTGTGATCTCTCCCCACATCTGCTTTTATGCTTTCTTCACTTTCTTTAACATTCTTTTACATCAAGATTTTTCTTTTAACTGCTGCTAGAGCAGTTTCTGAGCTTTTTAAGATGCAGTGAATATTGTCAAAGTAAGAAAACAATGTTGGGAAACTGTTTTGTCTCACTTCATTATATTATATTATATTATATTATACTATATTATATTATATTATATTATATTATATTACTGATGAATAGATTTTAGATAGAGGCAGAAATTTGGACATCAGGAACAAGGCTAACCCTTAAAACTCACTAATCGATATTTTGAATAAATGATCATGTACTGTGTGTGTAATGTGAAAGGAATCCCTAGTAATGACAAACGTAGAGACAGTTTACTCTGCATTTCGACAGCCTGTTCACAGCATCTTTCATCTCATTGTTTGGGTTTTTTACAGTAGAGCTTTACTGTTTTGGTTTAATCTCACTGTTCTCATCCTCCTGTTTCCAGGTCAGGTCATCCTCAGGCCACTATATTCAGCTAAAAAAAGCTCCAATAAACCTGTTGTACACTATGTGCCCTGCACCAAACAGTAGACAGACAACAGTAACAGACAGTAACTTGAATGCAGTTGAGTGTTTATATATTAAACATACAGAATGTAATTTTTGCCTCTATATGGGAAAACAAAATAGTTAAAAACAAAAGACATAGAAGTTTGATGAAGTTGTATGGGTTTACACATTCTTGGAAACATTTTGGATAATGTAAGTACATATAGTGCAGTGAAAATGTATTTGCCCCCCTACAGAAATCTTCTATTTTTACATATTTGTCACACCAGTGTTTCAGATCATCAAACTAATCTACCAAATGACCAGATTCACTTGGCAATTGGGTTGAATTTCACCAGCCACACTCACATATGATTACTGTCAGGCTTGTTGAATCTAAACATCACTAAATAGAACCTGTCTGGCATTGTGAAGTAGCTAAAGGGTCTCAAAAAGCAACACATGATGCCATGTTCTAAAGAGATTCAAGAACAACAAAGTCATTGACATTCATCAGTCTGGAAAGGGTTGCAAGCCATTGCTAAGACTCTGGGACTCCAGAGAACCACAGTGAGAGACATTATCCACAAATGGAGAAACATGGAACAGCAGTGAACCCTTCTAGGAGTGGCTGGCCTACCAATATTTCTCCAAGAGTGTGTCGACATCTAATCCAGGAGGTCACAAAAAACCCACACGAACATCAAAAGATCTGTAGACCTCACTGGCCTCAGTTAAGGTCCGTCTACCTGATTCCACAGTAAGACAGACACTGGACCCAAATGGCATCCATTGGAGAGTTGCAAAGCGCAAACCCCTAAACAACACAAAGGCTCATCTAGCATTTATAAAAACAAAAATATCTGGATGAGTCCCAAGACTTTTGGAATAACGTCCTGTGGACTGATGAGTCAATGGTGGAACTTTTTGGAAGACATGGGTCCCGTTACATCTGGCGTAAAGTTAATGTTGCATTTTACAAGAAGAACATGATACCAACACCACAAACATGGTGGTGGCAGTATGATGGTTTGAGGCTGCTTTGCCACAGGACCTGGATGACTTGTTATAATTTATGCAGCCATGAATTCTGCTCCTCCTGGAGAATATCCACCCATCAAAAGTTCAAGCACTAATGCATTATGCAGCAAGAAATAACCCAAAGCACTCAAGCAAGTCATCCTCTGAGTGGCTCAAAAAGAACAAAATTAAGGTTTTGGAGTGGTTAAGTCAAAGTCCAGACTTCGGTCCAATTGAGATGCTGTGGCAGGGCTTTAAAAGGGCAGTTCATGCTTGAAAGCCATCTAATGTGACCGAATTAAAACTATTCTACAGAGAAAAGTGGACCAGAATTCCTCAATGGCGATGTAAAAGACTGATCACAAGCTATCACAAACATTTAACTGCAGTTGTTGCTGCAAAGGGTGGCCCAGCCAGTTAACAAGTTTTGGGGGCAATTACTTTTTATTACATTTATTACAAGGCTGATACAAGTTTTCAAAAAATATTTAATAAACCATAATTTAAAACTTGCACTTTGTGTTTTGCTGGTTATATCTGTCTAATATTCAACAAATATATGTATTAGTTTGATGATGTGGAACATTTAAGTGTGGCTAATATGTACTGTAGTTCAACAAAATACACACTGACCAGCCAGAACATTAAAACCACCTGTCTAATAGGTTCCCCTAGTGCACCAAAGAGCAAACAAGGAACACAGGATCTCTAGGATGAGGTATGGTGTTTGGCATTAGGTCCTTGTAAGTAGATCCTTTGGATTTTATGGGTTGCCAGACCTGGCCTCCATGGATCAGGCTTGTCCTGGACATTCCTGCAGATGCTTAATCGATATGTAGTCTTGGGACCCTTACAAAAAAAATCACGTGATCACATCTGACGGCTGGCTCAACACAGCGGGTGCTTTATCATGTTATTTGAGATGTTTCTGAGCAGTTTTTTCAGGGTGAATTATCTGCTGGTTTTGGAGAATGCTGTTAGCACAGGGTTGTGTGGTTGGTGTCCAACACTGTTTAGGTGTACAAGTCCAAGCAACCTCCACATGTTTCCCAGCAGAACATTACATTGTAACCAGATGATCAGTCTCCTTAGCTATCAGTGACTTTAATGTTGTGTTTGATCCACAGTTTTATTACATATTATCCCTTTAAACTTGCAGATATTTTGCTCAGGAATTGGTGGAGACCAAAAGCAGAGTTGAAAAAAGAGTGAGTATTGATCTGACCTTTACATGTAAGAAGTATGACTCCACATGAATTCAAATTGGCAGCTGAATGTGTCACTAATTTGCTAATATGTTAGCCGTAACAACACAATAAGCTGACAATATAACAGTGGTGTGTTTACAGCTTGTTGAACAGCTTCTAGGTTGCCAAGAAATCAGTGGATGCAGCTGTACGTGAAGTATCTCATCGTTATCAGTAGATGTTATTTTCGATGCATTTGCAGCAAAAATCTAATAAACAACAAAGCTAAAGTGTCCCATTTGAAAGTAAATTGCATTTTCTGTAAAATATTACTATTTAAAACAACCTATATAATCAAAGCTACCACTTTAACGTTTGAGAGTGTAAAAATTACAAAAACATCATTCAGAAACTTGTCAGAGCAGTCATTTACAGTCAGTAATTAAGATCTGCTTATCAAAGGCACCTGTGTGACAAACTGTCTGCCTTTTTTATCTGGTGATTATTGTTTGAAAGGCTTTCAAAGGTCAGTCTTCACTGGAATTTTTACACAGCAGTATCTGACTGACACATGTTTACTACTGACAGGTTCCAGACAATAGAGACCCTGACTAACACACACACACCCTGCACAGTTGCTAAATTCAACCATAGGCGCGTCACTCAGGGCATAATCTGACTTCCGCCGTGCTCTTTACTGCAGCCAGCAAGCACACTGCTGTAGATCAAAGCCATCATGTCTTTGCCTTTTTTATATATGGGGGTGTTTCTTGCACATCTGACTGAGTGCTTAGACACAAGCGCTTACACGACATGGGAGCGTCTTATGAAAGAGAAAGTGAGAGGGGCAGAGGAAGAAGAATGTCAGAAAAGGAGAGTGAGCAAAACAAAGAAAATGTGTTCGGGGCAAAGCGATGCATCAGGTTTACTAGAAACACTTACTATGATGTGAAATGTGTGAGTGTGGGAGAGTCAGACGGAGAGACGAGCAATATACAGAGAAAGATAAAGTGGAGGAGGGAGAGGAAGAGAGGGAGGGGAAATAAAAGGGCTGGGGTTTCCTTGCCTCTCCCTCATGCAGTCTAATCGGAGTGATGACGCAGACACAGGAGGTGATACCACACACATGTGCATACACAATCACTTGCACACACGCTCACACAAGGTGCAATGCAATTGCCCCAAACCATCAGCCAGCATTTCGCAAACCGCCCACGGCTGCTAGACTGCATCACTCTCTCCTCTGCTTTCTCCTTCCCCCTGGGCAAGTTCCCTCACATCTCTCCAGGTCTCTTGTTTCTGTCACTCCCTCTGTTTCTTTTCTTGCCCTTCCTTCTCTTTCCATATATTTCTGTTTCTTAATTCACTGCTCCTTTTCATCCTTCCTCCTCTTTTTCTCCATCACTGCATTCATTTATCTTTTATCAACTCAGCTCTCTGGAAAGCCACTTCCGGTAAAAGGATTGTGTGTGTGTGTGTGTGTGTGTGTGTGTGTGTGTGTGTGTGTGTGTGTGTGTGTGTGTACTTACTCAGTCCCTTTTGTTTAGAGCTGATGAAATTAATTCATGAACATTTTTTAAATATTTTATTGCATGCGTGTGCCGCTGCCTGTAGCCACATGTGAGTTTTTCAGGATTGTGCGCTCCATCTTTGGCCCATGACAAACACAAACAAATACACTCGCTGGCAGTTCACGGTTAACCAGTTAAATCGCTAAAACCCCTGCCTGAACAGTGATTATTCAATCACAACGTCACCGTCTGTAACTTGGCAAGGCATGCCTGTCATACTTTGCCATTGTTCACACACTGACGTAGTATGCATTGAGTGCTATTCATTCGAATGGTTTGACAAGTTGTTTTTTTGCCTTTCCAAAACAAAAAAAAAACAAGAATAACTGCTAACAGACTACACTAACCAGTGTGTTTAACTGCTCTAATGTAAGATTCAGACATTAGCATCATTGTGTATCAACACAGCATTTCTTCCTGGCCCAATAAGAATTTCATTGCAAACCATGTCAGAGTGTAGTTTAAAGCCAGGAGCTGTGTTCTGCTTGGATTTTGGCCAAATTTGTTTTCCAAGATAGTGTTACATTTGCCAAACACATTGCTCCTAAAGGGTTTTCCTTTTGTGAAAAGTGAACATACTGTTTGAATTTATGAACCATAAGACAAACTGCTTGTACACTAAGCAGCTAAACAGGGCTATGTTACAATGACATATGGCAAATGGAAGATTCCTATCATACTTACACTTAGGGCTGCAACTAACAATTATTTTCATTGTTAATGGGTCTGCGGATTGTTTTCTAGATTTAACTATTAGTTGTTTGGCCTATAAAATGTCCGAAAATGGTGGAGAAGCTGATAATTGTTTCCCACAGCTCAAGATGATGTCCTCAAATGTTGTTTTTTCTCATCCACAACCTAGGGTGACCATATTTTGAATACCAAAAACCAGGACACTCAGCCCAGCAATGAGATACTCAAATGATACTTGTAGTTTACTCAAAGATGCCTCATAATTTCAATATATTTAAAGTGTGCCTCCTCTGTATGGATAGAAAGTTGTTATATTGCTAAATACTATCAATAACCAAAGACACAACTTCAGATAGGCTTCTCAGAGGTTACTCAACATGTTTATTATGACAAGTTTCAAAAATAACGAATGAAATAATGAAAAAAATAATGTCTCTTCAAATAAATAATAAAGCTCTGCAATACAAAGACAAGGGGGTCTTCCTGAATGGATCATGAACTGGTGAGGGGGTTTAACTTTTTGTCCAGGACATACAGCTTTAGTCTTTAGCACGACATAATGTATGTTACTTCAAAAAATGTTTACAGGATTCCCTTTTGAAATGCTTATTATAACACATGAAGTATTAAAAAGGCAGCCAGAGATCGTGTTGTCAACCAATTCATGGAGCTGGAAATATCATTGGCTTAACAATAGCTGTCTAGAGATGACAAGATTTGATGTCAGCAACCATCTTACCCAACAAAATCTCTAGATGAAAAACATGAGATAACTACTTTCGTATATTTCTCAACTGAATGACACATTGTTTTAAAAAATGCTTTATTTTGATTACATTTTCAGAATGGATAGTTGAGCATTACACTGTTTTTAATGGTGTTTTCAGAAGAAGGAGCATACTTACGAGACTGGATGACTGGTCAACAACAACAGGTGGCTGACAGTCCTGGACAGCAACTGGCAGCTTGCACTGAAAAGGTCAAATAAAAGAGGAAAACAGCGGCGCAGAGCCTGGCTCCTGGATGGAGAGATGTGTAGCTCTGTAGAAAGAGGGCTGGAGGTGAATGACCTTAAATAAAACTGATTTCAGGTAAAGCTGTTTATTTACTGGTACGTCTCCCTCCTTCACACAAGTGATGTCATCGGTTAGTAATATGAGGCGCAACAATCAAACATGCTTAAAAAAACCTTTATAAGAATGACTGAATCTGAAAACCTAATATTTGAATCTGTAGATATCACACACTATCAGATGTCATCACCTACTGACTGGATCTGAACTGAGCAGATACTGATCCTTTGCTTTTTGTAAATGTAAACACACATCAGCTTTAATTCTCACTCATCAGATAAGCTGTTTCCGTGAACATACAGAGTTTAGGCTGATCTGTATTCTTATCAGTGCTGCGTGAGTTGGCAGACATCTAACAGATTACTTGCTTTTGACACACGTAACAGCATCGGTGTGTTGGTGTACCCGAGGTGGAACGTTTTGAGGAGGCAGAGGTGGTGACAGACATATCATGTAGGCTGCATCTCATGCGATGTTTCTTATGGTGACTGTATCATGGCAGAAGCAGTTATCAGAGTTTGCATCATACGCTGTGTAGCAACGCTTTGTGCCATGTTTGTGTTGGGTGTGTCAGTGATGAAGGGTTTTTGTGGCCGTCCTCATATTCTTGCTCATAACATGCGCTAGTTTCCAGCTGAGTATCTCTGAGCACACAATGTGCAATATAAATATGACATTTATAATAGTAATGATAATAATAATCTTTGTTTTTAGGGTACTTTTCAAAATCCAAGTTACAAAGTCCCTCACTGGGCAGCAAAATAAAACAGGCGGTCATAAAATCATCAGAATCTAAGAGGCAATTAGGGAAAGTACATGGTGTATAAAAACAGCCGTTTTATTATGGCACGAGATAAAAGATACTTCAAAAGAAAATAAAAACTCAGAAAAGGTTTTCCAACAAAAGTATGTTTTAAGAAGTGATTTCACTGACTCAGCCAACCGGATTTCCTCCATTTACACTATAATGACCTTTAGCAAACATCCAAATGATTAGTAAGTGCACTTCAAGTTTGTTAGCTTGCTCATGCTAATGGTCATGCTATGAATGGGGCTCGATTTATAAAGAGGTGTGGCATAGTGTTAAAATGATTTTGTAAATAGACACAATGTTCTGAACACTAGGGCTACGAAAAATGTTAATGTTTTCTTAATGCAGTTGTAGTAGATCCTAGAAAAGGCATACAGCAAGCTTAGTTTGCTCAAGTTGAACAATATTTTTTGAGAAATAAAGATTGAGACCATGACTGCAGTCAAAAATGTGTTCATTTATCTGTCTGACAAAAACAAATCTTAAACAAAGATCCACGTTAAGCTTTCTTTTAAGCATTCCATCAAATCTCAGCAGATGACTTAAGTATGACATTCTCTAGATTGGACTAAATTGCAATATCTCCTTGAATAAACTATTAAAATGTTAAATCCGTAATCTGTTTTTTACCCAAACAAAAATGTCAAATGGAAAACACCACCCATCATGAAAGGATGAGATTTGCATTCAATCTCTGCACTTTGTCTCACATGTTCCACTGATTATTGAATACTTATTGTTGTTCTGTGCTGGCCTACTGTGCCGCAGCTTACCTGCTACCTCCGCGGGTCTGATCTCCTGCCTTTATTTCCAACAGTGTGTTCGAACAGGGCTAGACATGGTGGATTATGTGTTTGCGTATGATCCTCAGTAATCGCACAGAGAACGCCTTTGTTTTCTCCCTAAATCCCTTTATATAACATTAATGCATTAGTCTAAATCTCCTATTCTTTCTCTCAGACTCCTCTTATCACACTTTTTCTACCTGTCAAACCGTTTTATTGGCTCTCTGGGCACTGTGCTGTGCTACTTGGAAGGAATTCAAAGTGTAATCTGTTGCCTTGATAAACCTGAACAATACAGATCAGCCGCGGTAACGTTATATCGCTGTGCATATTGTAGTTCAAAGAGGAGTGTTTGGGCATTTATGTTGCAGAAGAGCATGAACAAGCACGGGGGGTTACCAGCTTAACATCCTCTCTAAAAGGACAGAATGCAAAAAAGGGGATTTGTGACTTGAAGAAAATTACAGTTACGAAACTGAACTGCCCTGAGATTCTGGTTTAGCTTTGACGGGGGGGTAAATATATGTGAGGTGCGCAAAGGTCATACTGGTTCAAAGTGAAAATGGAATTTGGCAGAGCCTTTTCTGCGGAAAGTGTGTTTATCTTGTGTACCGGGGTTACTGTTGTTATAAACCGCGGTTTCGGTTGTAAATGATACAGATCATATCAGCCAATGTGAGATGGCCTATGGACAAACAGCCAGTTCAACTAAGTTAAAATGGGGACAACTTTGTCCACAGTTGAAGCAAGACAATGCTGACAATATTGTCCATCCAACAGGATTAACTGTTGTGTTCTGGATGATAAAATGAGGTATTTTTATGTATTTTGTCATCAGGCTGACTAATATGCAAAACACACAAGGATTTTGATGGTCATTTCATTGTGGACCAACAGGGGGAGTCAATTCAAGAGAGTTCAGTGTTAAATCTCTCTGTTGGGTTAACTGAGGCCTTTTCTTACTGTGTCACACTATCTCATGTAGTTTTTGATAAAACATAAAGTATGCTTGTTTTCTGTGTTTCATTCAAAGCTGTGATTACTGTGTAGCATGTCACAATACTTATATTTACATTGTCAGTAACTTAAAATTGAGCTGAATAAGTTACAATAGTTTCAAATAGATCCTTTCTTTCACCATATCTTTAGTCTCATTCCTGTAATAAATTATTTATCTACTCCAACAAAACTTTAAATGTGATACAGCTGATCAGTGTGATCAAAGTCAACAGAGATACAAAACAAACATTCAGGACTCGGCAGCAAAAATCCACCAGAATGACAAATGGAAAAAGTGCTGAACGTGCACCGTCACTGTTTGTTCTTAATATGTGAAGGAGCAAGAGATAAGACACACAGCGAAAAAGAGTGGAGCTCTCGTGTTCAAACAAGTGGGGGCGTCCACACACACACTAAACACGCCAGACATGGGCGCGAGTGGTGTCTGCATTTAAAACAGCCGTATCCCTCAGAAGTGTGCCAGAGAGCGCGAGAGAGAACAACGGCAGAGATTATCCGAGTGAAAAGAAGCTTCACCTCCTCCCTCCCTCCTTCCACACACACACACACACACACACACACACACACACAGACACACACAGCCCTGAGCACTGACCTTTGAAGGAAGGCGACAGATGGGTCTTTTTCTTTGACCAGGTCCCCGCTGGCAGCTGTCCAGGATACAGGGAGGTGAGAGGGTGGGTGTGTGTGTGTGTGTGTGTGTGTGGGTTGGGGGTGTACAGAGATGGTCAAAGGTCAAACATTCCCTAAAAGAAAGAATTGAAGCACACGTAAATTTATATGGACGTGTACAAAGCACACACACGTGCAGGCAGGCAGGAGCTCGGCCTAATCTGGCATTCATGTAGACGCATCCATATTCATAAATGTTTCTGTCGGCTTCAGTTTGCCCTCCTCTGTTCATCTGTCCATCTGCCTGCCTCCTTGACCCGCCATCATTTCTCTCTGTAATCAGGCTATTGTTTTGTCTCGAGTGAATCCCCGTCCTCCTCTTTCACCTCCGACAAACATTATGAACACTGTAACTCCAGCCGTGCTGCATGTGTTTTGTTTGTTGTGCTCGCAGGTCACTCCTGTAATTCAGGATCCACAGAGCCTCTCCAGCATGTGAGGGGGTTTCCCTTCTCTCCTGTCCGGACAAGTCCGTACATGTATGAGAGAGAGCGTGTGAGAGAGGGGGAGATCAAAGAGGGAGGAATTTGAGTCATTTTGGCATCAGACCTCATCCAGACTGAAATTATTAGAGAGAAGTTGTTTTAACACTGTTCTGTACCATGCTGTCCACGTTTTCAACTCTGCATTTTTCAATCAATAAGTTTACAAGTCACACTGATGTTTACATATCAAAATAAAAAAGTATAATTAAAATCCGCTCTGCTGTTCAAGTGACAGTTTTTTTCTGGAATAATTTGGCAATCTTTTGTATTGTTGATATGACTCAGCCTATTTGTTACATCTTGCAGATGGAGATGACTGATTCGTATTTCCGACTGTGAACAAATGTTTGTTGGCATGGAGCTGTATACTGAGGACTGCAGACTATCCTAAAAAGCCAACAGACTGAATTTCCATTTTTTTCCCCCTGAAAACATCAGACAGGAGGGTGGAATGAGAACAACTAATCATTAATTATTAAGGGTTAGGGTTAGGGTTAGAGTCTGTTGTCATGCTAGCAACAGGTTTTATCAAACAAAAGGATTTCTCAAAAAGGAAAATCAAATATTACACAGATACTAGAGTCGACTGATATATAGTCAGCTAATGTTATTGGCTTGTCATAGATATACTGGTATCAGTGTATGTGTTGTCAGATATGTATTAATATGAAAACAGTTTTTTGTACTGAACATAATGAAATTAATGTAATTTAGAAATGGCGTCATCGTACAGTTTGTTCAGCAGAGCGGTTCTAATGCCATTCTTTGCAACACTCTTTCACTTTCTGCAGCACATGTAGCAGAGTACCTTTCACAGACAATGGTGTGGAGTCAAGTGGTGTCTTCACAATAAGCTGCCAACTTGAAGTACAGTGTTGGAAAGATGAAAAATTACCTCATAATTTTCTCCTTTCAATATTGCTCTCATATTTATGTATATATATGTAAAGAACATTCACAGATATATTATTAGTAGATTTCTTTGTATTCTATAAAAAAAAAAACACAATCGCAAAGACTCCAAAAATACAGTATTGAGATTTGCATATAAATTAAGTTAAAAAATGAGACATGCTAAGAACTGATTCTATTACTGAACATATAAATTAATAAAATGACAAAAGTTGTAGTTGAATCTTCTTACGCCCCTCTTTAAAATATTATTATTTGAGGGACTTTCTGTGGATTTTTATTGAGCTATTTTCAGTCTGCCACTAGCTAATGGAAAACCACACAAATAAAACTTCCCAAACTACAAGGACCAGCTGAATGCGTATGATGACCCAGATGTTTAATATACACTAGCGCATTCTCAGGACTGCTTCTCATGATTTCAAGTAAAACAGGTGTAATCGAACATAAGCACTTTCATAAATTCTCTTCTCTCTTTTTTTGCTTTCGCTTTTCTAAATACAGGCCAGGCCACAAAACTTCCTGTTTCTGTTTCTGTCTTTTTCAGATTGACCAAGTGGAAAAGTGGGTTATGCTTGAACTTTCCAGTTTCCATCTAGTGCTGCGAGGCAAGTTGTTATCAAACAGGGGGAAAAAAACACAGAAAACATATGCCACAACTTTCCTTTGTTGTAAACAATGAATTTCTCTAAAACTCTACTAATCAATACTAATGAGGGAACAATATTTTTTAGAGATTGTTATCACTGTGGTTTGAAACCAAGGGATTGCTCACACAGTTCTGCAGCTCTGGAGTTTGTTTGCTTTATCAACACATTTGAAACATGTGCATGATAAACCTTATTCAGGTAAGCAGACACACAACTTCAGTTGAAGGTTCTTGAATGTTCCTCTCTTTTTACTGGATGTTTCAAAGTCATCTTCAAGCAAATTCTACCAAAACCAGCACTGTGATGAAAAATAAATGTCCCTCATTAATTTTAATTAAACCACTTAACTGATGCAGTGGGAGTCTCATAGATCCCCAGTAAATTAGATTAACCTGATTCTGCTTTTTCTGCAACCTCATACAAAACACTGCACTGGCCAGTCATGTAACTGCAAGTGTATATTCCAGGCAGAATGAGATTGTGAGGACAACAGATAAAGCAACTCTCTAAGCTAATGTCAATGGTTGCCTCATCTAAACCATCAACATGTCTGTTAGACTCCATCCTAAGTAGACTGTTCAAGGATGCTCTAATTAATCCTCAATCAAAAAGCCTGCTCTTCATACACATGTTTTAGACTAAAGACCTCTTTCCATCTTAATCTTAATTTCTAAAATCCTTAAAAATGCAGTGGCAAATCAATTATGTGACCATTTGCTCTGAGCTGGTTTGTGTTGAGACTTTTAGTCAAGATTTTAAGATGTCATAGCATAGAAACTAATGTCAAACTAGCCTTAGACAGCGGGCTCGTCTTTTTACTTATCCTGCAGGATCTCAATGTTGCACAGTGTTTCACATACACTGAAGGAGTTCCACAGGGTTCTGTGTTAAGGACCAATACTTTTCACCTTGTACATGCTCCCCTTGGGCAATATTATTAGGTAACCACCGCATACACTTTCACTGCTATGCAGATGACACCCAGTTATACTTATCTATAAAGCTAGATGAAACAAAATTAGTCAGTTAAACTTTGACACATGTCCTGAGGATTGAAATGCCTGGATGACCTGTAATTTTCGATGCTGAAGCTAATGTTTTAGCCCTAAACATCTGAAAACACATTGTCTGCCCATAAGGTTACTCTGGATTGCATTGCCAAAACCCCCTAGCAGGTGTGGATCCTTGGAGTTATTTTTGACCACAACATGTTTGTTAACTCACACATCAAACAAATCTCTGCGACGGCTTTCTTTCACTTGCACAGTATTGCCAATAATAAGGACATCTTGCCTCATAGTGCAGCTTGCAATTTTACTTGTGGTCCCAAGGGTTATATAATAACTTTACAGACTTGTTAAAAAAAAAGTGCTGTCAGGTGTTAACCAACAAAAACATTTAGCTATATTATTCAAACCAGACTTCCTGGGTTGTAATTAATTTTGTCCTTGTTACATATTACCAGCATACCCACACCACTGCAGCCCCGTATATGTTTTATAGCAATGTACTTTCTTTGTAAAAGTTGGGAAAAAATTTTGTCCTACTCAACAACTTCAGGAAAAATACTTGAGGATGTATATCAACCCCAAGTTACCCCAACTGAGAAAACTGAACTGAGGAGGTTTCAATGGTGATTTATATTAGTTTAGGAGTTTATGTAATAATTCGGGTATGTGTGCATGTGTCTTCAGATGTGTTGTGTGTTAGTGTGAGGGTATGTGTGTCTATTTGCCCCCAAGAACTGGATTTTAATTCAAGGGCACATGCAGCAAGGTTACATAATAGTAAAATACTGCCAAGAGAGTTGATATTGGAACACCAACAATTGATAAAGGCTTTAGGAGGAAAATGGAGACGATGACAACAGCAATACATCAACGCTGTGAAGAGGTACAGCCCCCACATTCGAAATTACTTCGGATAAAAGTTAATGATGTGCAACTGGAACCATGGAACCGAACTGGAAATGTTTTCTCTCAAGCTATTTTAATTGGTACTTTTGTTTGCACCTTTCGCTGGCATTTTATGTTTTAATACAGCCTCTCAAGCAGTGTGGTTTTGGGACTACTGCTGAATGCTAGACTCAATTTATAAATGCTGTCCTGCTCTGGGTCTTACTTTACTGTAATCACAACTGTTGGAACATCTTCCGACATCTGCAGAATGTCAGACTCAGGGTTATGAACTGAGTCTGACATTCTGACGCCTGCAGCTCCTTTAATGGAGACATAAAAGCATATTTTTAATTCCAGTAATTTTTCTTTCTATTTGTAGGCAAACATGATGCTTTCCAGCACAGTCTTACACAAAATTGTATAGGAGCTACGTTGGTCCTCAGTAAAAAAAAAAAAAAAAAAAAGGAGTTTTACAATAAATGCTGTATGATTGTGAGATATCAAAGTCCACCACAGGCTTGTTTCAGTTTGAGTCATGGGTGGGATCATTGTTTTTTGTGTTATTTTTATACTTTGAGGTGTTTTCAGTTGCTGTGTACTTTCAGTTTTGGTCACTGTTTTCTGTTGCTGTTTCCAGTCACTGTTTGCTCAGGTTACCTTTGTTTATAGTTGCTGTTTATCTGACGAGGCTACTTGGTCAAGTTTAGGTATCTAAACTACTTGGTCGGGTGTAGGAAAAGATGATGGTTTAGGTTAAAATACACTCATATAAATGCTACCCCAGAAGCTCTTGTTGTTTCTGTGTTTGTTAAAGGGAAAAAAATGAACCCTGAAGAGCGTCTCATAATTTTACAGGCTTTTATTGTGAAAATAACACCTTTCCCACTTTGGACCAACGTTGATATTACACATTTAGGTGTGAAATGGGCTGCCCTTTCAGCTTTCAAACCAATGCTGTTTAAGAATGATAAAAATGACATTTAAACCTTTTTGTGTCTCATATAGAACTTATTATTCTTGATTATTATTTGAATATTATCCTGTCATGTGAGCATACAAACCCAACCTTTTTTCATCTGTTCCTTTGATGTGTCTTACTGATGACTATATGAGACAAGCAGTGCATATTGATTGGCCTTGATCCTATGTGAACCCCTTGAGGAAAGTCCCAACCTGGAAATCAATATCAGCCCCAGCACACCAGCACTGGAGCAAACAAAGATAAATGGGATGTGTATCATGATTAGTGTGCCCTTTGAAGAATCTGTTAATATTGAAAGCAGGGGGGGGGGGCTTCCCTCTGGAATACTTTTTTATTTAAACAGGTGGTTTCTTATACACACTGTTGAGCAAATTGACTCTTTAAAGTCTGGAAGGTAAGACTGGGGATTTGCATGAACACACAACAGAGAGGAACAATAATCGCACATAAATCTCTGGGTATGGAAGAGGGGAGCAACAGATGGGAAACGGCAGGCTTCTCTCTAATGGCACAGATGAAAGTGACAATTTATATACAATCCACACACACACACACACACACACACACACACACACACACACACACACACAACCTCTCAAGCTATTTATTGGACCAATAGCACAAAGCAGTTTTCTATATTCTTTACTCAAAATGTTGACTCATCTCTGACCTCCAAATTTTAAAACGCTGGATAAAAACACAGCTTTTATAAAATTCAATTTGCTGGTCTGGCAAATGGTGCCTGTTTTATGGGTTTATTTCAGATAAATAGAAAAAAAGTTAAAGTTCAGCTTAAGCTTCAAGCTACTTTTTGATATATTACCACACTTTTTGTTAAAATCTCTCCAAACTAGAATACTGCTCTTTTTGAGTCCTCCATGGAACTGAATCCAGTGAATTTGATTTGTGTTTTGTACACACATTTAAAAATTGCATTTCAATAGAGGCAAATGCACCACGCTCGGAACAAAAAGACAAGAGCTATTTTGCAAACTGCTTAGACATAACAGCTGGTTTGGTTGTGCATCAACACATTCCTCTGCGACTCCCCCCAGCTCCTTTTCTATCTTGTCTTCTTAGGCAGCGTACTAAGAGGACAGGTGTGAGCCTATTGCCTGCACACTTGCACACAGCCGGGATTGGGATTTCAATAATGTCATTCAGTGGAGCTGAATAGGAGTCGGTAGGGGCCCCGGTCTGTCCTGCGCCTCTGGTTGACAGACGAGCAGCCGTGTTTTTGTGCTGAGCCGAGGGGCCCCGGATCACTCAGCAGAGAGGAGGAGGTGGAGGAGGAGTCGCCTGGTGGGTTTATGGGGGTTTCAGCAGCAGCAATCGCCGCAGCCTGTAGGCACTCAATGAAGACAAGAGGAAGAGGAGAAAGGGGAGGAGGAGCTGCAATAGTGGCAGGCTTAAGGTCATGTGTCAAGTCAGCGCTCACTGCTTTCGTCATAGCAGATGGAGTTTTTGTGCGCCTCAACTTTTTGTCTTCTTCTGCATCCACTTTCTTCTTTTCATCATGCTGTTTCTATGTACATACTGAGACCGTGAGCTTGTTTGGCAGCGAATGTATGGGTATATGTGCACTCGTGTCTGTGTTTGCGTTCGTGCATGCAGGGTGGGGTGGGGTAAGATGGGGTGGGGGTGCTACGGTTGATCCCACCTGCTGAGGTCCATTCAAAGCTTCGCAGTGTCGACTTGCCACAATGCCCCAAAGCTGCTGCTCCTGCTGCCAGCCTGCTTCTTTCAAGGATCTTTTTTTCTTTTTTTTCTATCTGCTGTGACCATAACAAACACTTTAAAAGGATCCCTAAACCCAGTCTGCCATGGGTCGCATAAATATTAATACGTGACACATGCAACTGCTGCTGCTGCTGCTACTGCTCCAGTGCATCCCCCATTACAGAGCTTAGTCTGGTTTCCCAAATCCTCTGCAGCTTGAAGAACAGCCACCTATCTACTTAGGTCAGGACTACTGAAGTCATTACAACCCCAGTAGTTGCCAGTGCTTATTCTGAGTCAGTGTTAAATGAGCTAAAGTTGCCAGGTATGAATACACCGCCAGCTACGAGAGAGAAATTTAGCAGATTTTTTGCCAAGCAATGAATTTTTATTAGGAATAGTTTGACATTTTGGAGAATGTGCTTATTGGCTTTCTTGCCGAGAGTTATATAAGAACATCAAGATCGCTCACGTAAAGCTGGAAGCTGGAGGAGTGGAAACACAAAACAGCCATCCTCTCTCTGTCCAAGAGTAACAAAATTAGCCTACAAAAACCTTGGAATCTCATTAATTTACACGTTATATCTCATTTGTGTAAAAACGTAATGTAACACATTCTGCTTTTATGGGAGGTTATGCCCCAGTGGATTCTTAGCTGGGCACAGTCACTTACAACCTCCTGCAAAAGCACGAAATGTTATTTTTACACCTTGGTTTTCAAATCATATAAAATGTCAGCAAGTTTTAGAGGTGCTGGTAGGATTAGACAGAGTCAAGCTGGCAGTTTGCTCCTGTCTTTCGTCCTTATGCGAGGCTTTCTGGTTGCTGGAGTAGTTTGATACAGTATATTTTTCAAAATGTTGGACTATTCCTATATGTCTTTTGTCAAGTAATGTAATTAGTTATTCATGTTAAGTGTCTCATGTATTTAGTTTTATAATGTGTGAACCTCAAATTGAAATACCAGAGAGATAAAAAGTGAAGAAAAGACCTAATCTGAATTTTAGTCTTTGGGGAATTTTAAAAATCTGAGGTTGCTTCATGCATATGCACTGCCACATTCACACATACAGAAGGTCACCTCGTCACTCGCTGTGCTGCACGCCAGCTCTTTTTAAAAACATCATTTGAGCACAAGAACTCACAGCATCCCTCACAGACTTGAGCTGAATCATTTTCAGCTGCAAAAGGGCTCAGTTTGTTTTATTAAAGTTATGAAATATTTAGGTGTGATTGTGTCAGAGCTGAGCTCGCTCGGAGAGGTGCAGCGAGGAAAAGCAGAGCATCCTGGTTAAGGAAAGCTGCATAGCTGGCAGTCAGACATCCTCCTTCTGTGTGTGTGTGTATATATAAAAGGATGCACAAAGTATGTGGACTGACAGGCTGGAAGGTTCTGAGTTTGAGAGTGAAGGGAAGGAAGTCTGTTAATGGTCTGCTAATGTCTGTATCAACCATTACGAGACACTCAAGGCTTTTAAAATAACAGGAATTATACGAGGCTCTGAACGCATTAGTGCTTGCTGTACATCGACTGACTGAGGTGCATGAGCTCCCTGAGTGTCTCGCTTTGCTATCGCACTGATCTTGCTCCCATTCATGTTCATTTTCCTGTGTTTATTTCTCTGCAAGGTGCTACTTTAAATATCTCAGGAATCACTAAAGCATGAATGAAACAAGCTGAGAACACGCTGATCCATTAGGCTGAGGATGATGATAGCGAGGGTGACAGGTGTGGTGGTAACACTGTTATGCAGGCTGATCACGTCTGGGCCGTGACATCATTGCGCCGCTCCCTTTCTTTTTTTCCGTCTCACGTTTTGCCCTCTATTTGGTATTCTGCTGCTCCTATTCCGCAAGACGTATTCCCAATTTGGTTTGAAGTAGGAACAAGGGAGGGAAAAAGAGTGACAGAGAGGGTGTGAAAGAGCATGAATGAAAGAAAACGTGGAGGTGCATAAATGTCAAGGCAAGAAGGGGAGAATGAAGTAGGTATTGCGATTTGAACGGCAGTTCGAAGAAGGTGGGAGGACAGAGATGGACAAAGGAGAGAGGACGCAGGAAGGCAAGAAGCAAAGCAGAAAGAGAAGAGCGAAAAATGGATGACTGGATGACAGAAAATGGTGCAGGGCGGCCTCTGATTCTTATTCACCAAAGAAGCACCTCTGGGAGCTGCCTGTCTGTGTCTGAATGCATGGCTGGTCGGCTGGCTGTGTGTAAAGGAAGCTATTATATGTCTCTTCTCTCTCTGGTGTCTTCTTCTCTCTTGGCACTGCATCCTCTGTGCTGAAAGAGGCATGATGCACTCTGTCATACTGTCGTACTCCATCATTCAGACGTTCCTCTCTTGCTCTCTCCTCTTCCAAACAAGGGTACTTAACAGTTTGCACCACTGCGGACCAAATATGGCCCCATAACAAAAAGTCCTCCAGACACATTCAATTAAATTTAATTGACCTTAGTGCGAAAAAACGCTGACCTCATTTCAGTTTAAGGCACGAAAATGCAAAACATATTTCTATGGTCGCACTCCCCGGGGCAAGAAAATGTGCATACATTCACAAAAGCAGGCCACAATATCTATTAATTGTGCAATGAGAGGCCACTGTGCTTCGATATGCAGCGATGCTACTCCACCTATTCATTCAGGCCTGGAGAGACACACTGCTGTACTGTCTCCAGTAGAGGAATGCATATTGGCAGTCATGAATCATTCTAACCTAATTTTCCTCCTGCGTAGATCCGCTCTGACAATGGATGCATGGCGTACTTCATCTGGAGCTTGTATTGATTATACGTCTGCTTCTCTCCCAGGATATTGACCTGGGCGGGGCACCTGAGGACTTTGCTAAATTAACAAGAAATTTATCACAACATGTTTGCTTGGTTAATATTTGGAATGCAGGCTTCTTATTAACGTGACTAATCAGTGCTTTCAAATAACAAGCGATCATGTACAATGTGCAAGACGTCGCTTGATTAGATTAATCACAGAGATTTATGATGATGAGGGGGTTGCTGGAGCTTCACAGAGACAACATATTAGATCACGTCACCAAATGTATAACTCAAAGTAGCCTAAACATAGGAAGACAGAATTACTGTTGTTCTATATGACTTAAAGCTAAAATTAATCTCTTGCTGTGGATTTGTAAATACAGCTGTGATGTGTAAAATTAGATTAAAAATGAAAAGTGTAGCTCTGTGCTTCATTCAGGTCACAATATGAGGAATGGTTTGATCGCTCGAGCATAGCTAACAAAGTTAAAGAACATAAAACAACTGGTGACTCATAAGGAATTCACTTTGACTAATTATGAGCCAGTTAGAAAGCAATTAGACTTTCCTGGAACACACTGAAATTAATTCTATTGTACAGCAGCTATCTCCTTTGTTCTCGGATTCTAAAATATGCTGCCCCTTTCAACGTCTATCCTAATATTTTGTGTCAGTTTCTATTTGAAGGAATAGTTGACTTACTAGTGGGTAGAGCTGAAGTTATTGAACAGTGATGGTTAGAACAGAGGACACAGAGCAGGAGATGCAAACATGATTTCTCTGTACAACCATTATGATAAACATTGCAACCCATATTTCCTGGGCAGGCCATTGCTAATGCTGAATGCACATACTTTGTGTTTAACTACTGTAGTTACTGGAATCTAAAATAACAAAAGTATTGATCATTGTGGGTCATATGATTCATCTACAAAACGCCTGAAGCCACAAATGTCGAAAATGCAATAGTCTCCTCTCGTGTTCAAGCTAATATACGGGGTGATCATCAGCAGGGCAACACTTACGTACAGCGCCTACGTCAGCTCAGTCTGCGAGCATCATGTACAGTCATGCTGCACACACACACACACTCGCACCCTACTGACCGAGTTACAGCTGCTATGGCAACTGGATGATAGTCCTCCTTTTTCTTTTGTCTTTGGCTGCGACGAAGCTGTGATTGTAGAGAACTAAAGCATGTTCACGTATGTGCTTTTCCAATTTTATTCAAGGATTTGTGTCTTCAGAGCATGCCTTGACCGGTTTCAGTTTTGACCACTGTGTGCAACACATCTGTACTTTAATATTGTGGGCTGAGGTCAAGATTTAAATGAGATAGTCGTTCAAAAGCAGGCATAAGTTGGCTTTAAATGCAATAATTACCTAATTTTAACACCAACATAGTTTTCATTTTGTTGCATATGCAGCAGCATTATGAACTGTCTCAGAGGCTCCAGTGTTTTTTCTGCAAAATCACTCTCTGTACAAAAAGCTGTCAAATATGTTACCTGCACCAGCTGTGTCAGGTCTGCCACTCTCTTTGATAACATGATTACTTTTACAGTGTCAGAGCACAACGACAGAGTTATTGTGGGTGTTGCTCCTCGAGAAGTGGAACGTCTTATCTTCAGCTTTTGTGTGACACATAATCTTGTTTATTATTGTCCCTCTTCTTATTGTCCTACTAATTGACATCCATCCTCATAGAGCTGGGGAAAGATGTGGATCATAGAAATATCTCCATGGGAATTAGCTCAGCCTATCTGAAGAAAACAAATCAGGTGGTAAATCTCAGGGGATAATCGTCACGTCACCTCCATTATGGGATCGGTAATTGAAAACAAGCTCCTTTCATTACTGGGATTAGTCAAAGGATCATGAATATGTGCCATACAACTATGCAGAAGGTGTTTCACTATCTTGGAAAACATTGACATGAACATGACAATGAAAAATATGTGAGACTGTAGTGCACTTTGATGTTTGGATTTTACTTGCCCAGTTATATACTGGCAACCTGCCCAGGTCGTAATCTGCCTCTTGCCCAGCCCATGCTGGGAAATTCTCCAGCTCCCTGTGGCCCTGCACAGGACAAGCAAGTAAAAAATAAAAAGATGAGTGCCTTTTTAATTGGTAGTGGATGCCAAACCTGTTGTTTTATTAATCATTTCTACAATGCATTCATGCTTTGCAACTACTTTTTTAACATCCAGTGTAGAATTACAAAGGTCCCGTATTATCACTATTATGTCCACTGGCACACTGCAACAAATCTATATCCTCTTGACATGTATTTGCAACAGAATACAGATTTTTCACATTGTTCCTTCAGTGGAAAAGCACACATTTATTGTAGCACAGAAAAGCAGGTACCTATAGTGACAGTTTCCAGAGTCATTCATGGACTACAGCTGCTGTCACAGCTGGCACCTAAAATCCTTACTTCCAACTGATTGATATCTGGCCCTGTTTCTCCACAATGCTGAACTAACTGCCTCACTCAGTAATGCATAGCAGCATCAGAAATGTACTTAATAACCATAACTGGAATATGTGAAATTGCTGCTACAGTATCCTAGTATCACATGCCTGATACTGGGAGATACACCTGATACTAGCTGCCTGAGAGAGAAGCTGTGACGAGTTCACACCAGACCGCCATAGATCATTGGCCCTGCATGAGGCCAGGTCCATGATTCATCCGGGAAGCATTAAATAAAAACAGAGAGATAACACAGACCTCAGCTACACACACACACACACACACACACACACACACACATCCCCATGTCCTTCAGCAATAAAACAGTATGGGGTCCAGTGCACTCGTAAAGCCTGCAGGGGGGCCTGCCTCAAGAAAAACACTCACAAGACACTCAGAAAGACTATTACGCTCATTATTGTTTTAGATAAATAAACAATTCAAATATCAATACACAAGCATTTAAAGTGGCTGAATTAATTGGGTGCATTGAAGAAAGAACAAAAGTAAATGAAGTGGATGTGGAATTGAATGCTAATGTGTTGTTTCTGCACGGATTTAGAAACATGTTTCCAAAGGCAAAGCACTTTTATCACACTTTTTAAGATTAGTGGCTTTTCCATTAGAAAAACTTATGGCTTTAATCAAACCCATGACTTCGGAACTAAAGTCTGCAATATTTTGTCCACCATGTGTGAAATGCAGCAGTAGTCCTGTGACTACACAGATAATAAACTGAATGAAGACACGGTTATGGAAACAGAATATTAAAGAATCTTGCTGATGCATGAAAATTGCCTTGTTGATGGTTTATTAAACTGATGTGGACAAAACAACACTCTCCTTTTATACTCTCTTGTAGTAACTTTTTATGCTATTTAGACTGCATTCAGCTCAGTCTGAGTGGTTTAACAGAAATGTTGCCAGGTCCACAATAGTAAGATTGCCTCACTATCCAAACACAAGACATGCATGTGATATTACCAACTTAATTTGTTTAATGCGGCGGCTATAAAGGGCCCTTTTGTTTGCAATATTACAAAAAAAAGGCCGGAGTTTCCAAGCTACTGTTTTTAGCCGTGCACCTGGGACTATACAAGACTCAGCATGATTCTCGGGATGAAAAAGCAGGGACCTAGTTTTCTGGAAAATACATCAGAGAGGCAGAGAGAGAGAGAGAGACAACAAAAAATGAGGCAGAGTGAGAGGGAAGCAGGTGGTCACTGGAGAATACATTAGAGGCGCTTCTCAACAAAGTCCTGTCTTCTCACACTTAACCCAAACCACAAACTGAAAGGGAGACATAGCGACCAGCCAAGTTCAAAAGATAAATTTCAGCAACTGCTCCTGCTTTAATTACCCACTATGACTGTTAACACACACACACAAAATCAGAGGAATACACACATGGTGGCATATGTGGGAGAAATAAGCACTCTGGATATGAATATGGATTAACACCGGGTGACTCACCGAGACGCACACTCACAATGTGATTATGGGTTGTCGCATTACCATGGCAACACATCCTGCAATGTGCTAATGCCTCATTTCTCTGTTTGAGTGTGTGTGCCTGTGTTTGTTTGTTTTTTTTGCGTGTCAGTGGGTGGAAGGCGGCAACAATGTCACACTTGCCCTTAATTGCACAGACAGAGCAGATATTTTGCCATGTGACACGGGGGCTGCATGGCGCGAGATTCACTGGAAAGAGATGGCAGCTATAAATGACTGGACCGGTACAGTGTGCTACTAATTTTCAAGCTGGTGCTGACTTTAAAAGGTTTTTTAAGCAAAAAACAAAAACAAAAAAATTATTAATGTAGCTATTACTAAATGGCATTTTGTTCCACTTATGTTATTGCTGCCCACACTGATCAAGAAAATATGCTGAATTAAACACCAAAGGGTACAACTCATTCACACACTTTGTCATCACTCTGCCCCTACTTTTCATGAATGTGGCTACCTAGCTCCTTTGCAGTGCAGAAACATGACATCCCCATTCTTAAACCTGCCCGTCAAGCTCCACTCTGCTCAGGTATTGTCTATATTTAACTGCTGTCAGTGGTCCCAGTGTCAGACAAGTTGCTGATGTGAGCAGTGATTCAGAGTTCTCCTTTTAGGGGTCCTGGAACTAAAAATAACAGTGAATTTTCACTTTCAGCTTGAGGTGACAACAGCGTTCTTTAACACCTATTTAAATTTTGACACCATAGGTTGCTTATGATTTTTTTGCAATTACATACGTGCGCATTTGAGAAACATTAACATCAGTGGACTAAATATAACCCAGTGATGACACTGTGACATAATGTACAGCAGCACGGTACCCAGGTAAAAACGCAGCATTGACAGTAAATGCAGATGTGTTAGTGACATATATTTGCAACTGTTTGTATTTGCGTGTGCATGCGAAGCTTGCACACTGATATGAAAACTCTGAGGTGTTTTCTGTTTATTTTTGCATGTGTGTGTGCAAGTGTTAGTATTTGTCTGCGATCTCTGCCTTGTTATCAGACGCACACATGCAGAGATGCACAGCTGTTAGAAATGCACACGGCCTGTTTTTGTGTGTCATACAGTCTGATGGAAGACGTGTGATTTACTCACGTGTGACATGTGATTAAGATGGGCTGAGTTGACAGTATACAGAGCAATAAATTCCACAGGAGTTCATTTTTAAACAAATGTGCAGCGGAAACAGATGAGTTACAGTGGTAAGGAAATGTAAGTGAACTATTTGGACGCATCTGCATTGAACCCTCTGAACCTCAAAACCCACTGGCAGATTTAGGCCTATGGAAAGCACCAATATTACACCATTAAACCGCACCACAGAAAGAGAAACTATAAAAACATGAACAATCATCAGATTTTCAACTTTCCGTGAACTATTCATTTGTGATGTGACAGTCTATCAGAGAACAACCAAATCAAAGCTGAAAATAGTGATATGTAATCAAAATGATGGTATTCAGCATGGCTCATTTAAAAATGTGCTAAAAAAAAAAGAAAGTGTTTCCTCTAATCAGAATCTGTGAAAAGAAAAAAAATCTGCACTCTGATGAACCATGAGTGACTCAGCTGCAACCAACAGTCTTGTGACAAAATTTTAGGTACTTTTCCACTAAGCTGGGGTGCGCTGCAGGCTGTGTTTACACCCAGCAAACATGAGGCAAGTACAGAAACAATGTAAAAATGTAAGTAGTAAAGTAGTATGTAGAGTCACCATTTTCTTCCAGACTAGGTAACACCATGGGATCTTGATTGTACTTTTAATTTTTGCAGAACAAATAATCAACAAAATTCTATACATCCATCCATTCATTGTCTTCCGCTTGTCCGGGGCCGGGTCGCGGGCAGCAGTCTAAGCAGAGATTATCAGACTTCCCTCGCCCCAGACACCTCCCTCAGCTCTTATGGTGGGACCCCGAGGCATTCCCAGGCCAGCCGAGAGACATTGCTTTTGTATGATCTATGTCACTGTAATTGTGTCAAATTGTGCAAAAGACATTTCTGAGTTCTTTCTACTTCTAGCCCTCATGTTCCCATAGAAGTTCAGGACTTTGCATTTCAGTGAAAACTGAGCCCACAGTCAGTAAAAATGTGACAGGAGCAAAAAAAAAAACAAGCACACCCCAAAGCAGAAACTCTATTTGCCTTATAATATGGACAGATCAAATCGAGCAAAATCTATATCACCACTGATCGTTGTTCTTCAAATCATTGTTCGCCCATTCAAACATTCACAGTGTAGTGAACCCAATAAACTCATGTTCTGACCAATTAACATGGTGAAATTTCAGTTCCAAATGACTCACACACTTGTTCCTGTCGCTGCAATGACAGCACTGAAAGGAAACACGCAGACTCACACATACTGATGAATATTCAAGACAAATAAGTATATTTATGCATATTTGTCATGCAGCACTGAGTTTTGTCTCTGCAAACATTAGTCGGAAATTTCTGCAGCCTGTCAGAGTGGGAGTGCTCGCAGGAAAATATACAACCGAACATTTTCGAGCTTGACAAAGACTGATACATAGTCTCTGATCTGAACTCTGTCCAATCTTGCACCTGGACTCGAGGTTACAGGATTCATTTCGAACACTTTCATGGAGGGATTTACGCTGCATGATTGTAAATACAAAGCTCTGTAAGTGAACCAAAAAGAATAATAATTACCGTGAATTATGAATACAAGTAGGAGGAAATCACAGTGCCAATCCTTTCGGTCCTCATTTCATGAAAGTGGTTACCATGGCGCTGTCTGTCAGTGGTTTGTAGGCAACAATGTGGTAGTAATTATGCAATCCATTGTGTGCCTGTTTGCTGTTATGGGTGAGAACATTCGAACAGTCGTGAGCACATCCACGAACCTTCAGCGGTAGAGACAATAAAATCAATGTATATGTTACCACACAGGTGTGGCGAGGTGGAACTGTAAGCAGAATGAAGTGTGATCTTCTGCTTTCATTTGTTGCACAACTATTTCTGTGAATTTACATCCAAAGGTTTCCAGTTTGGGAACCTCAGAGTCTTGCTTTTTGCAGATGATGTGGTGCTGTTGGCTTTGTCATGACGTGGCCTTCAGCTGCTGAGATGAGAGTCAGCAACAGTGGTTTGTTCTCTCTGGGTTGGGTGGTGAGTTGCTACTCAAAGTGAAGGAGTTTGAGTATCTTAAGATCTTGCTCATGACTGGCAGGAAAATGGAGCATCAGATGGACAGATTGATTGGTGCAGCATCAGCAGTATTGCAGGCGTTGTGGATTTACCAGTTGGTCTATGTTCCAACCCTCACATATGGTCATGAGCTCTGGGTAATGACTAAAAGAATGAGATCGCGGAAACAAGCTGCCAAAATCTGTTTCTTCCGTAGGACAGCTGAGCTCAGCCTTAGAGATAGGGTAAGGAGCTCGGACATCTAGAGGGAACTTGGAGTAAAGTCTCCGCTCTTTTGTGTTGAAAGAAGCAGCTGAAGTGGTTCTGTGCCTCCTGGGCACTTTCCTTTGGAAGTCTTCTGGGCATGTCAAACTATGAAGAGACCCTGAGGTAGACCTGAAACTAGTTGAAGATAATATATATCTCATCTGGCCTAGGAAACCCTTGGCATCCTCCAGGAGGAGAGAGAAAGTGTTGCCATGGAGAGAAATATCCTGAAAGCCCTACTTTGCCTACTGCCACCACAATCTACCTCAGATAAACATTTAAAGATAATGATGTCTACAAGTGCAGCACTTTCTCTTGCAGGAGAGAATGTTCATCATTATCAAGCAGAAACTTCCCAGGCTAAAAAATGAAAACAATGACTGTAGTTTATTGAATCACCAGTTTAGGCTGGCTCCAAAAGTGAGTCAGTCACCATCGACCACCATGTTAAAATGTCCATCGTCACATTAGAAATAATTCTACCAAAACTGTTTTGGTCTCTACAGCTAATTTACTCATTAATGAAAATTGTATGTGGTGGAATTTTTATATTAAGCAACCATCTAAATTGTATTAACGGTTGAAGTTCCGCATAATTAAGGACATGGCTGCTTTTAGGGGTGGGTGGATGCAATCACAGGACGGTCCATAGCCTAAAGATGTTTGGATGGCCTGCCTCAGCTACATTCATACTTCACCTCTCTGCTCATTTTTGGATTAGCCAAGAGGAGTCAGGCACTGCCAAGATGGCAATGACTGGAGCCACCACACTAATCTTTAAAACCACTCTTCTGGAAAAATATGAGTGGTGTCACAGAGGGTTAGTCTATCTTTATATACAGTCAGTAATCATTATCTACGCATTGTCTCGACACTCGCTATGATGGCCAGAACACCAAATAACACTGCTGACCTGTGTTCCCATAAAGTGATTCATTCTAGGATACACTGCTAAGGGTGTTTAAGATGCTCTGTTATGGATGAAAACAGAATACTCTTTGATTGTGTCTGTCAAAGCTCAGAGTCCAGACCAGGCTCCTTGTTGTCTAAAGTAAAGCATGTGATTTCAGTTGTTGCAAATTTAGTCATTGAAACTTTAATCTGTCTGGTATTGGGAACTGATTACATTCAGACTTTCCTTAAATTTTCATAGTTTCAGCTAACTCTTCTGTTATCCACTTTCACTTCTCTCTTCTGATTCCCAAGAATCTCAGAAGTCTGACAAAGATCACGATTATAAAGCCACTCAGAAGCTAAAGGGTAAAGAGCAGCGAGACTGAAACCTTGACAAAAACTCTCCCAGAGTTTGATTTAAAGTGTTGTCTGTAGTTATGTTACAACACGTGAGAATACGTCGGAGTGGATGGAAAAGGACCAATAAAATTTCATGACCAAACAACATCAGCAGACAGTTATAGCAGTAAATACCGGCCTTATCTGTCTGTGGTCATAAATTACAACTCTCAGCTGTATTTTGGCCTGACATTCAGATAAGTCATGTGCTGGTGGCTGTTTCGATTGCCTTTAGATGTGTATTTCAGCCCTCGTGGTGCTGAATGCCCTTTGAACGTTATTTCCAACCATGATCTTGCAGTATTAGTCTTCTGGCCCACTGTTTGGTTTGAAAAAAAGGAACCTGCACACCGGTAAACCATGAAAAGATTACAGGAAACAAGGTAAACCCCGCATTCTCAGGCAGAGAAACCTTTGGGTCTCTCTAGATAGAATGACTTGTCACTTTGATTTCACGTAGACGCCAACGCACACACCTCCGCAAACATGCTCCCTTCAGATGTGAGGCATGGTTTTCTAGGACCTCTCATTAAAAGATTGATTATGAATACACATAGTGGGTTGTTCTGATGAAGTTGTGGGACAGCCCCGCACTTTAGTAAAACACATGAAAGGACGTTATGAAAAGCAGTGGAGGCTGCTGCGGGGAGATTCAGAACCGGGTAGCGGGGCGTTTTGCTGACTAAAAGAACTATTGTTGTCCCTCCTCCGCACTCTTTTTTTTATTATGTGACAACTGTTTACCATATTGTTAAATGACAGAGTGACTTATCTAGTTCCTCCTGGTAGAATTTCCCTGTGTCAATAATGCTGGTGTTGTTGCAAAGCCACTACACTTACAGCGACTAAAACCCACGAGTGAAAATGCCTACAGCTGTGGAACAAACATAAAATGAACTGTAGTGAATTGTTGCAAAAAATAAACTCCATATAGGTAATGTTTATGTTTTTTTCCACCCACAATGTCTGTTCTGACAGCTATGCTACCAGCTAATGCGATGCTAATGGAACATTGATCTTTGTCAACATGTGTTTTCAAGACATTCGGTATGTGCTTCATCCAGACTGCGGTACACAGTCTTCTTGCTAAAAACAATGTTACTCTGCCTCCCTCAGCAACGATAGCAGCAAGGTTACTTTAACCTCTTCCACCCTGCAGGCCTCTGTACTGCGAACAGCCTGTAACTGTTATATAAAAGCGGCTGGCACCATTTTTTGAAGGTTGCCAAGCGAGGCACATTCACTGAAGAGGCTTCCTAGTAGATCTATGAAATGGATTGTTGTGCTTCATTTGTGATGCAATAATTGTGCACTTGAGAATCTTTAGAGCAGGTTAGATAATATAAGTGTGTAGTGACTAATTTTTAAGATGTTATTTACTCTCTACTAAGTAAAATATAATTTTTGGTGAGGTTTTTAAATCTCTCTCTGGCCTCCTGAAAACGATAAGAAGACTTATTATATTTTTAAATTTTTCCAGGTGTCTCTTATCCATATTTTTGGCCTTTCAGTTACTCCAGTGTAAATTTTGAGATGTTTATTCAAGTGGAAATTTTAATGAATAACCCATATGGGTCAGGGGATTTTGTTGTCACAGCCTCACTTGGTTGCAGAGACCTCATTAGCTGCTGTTATTCTTGCTACAATATCTAAGATGCACTTCCTGGATGACTTTCAAAGCATATTTTTTTCTTTACTGTATCATAAAATGGCGACCATCACCTAATTTTTTTTTTTTGAATTTTGGGAATAAATAAAGCCATATTGTATGAAAAAGTTCATTTAAATGTTTAAGATTACACACATTTTTGGCAGGCTTCGTAATTCTGTCAATTTCTTGTAAAATATCTCCACTTTAAGTCACAAATTATTTACAGAAGGTTTGTGTAGGGTTTGCAGTGTGACATATTCAGATGAGGCAACCTTACAATTTTGAAAAACCAAAAATTAAAGTACCATGGAAATGAACTATTACTTTCATAATAAAGCATTTTTCTTCTTTATTTGATGATCTGCTTCATTTTCAGTGTAACATCAACACTTTCATTAACTTTCATTCATTCATGGTAGCTTAAGAGAAGGATTTCTAGCCGTGGTATTTGAATGTGGTTGTATCATGTGTACAATATACAGTAAATTGCATAAATACATGGTAAAACAACTTCTTCACTCTGAAATGTTTTCCCTGTTGCTCAATCAAACACCCCAAAAGTAGTAAAAAAAAAACCTGCCACATTCTGCTATTTTCGCAGGCTACAACCCTGCAGCAATATATTTGTAGTTCAGCAATAGTGACTGTAGTGTGACTTTCAGTTGTAATCACTTCGCCACTTTATACGGAAAAACGTAATTACATTAATGTGAAGCATTACACTGTACTGCTTAGTGTTACAAATGCGGAATTCATTTTATTTGGCTGATTTGAAATGCACAAGGCATTGCCTTAGCTGCAGAACGGCATCAACCGGTCCACAGTCGTTCCAGTGACTGTTTCTAATGAATCTTTGAAACAGTGAAATCAACCCCAGATGGCTGCAAGTTCAAAATCCGAATAGAAAAAAGTGGAAAGAGAACAAAACATCCTCCACATTAACTTTCTCATACATTTCTGCAGATTAAACTGGATATTTAAGCCATTTATTATCTCCACCTAATAACATTTTGATGGCATTAGATGGCTTTATTTTCATAAACTGTATTAATCATATGTTAATTGTCCAATGGCATTGACTAATTGCTGGCACTCTGCCTATAAGACAAACACATTAACCTCTATCACATATGGCTCCTGGCAGTTAGCTGTTACTGTCTATAGTATCCTTTTCTTCAGACTAAGCTTGGGATGACATCCAAAATGGGCGGTGGACAGAAAAATCATTCATCATGGCTTCGGCTCTAGGGGCTCACAGGGTCCAAGACCTCTGCTGTAGTAAACAAAGTCATACAACTATTCTAGCTGTCGGCACAGGACAGCTTGAAATATAGTACAATAATCCCATTATCACGGCTCACTGAGTTCACTTCCAGTCAGTCAGTCCGGTTGTGGGTTTTCCCCTCATTCCTCTTGGATTAGATTAAATTCGTCTTATCTCTTTATGTGAATTACAGTCAGAATGTTTTGGGGTTTTATTCATAGACAGTATGGTAACGTGTTGTCCTGATGGCCATTAAATGTTGCGTTTGTTTTTGTACAATTCTGTGTCTCCTACATAATGAAAGTCATGTAACTGGTTCCCCTTATATCTTTAAGAGTAGCTGCCTTATTGAGGTTTCCATGAAAATTCACCGGCAACATGGGGAGTTTTTATAAGCAGAAGTTCTATTTCATAAACAAGCCATCTTTTTTCTTTTCTCTAACTACCTGGTTATTAAAGAGAAATGTCACGTTGAAGGTACTTCCCACGTTGTAAATTTTCCCCTCTCGTTTCCAAAAACTAAAGCTAATGTGGAAATAAATCTTGACTGAACTTAAAGTCTGGCATACTGTTATAACACGAGCTTTTTCATCTGAGCTGAACTTTGTACCATGGTGAAACTTGGCTCTCTCTCTGTGGCTGTGTGTGTGTGTGTGTGTGTGTGTGTGTGTGTCAGATGATCCACAGTGTGGGAATTCCCCTCTTATCAGTCAGTCTGGTCTGGAATCTCTCTTCAGGACTAATGTTTGTTTGGGTTTGCAGAGAGCAGGAAAGAGAAATGGTGAAAGACAAAAGAGGAAGAGAAACAGGGACAGCGACAGAAAAAGAAAGCATGTGAAGTGAGAATATCACATTCAGGTCTTGTTCTCTTACATTTTAGTCCTATCTATTCTCTTCATCTCTGGATCCAGATCATTTGAATTGGCAGTATTATTTCATAACACTGAGGGCTTTTATTCTCTTGCCAGTTGTGTTTTTATACAGTCTTGACTTTAAATTAGAAGCTAATAAAGCCTCTCGAGGGGGTTCCGAACAACCCCCCACACAGAAATGGACACAGCACAAAGTGTCTCATTGAGATGTGAGAGAGGGCCCAGGGTGCCTGGTCCTACAACAAGCTCTTATTCTACCACAGATGGATTGGAGCTCAAACATACTTGTAGTAGGAGGCTTTTCAGTGTCCTGATTGTCCAACAGCAGCCTTCAGATATTGCATGGCGAAGAGAAAAAGGCTTGTCTCGAAGCCTAACAAAAACTCTTTACTGTGAAAAACGGGGAAACATTTAGCTGGACCTAAATCTGACTTTGTGATCTTGTGAGCTGCTGGATCAAAGGCTTAATTATGCCCATACAAAGATTATATTTAAGCTTTTATAGCAAATCCCAGGCATTAAAATTTTCATGTGATTTGATGTATTGCACACTTCCAACCAAAGATCACACTTTACAAGTTTAAATCATGCACCGTTTATTTCCCATGTGATCGTTCCACATGATGTAGGTCATGTGTAGAGGAATCATGTGGGGCTTTCCATGCTGAGCTAAGATAAATTAACCTTAGAAGGAGTAGTATGATTAAACAAATCTGACCCAAGAGAAGTTGTTTGAGTAGCCATAGTAGGCGTTTTGAGTTGGGATCGGTTTTTTCCCCCCATTTTTCCAGGATTAATACAAAAACTATCATGTTTTCTACACCGCATGGCAGCAAAGGAGGATCTGAAAGGTCAAGTTCATTCACTGAAAAAACAATGTCTGTTTTTAGCAAATGCAGTTATAGTTAGTTTTGCATAGTAGGCGGCCTGCTTTATGATGCATTATGAAGCATGACCTCTCAAGTCATTAGAATAACAAAATAAAGCAACTGGACAATGAAAACACACTTTACGCTATCATAAATTTTTGTGATTAAAAATTATTCTCACACATGGTTAGGATTTTCAGTGCTGAAATCATACATAAACTATAGATGTCTTGCCTATGGGTGAACTTTATCCCCTTATACACTGATCAGCCACAACACTGAGACTGCTGACAGGTGAAGTGGGGCAGTAGTGGCACAATGGTTAAGTTTCTGGGCTACTGATCAAAAGGTCAGAGAATCAAACCCCAATGCAGCCATTGTTGTGTCCTTGAGCAAGGCCCTTAACCCTTCCTGCTCCAGGGGTGCCGTACCATGGCTGTCCCTGTGTTTTGACCCCAACAGGGATATGCTAAAACAACATTTTACAATGCTTTAAAAATGTATTCGTGACAAATAAAGGTTTCTTTCTTTCTCTCTTTTTTTTAAGTGAATAACACTGGTCATATTGGTATTATGTGGTGTTCTGCTGAAAAACCTTGGATTTTAACATCCATGTTGATGAGACTAAGACACCCAAATAAACATTGTCCCAGAACAAGCACACTCCCTCATGCAAATGGAGATCCCAAATGTCACTGGCATACCCCTGCAGGAAAATGCACCCCACCACACGGCAACAACATCAAACTATCAGGAACATGTTGAGGAACATGACAATGGCTCAACATGTTGATTGGACCTCCAAACTTCCTACACCCCATTGTGATCAAGCATCAACAGGATGCAGTGAAACAAGTTGGACTGACAGAGGCCCTAAAGGACATGTACCTAAAGGATCCACTTCCAACATCCTGGTGCCAGACCCTACAGGACACCCCGAGAGGTCCTCTTGTCCATGCCCAATGGTTCAGAGCATTTTTGGGCACATAAGGGGAACCAACACAATATTAGGCAGGTGATCATAATGTTCTGCCTGATCAGTGTATACTCTGTAGCATCTCTTCTGCTGCACAATATTAAATGGTTCTCATAAACAAATGTTTTCTCTACCTGCATTTGACTGTGCACATCAGATAATTAATACCATTAACTCTAAAATAAGATGCCAAAGTATGTGATTCTTAAGTTTCCTATTCAGTTTTCAAATACCCTTTATACTACAAAAGCATAACAGAATTCCAAAAATTCAGGCATTGCTTTCTATTTTTTGTGTGCCAATCTAAAACCCACCCCCCCAATCTAATTACCATAAGAGAAATTGTGCTAAAAGTCAAATGCTAAAAGTCCATTCTGAATAAACAACTACTGAGATCACATGTTCGCAAATTCATCTCTGTGACAAATGATGAAACTCTCATCATCTGATGATGTCTTTGTTGTACACTTGGAAGATTTTATTTTTTTTAAAAAAAGCTCATTGGGATTTCTTTGTCTAGACAAGCTAAACAAAGCAGAACTAATTAAACTCTGATGAGTGTTTACATGACACATCAGACTGACTACCGGTTTTTGATAGAGATGATGCTGTCACTGGAATTTAAGGCCACAGCTTTTAGGTTTCACATCACTGATCCTTTTCTGATTTGAAATGAATGTTTCTGTTGTGGCACTGCAATTATGATGATGAATCTGCAGGAAATTGGGTTAATGCAGATAAAATTGTCGCCTCATGAGTCCTGCAATGACACCGCTCATTCATGTTTTTAGTGTCAGTCATGTGAGCAGTTGACCCTGGCTTTTACATGACCTTGGTCAGCTGAGTGGATGAACTGCTGATGTACCCATCCTTGATGATCTCATTCAGTGAGTGATGAGTTGTCGGTCCCATCATGACTACTGTCACGAGTGTAATTGACCACAGTGTGGTCAGATGGGTTTCTTGTGCTTCTTATGTGTTAAGCTTCACTTTTAAACCATGATTTTAATGGCGAACATGTCTTTAAACTGTCCATTTGAGATGCCGATGATTCTTAATTCATACGACACTTGAGCTCACAACTAATGATCGACTTAAACTGCCAGTGCAGGTATAATTAATCATCAGTTCATGCCCTTTGAAATCCCTTTAGAAAACTTAATCTGGAGCCTCAGTGCATCCTCTGCATTACTGCCTTCTGGCCATCTGTTTCCCAGAGCTGTGTGCTTCTGTCTAGTCAGCAGTCTCTTCCTACCAAAGACATTAGTGGATTAACAGTCTCTCACACAAGGTGTCTCCACATAATTCAAGGGTGTCGACATGCTGTTTCCAAAAAGATGAAAAATGCTGTCTCATTGGAAGCTGGCAAAGGAAACTAAACAGCTGAAGAAATAAAAGTAGTAGTCTAGTGACAGTACATAGAAAAAGAAAGCAGATATATGTTCAGGATTCTTCAGTACTCACATCATCTTTAAGCTTGCTGATGAAAACTCTCATTTTAGTTAGAGTAACAGCTTTGTTCCCAGCAGACATTTGCATAGAAAACCAACATACATTATTTGCATTTTACACAGTTGCTTCTTACGTGTCACCAGAAAGTGACTCAATTCACTGTTCGTCAGCAAGATGATGATTTTCGATGAGTATACCACTATTTGCAATAATCCTAAGTGCTTAAGTGGAAGGCACAAAAAGAAGTCCATTTGGCTTCTACTTAAGCACTTAGGATTACCATGACCTGGGCGACTGACAATCTACACAGTAATTGCAATACTTTTTACACATTTGTAGATTAAATGCCCTTGTTAATGTGAAAGACAGTCCATACAACAAGTAGATTTTTGTTAACTCAAAGAGTATCAGTCAGACCTGCTTACTTCTGATGTTGCAGCGGCGGTAAACTGCCACCGACTTTGTCTTTGATATTCATAACTGATGGAAACATCACACTGTGCCACGGAACTGTTTTTGTTTTGCTCTGTCTCACAAGTTTGTTGTTGTGTGGGCACTGCAACCGGCTTCCTCTGCACCTGACAAACAGCAAACAGGATGGTCTATATATATTGTGTGTGTGTGTGTGTGCACGTGTGTGTGTGCGCGCATATGTGTGTGTACACCACAGGATGTAAGATAATCATAGCTTATCTTTCCACGAAGTACAACATGGTTACTATAGACCTCGTGGCTTTTCAGCTCTATAAATAGTTTTCTCTTTCTGTGGGTGCGTATGAGTTTATTGTCTGTTAGAGTGTGTGTCTCTGGCAAGTCCATGCTACACACACACACACACACTGTCAGACAAGTGAAGGACAGTCACAGTTTTCACTTGGCTCTCTGCTCAAAGTCCTGAAAGCCATCTGGACAGTTATGTTGTCATTAGCAGCACAGTTGTCTCACTAATAAAAAGACTGAAACTACATTGCTATTGGTCTACTGTTTACAGCCTGTTACCAATAGAGTGTTTCATTCAGAATGCCATGTGTCTACATATTAATAAAATTTGCTCTGAGTGCACATTCAGTGGCAGAACTGTCATGTGTCATGTTGCAGTGACATTCATGAAACCTAAATCTAGGTTTTATTTAAATGTTGGCTGTATCTGCCTCTATATCTGTGAAAAATGCAGAAGTGGTGAATCAGTTTAGCAGCCACAGTGCCGGCCAAGATTTCTGAGTTATGACTGATTGACAGCCACAAAACTGCAAGATTGTCAAGCGAGCACACGCATCTGAAAACAGTATGACTAAGACAACGGTGCAAGACGAGATAAGACTTGGAAAGCATTCTCAGAAGTCCTCAAAAACTCCATATGGTGCCTTTAAGAAGCATCACATCAGAGCCTTGAGGTTTATTAGGAATGCTTTTGGTGGAAAACATGGAATACAGATTTCAGAAAAGAGCTGTGATAATGAAATAGATGTAAAATGGGGGAAAACAGGAGGAAACCCAGGAAACAGGTTGTGGGTGACACCTGAGATGTTGGTTATTTTTGTGTGAACAGATGATGCCTCCTGAGGGAGACATCATTTGGAGTGTTAAGGAGGTGGATGGGAAAACCATAAACCTGAGAAATCTATCTGGGAAATGAATGTGCAGGTCTGAACAATGCATTAGGATGCAGCAGGTCTGAGTACAAAGTCGTGGGAAGGGAAAGGGTCTGATGAAACTGACGCGAATGACTCAGAAACATGTGTTCCTGAGAGGAAACGAGGGCTGCAGCTACGAAACCTTTCAAAAGCATGAACCCACCCGCACATACTCGCATGGGCCTTGGCTTGTGGCCTTGGCTGGAATTCATGAGGAAAGAGCGTTACAATGGCTCACACACACAGACACACACAGCGAGGGGGGCTGGGGAGAAAGAACGCTCTTGAGAAAACAGAAGTTACTAATTAGGTAAAATTGTCCCTCAGCAGTTGGATGTCTGGCTGAATTCTTCCTCTCTCGCTCTCTCTCTCCCTTCATCTGTCTCCCTCCAGATGTTTGACTTCCTAAAGCTTTGACTTTGGCTTTAGTGCTGTTTCATGTTCTGTTGTCGCAGCAGGAGAAACTGCGGCTGATCATTAGTGAGGATAAATAATGAGCCCAGCTTAAAGACCAAAGACAGAAAAGAAAGCCACATTAGAAAAACGGGAAAAGCAGGAAACCTGAGATACAGAATACATGTTTTTGTAGATTTCAGAAGCCTTGTTCTGTATATGAATATCTTGGAGTAGGAAGTATAGGAGCCCAAAATTACCATTAAGCAGACATCTAATTCCTTGAATGTTTATTCCATGGCATCTTTAGGATGGTGGAATCATTAGACAGTTGGTCACACCATAATTTGGATATAATTACAATGAATGAAGATATAAGGCATCCAAGTCATTTGGTATTCAGGCACTTCTATATTACTAAGTGTCATGTCTATCAGAACTTCCCATAATTATCATAATAACACCACTGTTGACGTGAACGCTATTTATAAGCAGGGGACGTATAATTGAGCTTTTTCACAGCAGACATTTTGACACAAGCTGCAACTGATCACATTAAGAACTAGAAAAGCACTCAGAGAGTGCAGACCTCCGCCAAGCAGCTTCAGTCCACCCCCAACACAATCTCCCAATGACAAAGTATCCTTAAATTTAAAAAAAATCCTGGATCCAGACAGTGATCCGGATCACTCCCAAAATTTCATCATTTATTCCTTGTCCCATTTCACACATTTCCTGAAAATTTCATCCAAATCTGACCATAACTTTTCAAGTTATTTTGAACACAGACAAACAAACAAACAAACAAACAAAAAACCAACGCTGGCAAAAACATAACCTCCTTGGCAGAGGTAATAAGGCTAACCTCAAGGCCAAGTACTGTGTAGTTCCAAGTAGCCTAGAGTGGCTAAGTTAGCTAACCAGCAGTATGGTAGCTCACCTGCTTTACAAACGTAATATTAGGGCTGGTCCCAAATATACGAATATCTCAATATTCGTCGGTTGTGGTGGTATTCAGATAATAATTTTGATATTCAGGAGTCCTGCGCGCCGCCGATGGGTGCCGCTGAGCGCTGCCAAGGCTCTAGAACACCGCCATGGTTCTGGTATGCGGCCCTGCCAATGGATCATTAGCAAAATTCATTATTTGGTGGGGTTACACAGCCAAGAATCAACAACATCAGATTAAGAGCAGTGGTTTATAACGCTGCTTAAGTTTACACTCCATGTGCTGTCCTGACAGCACGTCTCTGTATGCTGCTAGACAGCCAGCGAACCAAAAAGAAAACTCCATACACAAGGCTTTCTTTTCTTGCTTTATGGAGCTCTCGTAACACGTGTGTGTGTGATGTGGTAACTGCAACACATAAAAAATGCGATTGTAATTATAAATGTGCATGCAACACGAGCAGCTAGCTAATACACATGTAACTGCTAGCGCAAACATCACTGATTTAACGAACTTTTTCAGGTGCCTTTTCAGAAACATTATGGCCTCAATGTACTCCAAAAAATGTACTCAAAGTATTTTGTACACATATAATACTCACAAACACGAAAGTTTCCCAAGGTACAAAACGTTTTAGAGCAAAAATACAGCGTGACGAGTTGTTCAGACTTTGTTTCTGCGGTCCGGCTAGCTTGTTTTTACCAGAAAAACCAACATAGCTTGTCTATATGCGAGAGGAGCACTCACTCTGCTGCGACCAAAACGATCCTTTGTGAAGAAGATGTCTCACTCTGTAATTTTGTAGCCTTAGCTTTTAAGAATTCTTATCATACATTTTTAACTTATTCATTTCCATCTATGAACTTATTTGAAACTTTTAACTAACTTTTTGTTCTTATGAAAATATTGATGTCTTTAGCCCAAAGACATGACACTCCATCAACCCCGAACCAAAGCTAGAATTAGCATTGCCAACCAAAACTCAATCATCATTCCTCATCCTGAAATGGAATCCTCACAGTTATAAAAACAATAGTCCAAATGTGCTCAAACTACATCTAAAACTCCACCACTGGGAAACTGCTGCTTCTTTATTTTCTATGTCCTCTACATAAATTATCTGTTGGTAAGGATGCAAACTGTGCCTGGGACTTCTGCTTTAACCACATTCTTTAAGTCCTACATCATTCATGAAACCATCAAGCATATTTCCAATCACATTTGACAGATCGGTGCAGAGTCATGGTGAAGAAGGCGAAGCTCTCGATTTACCAGTCGGCCTTCATTCCAACCCTTACCTATGTTCATGAGCTCTGGGTAATGATCGAAAAATGAGAGTGTGAATACAAGCTGAAATTAGTTTCCTCTGTAAGGTAAGTGTCCATGTGAGGACATTCGGAGGGCGCTCGGAGTAGAGTCGCTGCTCCTTCTTGTAAAACCGAGCAAATGATCTTTCTGCGCTCATCCAACTAGGAGGAGACCCCAAGTTAAACCCAGAATTCACAGGAAGATTCGTTATCGTAACTGGCCTGAGAATGCCTCACAATCCCCCAGGAGAAACTGATAAAATGTGACTGATCTGCTTACCCTGCTGCCATCACAACCCAAAGAGGAGATGGATGGATGGATGGATAATGAAAGAAGTCAGTCTTGGAGAGTTGGAGTTCCACAGTTTTACCATTAGCATTAGCTCATGCTAACTAGCTGCAACCTGTAATTCCTGGTAGCAACAATTCCTTTCAGCCAACAAAATTCACAGCCACAAGATCAAAACTGAAACCTGTTTCTATTTATGTAACCTTTATTTAAACAGGGAGGGTAATAAAGATTAAGCTCACTTTCACATCGATGCGTTGATCACAAAGTATGAAACTTTAAAAGCGCACAAATGTTACAGTATGCATCAACAAACAGGCCAAGGGCATCAACATAAAGACATCAGTTCAAAGAAAACATGCATTCACATTGCTATATGTGAGTCAAAAGGGATTCAACAAAGTTTGAAGGCAATAGCTAATTTAATTTTAGTAGCTTCTGCAGATTGTTTTACTTACACAGAGCACAACTGAAAATCAGTTTCCCAGTCACAGTATTAACATGATCACTTTCAAGAGCAAAGCAGTCTTAGGACCAATTATAGTGTGAAAATTAGTTTTATTTTAAAAGGACATGTAAGATACCCACCAAGCTTGCCAAGAAGTGCTTTGTAGATTAATAGAATGACACCCACCTTTCTGATTTAAAAGGCAACAATGCATGTTACAGCCATCTCCAGCTGGGAACCCAAGGGTGAAATAATAGAGTGCATCGAGAGGTTTAAGAGTAGAGCATGTATACGTATGGCGTACTCCCGCCTCTACTTTTAAACCTCTTCTATTTTATTTCTGTGGAAAAGTCAGAGATCCAGTGTTTCCAAAATTAGGTTATTTATTCTGAGTGGTGTATTTGGAGGACTTTACCAACCATCCTGCAGCTATTTTAGCTTTGGTGACTGTGTGCAGCTCCCTAGAGGTCCCGACCCCAGCTGTGTAAAGACCCTCTAACTTTAAATAAATAGAGCTATAGCTGCCCATGGCTAAAATAACAAGACAGCTAACCTGTTAATATGGCATTTTTACGAGTTCATGGAGTCTCATTTATCCTCTTTTGGTAGAGGCTGACTTTCCCCCTACACATTTGGCCACTATGCCAAGCTACCAGATCCAAGATTTGCCTACTGACGCAGGGGAACCCAACCAGTATCAAACTACCATCTGAACACAAGCTGAACTCAAAGCTCAGAAATATTCATTCTGCTACAGTGACTCACTTGTCTTGGAAACAACTTCTTCTCTGAAGTTCTGGCTGTCTCACTGAAACGTGGAGAGAAAATCTCAGTCTGGCAGCATAAGAGTGGATGACATTCTCCTTTGTGCCTTTAATGGGAAACAGAGGGAGAATCGTTAAAAGGAAACACACATTTCCTGTAGGACTGGTGTGTGACGTACATAAGTGTGTGTGATGCGCCGGCTTTGGCCCGAAAAGGCTGGAATGTGACATCAGCAGCAGGATCCCGCATGAAGGATAAACCGCAGCCAGCACAAACACACTCACTCACACACACACACACCCACACACACACACACACACATATCATAGTTAGAAAAAGATGTGGCCAGGGGTCAGCGAAACAGTAACAGAGGAAAGGGAAGGACATCCCCTCCTTTTGGACTCCTTCAGAAATACCACCCAGTTCGCCTTGCCTCACATTCCCCTCTTCAAAGATTTTACAGATCACAGCGGTAATTTTTTCCCGTAAATGTGAGGGGAGGAAGCAACGCCACGAAATAAACAATCCTCACAGGGAACATATTCACTTGAAGTGTTCTTTGTAAAATGTCTCTGTCTATTTTAAAAGACAAAGTAGTGAGGAAATGGGAGCATCGCACACACTTACCCACATGGAGACGACGCAGAAAGCTAACATTTGGGCTTTGGCACTCATTTTTTCCCCAAGTGAGTAAAGTGTTCTGAAGAAAACCAACACATGTAAGTTTAGAGAAGCAAAGGAAAGCGAAAAACTGGAGGAAAACATTTGAGCTTCATGGAGTATTCGGTGAATGAAGTAGTAGCTGAACAAGGTTTGAGCACTGCCAAGGAGGGCACTGGTGCAATGTGATTATATCAAATAAAAACAGCATTAGCACTGATTGGATTCAATGAGACTTAACCCCGCTGTTTAACAGGAGATGGGGGGGAAAAGAATGCCTGCTTATTTGATGTGATGCTTTATTGCTTTTTTTCGACTCGATTAATCTGGAACAGACAGGCAGAGGAAGTGGGTTTGTAAGCCTGGCTTGGCTTTATAAATGATGCATATACATAAATTAAATGGAGTGGGAATGTATTTATTAGATCTGTGAATTCTTCTAAATTAATTTAAGACAGGGTAACATGAGACAGCTGTGATTTGGCATCAGTGGAGCTTAAGGCTTTGTCCAAAACCCTTTTTTTTTTTTTACTATATAGGCCTGCAATCAAAGGTGTATCCTTTCACAGGAAATCATCTCAGTTTTGGGAATGGGTGGGTGACCTCACAGGAAGGACATATGATATTGTACAAAATGTTGAAAACAACATATCATCAGTTTAAACAGGGGGTTAATATATGCCTCTTTGACATGCACACTTAGATGCGCGATCACTGATTTTTTTTTTGCTGTGAGTTGATGTAATGCTGTAAAGTATTTCCTGCCTAATCAAGTCCAGCAAGCATTTCTTAGATTAATACGAAACAAAATTACACTTAGGATTCAAGTCCAAAAGCTGCTGCCAGCCATCTGTGACATCAGACGGAGCCACTGAGTGCCAGCAGTGTGTCCACGTCAAAGTCGCAGTCTCTCCAACATACTGCAGACTTCCTTTGCAAAGTCATTCAGATCAACAGTGAATATTAATCTCTCAACAGTAATAACCGATGACCCATCGAACACTGTTAATCAACTCTGTGTGGGATATTTGACGGCATGATAGGCTGAATAAAATAATAGAGAAAGAAGCAAGGAAGATGACTTTGCCAAAGCAGCAGGCTGAGAAAGCAATCATTCTGCTGAGGGAAGTTTGGCTTAGTGCCATTTAAGTGCAGTATGTTAGGTATATATGCTGTAGAGGAAATGATTTCATGCTGAAAATGCTATACAGCATCCAGAAAGCTTACTGCGATTGTGTTTTTCTGCTGTGGAGGTGATACAGTGTATTTCCAGGATTTATCTCAAACTCTCATCAAGGACACATTCTTTCACATTCCAGTAAAAAATAGTGCTGTCAAAAATATCGCGTTATTAACGCGTTAACGCAAATAAATTTTAACGGCGTTAATTTTTTTATCGCGAGATTAACGCGGGCGAGGGTGGGTGGGGCGGGGGCATGGTTGGCGAGGTCGAGGGCGAGATGTTCGCCGTCGGAGTCTGACAGGATCTCCTGCTGGTGGTGGTACAGCAGCAATATTCTCGCTCACCTTTCTGTCGGCTCCTTTTCCGCGTCCCGAACCGCGTGCCGCTGATCCAGATGCTCCGCCAGGTGACGGCGGCCTGGGGTGCCGCATGACGATTGACAAGACCAAAGTTATCTGTGTGTGTTGTCAGAGTGAACCGAGTTCTCATCGTAGCACATCTAGTCTGTAATACCACGTGATGACCAAACACAGACGCGAATTCTCCGCCTCCTCCTCATATAAAATGATAATTCAAGGGACATTTAGAATAGATAAAAAATGTGCGATTAATTTGCGATTAATTTGCGATTAATCGCGAGTTAACTATGACATTCATGCGATTAATCGCGATTAAAAATTTTAATCGATTGACAGCACTAGTAAAAAATGTTAGATTTTCACCATCTGTATTGTTCTGTTTCTGTTCTGGTTTCGAGAAGCGCATTTCAAATGAATATCAAACTGTAATGCTCGTGATAATTTATCTTTTTGGTGTTAAACTGTTACATTAACCTGCATTTCCCAGAAATCCCATTAACACACCACACAATGGTGTGATTGGCACAGGTATTTTTCTGTTGTCTCCTCTCCGGGATGTTACATAAATATTTGGTTTATTCCAAACGAGCCTGTGTCATTGCTAGAAACATGTAATGTGTTGTTTCCTTTGGGTCTGGTGGATTTTTCCCAGTACAGCTAAATTCAGCAAGAGCTTTCGTAGTTTCTGAGAAGCCTCTTGGATGAGAGGTGAAAAGTCTTCAAGTACATAAAATGAGAAGTCTGGTTGCTTTCTACTGAAGCTCCAAGGAAGAAGAAGAGATATTTATGTCACAGGCTATTACTTCTTTAAAACTATGTTTACATGTAGCGTTTGCCCACCAAGTGTGGAGACATGATCAGAAAGATTGAGAAATATTCTCCCCTATTAAAGGATAATTCTGGGTAATTACAGTCTCATTTTCCCGGGTTGAGAAACTGCTCTGTTGGGGCGTCATGTACTGAAGCATCTTAACCCGACCTCAGAGTGCAGCAATGAGTCAGGCGGTGTGTGTATGTGCGTGTGTGTCTCTGTGTGTGTGTGTTTTAATGTGTTTGTGCAATTTTTGTATGCGTTTTTGTCTGGCAGCCGTCTGCTAGTTACTCACATGGTGTGCTCTCTGACTCAGTTTGGTTTGTGTGTATGTTCTTTTGGGACCGAATGCAAAATGTGTTTGTGTACATGATGTAAAATCACATGTTTATGTCCCCATCCATGCAGTGGCTTTCCATATGTTGTGTGTTATTTGTTTTACTTGTCAACCATCACTAACTCAGAATCCCTTAGAAATCCCTATAAGCTTGTAATAATCATCATTTTAGCACACATGGAGATCAGTATTGAAAGGTTTTTAATTTCTTATCCCATCTCAGTATCAGGTAATTTTACAAACTGTAAACTTGACAATTTATGAATCTTTTGGCTGCATTTTTGGCTTTTATGTACAAACAAGAACTGGACTCTTTGTCTTTTTCTGGTATTCATAGACACAAGCATGCTCCTTTCTTGCACAGACAGTTCAGTTCAGTTTATTGTCATTCAGACATGCTTGACAAGTTTTTACAACAATGTGACTCTCTTATTCACGTCATGAACTTACGGCTATTCCTATCTGAAGATGGAGTCTTTCAGCACATTCTGACTGAGAACAAAAATGAGGTCATTCTTTCTGTAAATACGAGCCATGGCCCAATTAACCTGTAATTACCCTATCTTAATTAAATGTGAGAGGTGAAGTTTCCATCTTATGTTGAATAGATGATTTCTAGTGCTTAAAATACCTTGATAGTTTTTGCTAATTGAATACTGTGAGAGTTTGAACTTGTCTGTGTTGCAACCTTGTGGTCCAACTTCTTACCTAATGTAAAATTTTAAGCATTTTCTTAAGTAAACAAAGAATAAATAACTGGAGCAATAAGGTCAACAAAAGCTGTTTTGTGACAGACAAAGAACCAGCAAAACAGAATTTTATAGTTTAATGTGTGTACTGAAGCTGTTACGTGAATGTGAGGAGCTCACCCCGGGGTGTCTGTAGTGCTTCTGCTGAGGGCCGCAGGGCAACAAAAGAACCGACTCATGTCGACAAGCTCCTCTTTGTAAAGAGCAGATTATGTCTCACAGTCAGGCAGTAGATCTGGTTTAGGACTCAATTGTGTCACATGAAACATGATGAAACTTGATTACACTTCCTTACAATGGTTGCCTGGATCGTGAATGTAGTTCCTGAATGTTTTTTTTCTCATTTTCAGGGAAGAAAATGTCAAACTCCGGTAGGACCGACCCTACCGAGAAAAGCTCAGGATCTGTGCACAGAGCAACACACACCAGCTGCATTGTGCATTGTGGTGTTACCGGATCATTCAGTACCAGTGATACACACTAACAATAGTTGAGTTGCTGGAATATGCTGACCTGTGAGGTGAATGTGATTAAATTCCGGCTTTTTCATCGCTTTCACTTAGCACCATGACACCCTTAGCAGGGGGAGACATGATGTATTTGTGTTTTTCTCTTACACTCCTTAGAGTAGTGGGATGTGAATATATTTGAATCATCTTCCATTTAACATTGCTCTGACAGTCTGGTGTGCTTCCAGTCTTCAGTAATGAACATCATGTTCCCTTATATACAAAGTGACCAAGCTCCTTCTTATTATTTTCTGGTTCAGGTTGTAGGCTGTATTTTGGACCCACTGGCAGATTTGGCTTGGAGCAGTGTCCATCAGACACACATTTTAACAAAACAGCACAAACAATATAGAACAAAGTTCCACATAGTACAGGACTCAGTGTTTCAATCATTTATAAAACCCCTAAAAACTAAAACTAAATTTAATATTGTTTCTATATCATCTGTGCCATTAATTATCGAAACAGAAAACTTTCTCAGACTACATGTTTACTTGTGGTTCCTACACTTTAAAAAAGCAGAATAAGAGGCAGAGTCTTCAGCTATCAGGCTCCTCTCCTGTGAAACCAGCTCCCATTTTGGGAGAAGGAGGCAGACACTCTCTCTACTTTGAAGATTAGGCTTAAAACTTTCCTTTTTGATCTAACTTACAGCTCGGGCTGGCTCAGGTAACCCTGAACCATCCCTTCGTTATGCTGCTATAAGCCCCGGCTGCCTGAGGGACTTCCCATGATGCAACGAGCACCTCTGTACTCTACTCCTTTGACTCTCCATTTATATGCCACTACTGCATGTCATTAACTTTCTGCAGGTATCTCTGGCTCGAGAGCTGCATGTTTCTGGTCTGTGGTTAGTGGCCTTAACCAACCTTCTCACTGTTTATTTAGTTTGCTGTTGCTTATTGCTCATCTTTTCTCGCTTTACTCTCCCCCGCCAGTCAAGGCAGACAAATTTCTTCCCTGAGCCTGGTTCTGTCAGAGGTTTCTTCCTGTTAAAAGGGAGTTTTTTCTCCACATTGTCACAAAGTCCTGCTCAAAAGGGAATTATTTTGGTTTCTCTCTATGGTATTGAATGGGCTTGACCTTAAAGTGCTGATGTTGTGAACTAATAATTAAGTGAATATTAATTGTGGAGGGCTATCAGTGTGTATTATCGTCTGCAACAGTGAAGTGATTGACCATAGAAATGTCTCTAGTTTTCTCAGTGATGCTTTGTTAATATCCACCCAACAAGTTTCACAATGATATGAGAAATAGGCCCAAGAGTCCACACTGAAACTGGAGGCCAGCCATGTGAGTCAGCCTCAAACAAAGCAATCACTGTATGGCTTTATCAGGCATTCCAAGGCTACCCTTGTGAATTGACACTTCCACTGTTTTAACACTGCTGCTAGCGTCCTTACAGCGTGAACAGGCCCAGTAGATTTAATTTTCTGACAGTTCAGGGTTGTGCTACTTGCCATGACATCCATGGGAGAAAAACTGCAGAAAATATGAAGTTGTGCAGACATTTACTTTAAAGGAAATGATTTTTCAAGCAAAAAAATAGGTCTCAGTTCATGCCAAATCTCTAAAAATTCAAGTATGTCGTCTGCATAGACAACAATTGTGTGTGAGTTACCACCACCATAAACAAAGGAAAGAGTGTAGGCTACTCAAAGGTTAATTTCTACTGAAAAATCCACTTTTAATTTTATGCAAAAAATATTTTAAATCAAATAGGACAAAGCATGCATTTCACTGACTTGTTTTTTGTCATTTTCCATTTTCTTCCGCTTATCCAGGGCTGGGTTGCAGAGGCAGCAGACGAAGTAGGTCATTCCAGACATCCCTCCCCCCGGCAACACTTTCCAGCTCTTTCTGGGGGATCCCGAGGCGTTCCCAGGCCAGATGAGATGCATAATCCCTCCAGCGGGTTCTGGGTCTACCCCAGGGTGCTTGAAAAACCTCCAAAGGATGTCTCCACTGAAACATCTGGATCAGATGTCCAAACCACCTCAACTGGCTCCTTTTGACGCAACGGAGCAGCAGCTCCACTCTGAGCTCCCCCCTGACATCCAAGCTTCTCACCTTATCTCTAAGGCTGACCCTGCGGAGGAAGCTCATTTCAGCCACTTGTATCTCGTTCTTTCGGTCATGACCCAGAGCTCAAGACCATAGGTGAGGGTTGGAACATAGATAGACTGGTAAATCGAGAGCTTTGCCTTGCGGCCTAGCTCCGTCTTCACCACAACCGTCCAGTGCAACGTCCACATTAACGTAGACGTTGCACCAAGCCGCCTGTCCATCTCACGCTCCATTTTCCAGTCACTCGTGAACAAGATCCAGAGATGCTGAAAACTCCTTTGCTTGGGGAAGCAATCCACCGGTTTCCAGCAGAGAACAATGGCCTCGGACTTGGAGTTGTTTTAAATAATGTATAAAATGTTGAACAATTTTATTTTTCCTAATCTTATTAAACTAAATTAGAAATTTTAAATATGCGCAAAATTTTATATGTCCATTATTGCCAGTTTTGAAAAAAATTATTCCTTATCTCTAATGTATTGGGAAATCAAACTATGTCAAATGCTACATGTCTTATGCACAACAATAAGAGCCAATTCCATTCATTTTCAATAAACTTTATTTTTGTCCCATTTTCCCCAAAATATGTTACATACAAAAAGGTGATCGGAATTGAACATTTCCTTGCGTCAAGACCGTTAACATTTACACAATAAATAAAAAACCACATATAAATAAAAAATAAATAAACAGGACATTATGTGCCAAAAAATAAAGACTCTTCTGAATTGGCAGATGGCTTTCACAATGTTGGGTTTTTTGAAAACACATGTACGTTAATACTTGCATTCCAGGTCACAGTTTTTTAGGATACAACTCTGGGTCGAGAAAGCAATGTAAACCGATAAAGGATTACAGTACAGTACAACAGAGTACAATGTTTTCTTTTTTCCATAGTAGATATTACTGGGATATATACTTATGATAACAGTTGTTCTAAAAGCTTATACCAGGTAGTGAGAGTGTAGTGCTATTGGATTTACCTTTAAACTTAGCTCAAGAGTAAATCCCACCTGTAAAACCCATCTCAAATCTTGTTTGTAGCCAGCTTGACATTCACAAAGGGTTGTTATTGCACTGTACAGACATCCCTCAGAAAGGCACTTTTATCTCCCCCCCCCTCCCCACCCTCATTTTTCCAACCAACAATTCTGCTTGCCCGTGTGACACACTCGCACACGTACTCACCGACCGGATGTAAAATTAAAACTGAATCGCTTTAAAAATCCAACAAAGAAAAAGCCTTTTGGTATCTAGTTAAAAACAAATAAAATAGAACACGTGATAGTAAAAGGTTTTCCAGATGAATTTACAAAAAGAAAAAAAAAAAAGTGCAAAGTTGTGTTGCTCCCACTATAGCCCCTGTAGTATGCCGTGTACCACATCAGTGAAATTTGAAACCAATAATGAAAAACAAAGAGTGATGTCGGAGCAGAAGAAGCAGTAACTCTCAAAACTTTAGCATCAACATCATCAAATAAGGCCAGGAATGTTAATTGTGCATGTGAGGTCAAGATCTTAGTGTGATCCTAGAGCTGGCTCATACTTCTTTTTTGAAATTTCAAAAAAAAAAAAACAAAAACAATGAATGTGTGTACCATGGTCCAAAAAGGCCAGAAACCACTTGAGGGTAGGAGGGTTTCACTCTCTCTCTGTCTCTCCAGTTAAACCATACTTCTTCCCAAAGCATTTCTGCTGAAAGATCACAGTTGCAGTGTGAGTCAGTGGTGTAAAAAGACCTTGCTACTAAAATGCTTTTTGGAAAAGCGAGCCGTAAAGCATTTCAGCTACAAGATTATCCCTGCTCCGTTGCAAGCAAATAGGACAATTGTAGTGTTTAGATACCTTTGAGGAACCATGCCTGTGTTTTTCGGCTATCAGGGGAGGCTGAAAGCTGCAGGGTTGTTGGCTTTGAAAGGTCAAGCCGAGAAGCGGTGGTCGCGAGTGAGTGAGGGAAGGTAACTGGGTGTTCATGTAGGCATCTGCCTGTGAGGGGTCCATTATTTCAGGCCAGGCATGAGTCTCTTATTTCAGGCACCAATACCTTCCGGATGGATACCTTTGAGGCAGGAGCTGGATGGGCACAAACCCTTCAGGCAGATGCTGCGTCGGGCAACTTCCCCAACTGCTTGACGTTTATCAAGGTCAGCCAGTGTGATAATCAGCTGCCTAGGCACCGCTCCAGACAAGTATATTGCTCAGAGGAGTTGAGCAGCCTTCCATCCGTCACAGGTGTCGACCTTTCTCTCTGCACCGCCTTGAGAAATTATATCAACCAGTCAGGCTGCCTAAGAAAATGTGTTAACCAGTCAGGCTGCCTTGAAGGCATCTACCGCTCGGGCAGCCTGGGAGGCACTGAGCTGTGCTCTCAGGCATCGGTGTGGTGTTGGAGCAGCTGGACCACGTATCTGAGTCGGTGTCGTAGCTCAGAGGTGCAGCCCATCTCATTTAGCATGCTGAGGAGGTAAGTGTAGGAGATGCGCTCCCGGCTGATGTAAGTGAGCAGGTAAGAGTCGTCGGACGACTTCGACAGGATGATCTTGGTGTGGTCTGTGTAGAAGTTCACCTGGAAGAGATTCAAATAGAGAATAGGATGTCAGTAAAGGAGAGCAGAAAGTGAGATTAAACTTGCTGGAAATTATTTCAGCGCTGCATTATTTGCTTTATGAATTTATCAAGTACTATAATTGTCAAATTTGAGTAATTCGAACCTGCAGAGTGCCATTGTTGAAGAGCATGACAAGAGCATGGTCGGTCTTGACCCACTGGAGGAGCAGAGGAGGAGAACCTGAGACCTGGTCCTCACAATGCAGATCTCCACCCTGAAGAGGACAGAAGATGTTTAGCTCATTTCACACAAGGTCATCTTAAATAATCTGCTCTCTGATAGCATTTTGTTAGAATTAATTTTAAATCCTGAGAGAAAAAAAAAATCCATTGCTTCATGTCAATTGCACACAGACTGACTGATTTGACCAATAAATGCACCACAACAACAAGATCATTTCCATACCTCCATAAGGTTCTGCTCCATGTAGTTGGCCATGAGCTCTACTATTTGTTTCTGGCCACGAAGCTGCTCAGGTAGAGAGCTGGTTGGGAAAGTGAAGTGTTTGTTGTTGGTCAGGCAGTAGTGGACTGTCCTGTTTGGAGGAAAAAGGGAAAGAACCATTAAAAATGTTTGTTTGATAAGAGAAAATTCATGTTTTATTTGAGCTAGCTGGTGTGTGTGGAAATTGCCCAAGTATGACTGGAAAACATAGAGCATTAGAGCAGCCCATTTACTTGGCTGAGAACAGTCGTTATGTAATATCCAAGAAGGCTTAGGAACAATGTAAATCTTTACACCTTAAATAAATACTGCAGCTCTTCAGGCACTTACTTGCGTTGGTCACACAGGCTGAGATGTGTTCCCTCATTGAAGAGCACACCGATGCTTTGGTTTGAGAGCTGGTAGCCAAAACCATATTTGTTTGAGTAGTCAACCCATTTAGTCACCCACAGGAAGGACTGTGGCCTGGACAAACAGGGTGGGTTTCTGGTGGCTGGAGAGACAGACAGAAAAAATGTTAGGGATTATGGAACAATTTGACGGAACAGAACACCAGTGATAACACAGTGGAAAGGAAGTTTATAGTTCCCCAAGTCTAAGTCAACATTTCACAAAAAGGCTACAAATGCTATAATCTTAAAAGGTGTTCAGAGCGACATGAGTCAGCACATATTCAAAGGATTTAAGGAAGCAGCTGAGGCAAGGAAAAGGATCTGGCTGCTTAAGTCTGAATAATTCCGCATCATTTTGCAATCTAATGCAACAGAAAGTAGAATGGGTCATGTTAAGTGGAGGCAGCATTTCCCCTCAACTGTGTGACAATGTCAAATAAAAAGGAAACTCCATTCACTAGACGTCATATCTAACTTGTCACAAGTATCACTGAAGTCTTTTGTCTTCTCCTACCTGCAGGCATGGTGGCCAGGCAGCTGTTGAGAACTTTCAAGGCCGACTCAGTAACAGCTGCAGGGGTCAGGACATCCTCACACGCTGGAGAGGAATCGAGCAAAACATGAGTACAACATTTTTTTTTTCAAAATAAAAGGACAATAAAACAAATATTTAGTCACAAGAACTGACACCTACGTTCAGTGCTGCTGGCCATGGTGCCCTTAAAGGAGCGAGAGATTGACTTCCTGGATTCCTCCTCGGCGGGAGTCTGTTCCAGAGGCACAGAGCCGGCCAGCTGACCGTTGGGAGAGGGCACCTGAGCAGAAACACAAGATAGGATTTAACACAAGACTACCAAGTGCTAGCACAGGAAGGAAGAGGGGGAAGGCTACATGCTAAAGTTAACCACAAAATTAAAAAGAATTGCCCCGAGACACTGCGTGAATGAGTTCTATTAACGTTTGCACACTTGCTTAGACAGCAGCGGTGCTCATTTGTCTAAATTCAGCTTCGTCTTAATCTGCTGTTGCTTCATTGGGTTTGAATGTTCTCATGTCAGGCGTCTTACTGCCACTGCAGGGAGGCGAAACTACATATGGTTTCTCTCTGTGTGCTTTGCAAGCCTGCTGCAAGTTTGACATGTAGCTTCTAATGTCATGTCACCACAAAGCCAGGTTAGCTAGAATTTCATGTTGTCTCTGCAAACAAACTAAAACGTAAGCAAGGTCATTTTGGTCCTACTCAGAAATGACAGAATATCGATACATCCCGCATGTTTATTAACTGTGACCTGGCTTCTCAGAACAGGTTCATCAAGCAGATAAAAATCACCCCAAAGAGCAAACAATGGAACTCCTATTAGGCTCTATAAATAGAAGCCTGATTAGGGATAGGCCAGCTGAGCAGCCTGCTGTTGTGGCATCTAGCCTCGGCTCCGGTTGCAGATCGCAATCTTTTTTTCCCCCCTTTTTTAATGAATACATCATGAGAACAGCAGAAAAATCATTACATAGTGGAGAAAGCGATTAGGCCAAGTAGGCTGTAACAGTTTCCTCAGATTCTTTCTATGAAAGCGGCCTCAAAAAAATCCACATATACTCAAATCTCACATTAAAGCACTCACTTAACAGCGACAACCAGCATAACTGCTACATGCCTGCTGTGTATTTATAATTGATCTGCTTCCAAGCTGAAGGACTTCAGCATCCTATAGGGCAAAAACAAATCTCCAAATCCCTTTAAACAGAAAGACAATTCCTTTGAAATATCTGTACGATTAAACACATAATCCACTGTCCAAATAATGTGACTGCCCTATATTCAGTCAGCCTAAGATGGTCTTTTCAAAGCCGCTATTTGCAATTCTATCTTGAGAAGAAACTCCGGCCCTCCCTCAAAATAATTAAAAGATATTTATTCACCCCATTTCCACTGGAGTACTATTTCTTAGATGTTTTTTTCCCCCTATTTACATGAACAATCTGGCAAGGTTCAAAGCTTTAAACACTGGATGCAAAGCCATTCTCAGTCATAACAGAGGTTTGTCTGCCATGAAAAACATGCACTCGAGTTTTTCCCCCTTCAAAACCGCTGTTTTACTGTCACTAGCTGCGTGTGAATCGTGTGTATTAGTAGCTGGAATTACCCAGATTTGCGTTTCAAAACTAGGTCAACTTTTTCTTGCAGAAGTAGGAAAAACAAGATGAAAGACGTACCTCATTGGGTCCCACTGTTTTGTAGCTGATCTGCCGGTTGATGGAACACTTAACAATGCCCGACACCAGCTTGGAAATGTCCTTGTCATCCTTTTCCTCGCATGGAATCTTCTCCACTGCAAACACAAAGATTCCCACGTTGTAGTCACAACAAACATGTTTTAACCGCAGGAGCGTTTTAACCGGCTATAGCAGTTCTCGGAAACGCTTTAAGGAAAGCTGAACGCGATCCAGTTCTTGAATTTGAGGTCTTTTTAAATTGGAGTTCTCGTGAGACAAAAATCTAATTAACAAGATGACCGGTGCCGCATAATTAGATTTGGAAAGCCACAAATATGTAACTAACAAATGACTTCTAAAATGGATGACCTGGTCTTCCTGTGTGTCAGTCACTTGGCTGCTTCTGCTTACCTTTTGCTTTCTTCTTGCCAAAGAGGCTCTTGGCCATTTTAGTGAAGAATTTCTTGGCAGGGCTCGGAGGGTGAAGCTCTGGCACCATCACACAGCTGCTGGGGGGAAGTTTGTCAGGAGTGTAACCCTGAGAAAGAAAAGACGAGAGCGAGGAGACGAGCTGGTGAGAAAAATGTGAAGACGGCAGACTGTTCGTACACACCATTTTCACACTCCTAAAGCAGCATTGTGATCTTTAGCTAACGGCAAAAGTACAGCAGCTTTAAATCTCCATCACAATTTCACAATACAAATGCAAAGTGGAAATGAGCGTTATAACGTACTTTGGTGAAGAATTCGTGGTTGAGGATTTGGTCCAGTGTGAGTCTGTCACTGGGATTTTTCTGGAGGATGCCTGAGATGAGTTTCTGTGCAGCAGGGGAAAGCGTGGATGGCAGGTTGTACCGGACCTCCTTTATGCACTTGTAGGTTTCTTTCAAGTCAAGGGTCTCAAAAGGAGGGTTGCCGCACATCAGTGTGTACCTGTTAGGGAGAAACCATGGCAACCATTGGTCAAATCAAGACAAATGAATAACTTAGACTTACAAAAAAAAGACCTTAGAGACTTGGTGCTATGTCCATTTTACCCCTACTGACTGAATGAAGCTTAGATAAAAGCAAAAACACACAAACTGCACTTTATACATCAAATACCTCGAGGCTAAAATGAGCACAAAGAAAAATAACTCACATGACACATCCGAGGGACCACACGTCAGACTCTGTGCCGTGGCCTTGTCTGTTGAGCACCTCAGGGGCCAAGTAGTTGGGAGTCCCACAGATTGTTCTGAGAAAAAAAAAAACAAAACAAGCATAGGTCAGACTTAACACATCAAACTATTCTTACTTAGTTTCTGTTTTATGGCATCGTACACACAACAAAGTCGTGGTTACAGCATTTTTTTTCCTGTTACACTCAGGCTTCTGGTATTCCACAGGAAGGTGTCAAACAGGTATTGAAACTCTGCTCTGAGCGTTACATTCAACTGCCACTTGGAAACCGGTTTAGTTAGGTACTCACCGGGGGAAAGTTGTGGGAGGAAGAATACGCTTAGTGACTGAGGTAATGGTTTTGGGTTGACATGCTTTTCTAGGGCATTATAGTCTTAGCTAGAAAATAGTTAAAAGCTGTGTCTGACATCTGGAAACCCATCTAGAAGAACTGTGTGAATGGTTTTTTACTTTAAAAATGAGAGACTGTCGAATTGACTCATTATTTTTTGAGAACTGTGTGTCATTTTAAAATGTTTCTTTGTTCAATTCAGGTAGCCAAAAAAATAAATAAAATCATACTTTTTCCTCTGTTCAACTGTCTCCAGCTTGGCAGCGAGGCCAAAGTCTCCCAGCCGCAGCTCCATGTTCTCATTGACAAAGAAGTTGCCTGAAAGAGACAAAACCATTTGTCCAGTCAGCACTCCACAGATAACATGTGTCTGCCCAGAGTCACAGCAGATTCCTGGGATGCTTGTGTGTGCGCCACCACGCCACGTTCCACTCATTCATTCACGTACCTAGTTTGAGATCTCTGTGCAGGATTCCTCTGCTGTGGAGGTACTTGAGGCCGGATATGATCTGTCTGAGGTAATATCGCACTTCTGGCTCCGTGAGCGTGTGTCTCGCCTTCCAAATGTGTGCCAGCGACTGCAGAGACAGAGCAATGGGTGAACCGTCAACCCCGCATCAGTCAGCGGGACGGTACAACACTGCTACAGACAGGCAAAAACACACACACACCCCTGCAGCAGCATGAAAATTAGATGCTGTTTTCATTAAGATGAGAAGCTGAGATCAACAGTGATCTGTCTGTTAAACATGGATGCTTTCAAGCTGTGGGTCATTTCAGTCATTGTTTATAATGTCATGTGGCATCACTGCAGCATACATAGTCAAAAAGCTCAGACTGCAATGACAAAAATATTACTTGCAACTTACAGTACTGAATATTTTTAATCTAGTAAAAGACCCAAGGCAGCACTTATAGGGAAGAATGGCCGAGAGCCGGAGGGTTAAATGAGATCTAAAAAAATGAATACAGCCTGTTCAGTGCTACTGTGGAGCAATACGAGGCAAGCTGTGTACGTGCAAGCAAGGCAGAAGAAAGCTGTGCAGGCTGTTCTAGAGGTTTCTGAAGTCTCACCTTCCGACTGCAGAGCTCGAGGAATATGTAGATGTTTTCTTGGTCTTCAAAATGATGGGAGAATTTCACCACATGCTTGTGCGACAGGGTTTTGTGCAGTTCGATCTCATTGGTAATCTGTCGAACATTTGACAGGAGATCAATATGTGTACATATTTCAGTCCCAAAAACACGACCCAGGTATTGATTTGAGGTTATGCGAGGGACTCAGTGAGACACGCCGAGGATACAAAGGAGGTGAGATCATGTACCTTGTCCCTCTGGTGTGGTTTGGACACCCTGCTCTGGGGGATCACCTTCACAGCATACATTTTGTTGTTGGACAGGTCTGTCATCTCGTAGCATCTAGCAAAGCCACCCTTGGGAGACACAAAATAATCAGTTAACAAAAGCAGCAGGTTAAAAACCTGCAATGGCCATAAATAATCTGCCTCAATGGCAAGTCTTTGACCCGAGGATCAATAGCTGGAGACGAAGCAATCAAAATGATTCATCAATAATTTAGCCAATTCTGAAAGCCTGCTGTGGAGGATTTCAATTATACATAAGAGGAAATATCCAATGTAAGACTGAGCACAATAAAGGGGTTAAATCTGGTCAGATGCACCATTTTAATCATCAAGATCATCAGCATCTTTTGTTGCAAATCTGCCTCTAAAAACACAACGCTGTTCAATCGTACATTTTCTTGATGCAATCACATGCTGGGGGGACATGAGGGATGAGGCAGACCGAGCTGCTGCATTCATTAACCGTGAGACTGACGGAGACGTTTCCAGCTCTGCGGCAGGCAGCAGAGGAAAAAAGACTTGGCTGGCTGCCCGACGCAGCGTATCGATGACGAGCAACATGTTGATACAGTCGTTTCCATTCATACGCAGCACATACGGAGTCAAAACCACCACAATGACACTGTCATGGAGTGAACAATCACGGCACAGTCACACTGATGTGTCTTTGGGTGTAACATTGGTCTGAGGTGCCGCTAAAACGAGACGGGTGTCGGGAAGAATCGCTCTCGAGATTTTTTTTATGAGGTGTTGCCAGCCATGTGTGCGCACACGAGCCGGGCACACCTTGCGCCTGATTCATTCAGCAATGACGCGCACAGCAGGGGCAAGATTGGTCACATCCACCACGAGGTCATTCTCTGTTCCCGCATCACAAACACACCTGGACAACAGCTCCTAATGAATTTTAATCACCCGGAGTGTCCGCATTCACATAAGAAACAGGCGATTCTTAACGATTCAGACTCTAGATCCATCTGGAGAAGCGAGACGTGAAATTAAACCTCCATACCTTTCCCAAAAGCTTTCCTTTACTGTAGGATCTGCCCGTCTTGGAGTCCGTCACCACCTGAGCCAGCTCCGGTTTGGTTTGGTCGGGTTTGTTCCTGCTGTTTTTCGCCGGGGCAGATGAGGGCTGCTGGGGTCCGCGCTCCGGAGCAGCCTTGAATAAATCCCCGTTCATGGCGTGGCACGAAATGCGCTGCGCCGCGCTGAAACAACCGGTATCCATTGAGCACAGCGGTACGAACGGTCGTCTCGTATACAAATCCCTTTCGCCTCTATTTTGTCTCTTTTTTTCAGTAAACGGTCTGGTGCGTTGCGATGTGTCCCACTCGTGTCTCCATCTGGCGTGTCTGGGCGCAGCGCACCGCGGTTATAAAGGCAGCGGCCACGTCACGGAGCAGGGGGGGCGGGGGTAGGTGGAGAAAGTCCAGATGATTTGCTCAAACAGAAACTCCATCAAACATTTATCCGGAATGTAAGAAGAAAATATGAATGAAGGAGCTCAGTGGGGGAAAGAAAGAGTCGGTCTGTCTCACGTTGATGTGGCTCATATCTGGAGGCAGAGAACCCAGAGAGGAGGGTCTCCATGGGGGTTATCTCAGTTTATCTTCTGGAATAGTAAAGGCAGAAAAATCTATTGTGATCAGATCTTCATTTTACTTAATATACTGCATAAATCCTGAGCATTTGACATCTGGTCTTTCATTATTTGTGGGAGATTATGTAAAGAAATGCAACATAAAACATAAAAATATTCCACCTATATTAATTAGTTACATTCTAGACAATCATAAAATATTGCAATCGGTCTTATAATACATTCAGATAAACTGCAGATTCAGAAAAAAAATGTTGTTCATCTCAAAACTCCAGAAGCCGAAGTACCTACATTTCTACAGTAAAATCTTGGGTTAGATTTCCCCTGTGTGTGTGTGTGTGTGTAATCCCCCTGAGAAATGTGGACTGCTAGATACAGCTGCCACCTGGTGGAGGAAACACGCTGCTCCACAGCTCAGGCTCTGCAGGATTGTGATGGTATAAATGATTTAAAAATCTCTAATGGCCTATTGTTTAGTGGCTGGTTATGTAAGAAAGAGAACCCTGTACTGCATCATAAAAAAGTAGGTTCAAATGGCATCTGCACTGTTTATTTTACCGTTAGATTGCAGTTGTGCAGATGTAAGTGCAGTGTTTCAGGAATAGGCCTCGGTGAATGAATATTTAAAGCATGAGAACATAAAATTTCAACTGTGCTAAGGCAGGATGAAGTCAGCTCTAATAAATGGTTTAGTTAAAATGCTCAATAAAACATTCTGATCTCAAAAACAAAGGACAAACACACGCACATAGGAGTCACATCCACAGTTATATTTGTTGGAGGTGCATTAACAACCTGAAGACAGGCAACAATTAGTGTAGGGTGATGACAATAGCTCCTGTAAAATCATAAAAAAATAATTAAAATATACATTTTACAATGCTGGGGGGAAAGCTACAATGCGAACAGCGCTACCATACATGGAAATTATAGTAGGAAACTGTCCCACACAACAGGAATGCAAGTTACAATAAATTGTGTGAGAACGTCACATTTTGCAGCAGGGTTGAGCAGAATACATTAAGACAAGATGCATGCTCCACCGTCAATTATTGCACTGCACTGATGCAAGATTACTACTGTCTTTGCAGCTATCATTTGATCTAATTGTGGAATGAGGAAAAAACATACAAAGGCTGATGTGAAATCTGAAAAAGTAGCAAGAGCCCTCTGGTTGTGTTCATTAAGAGGAATACGAGTCGCCTTTGGCAAATGGACACTTGAAAACATCTTAAGTATCAGCTCAGTTTAGCTGCATGGAATTTACACAGGAACAATATTAACAAGTTTGATTACATTTACGCTGGTCTAATCTAAACCATTAAGACTGACGGGCACAGAAGAAGAACGAAACAAGAGCTACAAAATTAACTGCATTGTGGTCCTTTATCTTTTAAAATGACTTCACCAGAGTAATGAAACACTAGATTCCAAGCCTCCAGGTAGGCAGAAATAACTGATAAAAGTGATAGGAACTATCAACAGGGAAACAGATGTCACTCCCCACACAATCTACTCCTGAGTGTTGGAGTCTAACACCAACAATGATGAAACGCGATGACTTGCTATGTTAAGGTTGCCCTCTGCTGGACAGCAGCCTCAAGTTTGCAAAGACATTTTCCTTACAAGTTATTAAGAGATCTGCAACTAGCCATGACTCATGAACATCGGTAGCCTGGTTTTCAAAGCAGGGCCAAAATGAGGCCAACCAGGGCTTAAATATTATTCCTGTCACATTATTTATGAGCTTTGTACACTGGACTTTCTGTTTCAATATTTAAGTCAAGCCTGCTGCAGCCCTCGTAGCTCTCATTTGGTCCTGCTGAGGAAAAGTGGCAACATTTAGAAGTCCATCATGTCTTCTCCTCTTATTTTCTTCTCCTGGGACTCTGACCAGGCTTTGTTGATGGTTCTCTTCATTTCATCATCTCCCTCTGCGTAGATCTTCTTCAACATGCTCATCAGGCCGTCGCTGGGGTCTGCGTTCTCATCCATGCTGGGTTTACTGTTGAGAGGCAATGAGTGAATACATAAATGTTGCGTACATTGAATTGTTTAGATCACCCTCATGTTGATGGAGTACATCTAAGCTGCCTTTAATCACTGCCGAATACACAGTGACAGACTGCGCACAGAAGTACTTCAATGTGGAGGCTAATGCATGCCTCAGAAGGAGAGCTATGTTCAGTGATTAGCCAGATGTGGATGTGAAAATTAGCAGGGCTTCAAATGGTTACCCAATTATAGTCCAATTTATTCCTGGCACAACTCGTCCTGCCAGTGTGTCATTAGCGACTGATGACACATTCCCACATGTAATGCAATATTTTTTTAAGGAATTCATTCATTTCAGAAAACACTGGTCATACCCTTAATTGCAATTACTGCAAACTGAAATCCATTAATGCATTTTAAACTTACTCTTTCTCTTTCGACTGCTTTTCCACTGTTGTTAGGCAGTCCCACTTCTTTGTTGTCTGCTTCTTGCACATGACCAAGACCATGTCTGTTTTTATCTGTTGAAGAGAGAAAAAAAGTAAAAGGGCTTTCAGAAAGACAAAGATGCCTTCATATTCTGTTCAGGCACTGGCGGAACAAACCAAGGTTAAACTACAAAGTGAAACCTGAAACAACATTTAACAGCTGTCGAGAAAAGGTACAGGATGATAATCTTGATTTAATCTGCTTGAAAATAAAAATTACCATAACCGAAAGACCTTAATAAGAAAATGCAGCATATTAAGAGTTATTAAGACTAACAACAAAAATTGACATTGACTGCCCTGTAGTGCCTGCACAAGATTAAATGATCCACATCAGAACATCTCTGCATGTTTGCAGGCAAAAACAAAACAGTTCCAATATGTAAAGAAGCATGACAGGACAACCTGGACTACACCAGGATTCAGAACAGATTTCAGATCTTCTGTTGTTAAAGTTAATGCTTTGGAAATGTCCCGGTTCAAAATGCTTTAACTGGCTTGGTCTCTTCACTGCTTCGTATTTTTGTCTGTCAAGTCGGTTGATCTCCAACTATAAGACTCAGTGCATCAGTTTGACTCTGCTGAAAGCAAATAAATCAAGCTATTACTAATCAAACATACAAACATCTCTTTAAAATGAGGTATTGGCAGGGGTGCATTTAACTGGTGTGCAGGTTTGGTGAAAATGAATAATGCACAGCAGATAACAGAATGAAGAAGCACTTCTGCATCAGTAAGTAGCCAGCTATTGTCTAACTTTTTCAACTGCATAAAGATGTGGTGCAAAATGTTTAATGACAATCCCAATCTTAGCTAAAAAAAACAGAATTGTTTACTTTGGGCTAAATAATTTCAGCCATTCAGCTTTTGAAAAACAAAAGAAGAGTAAAGAGCACATAAATATAGTACAGACTGAATTCTGGCACATGTGCACCCTGACAGGTGGCAGGGCAAACTGGATAAAAGTCTTAGTATTTTTCAGTTAGTCTTTCACAAGGACAGGCACTTTTAAGGAAGGCCACCTGCATCATATGCAGCATCACACAGGCAGCTGATACTTTTGCTTGAAGCCAAGTACAGGAGAGAGACTGCTTACAGGGATATGATGTAAGAGGTCCAGTTTGATCACAAATGTGAATCCCTCAGGTCATGAGATCAGTTTTGAATTTTTGATCCTTGTAATTGGCCGCAAGAAATACAAGACGTACACAGATTTGGCACAACTAATCATAGCATGCTTCAGAAATATGTGGGAATGTAGCTCGTCACTACAAACACACTCAATGATGTACATCCACTAGTCTAAGATGAAAACAACGACTTTTGGACCAAAGCCAGCACTTGACTTATGGACATAGACATTTCATCACAGGATCAACTAAGGAGAAAGAAGTAGGCTCACATTATTATCTAACATGTTTGAAATAGATGAGGACAGTGAGAGGAGCAGTCAAGAGGGTAATGATGATGACATCATGTAAGAAAACAACATCTTTTGCTATTCCTTCAAGGACCAGACCAAATAAAGTTACGTGCACCCATGTATAAAGCTTTATTCACCTTTTTGTAGCTTTCCTTTTCATCGATTGGATACAACAGGTTGAGAATTGTCATCTGGTGGTTTTTGCCATCTAGATCCTTCACCAGCACAGATAATGACCTATAACAGAAAATGAGTAAACTTAATTATATGCTCCGTGACACATAATTAATGAACACTGTTTGTTGATTACCACCTTACCTTTCTGTAAAATTGACTTCCACATTCTCTGATGGAATTTTGTGCACGTCCTTCAATGCAAGGTAAATTTTGACAAATTTTTCAGACTGGTCCCATGCTGCATAGAAGATACACAAGCATGAACAACTTTCAAATACTGCTGCATCCTGTCACAAATACTGACAGTCCTAATAAACAATAGCCTCATACCATAGCTGGTGATCTTGACTGTGTACGCTGCTTTCGAGGATGCAGTTGGGTCTGCCTCTCTCCGGGCCTGTTGCTCCTTCTGTTGTCGTTTGCTTGCAAGCTCTTTCTCCACCTTCTTCTGCTCTTGTTTTAACAGCTCCTGCACTCGTTTCCTCTCTGCCTTCTCCAAGAGGGACCCCAACTCCTTCAAGTCTGCCTCCAACTGGTTGATCTGTGTTTGGGGGGGGGGGGAAATTAGATCACAAAGAAATACAAAGAGGATATTCAATTCAGATTCTGAGTCAACACATTTCTTCATTGGTTCAATTGCCCAAAAACAGAATTTGACAAAATGTTGGAAAAGATTTAAAGTTGGGTGTCTTAATTTCACTGTAACTTTAAAATTCGTTTTTACTACTAAATCCTGGTTTAGGGTAGTTTCTCTCTACAAGGCATTTAACAGTGGCGTTGACATTGTACCAGCTCAGATGACAATTCTGTGAAAAACCGACTGATCCAAAATAACAACATGGTTTCTGCCTCTCTGCCAAATATATTTTATTTGAAGTGTGCTATATTTGACCAACGTCTCACTGTAAGTTGGACATATACAACTGTACACTTGCAGGCATCGGTGCAGTATGTTAGAAATGTTCCGTGCCATCCCCACTAAGTATACAGTTCGTTTAATACTGCGATATCAATTCAAAGACTCACTTCATTTAACAGTCTTGACACAGAATGGAAGACCCATTCACCAACACGTGAGGGATGCTAACATCTTATTAGCTCGTCCAAGATGCCAACTAATTCAAACAGACATTTATCAATTTCAATTAAATGATATGCCCATTAATAACCTAGCTCTGATATTTAAGCAGCGCGCTAGCTGTGCTAACCATGTTGCTAGAATGTTCTGGTGAACTCCACTTGAAGCTAACAGCTAAGCTAGCAGGCTAACTTCTTGCTAGTTATCCGCTGACACACGCAGCCTGACATGACCCGCCAGTGTTATCTTCAACAAACAAGCGTTTAAGTTGAGTTAAAAAAATGTAACGTTGCTTTAACATTCCACATAATAACATATACTACTATGGCGGTTCGCAGTGACTTGCTAATTATTAACGTTAGCTAACGTAGCGCTGCTCTCTGTATAATAATGTAAAGCTAGCTACCTCAGCTAAAACCAAACAAACCATAGTTTTGTTGTCGGCGTCTATAAACTGAATTAAAAATGATTCTGTTCACCTGTTCGGTTAGATCCATTTAGGCTGTCTTTATCAGCTAGGTTGACAAGTGAGTTAGCGCTTCTTTCCTGCTCTGAGTCTGCAGCACTTCGGAACTTCGCCCCAGTCAAGCTGTATCATATAAAACATGGGTCAGCCAATGAGCAGCGCCTCTTCTTCTGCTTTATTATTGGCGGGTGACAAGCAAATGCTGCTGGTGCACTACCGCCACCTACTGGACCCAAGTGTCAAAATGTTACCAATTTCACCAAATGTCATTGAAAATAATAATAAAAAACTAACATGTATTACTTCAGTTTCTACATGACACTTTATTGCTGTGGCAGGCTTTTAGCAAACTTTGTGCCACTTGTATTCTTAGCAAACGGCAGTAGTTGCCCAGATAAAGGTACATCCTTGAAAATAATGATTCAAATTTGTGCAAAGTAAGCTCTTGACATGATTATGACATATCCAATCATCAAGATTTTGCATGTGCAAGAAAAGCTCTTTTTCCAAGACGTTAGCTATTGCTCTCAACCTATATCTCTCAATGTTAAGGACCAAAGTGTCTGCCTTTTAATCACCTTGCAATTGTCTTTTCTTATGCATGTGGAGTGATAATGTAATTTATATGATCTGTTGACTTCACATATACACTTTATGCACAAAATAATGGAGAGCAAGCCAAGAAAATGTATGACAAAAGTACAAGTACGTGAAGTACAACAATATTTATTCATCCATTTTTGAGTACAGTAAGATAAATGGACATTTGCTCTTCTCAGGAGTTACACTGTAATGGTCACTTTTCATATTTCGAACAGCCATAAGAAAACAAGAGCAACGTATTGTCTGGACCAAACATCATTTACAGAAGTCTGAAATACTGATGCCCAGGATTTCTGCCCAAATGCTCAAATCCACTGAAACAGCCTGTTGCTCATATTGTGTTCTGACTGAAATGTCCAATGAGGCAGCAGTCACCACCTTGCCCTCAGAATGCCAGACATTTGATTGTGGTCAGCGAGATGACGGAAGACAATTCGGCTCAGTCGCCATTTCCTCTTCACTCCTCGAGGTCGGGAGGTCATCACACACCTGTTGCGTATCCTGACAGGGCAGCTGTCTCTGGGAAGTGCTGCAATCTCTTTGTCTGCTACCTCCTGCAAAGATATGGAAAAAAAGGTTTCAAGAATTCTGTGAATATTTGCATTTTGAATACTTTGGAATCATTCTGGGTATTGGTTTTCATTACTTCCCAAAGAGATCACAAAAAACACAAGATTGTGATCATTTTATTGTACACTAAAAACATTCATGGACCACTCATAACCCTTCATTCCACCACATTAGTAATGAAACAGTGTGCAGTTTTCATAACATAACAAAGCACAAAAATATGGTAATTTAAAGTCACAATAAAATCAATTAAGAAGTGTATTTTACATGATCACTGCACATTTACAGATTGACTGACTTGCACTGTATAGAACTTGTTAGGTATGTCACTTATTCAAGTGGAAAAACTGCAGCCTACCTGAAGCTCTTTGGGTAGGATGGTGTTTTTCCTCAGTGCATTGATCCGTAGCCTCTCATCAGCATAGTCAAAGGCCATCTGTCTTCTCTTGACATCCCTCAGCATCCTCCAGTTAACATAGTAACCTCTCACCTGCTCCACTGCACCCCAGCAGCTCCGCAGCGCCTGCAAACAGCATTTCAGCCGTTACTGACTGACAGCTAACATTGTGCTCGTGTACCACATGCAGAGTAACTGGGTCAAACTGGTCTGAACCAAATGTTAAAGGTAGTTCTGAAAGGCTTTTTGCAGAAAGTAGATATTATTCTGGACAAGGCGTTCTTTCATGCTTTCTGCAGTTAAGAATATTCTCCAGGATTACACCACTTCTCTCCAACCCTAACCTGGAACTCATTTCTGCATGCTTGAATAGTGTAACTCCTTCATTTATAGCATAAATCAGAGGCCACTCTCTCACCTTTAACAAGCTCACAATGCAGCATGCCAGCTTCTCGCCAGTTTTAGCTGTCAACATTACATTAATCTTAGCTTCTCTCCATTAGTTCCCTTTTTGTTTTAGAATTGATTTTACTGTTCATTTTCTAAATCCTTTCTGGGTCTGGCCCCAAGCTACAAAGCAGAATTAGCCCCATATGGGCCAGCTCACAGTCTTAGACCCTCAGGTGGGGTCGTTCTGGCTGTTCCAGAGTTTCGGCATAAATCTAAAGGTAACCGTTCTTTTGCCATCAGGGCTCTTCTGCTTTGGAATGACTTGCTTGAGGAGATAAAGCAGAGTCAATCATCTCTTAAGCCCTACTTCTATAGACTTGTTTAGAGGTGATGATGGGGTCATTCCGCCTCCATTCACTGAATTCCTCACGCTTGACTATCTTTGACGGATTTTAAATGTGGTGAATATTGATTGAGTTGACCATGTGTAAAATCTGAGGACATAGGTAACATTAGCTTGTCATGTAGATTTTTGCTTGCTTTTTCTACGCTCCAATCTGTGAAGCAATGTTTGAATTGCAGTAGATTGAGGAAAAATGGAGCTGGAGCCCTGACATTTTGCAGGATCATTGATCTGTACATATGGTCTTTAATGGTTTCATCCGTATGCACAGAAAAAAAACTGACTAATATGAGATAATCAGGCATTAACTCTTTTTTTTTTTTAAATTTGGTGAATTGAGGTGAAATGTCTCAATGTCCCTTTATTGCTTAATAAGGACTTCACAGTTTTAATTATTTAATTTACAATTGTCAATATTTATGCTTTGTCTTTTGCATTTTTGAGCCATTTGGCTTCTTGTCTTAACTTTATGTTAATTTCCTTACTATTTGGCTTCCAAGTATTACTTTACCCTCTGGGTGTCCTGTTTTTACTTTGTCTGTCAAAGCACTTTGGAACCTATTGTTTTTAAAATTGCCATATAAATAAAGTTATTACAACTACCAGCCCAGTTACACAAAACCTAAAACAGCCCAACCACAGTCTGATCTTTCTTTACTCATCTGCACTGTTATATATTGTACGGACAACTACGTCAGCATGCTCAACATCATTTCATTACTCATTAGCATTGCAGAGTTTCCATTATATGGAAAGGTCTAGTTATCAGTATAACCAATAATGATAGAGACAAACATATGCACTAATTAAGTTCTGATATTTGTGAAGTTGACTGCAAAAAACTGTGGGGGAAAAACATAAAAATTAAACAGATAAAACTGATTTTACTGCCCTTAGCTTCAGTATTTTAGTAGTATGTGGATGATGGTGAAAACAAAATGAGAACATTGGTGAACAAGCATTAGGTTATATAGTTAATTTAGATAAACCAAACTCAAATGGTCCCTGGAGGATAATGTTTATCTTCATTACAAACTCGTCTGTGCTGTGTGAACACAATGGTACAGCCCAAATTCACTGTGTTGTGTTAAACAGGTTGTAAAGATGTTTTCTCTGAAGTGTCCACTACGTCTATGTCCGTATAAGATTCATCTGTTTAATTACGACCATAGGAGTATATCTAAATTTGATGACATCTTCTTAGGTCGTTCTCTGGACTTGCAAGAACAAACTGATGTGAAGGAGGGTCAGACCTTTAGAACAGCGTTAGCTTCAAAATTAGATTAAAATCCCACAAGGTTAAGCTGTCACTGATAAAACTCATGACTTACGTCTCAGTTAATTTCTTATTGACTTAGCACTGCATGTAAAGATGGGTTATGATTAGTTATATAGCAGGAATATAACGTTACAACCACTTATCGCATGTCAAGCTAACTAGCATTAGCCACGGAGCTAACGTCAAAGCGCTAGGTATTCCACTAATACAGTCACTGGTACTTTCTCCACCTCTCTGTCAGAAATGTGCCATGCAGCCTTAAAAAACACTTAAACCACAACATGTAAGGTTAAAATAAGTAAGTTACCTGCTTTGGAGCGCAGACTGTAGAAGAAAGGGCATTTAACCCCAAACATGCTAACCTGTGGGCCGCCATGTTGGGTTTGAACTGTTATACCAAACCACAAAGAAGAAGAGAGATGGAACAGTGAAACATACCGCCGTCTATCGACCAGGAGTGTGAAATGATAAAATCTAGGGGGTTTTTGGGCAAGTTTCATCTCTTCCTGACAAACTCACAATCAGGACTTTAGACAGAAGTAAAAACACATCTCATACAGAGAATATAAATTATATAAGCTATCATTCAAATTAAAAAAAAACTAGAGCTATTGTACTTCATTATAGTGATACCAGTATTTTGTGTCCACTGATCTCTGTGGATTTCACGGAATGACAGGGGCATCATGTGTACTTTGTTTGTTTTGCGCATCAAGAATAAAGTCTACAATGTGTCTCATCTGTTAGATAGTATTGCCCTGTTTTTTTGCCCACAGTCTAAAGCAATGTCACAGTGGGTAACTATAGGTGTGCACTGAAATCTTCCTCATATAATATCTTTCTGTTTCGTATTTTGACTAAGTAGTTGCTTTGATGTTAACTTTACTTTTAAATATGTTTAAATGTAAATTAAACATTGCAATTCTTAATGTGACTTGCATAAATAGGCATACAAACTTTTTAAGTACCTGATTTCCCCACAGCTAGTAGTGCTGTTAAGGCTATCATTATTATTATTATTATTATTTATGCTGTATGTTGTTGGAATTGTAAAAAAAAAAAAAAAAAAACAGTAAATTCACAAAGAGCAAGTCTCGATCAGAGTTAATTTTTTCAATAAAGCATATAGGACTCAACCTTTCCATAGACAAGGGCCATGAGGTCTAATAGGGAAGTTTGTCTCTCAAACCCATCCCAGTAGATGGAGAAAAGATTGGGGTCAGTCTCTTGTGGTTTTTCTAGCCGTTCCCATAGCAATGCCCTCTGAGGCCTCCGCAGCATTATTTTTTTGTGGTCTCCTGATAAATAGACAAAGGTGAGGCCTCCTGTGTGTTGCAAGATGTCAGGGTCAAGCTGATACAAACAAGAGACGATGAGGGACAAACCCCCACATGAGACAGTACACAGTGAATATAAGAAACATGAAAACAAATAATATAGCTATAGTGTCAACAGTAAAACATGGTAAATCAGTTAGAGTATAGAAATTTCATCACACCAATCATCTTGAACTGAGTTGAATCCTCGACATGTTGGACTACTTAAACACCCATAGGTGGCAGTGTAGTTCCGTGATCATCAGCTCATATTCTCTCTCTCTCACCACCCACCAAGATGAGGGCCCGTCTTCATGCTGAATCTAAACCTTGTGTCTGACTGAAATCTTTTTTTTTTAAGAAAACTTCTGAAAGCCAGACCCATCTTTTCTCCCCTGACACCCCCAACAATGAAACCCTTGTGTTTTAGGAAGTACATACATAAAACAGCACACTCTGGTCTTCTTTCGTTCAGCAGGGTGCTGTCCTAAAAGTTTTATAGAAAAAAACTCCAAAAACAATAGAAGCAGAGTCCATTAAAGCTTTCTTTAACAATCCCCATTATTTTGGATCCTTGAGGGGGATGCGTTCTTGGATAAATATTAACACATGACAAACTGCAGGCAGTGCTTCCTCTATAAAGAGCAACATTTTGGAGCTGGCTGGAAAATCTGCACAGGCCTCTGAGCGTTGAATTGAATAATAAATGACAGAAACGTAAGTGCGTTACTGTAGTTTACAGTTAGTGGTATTTGTAAGGTTGTCACTGAATATGCAGTATAACTTAATAAGGGTCTTCACTGCTGTAAAAAAAGAACAATTCCCTGTTGAAAGTGATGTTAAAATATTAAACTGTCCCCTATTTTCTGGGTGAGTAGGCAATGAATCTTTTCAAATCACTGTAATTCCCAAATTACATGGTTGTCAACCTAAAAAAATGTTTTGTGCCGTTTTTGGGAATTGGAAAATACAGCATTGTCATCTGACAGCAGCAGTATATCATAGTTAAACTGCATTTTGGCCCTCAGTTGTTTTTGGCCCGTAGTTCAAACCACTGAAGTGGCTGTTCCAAGATCGCCAGGAAGGTAAAATCATTCCCTCTGTAATTTGTTTTACGTTCCTAACATAGAGATGTCAAAGGCATGAGAGGATATGAAAGGTGACCTTCTAGCTTTCCATATTCTGAAATTTATGATAAATGTCAGGCTGCCAGCCTCTGCCAGCAGGAGTAAACCTTTGTGTTGGTAGTCAGAAGTACTTTCCTGCTGCAGGAGTTTAAACAGTTTTCTATCTATCAGACCTTAAGCAACTTAGACTTTCTCTGATTAACTGACATCCACTGCATATCCATCAGTTATTGCACAAGGAAGATGGAGTATTTATTCTTGAGCAAGCTTTTGCATGATAATGAAATGAATATAACATCTGACAACAATGAGAACATGTGGTGTGGGCAATTAACACACACAATTGGAACAGTACTTTAATAGGCAAAATCCTCTTGTGACCACTGCCTCTGTGAAAAAGGCATCTATCCCCTCAGCACAAACAGCTCTCCAGTGCAAAGTGTAAAGAACGAGTGTATGAGGACTAACGTGTTTCATTGCAAAATTAGCAACAGTGACAATCAAAAATATTCAAGTCCAGACATGTCCATGGTGGAGGTGCATTAGTGAAAAAGATCCTTGATACTTGGACTTGTCTACATTTTAATCAGATTATAAGTATTAGCATAATAATGGAGTTTCTTTCCAGCTGGCATCAAATTAGCAATGAAATATGAAGACGTCTTGTGCTGGTGTCTTACTGTAACAGCTGTACAGATCTCCAGACCTCAGGCTGGATCACAGCAAAGACTGGGGAGATTTGGGAATAAAGTGATGCAGTAAAGAAACGATGTGTTAGTGACAGACACTGAGATTACTCAGCAAGACCACAGATGAGTGGCCTCATCCACAAAAATGACAGCAGTGCGGTCAACACAATGGCACGATGTACCTCGGGTTGGAACAACTAGGAGCGCTGGTTTCACTTGAGAACTGCAACAACACGTAGAAAAGACATTACAAACACAAGATGCACAATCCTATAATTTAATGGATGGTATTTGTGTATCCACATAGAGCTAAATGGTAAATTTTTGACACTAAATGGCAAAATTAGCATGAAAGTGCATCACGTAATTACGACAATGTGCATGCCAGGCTTTATTCTGACCTTTATACTGTCCAATCAAAACAATATGTTTAATGTAACAGTATCCTGTGCATGCCAAAACTAGAGGTAACTCCATATGAGGCTCTTAGATTAAAGGTCCTCTGTGTGACACATTCAAAGTAAAGGAAAGCTCCACTAATACATACCAGACAGGCGTCCGCAACCAGCTAACCTGTCTGGTGTTCATCAACGATATCTTCTGCTGTCATGGTTTCCGTATTCTTTCATCCTACACTAAACAAGATGATTAAAGCAAACAAGGATTCGCTGCCTGATCAAACATTAGGCTAATTTACAACATGCCACAAATGGAAATGTGACAGGAAAGGCATGTCTTTGTATTCTCTGCGCCATTCTTTATAGATTTTGACACAATTTGAATTTCAAAAAAATAGAGAAGCGATGTATTTGCTCCCAGCATCTCTGTGCTCTCTTATCTGAGTACTTTAGTCATTAAATGTCCAAGCAAAGACTCTCACAACGGAACTAGTTTATCCTCCTGGGTAGAAATAAATGTGTCTTCACCTCTGACCAGAGTGACATTTGAAGGCCACTAATCAGCTTGTAAGCCATAAACAAAATGCTTTCTTCCATAGTGGGTGGGCTTTTACACTTTCAACCAAACTGTTTACAACTTGACATGTGAACGTAAATCATACACAGCTCATATAATCAGACTGCACCAGGCAGCAGCAGCAGCAGCAAAGTAGTAGTGATATATATATATATATATATATATAAATAAAACTTAACAAAGCCGAACTTTGACTTCTCGGAAAGAATGTGCTCACAGTCAACTGGATACAGCATCCCATTTCAGCACATATTCCTTTGGTAGTTCAAGCATTTGACACCAGTTTTGAGTGCAGTCACATCCAGCTGGCAAAACAGAAATGTTCCTTATATTTCTGTATCATAACATAATATTATATGCAGCCAGAAGTGGAGCCCCAACTCTGCGCTGCAGGCTGGTCGTTTTTCTAATTTTATGAGAATTATGTAACTTGGTCATAATTTCTAAGTCATGCAGATAATTTAACATTTATTTACATGGTAATAAGTCAGTAGAAAGCATCACATGACACACCTTAACACACACTTGCTTGTTTTAAACATTTTTCACCTGCCAGTATTTTCGGTTGAGTGGTGCTGACACATGGAAAGGCTGCATTTTTATATATGAGGCAGTAAACTATATTTATATCCTTTAATATAAAAAACTGACTGTAGCAATGAATTGGTGCACTTCACTGACAAAACAGTGAATCAGCCAACTGTAAGTTGTAGGAAAGATTATTAACATGTCAGATGAGTCTATAAAAACAAAATTACTCTGCAGAGGCTACTTGTATGTGTTTATTTTTATCTTCGCCAAACACATTTTAGTCATTTAAAGTAAATAACGTATTATATCTTGAAAGGTCCAGTCTATACAGGTGTGGTAAAGTGATTACTGTTCTTTCTTTAAAAAAAAACATCCACCATTTTTATGAAACCATAATCAAACGCATACAGTACCTGGTGCAAGGAGGAAAAAATGTAACCGTGAGACATTTCCTGTATTTCTCTCGTCGAGTAGAATAAATAACTCTCTCTCCTTGAGATGTCGTAAACTTCACAAGTGGAGCCACAAGTTTTCGAGCCTTCAACTGGCCCATTATTCTGTACCGGATTTCTCTGGCAAACTTTTTTTTTTTTGCCAAATGAAAAGAACCAAGCATATGTTACAGCATTTAAAAGGTGCTTTAATAAATCACTGACAAAGCAAACCTTTCAGGCTGGATTTCTGATCATGGAAAACTCGTGCAGCAGCGCAACTATGTTTTAAACAATGTGCACGCGTGTCCTGGGAGGAACAAGAGAGACAGTAAAAATTAGTGGAGAAAAAACTGATATTATAGGTTTTTCAGCACATTGTAACTAAACACTCTACTGAACAAAGACCGTTAAAGTTTAGCTCCATAGTGCTTGCCTTTATATTGCTCTTAAGTTTTTTTTACCACTTGAAAAGATTCTTATGTTTCCAGGTTGATTTTTTAAATAAGCATGTTCGTGTAACAACAAGCAGTGGGGTGCATTCACACAGACAGAACATAATCACTAAATCAGCAGTTTCAACTATTTTGATGCCTTCACTGACGCTTCAGCATGGGAAATCCCTCGTCTCTTAGTAATCAGTGTCCATTTGTACCAGATACAGCTCATTTAACAAGAGGCTATGACCTGACTGACTCAGAGGTCCCTGCTTTCCATAGTTCAGGAATGTCCAACATTCCCCCAGGAGACGCAGGCAGACTTTTCTACTGGATGGCATGTATACTTGCAGATTAGTGTGCTCACATCCCTAATGTTTAAATCTACAGACACATTTGGGCAATAAAACTCAATATCCAAAAAACGTCCCCCTGACTTGCTTTACATTCAGCTGCAGGTCTGTTTCTAACGAATAAGTTTAAGCAGTTTGCATTTGAATAGACCTGAGACTTGAATAGAAAGGGAAATTAAATATATCAGGCCTGCTGAGACTTTTTTTCTTAGTTAATGAGCGGTTCAGAATGAAAGTACAGATAATTTTTTGTGTCTAAAATATACAGTGCATGAAAAATTATCATGAAGAGGTGCTATACGTACTTAACTTGCATACTAATAAACGATCCAACTCTCTGTGGTCACAAATCACATGCAAAAGGATTTCCTGGAGATCATGAGGCTTCATAACAGTAAGGTTTGGGAATTGCATGACTAAAGTATACGGAAAACCATGTAATTCTATGCACAAAGCACAAGACTGCAATAATGAAACCTTGTGACAAATCTGTCTGACTTTTTAGGCTTCCTTTTATAGAACATGACATCTCCTGAAACGCACAGAAACGCACATCCCTTCCAATTGTGCCCATCAAACTCAGTCAGTTCTTAAAGTGGGATGGATTCAGTGATACTCATCATAGCATCTCTTTTTTTTCTTATTACTGTTTTGTGTTCCTGGCAGAAAGATTAGCGACTTCATATTATCAATCACAATACTGTAAGACAAGGAGCCAAGGAGTCTTTTGGGTTCCATTTGCTCACCCTAGGGTAGCATTTTTCTAAAACCAACAATTCTCCTCCTGAGAGTCAAGCTGTGCTTTATTTTTTTCAGCGTAAATAAAATGTTTGATGCATAATCTCATAAAAAAGAACATTAGCTGGTTTGTGTTTCATCCTGCTGCTGTTTTTGTCCCATTTCGGATGATATAAAGGGAAATTTGTAAAAACCAAAACTGTATCCCTTTGAATTTTTAGTTTGATGTTAAAGTCATTGCCAAGGTGAAGAATGGAAGTCCTTAGACATGATAAGATCTGGTTTTAAATGAGAATAGTTACTTTGGTAGAGAAGGAGAGACAGGAGAGAAGGGGGGGCAAAGACACATCTGTGATTATACTTACTTATAGGACCACCAACGCTCTATAGGAAGTGTAGTCTGCAAGCTTTGAAAACAAATCTTGCTTGACCCAGGAGGATCAGGTGAAAGGTAACTCCTGGTGCTGATTTACAAAGCTGAAATAATTTCCTTTGTGTCAGCATTTGAGGAAGTGTTGATTCATGTGACCTCTCTTTCTCTATGTTTGTGTTTGAACTGTATTAATACAGGCAGGAAATGAGTCATTTAAGATTCTCTATGCTCGAGCAAGAGTGCATGCCCAGTGTGTTATTTGTCACTGTCAGGCCTTCTGTATCCGAGCAGCCCAGTTTTCCAGTAGAGACCCTAAAGGCCTTGGCCTGTCAGTCAGAGGCTATCTAAACCATGTTTTTACTGTCAGCTGAAATCAGATATCTCACATAAGGGTGGTTTTTCTGTTGAAAAAAGACAAGAAATATCACGAATACAGTAATAAGGCAGGGTTAAACAGCTCCCTGTTAATTTTCTTCCTTGTTGAAATCTAGCCTTCCTGGATAAGGTCACAGAATCTACACCATCCGGTCTATTTCACAACAGTTCATACTGTTAAATGAGCATTCAGCCACAGGTGTTGGCACTTCACCTGCTCCAAATTGCACCTCTTTTAATTCTCACCACTTCTCTCTTCTCTTAGGTGAAAAAACGAAACCGGCGGTATGTCTCTAAGATCAATAAGCATGAGCACGGCTGGGTTATGTCAGGTGGTGGACTGGAGGTCACATCTCCACACAACGTCTCATGATAGGATGACCTGAACTTGACGACTGGTATTCACATCAGCCCAGGAAGCTCTGGACCAGCTGCTGACACCAGCTCATCTGTCAGTCTGAGGTTTGACTTCTTTTGTCTGTTCCAATTAACTCATTTGCTATTATACGTTAGCGACTTCCTCTATTTGACTTAAGACTCGTTAATCATCATTCTGATGGCAGGTTCATCCTTCATTTTGATCTGAGTATGTAAGTGCTTTTTAATTCTTACTGCAGTTTAAACCAAAAAAACAAATGTATTCACACTTTTCCTCTTGGTTTTTTAAATTGTGATATAAAGCATGTATTACAAGAAAATGGACTTTATACTGGTGTGAGCCCAGACCACAGCGGTTGTTACAAGCTTCCACCATTACCAAAACAGTAGCCGCATTAAACTAATCTTTAAAAACAATCTGAAAACTGGATGCATGGACTGCTCACAGCAGCTGAACAACATCAGCAGACGATCATGATATAAAGCAGCATATTTTGCCATTGTGTGGTTGACAAAGAACATAAAACACCACTTTGGTGTGCATTAAAGACAACTGCAGACAGCATTTGATTTCAGAACATGGGCGTTTTGTGTCGGGATGTGTGTCCACAAGTTTGTTCGTGTGAGCGCAATGTGGTCGACATCAAGGCAATCTGAACACACAACAAGGGCTCTGAAAGGAACACATTCTACCAAAACTTCATATGGCATTAATTTGTTTTCCCTCAAATGACTTTGGCTTTATCTGCACTGCATCTTCTAATCTGATCTGCTTTCCACTAAAGTCACACAGTTTAGACTGGTAGAAAATCAAAACAGCCTCCGAGACATTTGACAGCTGTAAACATGCAGAATGTGGCGTTGAAGTCGGCGCTGACCTCACTTCCTCTGATAGAATCCTGCTGTATTTATGTAAACAACGCAAACATATTTTAGCTGCTATTTTTTTGCCTGTTTAGGTGGGAGTGGAAAAACCTTTTTTTTTGCCACAGTGATGGAAAACTGTCAGCTCTGAGTTGGCTGTTTTATCTTTTCTAATAACCCCCAGACAAGCCAGACATTTCAGTCAGCCTTTAAACATATTTCATGTGTTAGATATCTGTGGGTGCTATTTGGATCAGTCTGTCAGTTCCCATTTCACACACGGGCCTTCATAGCGCAGCTCCCCTTCAGATCAAATCAGCTCTCTCAATCAACAGTTTCCAGATCCACGAGGAAACACGCACACGGTGATGTTTCGGCTCCACCGTCAGTATGAGCAAGATTAAATACACCATGTGGCTCAAAGAGCAGAGCTAATGTGTTTTTTGTATATTTACTTTGAAAAAATGAATGAGGGCTCAGGTTTACGTTACTGGAAGTGGTTGTTTAAGCACAGATACACATGCAGTAGTTATGAACGTCTGATGGGGTTCAAATGTATTTACACTGACGCGGTCGGCAGCCCCAGACAATCTTAAGTGGCGGTTTCATCTGACATACTCACTCTAAATGTTTTCATCGTGGGTGCTAACCCTTATTTAGTACATTACAGCGCCACATTTTAAAGCTTGGTAACCTTAAGGGAATAGTTTGACATGTTGGGGAAATGTGTGTATTTGCCATCTTGCTGAAAGTTTCATGAGAGCCATTACCACTCTCTCACCGAGACACGAGGGCACAGCCAGGAGATGGAACCAGCTAGGGCTTCCTGGAGTCTCTGCAGTTTGCCTGATTTTTGGTTTTGGTATGAATTAACCAAATTAGATCAAATGCTTCAATTAGCTTCAGAGGAGGTGCTGGTAGGTGGACTTTTTTTTTTTAAACTTTGGACAGAAGCTGAAAAGGCCAGGCTCACTGTGCGACTTTTTAATAAACTAAGCTCTCCGTCTGCCGGCTCAAGGCCCCTTTTTTAACAGACAGATATGAAAGTCTTCTAATCTAAGCCAGAAGCGATGTGTATTTCCCAACATGTTGAAATATTCCTGTCTTGTGATGTGAGAATCAATACCAGATTAAAAAATATGAAAAAACAACATTAGGACTGTTTTAAAATTGCAGTGCATTTTTTAGGGGGGATGCACTCTTGCATATATTTAATATAAATCACAAAGACTAAGTTTTGTGCTTTGTGTGTGAATCCCACCGTTCACACACACACACAAATGTGGATCTTCACACGAATGGCATTCATATAGATGAGTGATGATTAAAACAATCCCCATGAAAAGAAACGGTAATATTGTCATTAGCTGAGTTAATGACATCTTCGCCATTCTCTGTTTTACGTCACGGGTAATTATAGCAGAACATTAGGCAGCTTAAAAGCCTTCTGTAAACTGTAGTTGTAAGTTCTCACATATTGCTGTTGTAACAAGAAACACATGCGTATCACCAGGGCCACTATTTATCTTGGCTGGGAGGAAAAACAGCTCAAAAGCTGCACCAAGTGTATGCTCTAAGAAATTCAGTAGCCCTGTTATCACCACTTATTCAAGGGCATGGTTGCAAACTATATAAAAAAATCAAACCTATTGATTTAGATAAACATTGTTTTGATCAAAAAACTGTAACACAACGTTGGTAATTGCATCAACTTAATATTGTGTGTAATTTATTGAAAAATGTCTGCGGTAATTAATTTAAAACAAAATTCAAGTCATAGTAAATTAATGAAATTGGTTTGCTTACTTCATTTTTCTCCACTTTGCGTTTTCAAGCTCATGTTTATGCTACCAGTTACTAAATAATTGACAATCTAAAACACCACTGACTGTCGAGGGAAGACTAATTCACCTCCGCAGAGTTCACTGGTTCACTGGCTGAACATAATTTACTCAGAAGTTGTCATAACTCAGAAAGAGTAATGCAAACTGTGGCGTAGTTTGTTTGATTTTTGAGCCCAAACATTTGTTTTTGGAGCGTTGAGAAATGAGCAACATACTGATTCCTCCAGGAGCAAGAGGAAGACTGGAGGTATGGCAGCAAAGCTCAGCACTTCTTTGGTTCTGTCAAAAACGCAGAATATTAAGTGAGCCCGACATAGCTTTAATGAATTCTTTAATTAGTCTTCCTCATCTCACCTCAATGGCTTCCTGATAAAAGGTATGTGAGTAAGAGACAGGAATGCACTGGCACATTTCATACTCTTACAAAACTAAATGACTAAGACTCTAAAAGAATTTAGAAAAGCTCTGCCTTTTTGTCAGGAGCTCATAATGAAGCTTTTCATTTTTATTTTAACTACTGATGTTGCTCTCCTCTCGTAGTTTGATGGGAGCAATTGTAGCATTTTGAGGACTTTTAATAGAATTTTCTTTTAGCTTTTTTGCTATTATATTATGCTGTGCTATTGTGCACTCTAGTATTGTACTTGTCTTGTCTTAACTCTTTGTACATGAATTATGATAACCAGGGTGTTGTGGAGCCTTTTTATTTTTCATCAGCCATAGAAAGGAGCTTGTGACCAGCTGATCCACACTGATGGATAGCTGGCAATCGAATGTTCAGTTGTAAGTAACAATAATAATAAATAACCGGATTATTTTATTGTACTATGTGACAATTATGAAAATGCAATTCTATTTTCATGCTCTAATACAATGTCTTTTGAGATGTTCTGATAAATAATGGTGCTCTTGGTTAAACAGCCCAAACTACAGGATTTGCAGTGTGACAACACTCTTTTATACTGCTTAGTTCTTCCTTTAAAACAGATTGAGGGAAATATTGCCCATGATTTTCCAACAAATTAATGTCAGCAATCTGTTTTCTCTAACGTTCTTGAATGGTACATCAGTTCACCAGTTCATCTCTGCCTACTATAAAAACTGGCGAAGCTCCCAGGGCACAGAGTCACACTACACTGCATACAAATGTACTTTGTTTTTTTTCATGTCCATGCAACATCATGGCATCTGTTTGCATTCTTGCTTCAGTGAGTAGGGGCCATTGGTTTTTCGGGCAAAGCCTGACTTCAAAACAGGATGATTGAAATTCTAGTCACATAATAGTGATTAGCATAAAATATTGCTTTGTTGCAAACTCTTTGCATATTGTATGTAAATAACAGAGAGAAAAAGCAGAGCTGATTTACTGAGAAAGTCCTATACAGACAAAGTATTTCCACATCAGTTCAGTTTCTCATCACCTCAGCTGAAGCCTCAAATGTGATGCGCAAACAGAAGAAAAAAGCGTCATAAGAGCTTTCAAGAAAATTTGTTCACTGTGCATCATAGTGGGATAAATCTGATCTGCAATTTAAATGAGGGGACGACAATCAGGAGGAAGAAACACGGGGAGGGGTTGTCACATTCCAACAAAATATTTCTGTCTATGATTATTATTTAAGAATGATTAATCGCTTTGTTCTTGAAGCCCGTGTTTGCTCTTGTTTTAAGAAAAGAATAATATAAACCACAAGCCGTGACCAACCAGGTCCCAGCATTACTAAAAGAGCAACTTTGATGTCAAAGCCAAGATTTTCCACCGTCACCAACAGGACACAAAACAAAGACATTTGTTATAATAAACTCTTATTGCTATGGTAATTTACGGACACTATTTCAAAGTTTGTGGTGAATTAAGGAAGGGAGCATTTTTTTAACCACATTTCATTTTGGGAAGCTTTCATCCCTGCAGATGCTTTCATCCAACATATAATAGCAAGTCTACACATACACGAGGTTAATAGGAAATAAAATACAAAAAAAGAAGCAAAATACCTTGCTTAAGAACTAACGGACTTAAAAAAGTTAGCTTTCAGCACCTGTTTGTTAAACACAGGTCACATCACTAGAATTTTACCTAGTATGTCATGATTTGCATTTTGATGCAGTCAAAAACACCTTCACTCACTGTCTTTAAATGCACAGTCAGCTCCCAGCCTGACAGCAACAGAACAGGGATTAATAAAGGTAAACCAGAGGTGTGCATACTCTTCTCATAACAGCGGAGAGTTTGCCTTTTTTCCCAGAGAATGGAAACTGAGTACAGACATGCATCACATTAAAGGAAACGTAATATAAAATTCACCCTGCTGTGAAGAGTTGTTACATCTGCTGCTGGTGTGGGGTACGCTTCTCGGCATGGGATGAAACCAACACGCACAACAGGAAACAGTCACATTTTCCTGAAAGTATAGTGACATGCATGAAATGTTTTCTCATTGTCCCATGAAGTGCTGTAAATGTCATCACCTCCCACGCAGCATGTCCCCGCAACAAAGTGCTCAAATGGAATTTAATGTGCCGATTAGACATTGTGGGTATTCTTCACGTTCACTGAAGCTGAAGAGCTGCCTTGTTTTGTTAGCAATAATCAACAAATTTGTTAAGTTAAAATATAAGAGGAGAGACGAGTGGATTAATAGATCAAATGAGGACTGAGGAGAAGGCATGTTTTAGCATAAATAAGACCCCCAGCTTTGTCTTTATGGAAACAGTCTTGTTTATTGTTACAGTTGCATACAACTGGATAGGTCTGACTGGTCGAGTGGTGGAGTCACACTACATGGGCACATGTGCCCTGAGCAGAAGAACCCTAGTTGAACTCCTATCTATTGATTATTTACTGTGTTTTATTCCCCTGCGCTCTCTTCCACATTGCATCTCCACTGTGCATTCAAAAGAAAGACGAGAGAAATCTTTAAAAAATAATAATTGCACACAGCAAAGCAACAGCAAATTGCTTATTGTAAGAGTGCAGGAAGCTATAATTCTGCCAGAAGGCTGGAGGAGGGGTAGGCAGGGAGAGTGTTTTCACAATGAAGGATAACAGTGAATATTTTCAACCAAACAGCTAAGGAGACTATACAAAGACTGGTCTTTTGATGTTCTGAATGGACCCAAAATTAGTAAAAGCACTTGTGGAGGGGTGTCACCAGAAACCGACCCCAAATACTTGCTGACATTTGAGACAAACTCGTTGACAGATCTGCTATTTGAGTGATTTGTCTGAGTGTGTGTGTGTGTGTGTGTGTGTGTGTGTGTGTGTGTGTGTGTGTGTGTGTGTGTGTGTGTGTGTGTGTGTGTGTGTGTGTGTGTGTGTGTCTGTTTGTGCCATTTGTGGTATAAAGGAAAATGGAAACATTCCAAACTGACCTCTGATAAGCAACAGTTCACACCACTGCACACAAGCATACACTAAAAGCCACGCAAGGACGCAAAGAGCGGTAACAAGATACAGTGCCTATTAAGAGTATTCGCCACCTTTGGGAGTTTTCCATTTTGCTTTTTGACATTAAAACATGACAACTGTAATTTGGCTTTTTTGACAAGAATTTACAAAGTGAAAACAGATTTCTACAAAGTAATGACAATTCAGTATAAATATATCATGTAAAACAAGTGATTATTCATCCCCTTCAAAGTAACTCACTTAATTCACCACAGGTGCAGCCAATAGGTGCAATACATCACACAGTTAATGAAATAGAGCTCATCTGAGTGCAGTGAATGTGTCTCAAGTGACTGTACCATAAAGACGCATGTATCTAGCCACTGGTAACTCAATCTCCTGGTTGTAACTACACCATGAAGACAAATGATTAATCCAAGCAACTCCATGAACAGCTTATTGATACGCATGAGTCAGAGAATGGATGCAAAAAATATGCTTTGGAGTAAATCTTCCTAGACTAGGCTATCCTCAAAAACTGAGTAACTGTGAGGGAGGCCCTAGAAACACCTATGACTCCTATGAAGGAGTTTCAGCGACTAAGAAGAGAGAGACTGTGCATACAACAACTGTTCCCCAGTCATAACCAGCCAAAGCTTAATTTGGGAGCGTGGCAAAAAACAACAACAACAATGATTAAAAAAAGCTCTAAAATCAACTGGAAAAGTGCATTTTTGTCTAGTGAGACCAAACACTGTACATCATCACAAACACACTATCCTCAACGTGAGGCATGGTGGTGGCAGCATCATGATGGATGTGGGGATGCCTCTAGGCAGCAGGCGCTGGAAGACATGTAAAGGTAGAGGGTAAAATGAATGCAACAAGGCATAGGGAAATCCTGACGCTGCCTGCAAGAGAACTGTGAATTGGGCGAAGATTTGTTTTTCAGCAAAACAATGACCTGAAGCACACAGCCAAAGCTGAAATATTTTAAAGACAATGAATGTTCTGGAGGAGCCGAGTTGGAGCCCAGACCTCAATCCAACTGAGAATTTGTGGCTGGACTTGAAAAAGGCTGTTTGTTCAGAATCCCCGTGTAACCTGACAAAGTTTGAGCAGTTTTGCAAAGAAGAATGGAATAAAATTGCCAGCTGTGCAAGGCTGATTGAGACCAATCCACATAAGCTCAATGCTGTAATTGCGGCCAAAGGCACATCTACTAATACTGACTTGTAGTGAGTGAATACTTATCTAATCAGCATTTAACATTTTATGTTAAATATTGTTTACATTTTGACATAAAATAATCTCTTTTGCAAGTTTATATCAAAAAAGCTGAATTAAATTTCCCATTATTCAGAGTTGAAAAGCAATAAAAGGGGAAAGACGCTTACTATTGCTATGCCTCTAGCTGAACTAGATCCAGCTGTGATCTTTTGCCCACAGGTAAGAACTATGAGGAAATTGAAATGCTTATGGAAAATTTCGAAATGGTGCCAGTAAACAAGGAATGGATGGGTTATTTTGGGTGTTTTCATGTTGCCTGTTTGCTTTTTTCCTGCTGTCTGTGCTCACATATATTTTATCTAATAGAGCCAAATTCCCAATAGAGTTGTTGTTGTGAACATGTTTTTGTGTTTCTGTTGTCAGACAACAGAACTAGTATGAAAAAGTGACTGAAACATGGTCCACTCAGATTTGATTATGAGCTGTCACCTATTGCTTTGCACCACAAAACTAATAATTTTACAATCGCGTTTTGTGTGACAATCTCACCATACACACATTAAATACAATAGTTACGTTGTGAATTTGTCTGTATTTCCATGTAAAATGATCGCTGATCTCGTAAACACCTTGTGGTCAACTGTTCTGATATGTGCTACCAGGTACAGAGAGAGTCTTCTTCCTGAAGAGGGCATGAACAGCCACAAATCAATCTATCAATCCAATATCTTGCATTTGTTTGAGCTGAAAATATGAAGGACACATGTGAGGCTTTGATTAGTTTGCTGAAAAGGAGGTTAATGTGAGATCTTTAAATGCAATTCAGAATGTTTAGTGGTAGATTTGTAAAGCCAGTATGGTCAGAAACAATGTTTTTGTCACTGGGGACATCCGAGCAGTCTTGTCTTTCTTTCATAAAATTCAGATTCCAGTGATTTTATCCTTCACTCTGAGAAAGTTAATTAATATAACTTCAGATTTCTATCTACAGATGCCTCTTTCTAAGGATGAGGACCAAAGAGCTTTGTGCTACTTAAAAAGAGTCTTTCAACCTGATAAAAAGAAATTCAAGGCAACTTAATTAATCATGGAAGTCTTTATTCTCAAGGCACAGTGTAATTGAAAGTGTCCCAGTTTCACAAGTTCTCTGATAACACAAATTTGTGGGACGGGTAGGGAGCTCTGTTGTTGGACCAGATCTGAGGCAAACATTACATGGGCTGATGTTCCACTGTTACATCTTAACTTCTAGAATCAACTCTCTGCAGTGACTGTGTCATTATCAAGCATCTGGAGAGTCATTCATCTCCATCTCTGGTTTAGGGAGGACAGAGACACTGCTGCCGCTGAAGGACAGACATTATCCGTTATGAGTTATTTTTTGTTTAAGTGCCAACAATTTATTTATTGTTTCTTTGTTTTCCTTACTTCCTTCTTTCTATCTATTTTATCACCTAAGTGTCCAGCTTTTCGTTTCAGTTTTCATACCCCTGTTTTGTGTGGTTTACCACGTCCTGACTGTGTATGTAAATTAACATGTGCAATCTCTCTGTCCTGGATTAGTGGCTGCTCTCGAACCCTGCTCAGTCTGTCACCTGGACTGCTGATTGGACCAGAACCCCAATGCTGGTCTCCAATCCAGCTACACCAGTTAGCAGCATCAGTTTAAAAGGTCGGGAAAACTGTTGCTCTGCACGGCTGTGATTTGGTGTGAGCAGCTCACCTCCCTGCCTCTTTGTTGGTGATTCTGAAACTTTGTTCACAGCAGACCTGTGCATTGTTTGGTTACATGCACGAGACACTCATTGTCACCAGAGGCTGGCCCAGGTTAAGGAGTTCTGCAAAGCACATTTAATCGAGCACAATTTGCAGTCTAAGTAAATGTTTAGACACCAGGCTCAGGGGCGCTACACCCTCCTGTACTTTGGTTTTGGGTGCAAGTAGCATCCACAGCCCTTCTTTAACCTGTCTTGATTTATCTTATTTCAATAAACTGTTCATAATTAAAACATTTTCAACTTTGGTCCAATCTTGACCATCAGGTTGTTTTTATGTGGCTTCCCTTTTCCCTAGTGAGGTCATAGCACCAATTTAAAAGGAGAACGAATATTAAACTTACATTTTTTCACATGGCCAGAAACACAACTCCAAATGAATTCTGATGTTGCTCCCTGACTACTGGATATGTAAATGAGCAATATCATGCTAACACGTTTGTCGTATCAGTTCTATCAGGTGAAAATGGGTTAATGAAGTGATTACAACCTTGCCTTCAAGGGGTCAAAACTGGATCAACGAGACTTTGAAATATATGACGGAGGGCTGCTGAAAAGATCAATCTTTTCAAGAAAGTGAGGCAAGAATATTGATTGTGCTTCTTTAGGAAAAAACAATTTGCACTCATTGATATTTGTGACCCTTAAATTCTAAAAATAAAAGTTCAGGCTCACTGTGTCTCAGTTTTAATTCGATGCTGTCAGTGTTATTCATATCATGCTAATTGCCTTCCTTCTTAGCTAAATGCTATGATATGGTACCACGCATCTCATCTGATATTGGGTAAGATGACCAATGGACCAAAAACTGATAGTTGTTCAACATGTCCAGGGGTGCAATTAAAAGATAAAGCAGCATTTGTTCTGTACAAACAACCACAGCGGACCCCCCCCAGCATCAGCTCCAGTTTCACTTGAACAATCCCTCCGTCCACTGTGTTCCCACAGAAATTTGAAGCCTTACTCGTATTTTTAGAAACAAACAGCCGCTGTCAGTGTAATCTACTGCCAACCTTGACACCTGGGGGCTTCAGTGATGGTCATGGTGGTAGATGTTTGCTTTCTGTCCAGGTTTGTGTGTGCATGCATATAGCTGACACTGCAAGGTTTCACATTTTGTTCTGTATACTTGCGTAACAGAAACCATCTGAATCAGAATATTGTTTCTTTGTATGCTTTAAAGTGATCACAGTCTGAGGGGGTAGGTTTTTGAAGTTTGTGGTTTCTCTGTCGGCTTGAAGGAGTTAGGCTTCACAGCGTGCTTAGCGGTGGTTTGTCTCACAAAAACAATGTGAGAAACATTTCGCAGAGAATTGTACGTAAATGTCAAATCAAGTCAAGACTTTTTGGTTTCTAAGTGCCAGTCATGCACCCGGCAACAAATGTTCCAAAGTGATTATTATCACCATTTTCAAAAACCCTTGCCACAAACAGTTTTATTCCAGGAAATACCCAAAGTGCTCTTTTTCATCTCTAACACAATCTGTGTGCCACTGCAATATTCATGGCATTTAGAATTCAATTACTCCCTTTAAGTCTTCTAGTGTTTTCTTGTGCACTGTTTCGTTTTTAAAAATGTATTTTGTCAGATGTAACTTCTCCCCAGTGGTACCTTGTATCCTAACCTCACTCTGGGTTTTTCTTGGCTTCAGTCTTGCCCCTTTCAGCCCAACCTTTATTCAGTTACCGTGTTTAAGACCCTACTCCCTCTGCTAAAGAGATTTATTTCAGCCCCCTCTGCTACCACAACTAAACACACAACAGGAGAAAAAAAAACTGTTATTAAAAAGTGACGGAAGTGTTGAGATAATGGAGAATCAAGGTGAGAAGTGTGCTTGGGTGAAGCGTGATTAGCTCCAGGAGGGGAAAAAAGAAGTAATTGCTACTCATTATCACTCCTCCTCCTCTGGTCCTTCTGCCTTTTCACTCAATCACTTAAGGAGAAGAGGAGAGGAGACACTCCCAAACGTACTGCCCATTGGCCTACAGGCATTCGGGGGAGATTTTAACAGTTGAAGAGGGAGGGAGAGCGCAAAAGTCACTGGCAGCGCTGAGATCTTTGAATCATAGTCCCTGGCCTGTCAGCAGGTGGCAGAGGGAGAGGCTTGGTGACTGACGTTGAGTCCTGCAGAGAAAAGAGAGAAAGAACAAAAGTAGTGGAGGAGAAAGTTACAGAAAACCCTCAAGGGTAAGGCAATTTTGTTGTTGTCATTTTTCTCGGGAATCTTTACCTTCATTTTTAAGTGTCTTGTTTTAAAGGATTTAATGAATTGCCATCATTAGTCCAATTGACCTGTAGGTGTGGGACAATTTTATTTTGGAAGGTCTATTAGTAGATTTTGCTCAGTTTACTGTAAGAATTAGTCATTTATTCTCCAACAACTCAAAACACTGAGAAGTCTCAATGAAGGCAATTTTGATGCCAGTCAATTTTTTTAAATTCTGCTGTGCTCCGGGAAGGGCTTATTTCTTCGCTCTTCGTGTTTCTTCTGCTCCCATCTGAACTCCCTCAGTCATCTTTTCTTAAAATCTCTCATTTTCTCTTAAGCCCGTCTCTCCTCTTTTTAAAACATCTCCTGTCAGATGGCTTGAATGAAGCACCTCCGCAGCCTTGCACCCTGACTCTGCTGCCAGTTACACAAGTCTAAAGGTTAACTTGACACCCAGAATTTATCAAGCGTCACACGACTGAAGCTGTTTATCGTGTTAGTTTGGGTTTGCATGCATGGCGGTGCTTTATGTATGAAACAAAATTTTAAAAAAAAACTTGCTGTTGATGGGGTCTGACAAACTTTAGAAAGTTGTGTGAACATCTGGTGCTCAGAGTGAATACTGAAAGCATATAAAAGTGTTGCAGATTATTTTCTTGGTATGTTGCACTGAAATCTAATGAGAAGTGTCTTGAGATAAATGTATGTGCAAATATGAAACAGATACAGATAAATATGACAAAGCTCATTTGAGTTTGATGCTCCCCTATAGTAAAAATTTAGATCAGCAAAAATATGACTATTTAATACAACATTGCATCGATATAAAGCTTCATGATTATTTCCCCCTGTGGAGCTCCTGTGGCAGCTTTCAGTATTTGTAAAAGTCTATTAGAATTATTATTTATGATTTGTAAGTCAAGTTCATATCCGTATTGTATCGTAGATAATTCTTGATTGCCTGTCAACAAAGCTGCCAGCACTAATTTTCCTCTGTGATAATAACATAAATATTTGTACTAACTATGTGCTGGGGTGATGGATATTCGCACTGGGCTGTTGCTCTAGTAGATTTACCTTTTAATGCTACTGTGCTGGCTCAGGGAATACACAGAAGCCCCTCGCTAAATGAGCTACAGATGTGGGCCCTCAGCCGTGCAAAATGATAGAGAGAGGAGGAGGCAAACAGAGAAGGACAGAGAGAGGGAGAGAGAGAGAGAGAGAGAGAGAGAGACCCACAGCCCTGAGTGGGTGGCTTATAAAGACTATTCAGATTGCATAACGTGAATGCTTTCATCAAAACTCCAGTAATTTTTTTTCATTTACCTCCACTGACTGAAAATGACCCCGAGACACATGAAAGTTACTGCAAGCACACTTGTTATTTCAAACAACTGATCTGTGTTTAGATTTTAGGCCGTTTTATTAATGCCTTTTGAGCGGGTTAGGTTTTCATCTGACAGCCTCACTGAGGGAAATGGAGCCTCCATGGTTCTGATGAAGCAAGGTCCTTATCGAGGTCTCCTTGTGGTTTGTATGGCAGCAGGAGGTGGGCAGAATCGTGAAGATATGAGCTCTGCTCGCAGACGATAATTGCTTTCAGGTTTCGTTTTCTTCATTCCCATTTTATTCGTTTCCATGTTCTGTCTGCAAGCTGCTGCATGGGGGAGGAAGAGTGGAGGGGAGAGGAACGTCCCCAAGTTTTTGCAACCGCACATAAAGGCATTGCCTTCTTTCTTCTCATCCTCGGGCTTGTTGGTTTGTTCCAGAGAGATTTGTCCTGAGTTGAAACCTGGTGAAACAGTCAGGCTTTTGTCTGAGGCTTAATGGCTCTCTGGAGAGGATAGGGAAAATGTGCACAGACTGATCAAGTCTTCTTCTACTGCCGCTCTCTTTCTCTATCTGTATTCCCACTGCAAGTTCTTTCGACAGCTGTTTGTCTTTCTTTCATTTGCGGTTGTCCTTTATTTGTGTTCTCTCTGTATCTTTGAGACCATTGTTTAATGCAGTCCCAGTTTCCAAAGCTGTGAAAGAATTTTTTTAAAACTCACACAGACATGCAAGTATCTTTGACATCTTGTCAAGATGCCTCCAGTGAATGGTGTCTGTTGATCCAGACAGTATTGTCTCTAGGTGATTAAGTTGTTGTTGTTACCTTTAGAGATCCCCTCCCACGATCCCCGCGAGCTATAAATGGCAGGTTTCACATACTGTACACATATGGACATAGTCCTTTGCTCTTCTTTCTCTCACATAAAATAGTGAACACACATTACACATACTCAACAAACATTTTACAGGCCCATTGACATAGCTCCGCTTTGACATCGAGAAGTTATTGCCGGGAAGGAATTTTTAACTGTGTTTATGGACGTGTTGAATTTTACTTGCTTGGGCTTGAAAGCCAGGAGGAAATACTGCCTGGATGACCCATACGCTGACTGAGAGCATCCTCTGGACCGAAGCCTTTCTGGTTTTCTGCTTTGTCCTGCAGTCTTAGAGTGACAGTCAATCAATGTGGTGGACACTCGTGCCAAACGTGTGCTCAACGTCTTTACCGGGTCTCTGGAGTGAATCCAATGAATCCTCTCTGCTTTTACAATAATCAGGCAAAAACTTTCAGTCCTGGTTTGTGTCACGACAGTCGCTTAATGCAGCAAAGTATTTCTGGTTTACCTAATCTTGTCTGACCAACCACCGTCTGTTCTATTCATCAATTTACCAATAATCACATGAATACATCTAATTCATCAGCTCTCTATCTATTTGATCCATCTTAACTCTAATCCATCCATCCGTCACTGTCTTTCTATATATCTGGTTTTCGCCCATCTGCTCACTCATCCATTCATTTAATTGTCTAACTATCTATCTATCTATCTATCTATCTATCTATCTATCTATCTATCTATCTATCTATCTATCTATCTATCTATCTATCTATCTATCTATCTATCTATCTATCCATCCATCCATCCATCCATCCATCCATCTATCCATCCTTCCATCCATCGGACTGTGTAGTCTTTCTAATTTTTTATTTTCACAGCATCTAGATCTAATCTAAATCCATTCATACATTCTTCCGTCCATCATTAATCACCCATAATTCAACATATCCTTTTATTTCCATCACTAGTCCATCCAACCATTCTTCTCCTCATTCATCCATCATCCATCCTTCAATCCATCCAGCCATCTCCATGGCAGTGATTCCTAATTGTGACTGTCCCTCCTTATTCCCCATTTCCTCTCCCCATTAATCTATCCATCTGTCTCTCTTTCGCACACCAGGACATTCTCGGCAGTCAGTGGCGGTCCTCTGCTATGCTTGGAAAGTCACAGCGCCATCTCCTCCAAGAGAAATAAGAAAAAAGGCCTGAAAACGGCAAGCATCAAATAAAACCTTGACAGGGAGCTATAAACATGCTTGTTAAGCATCTCTGTGTGCCAGCGCTCAGTGCCATTACACATGGCTATAGCATACTGTCTATAATGTGGCTAACTGCTGAACTGTCAGTGCTTCACCAACACTCTCCATCACTCCTGCTCTCACCTATTCACTCGCTCTCACTCACTTCATCTCTCTCACTTTCTGCTTTTTTCATCCCCTACTTTCTCTCCATTTCCTTCTCTTAATGTCTCTTAAATGCATCTCTGGTTTACTCTATTAAGCTTTGGCCACTGATAAAACCTTCTCTGAAGTCTAAATTTTGACCACCACAGAGGGTAAAATAAACAATTTCCCAGTGATGTCATAGCATGGATTGCTTGCACAGGCACCAGCCTTCAACCTCAAGCTTTTGACCAGCAGCAGTAAAGCAGACAGCTAAAATAACCACTGAACACATTGAGTTTGGACTAGTTAGAAACAGGTCGTGGTAATTATACAGCTATTTTTCTCTTTAAAGAAAGACTGGAGTATATTAAATCACAGAGTGGCTTGAGTTACATCCTGTATAAATCATCTGATTTATATGCCAACTAAGTAAGAGAGGAAGCTTTCCCCTTTAGTGACTGAATATGTCGTGCATTTACATACAACACAAAGTATCAGGTATTGGGATCACTGCTCAGACTCATTGTTTATCTAAAAATGCCCTAAACTTGGTGAACAGATGAGTGGCATGTTTTGGGTCCACTTATTGACATCTTAATATTCATGCCGATGCTGCTTCCAACAGGATTTTTAGAATTAGTTTCTCTCTGTGCACATTTTTCTACTTTTCCATCTGTTTCAGTCTTTGATCCTTAATGAGCAGATATTATAACAGCAGGGATTTCCAGGTGATCAGTTTCTCCTCTAGAAAATTTAAGCAGCTGCTTCTGTCTGACTTTTACTTTTATGCTTTACTTTTTTCTCTTTGCCTGCATGTTTCATTGACTAATCCTGTCCTGTCAAGCAAATCCAACATATTTATTCAAGCATGTGTCCTACTATATAATTTTATGTAGTTTCCAACTGTCAAGCACCACACACTATACTGCTGAACTTTCATTTACTCTATTAGAGGTTTTTCTCTTTCCACAGACCACACAAGTGCAGCACAGTTAGATCAGAAGTTTCCTTCTGCCACTTTCTAAACTTTTACACCAAAAAGTTAAATTCAGACCAAAGTCCAAAAAAGAGTCTTCTGAAGGTTAAAGCAGGCGCGCTATTTCTGAAAGCATGTAATTTGGCTTCTCGGGGAAAGCCGCTGCAAGGTTTTAGGTTCACATGACATCACCGTCATTAGACACAATGACATCAACGAGCTTGTGAGCTCTCTGAAGCTTTGAAATGCCTGACTGAGCACAATTTATGGTTTCGAGCAAAAAGATCTCTGGCAAAGTGATGACTGCTGACTTTCTGCTGCCATACAGTGGAATGAGAGCATCATTACACACACATACAAGAACACACACACACACACACACACACACACACACACACACACACAGAGTGACATAATGGTTCAGGTTTCTTGTGATTAAATATACAGTAGTGTGCCCCACTGAATGTAATGTAACTTGTATCGTCCCAACAGTATTTCTGTCCTCAGCTCTCTATAAAACACTGACACTGTGGAGAGAACAAATGTGACCCTCTTTCGACCCGGAGACTCAGGTTCAGTCTGGCGCAACGACAAACGGCTACAGTTTCAGTGGTCTGTTGCACATAGTTCGTGCCAAAGATACAATCTGTACAAACTGTATAGAGCAGCACTAAAAAACAGATGGAATATCTCAGCTCTGTGAAGCTTTCACTTATGCCACTCTGGGAGAATCTGATGTGCCTAACAGTCAGCAGTGGAGTGTTTTGCTTTGCTCTTTTTGATGCTTTTTATGGAGTAAGATGAACAAGACTGGAATACAAAGAGAGGAAAAACTGTTTAAGGGACCCCAAGGAACTTCACTTCATATAATTTCTGTCTATACAATTTGATTAATTACGCACTTGTGAGAAATTAGCACCTCCGGAGTAGAATATCAACAATAACAGATCCTCCATCCTCCCTCTTGTGGATTTGGAACTGTGTCCAAATCTAGCTGCTGTTTTAGTTTTGATTGTCAACATTTAGCAAATTGCTTAATTCTTTTGAGGTATAGCATTATTGTCGAGTCAATTACTTTCATTTTTGTCCTTAGTAACTGGTGTTTCATCAGTCAAAAACAAAAGCTGTTTATGATCATAAAAACAGCAAATATTCACTTGTGAGAAGCTTGGAAAGTTTTGACATTTATACCTGAAAACTAATATGAAAATCTCTACCTTTTGGGAAATAGTACACATACACCAAAAAGTCCTCCTCCGTGTTTCCATGGGCTTTTTCAAGCTCCTGCGTTTTGGGCCCAAAGATCACGTTCATAGAGTCCCTATCCAGTTGAGAGCTTGTGTGTCTGAGACCTCTGCTGGCTGACCAAACGGATTCCTGTTGGCTCTTTGTCATATGGCTCAACGACATTTTCCAAATGCTATTGGGCCAAAGGGATCAAATTATGATAGTAAAAGAAACTATTTTGGGAGAGGCTTGACACTCTGAAAAATATATTATCCATTTTACAGGTGTTTCTTGTCCAGTGATTGTGTATGGGGAAGTGGTTTTTGGGCCAGTGTGTGTCAGCTGATGAACCCAAAGTTAAACCATGACATCAGAACTCCCAGACAACTAAACATCTTAGAGCAAAAGTGAACAAAATGTGTGAAATGTGCCTGTCATTATGTACCATACACTGATCAGCCGCAGTATTAAAATCACTGACAGGTGAACATCTCGTTCCAATGTAATTTTCTGCTGGGAAACATTGGGTTAGTTTGACACGTACCACCAACCTAAACATTTTGGCAAACCAAGTACACCCACTTTTGCCAATAGCACTCCACAACAGGAACTGTTCGAGGAACACAACTATGAGCCCAAAACGTTGACCCAGCAGACTCTCCAGATCTCAGTCCAATCAAGCGTCTGTGGGATGAACATAACCTAAAGACCTAAAACGGCTTGTGCTTTCTTCACAACTAAGCAGTGGCAGATCAGCACTCAAAAGTTTGTGGGTCCTGTGCACACTGGATGTCTGTCTTGTTTCACAAAAGCGAAGACAAATTGACAAGTACTTACTCTTATCTTGACCTCCAGCAATGACCACTAGACTCCTGTGGAGGGCCCTGTGCCTACTGGCCCTACTCTGCACCGTGTCACACTTCAGCTCCGCCACCAACCACCAAGACCCTTCAGCCACAGAGCAGGGAGTCACCTTCAGCCACGTCTATAAAATTGACATCCCTGGGAGCTCAAGTTGTAAACTAGAAAGCGTGCCAATGCAGGACAACACAGGTAATAAAAAAAGATATGAGAACCTAATGAGAGATTGACAGAGAAAATACAATTGAAAACAATTACAGAGCAATAACAATAAGAGTATGTGTATGCTTTTTCTATTAATTTAGGCAGTGCTAAGTACCTCTTAGGGCTGTTCACTTTTTAATTGTGTTTAATGTTTGCTACTTCTGTGTATGACCACTGGGAGCCATTACAGCACATTTGGTAATTAAAAATTTGATTTCGTCCTATTTTGTAGATCTGCAGACAGAAACCACAACAAATGGAGAGAATGACGTTATCTTCAAACACAACATTCGGCTACAGACACCCAAGTGTGACTGTGAGGAGTCAGACAGCTTCAAGTCTCTGTTGTACAGAGTCAATGGACTGGAAGAAGAAGTCAACTACCTCAAGACGCAATGTAGTCAAGGATGCTGTGGAAAAGGTGGAGCTGCAGGTAGGCCTAACTGCTCTGTTGCAGCCTAATATAGGTAGCTGGATAGCTGAAATGGCAAGTCAATGTTAAAAAAGAAGTTAAAAGGCTTGCAAGAGACTACAAACAGTACAAGCATTGTACCTCTCTCTCTCAAGGTGTGGACACAAGCTGCAGTGGCCATGGCACCTACCAACACGACACCTGCAGCTGCCTCTGTAACCCCGGATGGGAAGGCCCAGATTGCTCCATATCCTCCTGCCCTGATGAGTGCAATGACAACGGCCGATGTGTGGATGGGAAATGTGTGTGCCACCAGGGCTACACAGGAGACGACTGCAGCCAGCTGATGTGTCCAGACAACTGTAATGACAAGGGGCAGTGTGTGGATGGAAGATGCGTGTGCTTCCCGCACTTCACTGGCGAAGACTGCAGCATCCAGAAGTGTCCCAATGACTGCATCGGTAATGGCCAGTGTGTGGATGGCCAGTGCATCTGTGATGAAGGCTTTTATGGGGAGGACTGTTCACTAGGTAAGCTAATCAAACTGTTGGTTTGAACCCAGTTGGTTTGCAGACTTTGCTTTTTATTAATTTTGAGAAAAATCAGTGTTTAACTCCATGACCTCAAAGTAGATAAGGTGCACGAACTGAGGCGGCCTCAGTCTACAGGTTTCTGTAGAGACAACGAGTGTCTGATTGAGCATATTTCACCTTGAACCTTTAATTATTCTGTATTTTTGACCTATGCTTGCATTTAGTTTGATGTGTGTTTCTCATGAGACTTGGGGATTCACATTTAACTTTGTTATACAGTCACCTCTGTGGCTCTGACATTAAGGTGAGCATTTTACCTGTTATCTCAAAGAGCACAGATGCTACAAGGAGCTCGGGGACCATCAAAATTATAACACGTGCCCCCAATGCCCAGTTCACCTTCATATAAATTCTCATCCTTTGTCATTTCGTAAAAACTTTTAGGAGCTGCCTGAATAATTCTGAAAAGAACTGCAGTTGTGCTTGTGTCAGCTATCTGCTACCATCTGTTTCATTCATTTTTCAGCACAGCCGGCTCATACATTAGTTCAGTGGCAATTACTTGACGAGTAATATTCAGTCGTGTTCATGCAGGTGTACAAGACAGGCTGTTTTACTGGCAGTTGTCACTTTGGCTTTGCTGCAACATCCTGTCAACAGCTCAGCACCAGTGAAAATAAGACGCCTGCAACACCTGACTTTAACAGTTTAACAGCTCCCTTAAAGACCGGTCTCACCCACTAAATCTTTGCTGCTAACTGTTTGCAATAATTGGTCAGCTCAATTATGGAAGTGTTTTTAACTGCACCTAAAGTGATTTCAGTCATCATAATGGCCATTGTGACCTACTTCTGTGGTATTCAAAGCATCTCTCGCAGCAGTTATTTCAGATATAACAGCTGAAGGGGCCCTTTCAGCAGGCTGACCCCGTGACCACTGCACCTTTGGCCTCCAGACAACTTATGACATCAGGTCACATAATACCACAGGAATATAAGAAGACCCATCAGTCTTTTTGGAGCACCATCTGGCTTGTACCCTGCAGAACAATCATCACCTTTCCTGCTAAATGCGCTGCTCACCAAACCTTCTATTACTGTACCGCCTCAGGAGCAGAGTACAAAATTGCATTTTGCAGCAATTTAATGCCGCGAAAGCAGAAACGTGAGCAGCAGCTTCAAGGCACGGGCACTGAGTTCACATCACAACAGTCAATTCTACAGTGATAGTGGAGCTTTAGCTGCAAGACTGCAATACAAAAATTAGCTTTCCCTCTTGGACTAATAGATTATTGTTTCTTTGTGTGCATGTAACCTACTGTTTTTAAAGCAGGGGGTATTTAATATTGAGTCGATCTATGAAAAGCATCTCCACAAACCATTTTAGGTTCCCACCCAGAGTTTTAGAAACTAGAATAAGACAGTACATTTGGTGTAGAGTTCACAGTAGCAGGTCAGCCGTGTCAATCCTTAGACGACAATTTAGTCTCCTCAAGCTTTGCTTTGCTTTGCAAAGGAAGCGAATAGCTACAGGCGGATCTGCTGCTCCGTGTGTAGGTGCTGTTGAATGGAGTCCAACATCAACAGTGGCATTGTGTCAGAGGGAAAGTCAGGGTGAAATTGAAAGTGGGAGGTAAGGAAAAAAATACATTGTGTTGATTCTGGGTGTTAGAAATAATAGTGGTAATAAGCAGCGGGCAAAAAAGAGCATACAAGCAAAACAGTGGAGACATTCTTTGTTTTATGTGGATATTTGCCATTTCAACACCTGGATGATGGATGTCAATCTGCTCTCTGGGTGATGATGGTAATGTGAGTCTTATAGTATGACTCTGATATACCGTCCATCCATTGTGGGGAAGTTTCATTCCTTGCCAATGATGTTAACTCTCTGAGTGTTAATGTTATTTTTTGTCTTCAGCATCAAAGACAGATGCCTTGTGACTTAGAACTCAGCAGTGCTTTAACAATGAAAATATTTTTACTAGCCTGAACTAATGTCTATCCGTAAAAAAAAACGCAACCGCATCTAATAAGATGATCTGAATATAATGCAGGTGAGATTCTTAAGGTCATATTAACACAACGCAGATGCTTTGGATTCAACATTATTATTGTATCTTCTTTGGCTGTCTCAAATGTTTCCTTTCATTATTAGACACATTTAAAGAGATCAGATCCAACGTAATGTAGCGTTTGAACTTTCTCCTCAACTTTAAACCATATTTGGCCATTTTCTCCAGTTTACCAGCTCTCTTTTTGTCTGCTGCTTCAGGAATGGCTCACATATGTAATATTAAGAAAACAGATGGCAAAGGTAATAGGATACAGACCAACAACAGAAAAAAAGGAGACATTGATTGAATCATATAAACACTGATACTTTGCTGTTTGTGCTCACTTGCTGCAGTTTTGCGGTCTTTTTAAGAGGCCCAGACATGCTGTTTCACTCACATTTTCCTTCCTCAAACGGTATTTCATTAATTTTCAATCAGAGGAGACACAAATCATCATTACTTTCCACTTTTCCAATCTTAATATGTTAATTTATTCACCCCAGCAGAGCTCAGATGTTTTTTGAGGGTTGAGACTGTTGATGGTCGTGCCTGGAGTAGCAACGAGGGGACGTGGAACTGGACTGCTGCATTTGAGGAAAAACACTAAGCTTCCTGACTTTGCCTTGTGGAGCAGCATCTGAACCTGATGTGAATTCCTTCCCTGCCAAAGTTATGGCAGGCTCCTTCACCACCCGTGTCACACATTCCCCTTTGAATGGGCTTATGTTTTTCGTGTGCCGTGTTTTACTTCTTTAAATCTACCACCGTTTAACTTTTATATCCCTCCGTTGTACCCTTTAGGAGGTTCATCTTGCTTGTGGAAAGCCTCACTCCCCAGCACTGCTGACACGCCGTCTACTGTCTTTTTGGCTGCTGTTTTGTTATTGTACTCCCCCATAGTTATATACCTTCCTACCCACCCCGCACCTTTCTATAATTTTTCCATCATTTTCATTGAAGCACACTGGCCTTGTATAACCACCGGAAAGCAAAGCAGTAGTTCTTTCCAGTTAGGGAAGAAACCTCAGTGTTCAAAATAACACATTGCTGTTGCCTGGTTCACAAGTTACTCTTTGCTCATTGTAACAGGATGATTTATAAAAGTAGGTTTTCAGGGTCTCTCTGGTGAAAATCAAGTTTTTTGACCTTGTTTTCAAGTCCACATGTTCTTCTTTTGCTGGAAGATGTATCAACACAAAGTTGTAACGCAGTGTACCTAAGAAGCACAGATTCAGACTTCCAGAGTTTCATATGTAAGAAACTCAAAGATCCAATCCTGACAGCTTGCAGGATGGGATTTTCTGCATCATTATTGCCCACCTAAGAGTGTAGTCCCACACTTGGACTGGTGACAAGTGGCAGCTACCTTTCGGGAAACAACATATAATTTTTGGCAACCTATCTGTTTTTCATGCTGCCACTTTATTCATCCTCATTACGGCCGTGAACAATGGCTTTTATTTTAATTTCCATGTTAGGTTTCAAGTGAAGGATCTCTCACCGCTATTGGTATTTTATGTCTTGTGTCTGTCCTTTCAGAATTGGTTTCCGTTTGGACCATTTATAACTGAATTACTCCAGTATTACAACTTGCCGTGGTGTAGCAGAGAGTAGTTTTACCATGTTTAAGCAGAGTCAAGATGAGTGCATGTGCTAGAGCAACAGCATATGCGCCCATCTTGGGGATGTGTGGGTGGAGCGACGGGCAGGGACTTCCGCACGTTCTAGAGTGAGCAACTTTTTAGAGTTACATTTAAAACATCTTAAGGCAGGAAGGGGTTATTTTCATGGAAAAACAGTTAAAAATATAACTTTGAGAGACAGAGATACATTTTTAGGAATTTAGTAAATGATCAGAGAGGTACTTTTGGTAAATGGCATGACAAAGTATAAGACTGACAGAGAAAGAAAGACCAAGAGAACCAGATAACAGTCAAGGATTCAAAAACAGAACATTATTAAACTCTATTAAACCATGTCCTTTACTCTGCTTGTGTCTCTCAGTCCTCGGGCCCCAGGGTCTCCGACTGGTCCAAGCGACCGACGTCTCCCTCTTGGTTGAGTGGGAGCATGTCCGAGGGGCAGAGTATTATGTGTTGACATATCATCCCAAATATGATGAGGGTGCCCAGGAGGAGGTAGGTTTTCATTTAATTTAATTTTTGATCACATCAGTGTCAAATACATAACATAATTCCTCCCAATCCACTGTATCCTAGGTGCGCATTCCCAACACAGAGAACTCCTACCTCATCACAGGACTGGTTCCCGGGGTTACCTACATTGTCCAAGTATATGCTGTCATCAAGGAAATCCAGAGTGAAGCGGACAAGATTGAAGCCGTCACAGGTGAGCGCAGACAGCTGAAAAACAACAGTGAGGCTTTAAAATGTGTGTTTCCTGTGAATAAATTAGTATTTGTCAGACTAAGCCTGGCCTGGGTGCAGCATGTTGCCTTTAAATGAGGTGGTTTGGAGGAAAGGCAGATGTGACCTATTACAGACTCGTGTGGCTGTGTGGCCAGGTGTGGCCTGCAGGTCTGAGGGATTTAGCTGGATTTTTCTGTGGATTAAATAGTCACATTTGAGGTCAGACATAAGTATGTGTGTGATGAGGCATGAAAACACTTAAATGTCAAGCTTTTAAACGTTTAGCGGAAGGAGGTGTTGCACTTTAAGAAACAAGAAACACTACATACTGAAGATTTTGAGATCTGAACTTTAAAACTTGTTGATATCATGTCTTGTTATGGGAGGTGAATTGACGGCCCATTCTACCTTTGATGAAATATTTGAAGTTACTTCAACAGGATGAGCAGAGTTTTTCCCAGTGTTTATTTACTCATCTATCATATATGTATTTTACATAAATGCTATGCTAAGCAAGTAATGTACAAGCTGAAGCCTGTCAACACTCAGTGTTCCATTAAGCACTGGTTTGTTAACCATTAAATCTCATAGTAATTACAAGGAAATGGCTCCACGGATGTGTTTAATGTGAAATAGACATGCTCACAGATGTGGTAGGAGACAGATGTGCAGAGAAAGAGATTACTCGACAGGATTGATGGGAGTGAGTGAGGCTTTCACAAAGTGGGAGAGACTGAGCTCGACTCTAATATGTGGTTAGCTTGGTTTTGCCATGGAAAACCTCGCGAAGCATGGCATTCCCATATGGGCATAAGAAAACACGCCATCATCTGGCTTATGGTTGTGCGAGGAGTACACAGCATGAGGCAGACATTTCACTGGTCGCATAGTTTTCATTTTAACTTCAAACGATGATCTACTTCAAAAGAGGGTTTTAAGTGAATGTTTTTCTGTGTTCCTTAGGAAAAAAAACATATTAGCTGGCATAGAAAAAATGCTAACCCTTTTCATTTGGTGACATTTCGTTTTGTTTGATGGTCCTGTTCTGTTTTTTCAACATATGCCACAAATCCAGACAGCATTCCTTATCGTCATGTGGTCCCTATCTGCACACACACTTACATATTTTTCGAGTTCCCATGAAAAGGTGTGTCAAAGCATCCTACGATCTCTGTACGGATGAATTACAAAGCCGAGTTGTACAGTGAGAAAGTGGAAACAGGACTGCAAAATTGTACTGTTACTTTAAAGCAATTTAGTGTAAAGACAAAATCAGACAGAAACACATCCAAACCAATAATAAATAAACAGAATCTGTATAGAATTAATAATCAATTAATTATACAACCACCTTCCTAGAATGAACCAGAAAATAGAACAAAACTCTTGTTCAAATAGAAAGTCACTGGACAAATAGTCAAATAGAAGTAATTATACATAAGTAACAACACAATAAGGCATAACTAATTCAGATAACACATGAAAACGATAAAAAAAAATGCTGTGACTGCACCACAAACACATATATTAAAGCAAAAACAGAGTCCTCAGAGTGGTCATAGATGTCCTCCTGTCCTGACAGTGACACCTTCTGACCTGTATGAGCAACATTCTGTCATCCTTTGGCTTCATGAAGGATCCTCCACAACCTGCTCTGCATGTACAGTTTAGGTATAATTCTGATTATTTATACTGAGTGCAAAATATCTCCTCTTCACGAAGCTTTCAAACAGCCACAACATTGATTATCAAAAACAGCAGAAAAGGCCTCACTGAATATGCGCAGCTGGAGCATCCACTCTGAGCACGTTGTCATTAAACTTAACCTAACATGCACCTTTTTGTTATGCAGCATGATTGTGTTTAGGTCACTTATTGTAATTGCAAGGTGGTGCATTAAGCAGGTGATTATCTAAGACTGAACCTAGTAGTTGTAACCTATTTTGTCCACAGCAGCTACTAATCTCTCATTTCATTGCATTGTTATGGCTTTATTGTTCAGTTCACAAATTGCTACTTCTGGCCCAATGATTGCAAACATTTTAGAACATCCATTTTTCAGAAAATAAATAGAGTACAGAGAGTCGCTGTTCCGACAAAGAGCTCTGTCCTTTTTCTTTCCAACTTGAGGACATTAGGGAACAGAGCAGGGCAGATGCTTTCTATTACACAAGCTTTAACACAGGCTTTTCAGTATGAAGTTCATGTCTGTACACCCAGCTCTGCCAAACCTTGTATCCTCTCCCAGATGTCTCGGCTATTGATGATATTCGAGTTGTTGGCCAGACAGAGGTCTCCATTCAGGTGGACTGGAGGAACCCTCAAGCCGAGGTGGATTACTTCAGGCTCACACACACTGACCCAGCAGGACAGGAGGAGGAGCTGGACGTGCAGAGGAGCCAGGAGGCGCGCACCAGACACACTATTGTGGGTAAGTCTTGCAGCAGAGGGGACACAGGTTTCCACAGAGGACATAAAACAACCTGAACATTTCTGGAACTGTTGCACCTGTACTGTAACCTGATGTTTGTCAGGTGGCAAATCACTTTTAACTGATCCCATAGCTGCCTTAAATAACTGGAGACCTTGAATTTACCATCTTTAATTTAAACTGTGTAATAGTTTACCTCCTAACAGTAGATCATCTGTCAATTCTGTTGACTTTAATGGTCCTTTTAATATTAGATTCATGTTAAATGCTTTACAGATTTTTTTCTTAGGGCAGTGAAATAAAATTAAAGCTTATTAACATATGTAAACAACCATAAAATAAATAAACACACTAATGCATACATATTCAGTAAAATATTGAATATTTATGCATGATATTCCAATATATTATTTAGATTTGACTATTAAAGGCTTGCAATGTAAATACATATAAAGTGTAATGTCCTATTGTATAACAAACATATTGTTGCTATAATGAATTCAAATACAAATTGTGGAGGAAAACATTTTTGTGATGGTGTGGAACATTGGCTCCAAACATTTTGGCTTGAGATCACCTAAAAAGCATCACTGTCTACGGACTTTTCTTCTCAGACATAACAGGAAAGAAATGAGAAACTGAGAAAAGTCAGAAAAAAGTAAACATATCTTTCCTGTTCTTAATCTTTTAGACATTTGTGATCCCTGAGATTTACCACAAGTTTATGTACCTCCTGTTAAGTACAGACTGAAGCTCATTACATCCCTTCCATTTCTTTCCACAGGTCTCTATCCAGGAACTGAGTACCAGATCTCAGTTCAGGCCATCAAAGGAACCACAGAGGGAAAAGCTTCTTCTGTCACTGGTGCCACAGGTCAGTGTCAACACATCAACATTCACAAGTCATTTAACCTAATGCAGCTATGTCTTATTATCAGTAGGCAGGAAATGGGGCCGATTTCCCTGAAATTGACTCCTGCCTGACATTAATTGCATTGAGACTGCATTTGTGTTACCACTGGCAGCGCCTGACACTTAAAATGATAGATCAGCCACTTGTGGAAGTGAAACACATTAAAGAAACAGCGAGGATAGCCATATTCCACTTAGTTTTGAATTGGGTGCTGCATCAAACACAGCTCTTACCTTGCGTCAAGTCAACTATAATTCACTAGTGGTTAGAACCTAATAGGAAAAACACATAATATGTCATACACAATACTGACACACCGCATTCTACAACCTGCTATTACCCTCCACACTCAGTCTACGATAATAGCATAATGAATACAGCCAGCACAAGGTACGATTATGGGTTAATGATGGAGGGCTGGAATTTACAGCCTAATAATCTGGACAATTTTGTAATGGCTGTGGTGAGCCTGGTCACAGAGGGGAAACACGATACGAATGGTGTAATGACTAAAGGATGCTCCCTGATGGTCGGAGCAAGAACGTCCATGATTTACAGAGTCCATCTGGTAATGTTGGATATTAGCATGTTGGTCTGACTGCGTTTCGGTCTGGTTTTAGAACGTGAGGAGGAATTCATTTTTCACCTTTCACTTTAACAGCCATTTCTTGACATTCGAATGCCCTGAAGTTATTGTTTAAGTGACTGACAAATGATGGCACAACAGGTCCTCAGCGACTCCCTTTATCCTCTCCTCCTCACTCAGTTAAAGTCTCCAGCTCGATGGCCCTTCGCTTTTTCGACACTGAGGCAGCCAGTTTAATGGTTTTTAGTCATCAGTGTTAGGAAGGTATTTTCAACACACACCTCTTTCTTTTGAAGCCAGTCAGGTACTCAAGGGCCCCTGTCTTTGCTAATCTTTTTTTTCCCTGTGCGACTGTGCCACCTACTTGTGTAGTAATTGTGTGTTTATGTGTGGTCATGTGTGTGTGTGTGTGTGAATGGGCTAATCTGCAGCAGACAGACAGCGGCTTGTCTCCACTCCACTAGCTACAATCCTTCATTTTAGGTGTTGCACGAAAAGGCTTAGAGGTGATTGAAGAGGATAGTCCTCGGCTCTGTTTGACAGCGAGGATGTGCCGGTTTCATGATGACTGGCGTGGCGCAACAGAGAGCACGGCCACCTATTATCTCACTAAGCATGCTGTTTGCCTTCGGCCAGCGTGGTTATACACAGCAGGAGATAAAAGGAGCTAGAGGTGGGAATATGGAAAATCCACAAACCCCGAGTGAGCAGTAATAAGGAAAAATAGGACAGTAAGGCCAGGTTATATATATATATGTATGTAAAGAGCTGAGATAATGGTATAACACAAGAGCAGTAAGGACACAGTGTGAAATCAAGATATTTATATGGATATCAAGAGCAAGATGAAGAAAGGACATAAAAATAATGGGTCACGAAGAAACAATTTCTGTGATGTTACGTAGCAGTATGTAACCACAGTAGAAAGATTTTCCTGCGTTTCTTCTTCATTTTTATCTTATATCCCTTTTCATTTTCTCGGCTACTATCAATTTAGTTTTGTTGTTCTGGTTTCTTGTATTGTGCCCTGTTCCTGACCTTTTTTTAGAAAGTAAAATGTCTTCCTAGATCTTACACATCTATGAAATACATTTTCACCCCTACTGATAACACAGCATTCAAAACACATTGTACTGTACTCTATCAAATACAATAAAGAAAAAAGGATGCCTGCTATGAAGCCTCCCATCAGAAAGTTGTAAAGTTGCATACAAGAAGGGTCATTACTTAGCAAGTGTGAGAATTTTCTTAGCTTGTTTCTGCAAGATGGAATCCATATTTAATATTTACTGTACATTTAGACTTCAATATGTGCGTCCACTCTCCTCCTGTGATATGCTGCAGTTATGCTTTGCTGAATGTGCACACAGTGATTCTGTAGGTGGCTGTATAATGTCCTTTCACTGCCTTCAGTTCCAAAGTAAAATGATTCAGCGACAGCAGACAGGAATCTCCACTCGGAGCAGACGTCTCACAGTCACGAACCTGCCAAAAGATTATAAGGTGTATAAACACGACATACCACGGCTTCTACTGCTGATTCAGATTCAATAAAGTCACCACCAAGGCCCATATAACCAAAAGCAGATGGCTTGGCTTAAGCAGAGGGTGTGAATTGTTAGCCTTTAAGTTATCTGGATACACTATAGCACCTCATGTGGTCCAGAGGGAGTAACCCTGTCTGCTCAGACTTGTCCATCAGACGTTTTAGCTTTTTACATTAAATTTTGGGAATAATGTCAGTTGAAAATGTGAGAGGGACCATTTTATAAAAGTCATGGGAACTCAAAAAGAATTCATGAAAGGTCAAGCTGAGACTGACGGATTGTGTGTATAAGTGTCTTTCTTTGTCTGTTAATCAGATTAGGGTGGTAAGAGTTCAATGGGCCTGTTCAAATGTGTAAATATGCACTTACACGTGTCTGTAGCAAGTATGAGGTGGTGGAAAAACGCTGTTTTGTGTGCAGCTTCTTATTTTTGATAATGTTTGTAGACGTTATGCTATCAAACGTGCAAAGTCTAGTATCCTCAAAAGTTTGATTTTTGCTTCACATTTTTGCACTTAATCTAAATATACATGTTCTTCTTTTGTTGCATTGTCTAATTTTGGGGGTGAACTGAGTCCAGAATTTGTTTTGTGCATATTTCTAACTTATAAGACTGGTGTCTTCTTTTCTATGGCATTTATATATTGAGAGTTTGAACAAAGAAAAGGCAATGAAAATGCTTTTGCTGTTTATGAAAACAGTAAAAGCCATGTACAGTGGATGAATGAGAAAAGGATGATTTATAATAGCAAGAATTGGATTTCATGTCATTCATGTCATTTGTTAGGTCTACATGTAGCTATATAGATAAGTCAGCTCTGTCATAAAGACTTACGAGCTGCTTATAGTCCATATAGATTCTTGGCCAAACATAAAAAAAGTCTGCCATTGCCAAAGGACTCCTCAACAAAACATAAGTCACACCTGACATATTGTAGTCTCTAAAAGAAAGGAGCCCCATTGACTCTGTCTGTAGACGTGCTGTGTGGTTTCCACTGTACAGCGAACTGTGAAGCTGTAAGGCTGTAAATGATGAAAGGCAGCCTGTCACTGTGTGCCTTGTGGTCAGTGCCTCTGCTGAACATGCCACCCATAATGGATAAGCTGTTCTCCAAATGGCCGAAGCCACAGCTTGTGTTGTGTAGCCCGATAGCCACTGACACTGCACAGCTAGTGGGGCAGAACGTCTGGAGTAACTGGATCCATCATACTCTGTAACTTCAGAGTAAATGTGGGCTTGGAGCGCCCAGAAAAAAATAATCTAATAACTAATAAAGAATTTGTGAGACAGTCAAGGCAGCAGCTATACTGCTTATAAGAGTGAAATGAATTGGACTTCTTTGTTCAGAGGGTGAAACAAAACATCAAAGAGGGAGAAGGAAACCTGTGTTCTTAAGGAAAACAAGGCATAGTAGAGTACAAGGTGTATTTTGAAGGTTGTGAACCAAATAGCAATTATAACCAATTTTTAAAGAGGAATTATTGGGTTATTTCATTTCAAAATGTCAATCACAGGCCTTTTGTTCGACCACCTCCCTCGTACCTTCTTCCTGCCCCCCTACCCCTTCCTCAGAGTGACTGTACAAACCGTATTTCTTGGAAAAGATTCTAAATTTATCATCAATCAATCTCAAGTGACTAAAATGGAGCCTGTCAGGCCTGTTTAAGTTTGACTGACAGCCGCTTCACAGTTGCTGCCAAATTACAAGATGCAAACACAATCTGCTTGGAGCCTCACGCTGCCACTTTGTCAGTCAAGTCACAGTCGCACAGTTTTGGTGTGAAACTGTGAGATTATTAGATGTAATGGCAAAGTGCTCACAGTCAAGTTAAGATTCAATATGGTACATAAAGAACCAAGTTGTTTTTAGCAAAAAACAAAAAAATAAACTTTTTATTTAATTTACAGTAGTATTCAAAGACACCTAATGCTTAGATGGATGCCGACATGTTTTGTGCACATTCATGTAGTGAGCTCACTTAAAGTACTTCTGCTCCTTTTTTTTGGGCCTTGGAGGAAACACTCAACCCTAATAAAACAGCGCTATTATAAATTCTTTCTGTGGTTAGCTCATGACAGACTGTCAGACCGTGCAGCCACAAGGACGGGGAAGTGACAGAAGGAGAAGCGAGGAGAGACAAAGAGGGGATCTGGAGTTAGACAGTTGCGCAGTTCCTTTCTTCTCCGTAATGCATCATGAATCAGTTTTCATGATGCAGACTGCACACTGACACAAGGCTGACCTCGACTGAGCCACTGCCACATAGGAATAATCCTAAATGATGATTGCTTTTACATTTGCCTCCACTTCCTCTGCGCCTGTCTTACTATACCTCTGTGTTTCTCCCGTTTTAGTTTCTGTCTCTTTGTTGCTCTCCCTCTTCGCTTTCATCCAGATTGCCTCGACAGACCCTAACGCCTGTCCACACACATGCGCCACCAACTGCTCCGCCTGCGACGCCCATATGTCTCCTGTGATTCCTCAAACCCACGGACTTTCGTAATGCAGGCTCTCTGTTCTGCTCTGCTCCCGTGTCCTCCTCCCTCTACAGTTCGAGCTGTAGAGTCAAGCGAACAGGACATGGGTTGGGTCGTGTGTGAGTGATGCTCTTTTGAAGAGCTTCACTGAGATCTTCAGCTGAACAGATTCTCCTTTGGTTTATTTGTCATCTTTAGCATCTATACTCAAGAAACCTCAACCACGAGTTTATGTAAATTTGTGGTATACCGGAAAGAATGGTGAATGCATCCTCTGCCGACTAAAAAGGAGACACAGCCTTCAGTGACATCGCTTCAGATTGCTCTATTGTTCCATCTTGACAAACACTGCTGCAGAATATTTGTGCAGCTTAGTCTTGACGGGCCAGTATATCCTATCAGAAGTGCTTGTCAAATGTTCAAACGGATTCAGAAACTGCCTACCCGCACACATTGCCTATGTCAGAATTGTAGGGACTGTGACAATTTTTGTTGCTTTCCAAAACCAGCTATTTGAATTTCACGCTCACTTCCACCAGCTGTGCTGAAGAACATCTCTCTCAGGCTCCCTTTTTTTTGCTCAACTATTTCCATCATTTTCTTTGTATACAAGAAGGAAAATGCAGCAACGTGAATATCTCCCAGGACAGACTGCCCAAAAATTCCCACTGTTGTCCCCACATGTAAATGATTGCTGCATCTCCCCAATCTCTATGACAGCTGGCTTTTCACCAGTGTTGACTTAGAGTGTAACCACTCAGGAAAGCTATAAACACTTTTACCTCCTGAGGACATTAGAGAATGTATGCTTTAACCATGTCAAGTCACATGCACCTGCTTCATGCTGCTTTGAAAGCTTTTTTACCCACTTGCCTCCTCCTCTCAGACTACATTAAAACAGTTAATCAAAAAAAGGAACCTTGACCAACACTCTACATTTGCTATTGTTGTACCTTATACTTACCATGCCCCATGCGATTCAAGTGAAAACCATTATGTTTCTGCTTGATTGAAAAGCCACAAAGTCTAACACATGCTGCGTAAATTCATACAAGAAGGATCCAAATCAGCAGAAACCTACAAACCATTTGTACGCAATAGTTTCAAATTACAAAGAGTAATAATGGCTAAAATTAAATCAGCATGCAACACTTGCATAGAAAATTCATAGCATTAAGCAGTTCAAAAGCATACATTATTGCTTATGGGTATGTTTTCCTAGCATGCCTCTTGCGGCTATGAAAATTATAACTACTGTTAATTACCAATAACCAGCTAAAGGTGAAAGTAGCCTGCAAGTAGCTTGATCCTTACGGTAATCTTTTCTCATATTTTACCAGGTAATCAGGGTTGCCAAAACATAACCAAGTCTTAATGAGTGGAAAATCACATCAGTTATTAATTTTAACTGTCATACCAAAAGATCACAGCATCTTAAGGGTCATGTCATTTTATCAGATGTTCTTGCCAGTGGTACTTTCTTTCACTTCTTGTATTTGTCTTGCACAATAATATTTGCCAAAGCCAATATTAAAGGAGTCTTAGCAATGATAATTCTGATCAGAGCCCTGCAGTGGAAGAATTCATGGACTGATGCAAGTTGGGCCTCTTGGACATTAATGCACCTAAAACTAAAGAGGTGCTTACTGAATTTAGAAAGAATCCAATAGTCCTTTCTCCTGATGTAAATAAAGATCAGGCTGTTGAGGTTGGGCAGCACTATAAAAATCTTTGCACTTTAATCAACACGAAGCTGGCCTCTGGGCCTTTTCTGTGGTGGCGCACAGACTTTTATTGTAAGCTTTGGAGTTTTACTGTTGACAATATCTTAGTGAAAGTGTTTTATTTCTGCTTTATTGAATCAATCCCCACATTCTCTTTAATCAGCTCCTAAGGGTCACTTGCCCTCAAAAATAGAAGCAGATTGCAGGTTATATGCAGCAAAATTGCGGGCATGACCTTGAATGATCGTTCTCATCTGTACAATGTTAGGACTCTGAAGGTCTGATCTCAGCCACCTCCTGTCTGGCTTCAGATATAATCTGCCAACATGCAGCACAAATAGACCTAAAACTCAATGCGATGTTAATTTTGCGTTTATGTTCTATTTTTTATTGTTTGCCTGATGATTCTGTGATTACTCCTGGCTGTATAATGACTTGCCCCCCTGTGGATAATTAAGATGTCCTTGATTCTTTGTGATTTAGTCATGAGAATTAGTTTAGTGTAATAAACTGGCAGATGTTTGTTCTTCCAAATAGTTCCTCACAGGCTGCGTTGTTTAATCTCATAATACCTGCCAGTAGGAAACTGGTTTTATGACTTTTTCCATTTACCACCAAATAGTCTTCCTGTTCTCCTTGTTTAATTTGCTTTGTTCCGTTTTGTCTACACCATATATTCCATATTTCAGTGATGTATCTCCTGGCTTGTTATACAGTCTCTGGGTGCAATTAAATTGTGCTTCCTGCTTGATGGAGTTTCCATAACCAAGGGTGAAGGAGTCGGTTAAGAAAACATGTCAAAGTTCCCCTTTCAATTCTAACTTTATTCATCGTTTCTCTACATCTTCAGACATTGATGGTCCAACAAACCTTGTGACCACTGAAGTAACAGAAGACACAGCGACAGTGTCCTGGGATCCAGTTCAGGCTCGGATAGAGGGCTACATGCTGAGCTACACCTCTGCTGAAGGATCCAGCTCAGACATCCCTGTAGGACGTGACAGCACCTCGTACCGGCTGGTCGGCTTGAGGCCCGGAGTTCTCCACACCATCTACATCTGGGCCTACAGGGGGGACAAAGTCAGCATGAAGAGTTCAACCGAAGCTGAGACAGGTAAACTTTGAACTGGTCTGTGTTTGTCTGCTCATCATTTAAGACTTTCACATACTTGGCGGATATCCACAAAGGTAAGACACAACACATAAACCACTAACCCATCCTTCTACACATGATGGTGAACCTGCTCTGAACAAACAAATGTTCAAGTGTTTTTATCCTCTCTGTACACTTTGTTAGCAGCTGCACACTGACCTGTGATTCTCAGAAAAGCATATGACAAGAGTATTTTATTTCTTTGAACTTTTACAGCCTGTGAATGACAGAAAAATGTTGTCAGAGTGAGTGTTTTCTTTAGCTCCTTTGTGTGAGACGCTCTCACCTCAAGCAGACCTTATGTACAATGCACCAATCGCTTCCTTTTGATCTCTTGTCTGTTGGATTTCTGCACAATTTTCTTGTCTTTTCTGTGGTGGCAACAAGTGAAAAGCATCAGTGGAGACATTTTACACTGAGCACACCAACCCCACTTATCCTAACTGCCAAGAGGAAAAACGTGAACTCTCACTGAAAGAAAAGGCTATTTACCATAATTAGGCAGGACACCTTATTTAAAGGCGGTTCAGCGTAGCCTGGGGCTGAATGTCCATAAGAAGTTTGAGAGAAGACAACTTTGCTTCATCAACAAAGCCAACCATTTCATCTCTCCAGCCTCTTACGTTCTCCTGTCTCTTAATCTGACGGCTGTGCAGGTTAGCAGCTGCTGCTGTCTGCTTGCATTTGTTTCGGAAGAAAGTCAGCGGAAGAACAGTTGAGGACTGACTGGCATTTATCCAAAAAAACTAAAAATTCAGTTGAGCAGCAGGATCAGAAAATTTAAGGACATTTACATACTCAACAGTATGGGAGGAGATATTGCTTAGCGTCACTGCACTGTAAAAAAAATGTTTTACTGGTGTAACTGTTTACAGATTTTTCCCTGTTTTAATTACAGATAAAAATACATTTTAGCTTTTTTAGCCTGTTAACCCTAAAAAAAGGCTCTTTACAAGTACAAAATTTGACAGTTTTACTGCACTTAAATCCTCTAAAATACATTTATTTTTCACCAATATTTGAATGTTGTTCATATTTTTAATTAGTTTTTGAATTTCACAATACTTCTGTATGAAGCATCCAAGTAGAAATATCCTTCCACTGCTTTGAATCGCTGGGCTTGCTAAATATACCATATCCAACATTTGCATCCAAAATTTAAAATCCCGATTCAGATTTCCTAATTTTCCAGGTTCCTTTTGACGAGAGTTGCAGACATGTTTGCTTCAACAGCCTCTCTCATACTTGAAACAGCAGGAGGCAAATATCTAAAGTTAAACTATGTGTTACGTTGGAGGGTCCAGAGAACCCAAGCGCAGACACAGAGGACAGACAGACTCACTGATTCTTTACCAAGGATTTAGTTAAACATAAATGAAGTCAATACTGAGTACAGACTTAAACTAAAACCAGACCTAACTAAGGGATATGCAAAAACAACAAAACCTTTAAAAAAAAAACAACAACTCTAAAGTAACAACAGAAGGGGAATCTAAGGAGAACCTAACTTACACACAAAGACTAGACTAACAAAAAAAAGAAACCAGACTAAAACTGAAGGCAATACAGAATAAGAACTAAACTCTGAAGAAAGAAACTAAAGCAAGTCAAATACAACAACTAGAGAATGACAAAAAACAAACTAGAACTCTAAACTAACCACAAAGGCAAAATCAAGAACACCACACAAAAAACACAAAACACTGCAAACTCACTAAACTGAAAATACTGAAGACGGAAATAAGGTGAAGTTAACAAACAAAAGCAACAGAAACAGCATTCACACAAAATACAAAAACTTAACTGACTACAACAGGATCTGGATGACGAGTAGTCGCTGAGGCAGGGGTTCTGTTAGCAGAGGCTCGGGGAAGGCAGACATAAGACAGAATGGGGACAGACATTGAACTGGGACTGAACAGTTTTATGGTCTGGTGAAGAATGACTGAACGAACCAGGTTTTTATGGAGGGAGGTGATTAGTGGCAGATGAGCTGCTCCTCGCACCCGTCTTGAATTCAACAGTCAACGAGGCTGCATGCAGGGCTGGCTGATGAGGGAGAGAGTGAAGGAAAGAGTAAGGGAAAGCAGGGCTGAGTGAGAGGGAAAGGAAGAGAGGGGGAAGGAAACAAACCTTCAAGATCTACACATAATAGAAAAATATACCATGTTCCCAATACCTATACAAGATCAAGCACACTACCCAAAAAGAACCAGGGAACCAAACAAGGGGCAGAGATTTATAGTGACATGCATATAGTCAACTAGTCCATGGCTGCCATGATCATGCTTATTTTTTGGCCACCCGTCTCAGAACTCTGTCATGAAGGGCATGTCCTGGATGATTTCCTGTCATGGAATGCATGGAATTGTGTGTCTCAGACCAAAATGACCGTGTTTTAACCAATAGTGCTTCAGTAACTGGTACCATGTAGATATAGTTTCAGGACACCATTTGCATCTCCATGTTTACAACCTAAAGAAAGAGATAAAAGTAAAATTTCAACATTGATTGCTGGCTCTAAATTACAGCTATTGTTGCAGTTGTACATTTCTGAAGCAATGTGTGTGTCCTAAATTATCTACAGCAATGGATAATGAACTTATTTAGGTAAGTGAGAGATGCTCACACTACTGTTGAGCGACTGGCCTTGCACCCATTAACTGAGCCACTCCCAAACATGACTTTGGAGATCTGGAATTCCTAGTTGAACAAAGCTTTGATCAAACAATGCCAAAAATATTGTTCCTAGAATGTAAAATCCAAATATCAATCAATCCGATTTATATAGCACCTTTCATACAATAAAATGTAGCACTAAATGCTTCACATAGTAAAGGCAGGCAAAAACAAATCAAAAGCAAAAAATACAAAACAACAACAACAAAAGTAACTAGTGATTAAATTTACTTGCTACATAAATTGTACAAAAAGCAAAACGTACTATATCTGCCTCTAGTGGAGTACAACTTTAAAAACAAGTTTCATGACATGGAATCATTCAAGTAAATTAACATTCCAAGTACCTCTAATAAGTACTTAAATACAGTACTTGAGTAAATGTACTCCTTTGCATTCCATCACTGGAAAAGCCTGACTGCAAGGAGTCTCCGAAACTTGAGGGGTCCGCTTACATTTAGCCATGTGAGTTACGTTAATATTACCAAATAGCCAAATCAGGTTAAAAATCATTAATTACATAATATTTAAAACTCCTACAGATAAAGCTTGAACTTTTGCTTCTGTAGTGATAGATTCTACCACTTTTTAGACAAGCAAGGGTACTCATTTACTTCCCATGCACTTTTGATTTTCCTAGTTATTTGGGATTAGTAGGACCGAATGAATATAAAAATAGGCACTGTCTTGTTGAATACTAATATAGTCATAAGAAGTAGTAGTAATATGAATAGTAATAAGTAATAGTAGATTGCAGCCAAGCGTTGGCACTATTAAATTCAGTTCAATTTTATTTATATAGCACCAATTCGCAACATATGTCATCTCATAGGACCTCACATTGTAAGGTGAAGACCTTATGCACAGTCTTTGCTATTACGAACCTCAAAGCTGTGTCAAATATTTCAGGGGATTCAGATCACAGACTGATCCAGACACACAGAACCAGCTTTTCCTCCACTTTGCCCTCCTTGCCAGGCGAGATGCCTCTTTCTATTGGCCGTGCGTTACTACGTCATAGCGCGCAGGGTTCAAAGGTCAACTAACTTGAACCTTGACCCCGGCGAGCGCGCTGTCTGCGCACTGCGCTTGCGCTTTACTCTTTGCTCTGCGCACCTGCATGCCGTTGTTCCGCGGTGCAAGCAATACACATGAATGGACTTCAGTGAGCGGCGGTATTGATGCGGCGTCCTGTGTGAAAGTCGCTTAAGCTGAGCAGAATGACGTGTTATGTTACATGTTACAGGGAAGCCAAAATACGACGTCCCTGCATGTGGACGCAGGGTGTCAAGACGTTAATTTCAATCATTTAACAGTGCAAGTTAAACTAGCGATTCACAGTTTTTCGAATCTAATGTCAAAGTAAATGACCGATTGTGCAGAAGTCAAAAATGATAAGTACATAGCATTTTTTGTGTTTCAATTTGTGGTCTTACCATATAATGAAAGGCTGGCAAAGAACTGAAAAGACAGTTCAGTCCGTTTCACAGGGACATGGATCCTCAAAGTGGCGGTTCCTTCTCGACCGAACTGCGCATGTACAAGAAAGTACGGATACCGCGTTGGGACAATCTTGTGCGTTAACATAGCTTGATAATAATTAAACTGAACACAATTCTGTAATTCCAAAATTATTTACTATTAAGTTAATGTGCTGAATCTCTTATTTTAACTTTATTTTTTATCTGTGTTTTCTGTCGTTGTCTTTCCTTGTTAAATTATGTGGAATAAAAAAATGTAATAATATATATGTTAGTTTATCAAAACATCTGGGAAATCAATATCTGATCTTTATTTTAATTTATGCTAAAGTTAGGCTTTGACTACAGCTGTAACTAAAATTTGGTGGCAGAGAGTGCAGTAATGACCAGTCTCACATCATCCATATTCTGTACCCCAGCTGACACTGTGAAAGAGAAGGGGTACACACTGGACTGGTCACCAGTCCCATCATCGGGCTAACGCAAAGAGACAGACAACTCCTAATTTAAAATCACCAGTCACTTCTGTGGAGAGCATCCAGAGAAAAACCACACAGGCACAGGGGGAATATGCAAACTCCGCACAGAAAGGCCCTGGCAAATCAACAAGTTCAAACCCTGAACCTTCATGCTGTGAGGTGACAGTGCTAACCATTTCAGTACTGTGCCACCCTGATGAGTCCCTACAGCACAGAGATTACCAAGCCAGCCTGCAGTAACTACACAGCTTAAGTACAGACACAGTGTTTTCAAATCCATTTTGTAGTAACTGCAAGTTAAAATGCTGTCGTCATAGAAATTACACCTTTCACTGGATTAATAATTTTTATATGGAGAACCTGATCTCAGTAACTCAGATAGAGGCTATAACTCCACTTTGACCAAATGTGTAGTTACTGCACTTTCCCCGTTTATTGCAGCATAGTGGTCCAAAGATGGAAACCTGCCACATCCACTGCCAGTCTGGAAAGACAGCGAATCTTGCCAAGTCTGAGTGTGATCTGTTCTAATGGCATGATTAAGTGAAACAGACTCAAATATTAAAATTATTGTTACTATAGGAAGCAATGTGAGTGACCTAGATTCTGTTAACAATGACATCATTCTTTCATATTCTGCTCTTAGCAAAGAAATGTGTGCTACTGTAGAGTCTGCATGTTTTCTGATTAATGTAGTTTATAGTATCACTGATTGCGTATTAGTGTGATGTCAAACTTGGATATGTTGAAATAATTGTTGAAATAATTACAAACTGAAAAATCACCAACATTTAGTTTTTACATTAAAACACCAAAAAGTCTGATCCAAGTTTTACATCCTCTCTAGTGTTTCTAACCTGTGGGTGCAGGTGCAACTACACACTGCTGATTTTTTATCAGGGGTGTGTAGTTCCTGCCATGTTTGCATCAGATGTAGTGATGTTCTTGTGGTTGTGTCTACTAACTATAACTCCCCATGCAGAGCTGGATGCTCCTACTAATTTCTTGGCCCAGGATGAGACAGAGTCCAGCCTCACGGTGTACTGGGATAGCCCCCAGGCAGAAATTGATGGCTACATCCTGACCTATAGCTCCACTGAGGGCTCAAGTGAGGAAATCCTAGTCGGGTCTGACAGCACTTCATACATGCTGACTGGCCTGAGGCCTGGAGTTCTCTACACTGTCTACATCTTGGCCTTCAAGGGAAGCAAAGCCAGCACGAAGATCTCGACTCAAGCGGAGACAGGTCTCATGTCTAGAACTTCAATGTTTGTATAACTCATGTGAAATTTGAAGGCAACCCTTTTCCTGGGTTCGACATGATAATAATCCCTATATATTTCTCTTTAAAATATAATGATACATAGATGGGTGAAAGATTAAAAACAACGTGGTCTATACATAGTATTCCACAAGTCTCTACAACTCTACTGAAGAAATGGACAAAATACGAACAGAGCCCTGTTCAAAATCTCGATAAAAATCTCGCATTGGTTAAAATCTGATATTTTTCAGGCTTTTCCTTTAATTTTTCACCCATCTGTTCATTGTATTTTGCCTCACTGTAGTTTGTGCATTAATATCCACTACTAACATCTTTCTGTAGAAATGGATGCCCCTGCTAACCTCTTAGCCCGAGATGAAACAGAGTCCAGCTTCAGCGTCTCATGGGATCCAGTCCAGGCAGAAATTGATGGCTACATCCTAACCTACACCTCTTCTGACGGCTCTAGTGGGGAAATCCCAGTGGGGCCTGACACAACCTCTTATTTGCTGACTGGTTTGAGGCCTGGAGTACTCTACACCCTCTACATCTGGGCCGTGAGGGGAAGCAAAGCGACGAGGAAAATCTCAACACAAGCTGAGACAGGTGTCAAGCACCAGTTTTTGTTGAACCAAATTAGCTGTCTGGTACTTCCATGTCAGAGCTTCAAGTAGCCCATAATTACAGCTGTTTTGACAAGACAACTCCCTTGTAAACCCTTAGAAAGAAAAATATGTCTCACATGGTAGACCGATCAGAATCTGCTTGTTTGTTTAAAGCAGGTTTCCAGTGTATTCCTCCATCAGCTCATCCATCTACTTGCCAACATCTTCTCTGGGTCATGAAGAGTGCAGCAGTGCAGACGTCTTTTTCCTCAATAACTTACCCGAGCTCTTCCTGAGCAATCCCATGCCAGCTCAGAGGTGTAATCCCTCCAGCATGTCCTGGGACAACCTGCAATCTCATTTCAGTCAGTCATGCCTCCAGGTAAAAGAGGCGCTCAGGACTATTCTTTCTACGTGACCAAAACACTTGCTTCCTTTTGCCTTGCTAGTAGTGCAACCACTCCATTCGTACTTTCTCTCAGATCTATGAATCCATCGTTCTTTCACGCAGACTGAGGTTAGCCAACATGTTGGGGAACTTCATTTCAGCCTCTTCAATGAAACAATGTCTTCATTTCATTTGCTTTTCAAAGTTTGTGATCGCTGTTGAGGAAGAGCTTGAAGATTGGCTCAAGAAACTCAAAGCCTTGACTCAGCTGTCTCTTCACAAGCACCATCGAGAGATAATGTCGGCATTGCTGAAGCCAATTTCCTCTAACATTCAGTTTGTTCAACTACGCTCGTGTGTAAAATCTCAATTTACCTGGATCCTTGGGACAGCTGCCACCTTATCTGAGTAGGATGAGACATTATTTGACAGAAAAAGATGATAGAAGGCCTGAAGGGACTCCTTCCTTTTACAGCCTCTTTCACTGATCGTGTGCACCAGTGGTTCTTGAGTTGCCACAATCACAAGCACTCTTCATCTTCAAACCACAACACCTTGCACGTTGATAATATTGCATAATAGAATTGAGACCTGGAATTATTCCAGGCAGAGAAAGCAGGAATTTTCAGAAAGTTCAGAGGAATGCTTTGAGCCATAAATTCTCCTGGCAGCATGCTGATGCAACAGCAGAATCTCCAACTGTGCAACAGCCAGAATTTATTAGTATGTCCACCCTGCAAACTCGGCGGGTGGTTCCTGAATATGATAAATACCTCAGTCGGTCAATAAGTCTGGTTCCAAAACAAACACAGTGTCCAGAGGTGAGGCCAAAAATATTTAGTCTGTATGTTTCAACCTCACGCAGTAGCTTACACTCTGTCTGTCCCACATGTTGCACATTCAGACACTTTTTTTTTCTAGTGAGGTTTGCATCATCAAAGTCTGTCTGTGCCATTTGCCTAAAAGGAATTGCTGCTCTATTCAGCATTTCTGGCTGAGCTGCTGGGTTTATCCAGCCAGCAGGCCTGGCTTCAGTATGGACTTCCATGCTGGTTTTGTCAGCTCTTGCTAGAACCATGTCCCTATTCAGAACTGGATGTTCCTGCTGTCCCTTTTGGCCAAAGAAAGACAGAAGCCATCTTCAATATGTCATCAGACAATGTACAGACAGAAATCAATGGATGTAATCACAAATCTAATGAAGACACAAGCATGGAGACCCCTTTGGAGCCTGATGCTGTTACATACAGTGTCTAATGAAACTGCCTGACTATTCCTATCCTTCATATCATGGAGTTGAGCTGTTAAAGAGAAACAAAGCATCCAGGTTGCAGCTATTAATTTGAAAAATAAGCATTTTTCATGGTGCAATCTATTTATGTAATAATCTTTCCTTATTTACTTACTGTCATGTTACTAGTACTTGTAGCAAATTCAAGTTGTTTCATTTCCCATTTCAGTGAGAGATGAAACAACACCTCTTGTAGTTTGCATAAGTAGTTCTTATAGTTTGCATGAGTAGTACATTTAACCACTTCGACTAACATCTTTCTCTAGAACTGGATGCTCCTGCTAACCTCCTAGCCCGAGATGAAACCGAGTCCAGCTTCAGCGTGTCATGGGATCCAGTCCAGGCAGAAATTAATGGCTACATCCTAACCTATAGCTCCTCTGAGGGCTCTAGTGAGGAAATCCCAGTTGGGTCTGACACAACCTCTTACATGCTGAGTAGCCTGAAGCCTGGAGTTCTCTACACCGTCTACGTCTGGGCCGTCAAAGGGAGCAAAGCGACCAGGAAGATCTCAACACAAGCTGAGACAGGTTAATACGATATGAACAGGCAGATTTGCTTTGGGTAATTTTAAAGGCCTCCTGTCTCTTGAAATGGCCATTCATCATTTCATTTTAAAAACTGTCTTTCTGGTTTTTTAAAGAACATTTGTGGCAACTCTTCTTTCAAGTGTCTTGATGCATTTGTGGGAAAACAGCTAGATGCTATTCAAAACGAGTTTTCTCCCACTAAAGAAACCCTTAATCCTATATGAGCTAACTGCAAATCTGTTAGTGGTAAAAAAATGAACCTTTATTAGAAATATGATGATGATATAATAATGTCAAGAAATCAAGATGTTTAGGATTTGCTATACTTAACAAATTGTCTTAAGCAATCATGGAAAATGATAAGGAAATACCCGTTTGGACGACCAACACAGCAGGTGATTTGTTATTTTTTAACAAGGAGGACGGCTTAATAGGAGCACCTCACTGCTACCATGCCATCAACACACACACACACACACACACACACACACACACACACACACACACACACACATTGTATACAAACATGGGGATGGCAGGTTAACAAGTTGGGTGTAATTAGGTCATTTGGCTAACAAGGGGGAAGGCATTCCTGTTCAAACTGCCTCCTAAACATACCTAACCTAACAACATCTTTGTTACTAGGCATTAAAAAGCCGTGCAGGGCCCCTAAGTACCATAGCTGTGAGACTGCTTTGAAGAAATGCTGTCATCTTAACACAAAGCTGCCTCTCAGTGATGAGTCCCAGGTGTTGTTACATCCACCGGCTCAAACAGGTTAACTGCTCTATTAATGCTAACAAAAAGTTCTTAGTCGGAGACCACTGATAAGAAGTTCCAGTCAGTCAGGCTCGGCCACATGTGGTCCTAGTTTGGAGAAACACTGGTTGTACAGAAGCAGAGAGGGTCACTTTCTTGGAGCAGATTTATGTGCAGATGCAGGAAAACCACTGCAATTCAGATGAACAGGACAGGAACTACAATACTGTCACTCCCACAGAGTTAGTGGGAAATCTTATAATTCTAATTCATGCTGAAATTAGGCTGCGGATTCCTACGTTGTGGGTGCAGAGTATGTCTTAAATGAGAGGACTGCATACCCTGGTATTCACAGGGGTCAAAGATTAAGTGAGTAAGAAAATACATTTGAGTAATTTGGTTTGAACAGAGAGCTTTGGCCGGTGCTTGCATCTCATGTGAGGGAGTGTTTGATGAATGTCAAGCAACCTGTAAATTGAAATTGATTAGCGTCCTCCTCAAAACAATCAGTACTGTCAAAAACAGTAGCAGCTGTAGTGGAATTGATCTTAAAAATTATGGTGTTTTTTTAAAGGTTTATGCATACGAAAGGGGAAATCTATACTTCAATTTATGAATTTGCAGTTTTTTACAAAGTAAATGTTTGTTTGTTTTGAGCTTGTTAACTACCAGGAAGCACCAACACTGTTTCTGACTGGAAATGCTTCTCACAGACCAGACCAGGTCACCGGGTTCGTCTCGTAACTCAGAGTGGAGTAAAACACGGACAGCACATGGTGAAAGGGTTACAACAGGGGTGTCATTGTCTAAGCCAGATGATGTGTAAAAGAATCCCTCCAGGGAGCTTTAAGTGAAAGCTGGATCTTTTTCAATTAGGCAGCAAATGACCAAGTTTTGGATTATAAACTTTTCTCGTCGTAACTCATTAGAAACCGCCAGGGGCTGCAAGCCGATGTGGTGCCGGGCTCAGAAACGAAAGTTATTGTGTCAAAAGACATCATCTGGGATTCGTAAAAGCACATGTTATTACATTTGTGACTTTACTGAACGTGGTAACAAGCACCATTAATATGTCACCTGAAACTCTCTCAAACCAGCATCACTGAGTTTTCACAAGCTTTTCTTTTTCCACTAATGACACCAATGGTGCTAAATAATTTGTCACCTTTCACACTGTTTTTAAAGATGGTGTTTTTAGCTAAAGGGGACTAAAAGTATGACTCTTAATATGAATCAATAATAGAGTGCTTGTGATAATTTCGTACCTTATGGTGGCATACATGTGTGCTTCCTCTAATTTCTTGAGCCCTGGGAGGTTAAAGCTCCCAGTGCTCCAGCAGGCATCCTCATGTCTGACAAATTATTTCAGCGTCTGTTTCAGGTCAAACCTCGGAAGCATTTAAATCAGGCAGAGGATAACTGCTAGTTTATCTGCAAATTGTAACTGTGCGGGCAGATGGTAGTCATCACTGTTGCTGGGCTTCAGATGGGGAGAGGCTGAAAAGCTGTGCTGTCAAATTACATTAATCTTACGCTCATCATTTGAGGTTCATTAAGGGAATAAAGAGCGATGAATGAGAATGGATTTACTCCAGACTGAAACACAAATAAAATATAAAAATAACAGAGAAATGATTGAAATAATGAAACCTTCTTGCATCAAAGCTACTAAAAGGTGATTTTGTATCAATGTGTTATTCTTGTATTTCCCTAATTTTATTGCATACTAATAAAACAGCACCATAATTCTTTACTAATCAAGCCCAGAAATGACTTCATAAGACATATTAATGGATGAATTAATGCTCTTGTACTGTAATCTGCTCTGATTTATACCCATACCCACAGAGATTGATTCCCCTAAGGACCTGAAGGCTACAGATGTGACGCTGGACTCTGCTTCTTTGACTTGGATTCCTCCTCTGGCTGACATCGAGGGTTACATCCTCACCTACAGAGATGAAGAGGGCAACATGGAGGTACTGAGCACACATTTTCCCATCAACACATACACACCATACCACAGGCTATGCATTTCCAAGTGCGGTACGTGCAGGGACTGAGTAATGTCCAGATACATCTCATGTTTTATACAAGTGATAGATTGAATTACAAAGAATACACCCTCGAGTGGAAACGTGTGGGAGGATGCACAAATCCTCAAACACTCTACTGGGTAAAAATAGAGCCAGTGGAAAAACTGCTCTCCTTGTATAATCTTTAAATCGATTTGGATAACTCTTCACTGCGTGGAAAAGGCTAAGGCTAAAGGTGCAAGTTAAATTTAAGCTCTGTAGAACACTGACCTCTTGTGGCCACCAGTGAAACAAAATAATCTACTTGGTAGCTTTAAATAAGAATAGAGGAGCTAATTTTATGCATGTGTTGAACAGAATTTTAATACAGCATCATTAATCATACAGTGAACTTGATGAAAGGCTTTTTTTTAAATTCTAGAAACAATGTATACATTATCTGAGAGTATGATATGATATACTGAGTGTTCAGCAGGATGATTTGTGTTGTGGTCAGACTGTTGAAAAGCAGCTTGGAGCCAGCGAGAGCAGCTTCGTTGCATCCAGTCTGGAGACGGGGAAGAGGTACATTGTGACCATTATTGCCTACAGGGGCAACAAGAGGAGCAAGGTGGTGGAAACTGTCTTTAAAACAGGTTTGTGCTCAACGCTTCAGTATCTAATGTTAGTTGATGTGATATCCATCAGGTTAGGTTCTGTTGTTCTGAGATCAAACATCAGCTCATGAGCAATTAATACACGCTAATAATGTTACATCCCCTTCCCTAGTTGGTGTCCTGTACCCCTTCCCAGTGGACTGTGTTCAGATCATGAAGAATGGCAACAAGAACAGTGGCGTCTATACCATCTATATCGCCAACGATCGCTCCAAACCAGCTGAGGTTTTCTGCGACATGGACACCGATGGAGGCGGCTGGCTGGTAGGAATTGTTAATAAAATCAAGCTACATTTTGAACAAGGTTTCATATTATTAATGAGACTTAATCTGTTATTTTAATTAATGTTTATTATACGGGCAGAATTCACACCAGTAAATATTAAACAGACACTCCACCAATTCATACATACAAACAAGTGTACAATTTCTCTTCATAGTCTGAATTCAGATGATCCACATGTTGTATCATAGGAAATTGATCAAGTTTTCTTGGAGCTGACTAAACTTTAAGACTAAAAGAAGATGATATCTTTGTCTCTTCTGCTTTAATTTGGACTCTTTCTTAAAATCTGTCTTCCAGCTTTGTTGCAGGAGTACCTAATGATAGTACTTGACAGTTATTACCACTGTAATACCTGTGGTGGACATAATACCCAACAACCCAAAGCAAATTGTTTGAAACGTTTATGCAACATCTGTCCATGAAAACCTCGTGCTTGATCTTTTTTTTAGATGCTTCAGCGCCGTACCACTGGCAAGCTGGACTTCATGAAACGCTGGAGGCAGTACATAGCCGGTTTTGGCAACCTTACAGACGAGTTCTGGATTGGTGAGCACGCCGATGTTTTTTTGGGGGGGGGGTTTCTGCAGACCTTGAAACTTGCACACATGAACAGTAATGGAGCATCTCTTCTCTCCTTCACATTCTCTGCCTGTTTGCTCCCTCAGGTCTGGATAAGATATACGAGCTTACCAACACTCCTACTCAGTACGAGCTGAGGTTTGACTTGGGCCTGGGCTCAGAGAGGGCCTACGCTGTATATGACAACTTTAAGATTGCACCAGTTAAGCAGAAGTTCAAACTCACTATTGGCAAATACAGCGGGACAGCAGGTGAGTATTTTGCCCCTAAGCCTTTTAAAAACTACATGCAATAGAAAACACTGAGACTGTGAGGATGGTATGCACAGCTTTCCAGTTTATACTCCTCTCTAACACCCAAATAGACTGAGTTATAGACAAGAAATAATGGCAAATATAGCAATGAAACAGAGAGGGGCAGGAATAGAGGAGTTTCACGTGGCGAGCACCCCACCCATTGTGCTGTGGGGTGCTGAGAAAGCACATATAAACCAACAGCAGGTGGGATATTTGTCTGAGAAACTTACATACAGTCGGTAGCTATATAGGGAATGTGGTGTCTGGAAATGGCAGGATTTAAGTGAGCTTTGAAGTCAGACAGATACAGACACGCAGCAAGTGTGTGTCTATACCACAGTGTGCTGAAGCAACATATACCGCAGCACTGAATCACTCTCCGTTTGGCATTTTATTAAATTTCTTTCTTAAGGGAACGAATGTAAGAAAAAGTAATGAGCAGCAAAATCTGAAATATATTGTGGATAGAGGAAAGCTGAACTGAATATAGCCTGTTCTTTTGGGCTTCAAGTTGTTTACTGTACAAGCTGTGAAATCCTAATGTTGCTGATGATCCTCAGGTGATGCTATGACCTATCACCAAGGCCGGCCCTGGACTACTATTGATTCAGATAATGACATCGCCCTGGGTAACTGTGCCTTGACTCACCGTGGCGCCTGGTGGTACAAAAACTGTCACCTGGCCAACCTCAACGGCAAATGGGGTGACAACAGGCACAGCATGGTGAGTGAGCAAGGAGGCAGTTCTGCAACACTAAACTGTAATTTTCTGTCATGAGGTGCTGTCCAGTCAGCTCGGAACATGTCAGCGTGGGTTTCAAAAGGGATTTTAGAAAAAGAACAAAAATGTGGTGGGGAAAAGAAGCAGCTGTAGCACAGGAGTAGCAGAGTAGTTTATCCACCCATCACAGCATTTGATCCACAGCTTTTCCTGTCCACATGTGTCCTTGAGCAAGACATTAAGGAATGGATGGATTGGAGGCACCTCGTAAAGCACTTCAGATAAAAACTCTACACAAACATGCAGTTCATTATATGTCTACCTCAGCATACATACAGACACATGTAAACCTAAGTGAGGTGAAACATACCATACTGTTGTTACTAACAATAATTCTCTGGTCAAGGTGAAGGACACTCTATAGAAATGAATTCTACTGATGGTATTAACCCTGTTTTTTTCTAGTGTAATGTGCCCTTACACCAATAGGTGGCACTGACAGTATAGAGTGACAAGGTATTTGCACTGATCTGCCACAACATTAAAACTACTGACAGGTGACGTGAATGACATTGATCATCTTGTTACAATGTTCTGCTGGGAAACACTGATTGCTGGAACTCATGTGGATGTTACTTCAGCACCTCCAACCTAACTTAACATTGTTTCAGACCAGGCACAAGCACTGCCCAACACTTGTGGCCTACCCCAGCAGGACTATGCACCCTGCCACACCTCAAAAACCACTCAGAAAGGTTTCAAAGAGTGGATTAAGGTTCTCAAGACCTTGACCTCCAAACTCCCCAGATCCCAATCTGATTGAGCATCGATGGGAGGCAACAGAATAAACCCTCCAACTCATAGAAACCAAAGCATCTGCTCTCAACATTCCTGTGCTGGACACCACAGGACACCCCCACTGTTAATACCCTGACTGCTCAGAGTTGTTTTGGTGGCTGAAAAGGGGTCCTAAACAATATTAGACTGGTAGTGTTAATGTTGTGGCTTATTGGTGTATATTAATTTAAGTCACAGTAGAATTTGGGTCTTGTGGATAAGACCTGAGCACCATGCCTTTATTCCATCATTCTTGATTCTAGCATTTAAAAATGACAGATATACTGTAGGCTTGTCTCCTAAATATTAAAGACCAAAAAAAACAACAACCTCTAGTGGATCCTAAAAGTGTTTCCTTCATCATGTTTGCCAATCTAAAGTCCTTCAGCCCAAAAAAGTCTGTCTGGAAAATAAAATTTTTACAGAGTGTTTTTTGATTCAGGAGTTATTGGAAGCCTGAGCAGTGCAGTGAGGTTTAGCTACAATGTTTTGCTTTTTTTTTAAGCATTTTTCACTGTGTATAGCCTACCTCTGCTAACTCTTAAAAAGATATAAAACAGCTATATACAGCCACTGCTCACAACAAACAGCGACTTCAGATGCTATTATTTATAACACGTACTACAATATTCAACAAACACCACTAAACATCATGATTAAAAAATGCACCACTGTTATTTGGGATCTTTTCTAAAACATGCCTACAGAACGGCAACAACAACAAATGCTCACCGGGAGGCTGGTCCCTGGTCAGCAATCAAAGACAACTTCACCTCAGCCCACTCCCGCTTGTTTTGTTTCGGATTGTCGAGGTGAAACAGAAATGGCCAGAATCCATCAGCAGTGATGAGAAAACACATTCCTCACACCAGCTATAAACCATAAGTGTTTTTTACCAGGCTGATAGGGTAACAACAACAGTTATTATGTCTAAGGGAGACTGATACTGAAGGAAATGCCGGGGGATTTCTCTGCTCTTGTCGAGACTTCATCCATAATATTGCTGTTGCAGATGTCTCCCGCAATGTGTGTCGGCGAAATGCAGCAACAGTCAAAACAAGTTTGTACTCACATGAAATGAAGCCAGAGGCTGGTGTTTATTACTATTTGTCATTCTGCCTGTCTGTTGTGCCTCTTCGGGCCTCCATCTCTCTCTCTCCTTCCTGTCTCTCTTCACAACTTTGCCATCTAAACATACTTAACTTTTTCCTCTTTCCAATCCGTGTCCCCTCTCAATCTGCTGTTTTCGCTGTCAGGGAGTGAACTGGGAGCCATGGAAGGGCCACCTAATGTCCCTCGACTTCACCGAGATGAAGATCCGACCCCTGGGAGCCTTGTCCAGCAGGAAGAGGCGATCGCTGATGGCCAGAGAGAAGAGCAGAAAAACAAACCTCCAGAACAAATAAAACAGCATCGAAAACCCCAACAGACATCATCGGCCCCATGAACCTGCCGTCACACTAGATTTTGATGATTCTGCACAAATGTACATACATACGGCTCTGACCACGCTAGAATTCTTGCTGGTCTACTTGCCACTATGTGCCTTAATTCCTGGACAATAATCCACTTTTTAGGAGGAGAGAAAAACTCATACTCAGTAATAACTTATTATCTGTTTGTATTCCAATCAGAAATCCCTGTTTAGTGTGATTGTAGGAAAGTGGGACATAATAACTGCCTTTGAGTTGGTTTGAAGTGACGTGAAGCTGAACATTAATGAGTTTGGTCTATCAGTTATAATATAATTGTAATTCTAGAAACTCCTGTTTCACTGATTCTGGTAGAAACCTCGATTATAAATCAGGAAATAGTAGATGGAAAACCAAGAAATTTTTTTCTCCAGTTACTGCATTCATTTAAACCTTTTTTTTATCTTGAGGGCAGCAGTCCAGATTACATGTACTATATTTGTTTTTTTTCATGTCCTAGGAAGAGTGTATAGTACTATTGTCTTGTAAGAGCATAAATGTAAAACAAAAAAGTGTCAAACATGGTTTGTGTGTTCTGTTAATGGATGAGGTGTAGACTGTCAGTTAGTGCCCTGAGTTTATTGATTATGAAGCTGGCTGGCTCCATCACATTAAACTGCCAGTGTGCCTCTAACACTGTCACATCACATCAGTTCGTATAGGACAAGCCAGAGAATAACAACAGATGGCTGCCTGGCGAAGCCATACCACTCCTGCTTTACATTCATATGACAGGGACAGCTCATATCAATCACTGTTACGTGCCCACATCAAATGTCAGTAAGAATGAAGTTTGTTTGCCCCATCCTCAGGAGCTTAATGACCAAACTCTTGTTTTCAATCTGGAAGGCTGACAGAAGTTATTAATGCTGCCTCGACTTTGACTCCACTTAATTACATTTTTTTTAACACTTTTATTACAAACTTGGTTTATGTGTCAAGGACGGAGCACATCAATCAACCTCTCTGCTAATCTGCCAGGATTGTTTTGTAGCCCCTGTCTCTCATACACTCCCCCACCCCCGAAAAAAAAATCTTTTTAAGATTTCATGACCCATAAAGGTTTTATTCTGGGTAATCCCCAATCAAGATTTTGAAGGTCAGAAATGAGGCCCAGTGTATTAATATTTTCTTTACTGACCGTATTGTCAAACCGACTCTATAGTTGCTCGTTCATATTCTTGTCGCCATTCACAGAATAAAAAAATAATAATACAAGTTTCATTATGTGAAGACAGTGTGATTTTTCTCATCTTCGTAGTTTGAACAAAATAATTAACAAGCAAGTTTCCCCATCTTTTGTGCTTCACAGATTTTAATGAGGTGGGCTGACGACTGGGAATCGTACGACTGAAATGAGGGAGGACATGTTAAAGTTTTTCTCCACTCTTGTAGTGTTTTATTACTGGAAGCAGATACGCAGCAACACAGAGAGTCTACAGACACACCAGCAGCTCTGTGAGGCTGTATGTCATATCTGATAATACAGTGACTCAAATTTTTGCAAACCTGCTTTACCATAAAGCAGAACACACATGCCTATATATACATACAGTGTGGCTGGATTTATTTGTCTTGTTCGTACTGGCCATGAAGAGACCCCTTAATGGAATTTCTATAACCATATAAAATCTGTATTCATATAAATGTATTTTTACACAGAGATCAGCAGAGTTATGAAAGTTTTTGAGGAGGAATATCTGCAGGATGAAATTGGGTAAGATATCCTGCTCAAGAACAATGTCTATTTTCTTTAAAATATACATTTTTTTAATATAAGTAGGGCTGCACAGTGGCTTGGTGGTTAGCACCATCAACTCCCAGCCGGAAGATCCCCGGTTAGGACGCCTGGGATCTTTTGCTGTGGCGTTTGCATGTTCTCCCAGTGCAGTGTGGGTTTTCACCGGGTTCTCCGGCTTCCTCCCACAGTCCAAAAACATGTTGAGGTTAACTGGTGATTCTAAATTGTCCATAGTGTGCTTGGTTGTCTGTCTCTATGCGTAGCCCTGGGATAGACTGGCAACCTGTTCAGGGTGTCCCCTGCCTTCGCCAGAGTCGGCTGGGATAGTCTCCAGCCCCCTGCGACCCTACAGAGGATTAAGCTGTGTATAGATAATGGATAGATGAATATAAGTAAGTAAAATGTACATAAATTAGTTAGTCTTTAGGACACATGATGATACTTTTTTCTGCTGGTTAGCTGTTATGTTACTGTATTACATGATGGGGAATATAATTTATCAGAAACCAAGGCTAGAGGATTAAAAATCACTGATGTCTATGAAGGGGTTTCACATAAAAATCCATCTCTTAAACTTTTGTATCACATAAAAAGTAAGTGGGGAATTTATGCTTTTTTGTTGTTGTTGTTTTTCAAATTAATATGACTCTTTTGTAAACAATAAAAAAGTTTGTATGTGCATATCCTTAACCAAAAAAAACACAGATGTCTATTTTGTACTATCAAAATATGACATTAACATATCTCAAAACTACTTCTTTTGATTTTCTCTTTGATTTTCTTCTTCTGATTTTCTCTTTCTAGTGGTCAAGAGGGGAATTACTCCCTCTGGTGCGTATCTTCGCCTGGTTTAGCCCACCAGATTTTATGGCAATTCATCCAACAGTTGTTTTCTGAGCTACTAAAGTCAAACTCATGGTGGTGCTACATGACAAAGTCAGGGGATCGCCAGCATTAATAGGAATCATCCTCTGGAGACCATGCATATTTGTGTGTTTTATGTCAATCAATGTGTCCCCTGCCTTCGCACCAGTCGGCCGGGAAAGGCTCCAGCCCAACCCCCACCCACCCCACCTACCCCCCCGCGACCCTAGGGTTCTCCAAATAAATAAGGCCTATAGCATTGCAACTGAATAGTACAAGATATCAACAAAACAGCAGTAACTTTAGTTCAATGACTGTCATGCCAGGGTTACCACAGTGCATCTGATGTGATGCAATCATCTTAACTCAGGGTCATTCAGTAGCCTCTTCTGGTTTCTGTTTCCAGCAGCATTCCAGTATTTATCAGCAGATGGAATTTGCTCAGTTTGTATTTTGACATGACACTTTTATGAAACTTGGATGACATTTCTCAGTTAAGCTGCCCCCACTTTAATTTTCTGACTTATGTTAAGCCAAGCACTGTCAGGCTGGTGACTGCATGAACACTGAAGCCTTCCTCAGCTGATTCCTCTATTTAAAACCCAAGTGTTTGTACAGTACCGCACTTTCATCACACTGAGTTGAGCAACTGTACTTGCAGGAACTGATGACTGTTTCACGTCTGGTCTCAACAGTTTCCCAATTCTCGATCTCATAAACTGTAGACGGCAACTGTCTGTCTGGGCAGGAAACATTTTTAGACGGCTGCTAAAGGTGTATGGAAAGGATATAAAAAGCACATCACACCATTTAAACACAAAAAGACACAGAGAGAATGTCATTAGTTTCCCCAATGGCCAGATGAAGAAGTGAAAAGATGATATTTTCAAGTGTTTATTCATCACAATCAAATAAGAGTTTGAGAAGCCGGCTGCCTAAAATTTTGCAGCAAATATGTCTAGCATAGCATTTCATTTCAACTTTGAAATGAAATGTCTCACAAAAGCTCACTGATGCGAGAGGCCTTTTCAGCCACAGTGTTTGCAAATTACTTTAAGGAGATTGGTTCCTGCCATTGCCTTTCGAGGCAAGTGGTTTCCTTAGTGCCAGGATAAATAGAAAGGGGAGAAAGAGCAGTTTGCCCTTTCTCTCCCTTTGCTCTCTGTTTCTCTTTCGGCCTCTCTCTGGTATGTGAATATATATATATAAATGTATATATATAGTACAGTATATGCTTGCTGACATAGACATTTGTCTGCTTGTGTCACTCGGGTTGAAACTTACACCTTGGGTTCAGGGTGATGTATTTTTTCCATGAGAGAACTCGGTAATGTGGTAACAAGGGAGTGTTTGTTTAAAGGGGTGGAGTGAGAGCAGTTTGTGGAAACAGAGAAGAGAAGAGAAGAGAAGAGAAGAGAAGAGAAGAGAAGAGAAGAGAAGAGAAGAGAAGAGAAGAGAAGAGAAGAGAAGAGAAGAGACATTAATTTGTATTTCTCACTGCCACAAAGCCACAAAATAACTTGAAAAAGTACCACTGACTCATACCAACGTCATGGTGGAATTTTTAATATTTTACATTACATTATAAACACTAAGTGTGCTCACGTAAGTGCTGTTTCTCAGCTAAGAATCCATGAACCACTAATGGCCTGTTAATCTTGATGTCTTTAAGCTGTCTGAACCTCAGCAGGCTCATTCTGTGGTCCCTCTTGAGTTTGAAAGTCCCTCTCAGTTGTTGAAATCCCCCAGAAATGATCTCTGAGTATCAAAGTTCTATATTTATATATTGTTTTCCATGAAAATAATCACTTCCTGTCTTAAAATGGCTTAAATGAAACTCTACACTGTTACTTCCTCCAGAATGTGCACATCTATTAAGTCTCTGCCTCTCTCTCTCTCTCTCTCTCTCTGCACCCCTTCCCTCTTTCTGCAGCTCAAGCACACCAGCTGACCTATTGAATAAAACTACACTACAGTACTCAGCGGCAAATTGTAATACTGGAATAATTTAGGCATACATGTAAGAAATCCACCAAATCTGAATCAGTGTTTCTGAGACGGTCATCTCATAATGAAAATGCTCAGCCCTGCTTATTTTGCTGATGTGTCTACCAGTGTTTAAAAAAACACCACATGTTAAAGTTGATTTTCACGAGAAGGCCTGAACAACAAAATCTATACATGGACTCGGCTATACAAAACTCAGCTGCCAGGTTTTTAACTAGAACCAGGAAACATGATCACATGAGTCCTGTCTTAGCCTTGTTACACTGGCTCCCAGTATGTTTTAGGATTGATTCTGACATCTCACTGATTACTTTCATGGCCTTTCAAGGTCTCTCTCCTAGTTTAATGTCGGACCTTTTAGTGCCATATTCACCAGTGTGCACTTTCCTTGAGCAGAGGTCGTGTGCAGTTGAGACCTCGAGGCTCTGGAATGATCTACGAGAGGAAATCTGCTCAGCTGAGTTAGTTTAAATGTCTTCTTAAAACATGCTTTTATCTGAGAGCCTTGCCTGATTTAAACTGAGTTTTTATTTCCTTTGAACAGTTTTTTAAAGTAATATTTTTACCTCCTCTAGCACTGTGTTGTGTATTTATCTGTCTTATAAATTTAGATGATTTTATCACTTTCTTACTTTTCTGCCCTGTGAAGCCCTTTCTAATATGAATTTTTAAAAGACGCTCCATAAATAGAGACTATTATTTTTATTCTAAGATGTATCTGTTATGAAATTTTGTCTCACAGCAAAAGTCACACTGTATTCCAGTCTATTCAACAGGCTAAATAACTTGATTGTGACTATTTGTACTTTGGTGTGCAAGCATTCACTTGGTGCCACAAATTTACAATTAGCTGATGTCAGCTGAGCCCACAAGAAGATGAGCACCACTTACAAAAGAGTTAAAATCCTTTCATCACATTGGTTGTTGTTGTAATTTATCACACCTTGGCAAAGTACATCAGCAACTGAGAAATAAAGTAGTTGTCAAGACTTTGCAGACACTATTGTAATTAGTGGTGACTCGATGGTTCTGGGTTACTGATCAGAAGGTCAGGGGTCACCAAGCTGCCACTGGGGTGTCTTAGCTCGATCTGCTCCAGAGGTGCCTTATCATGGCAACCGGCTGGGGTAGAAGAAGAGAGAATTTCACTGCGCGGGAATGAATTTGAGACAAACAAAATCTTCCTCCTCCTTCCTCAATGCAAGGCGCCTGATTTGTTTTTCACATGTAAAGAGACTTGTTGCAAAGGATCTGTCTCGAGGACACCTCAGGCCTTAAAGAAGGCAATAAACAAACTTGTTTACATGCTGAGATTTAAGTTATGTTAATACTCTGACAACACCAAACATTTCAGGCAGGTTAAAAATCACAATCCGTGGGCTGGAACAAATTTGTACAAAGTACATGCCTATTGTCAAAGATGAACTGCTCCTCAAGTCAAACTGATTACTTGCATCAAAGGTTTCTCAGCTACGGCCATCAAAGCGATGATGAAAATTACATGTTCATGATGCTCACTGGAGGCAGAGGAGTTTAGTAATTGCCTCAGCAGCTTTCAGTTTTGTTAAATTACACAGTTTACATCTTAAGAAACCTCTCTCCGCCCCTTTTATTGACTTTTTTTCCCTTTAAAATATTGCAGGAACTTTTTTGTGTGTTTGTGTGATAGAAAACGTTACAGGATCCTGAGATGTCATGCTTCCATATGTGACCGCAGCACAAACAAATGCAGCTCCTTGTGTTTGCTTGTGTTCCTCACATTTCACAGCCAGTCACAGTTCCTATGGTGAAAGCAAACGATCAGGAGCCTTGTTTCCTCTGACATGCACGTGTGCTCAGCGAATTAGATGTATAGACGCTGAATTTCTGTAAGCATGTACTGTCATAACAGCCTCACTGAACGGAGCAGCCAGCTCGCACATAAACATAATGACTTCATGTCAAAACTTAAAAGGTCTGTTGCATTTAATTTAAATTAGAAATGGAAAAAATGAGATCCCACAAAGCTAGAAAAATACTTTATTTCTCTCCCTGTCATCTCCCACAGTGTGCTTTATGTGCTTTATTGTTGCGTCTCTATATGTCAGGATAAATTGTGCATGCAGAGAGACCGACAAAACCCAGCCAGGCACATAATTAAAACAAAAAGGATCACCTCAGCATTTTTTTTTTCAACTGCGGAACAACAGAAACATGTCTTAAATATACAATGTCATGCATAATTGGACGGGATCAAAAAGACGGCGTTATCGTATAGAAAGCTCTCCAGGAGGGCAGATTTGCTGTTCAAACAGATGACAAATGCTTCGGCTTCTACTCCCTTCTGATCACAGAAAACTGACAAAGGGGAAAAGCAAAACACATATATATATACAGTATATTTCATATTCCGTCCCCCTTGACTCCTGCAGCTAATTTACATAGTGCTGAGAAGATAAAATATAATCTGTTCAAAGCGGGGGCAGTCAAAACACAATGTGGCTCAAAAATACTGCCAAACAGGTGTTGAGGAGGGAAGTGTGACCACTTTTAAGGGAAAACAAAGCGATCCCAGACATGACAGCTGAATATACATTAAGAAATTAGCCTCGGTACTGTGTGATGGATTTGAAAACTGATAATTAGCATCAGTTACTCATGGTCAGCTGCACTGAACGCGCAGCCGTGAGGCAAATGAGATGTAATGAATTGTAAAAATGATTAGCAGACATGTCTTAATAATTGAACGCGTTTGATAGGGACGGGAAAGCATTTTTTCCCCCTACACTTGCCGTTCTAATTGTTCTGGTAAAATCTTATTCCTGTACCCTCATTCTGTGTGTGGAGTCGGCAGTTAGTTAGCTTAGTTTAGCACAAAGCCTGGAAACAGGAAAAGTGCTGGTCTGATGCAGGTCAAAGGTCAGAAAACCCACCTACAATTCTTTGGAGTCTCTGCTGGCTGCCAAGAAAGAAACTTTTGCACATGATTCACATAATTTCCTTGCTCATCAAACCATTCAGTGACCCCTTGTGCCCTGTGGATGGAGGCATTGTGTGCCTGGAAGACACCCCTCTCATCAGGATAGAAGTGTTTCATTGTAGGAAAAACAGCGATCACTTGTACTGATTTGCAGTCGGTCTTCTCTCTAAGGAGACAAATGAAGCAAAAAGCCCTTGACAGCATAACAGAGCCATAGAATCCCCTCACTGTAGTGGTCAAACATTCAGGATCTTCCCTTTATTTCTCGCTTGTCTGGATAACGTATTAATAATGACAGTGAAACTAAACATTTGCGGCATACAGACATGAGAGTGGCTCTTATGTCTCACCAAGACAGCAAATACAAAAACTTCCCAAAACTAATTAGTCTTCCTGTTCTTTTGTCTGCTACTTTCTCTCCCTTTATCATTATTATGCTGTTGTAAAGTCTGCCACCATCACTGTTTAATAATAAACAAAAGAAAAACTGACTGTAAACCTCTCGCTGACACATGCAAAACCACAATGACATGTTCAGGAAACCCAGCAAACATGTCAATGCTATTTCTTGGCAAACTTTCCAGTCGAGGCGGTTGCATTTATTAGTCATCATGCGTTGCTGTCAGGGCTATTATTTTTGCAGGGTGAGCTCTCAGATGAAGCCCAATATGTACATTTTCTCTCTGTGAACATGAAGCGGGAGAGGCAAACCCCAGTTTCCACATGGGGACGTATCTGTCTGAGCAGTAGAATAAGCAAATGCATAAAGACGATGATACTGCTGAGACGCGGCTGCTTAATTGGGCTTAGAGATGTCATACACTTTCAAAAAACATTAGCCTTCAGGCACAGTTCACTCGAAGACCAAATCATTTGATTATTTCGGAGTTTCTCGTCTTCTTGAATATTTCAAAAAATATGTAAAGTCAAAGCAGTTTAAAGTAACTTTAAATACTCCATACTTCCCACTGGTTTTTACCGCATAACCTTGATCTACATGAATGTGAAAGATGGGAGTGACTGACTTGCAGATAAAGGAAATTACCAGTGCGGTTGTTTCACATACATAATACAGTTAACATACAGCTGCAGTGACAAATATAATTCATGTAAATGTTTATCAGACTTAATAACTGAGCAAAAAGACATGATTTGCTATGTGTAACACCAGCTCTCAGTAGACCACATGATTAATTATATATACTGTATGTTCACAGCTTGAATAGCCAATGTGCAGTCTGTCACTTTCATTGTTATGTTTTTCTGCAAAGACGTGCGTTTTTTCTATTTTTGAAATTAATCATACTTGTATTTAGTCCTTAATTATCAGTAGCCGTCCATTTAATGCTTGGTAGAAAACAAACTGAAATAGAAAAAAGAAGAAAGTGAAGCAGAAATTCTGCTCATAGACAGACTGTGTAGAAAAAATGTAATAGCACCTTAAAGACTGATTTACAAACACGTTTAATGCCAGTTTATTTTTGTGTTGTTTGCAAAATAGAAAAAAGTGGTGTGGTGGTTCCTATCAAATGTTTAAATTAATCATAGATAGTGACCTAAAACTACTGTATTATAAATTATACACATCACTTCAATCTGACAGATCTTTTGCATAATGACACCAAACGTATCACCCAGCTTTTATTCTTAATTTTGCTTGCAGGAATGTAATTAAGGTCGTTTTAACTTTTATATTCAATTACATGCAAAATTTCAATAAATACCGAGCCAGGCAACATTACAGTCTTCTTCGTAGCTGTTGTCTACTTTGCTCCTCTTTCTTTTGAATTATAAATTGTGCTTTCAAGGCTCATTTGACCTGAATCGTCGTGCAGAGGATGAAGTTCATCTCTTGTAAATAGAACTCTATCATGTCAATAAAATAGACAAAAAATATCTAAATGAAGAAAGTTAGAGCCTTCTCATTGCAGGCAGTGAGGTCAGCTTTTTGGATGTCTCTGCCTCTTGCTTTAGAAAAGTGAGAGTCAATCACACTCTACATTGCCGCCTGAGTGTGAAAAGTAGGCAGTAATACAGCTATCTGAACACTGGGCAGACCTTAAATTGGCTCTCGCTCCCAAATACAGACGCAATGAATTTCACATGGGAGCTCTAAGAACAAAGTGCTCTCAATAACACTGTTCTTCTCTCTCTCTGACACACACACACACACACACACACACACACACACACACACACACACACTGTTGTGGGTGCTTCTCTCTGCCCGTTTCTTCCATCATGTACCACACACTTAAAAACCTCATAAAAATGCTGTAAACATTGTCATAAAACCACCACACACGACATCACACGAATACAAAGTGACAAGAATATATACACATATTTCAACCGAGTCCATGCCCACTACAATGTGAAGTCCTTCCTGTTAGTTTGACCAGCGTCTTTAGTCTCCTTTGAGTCCGAGACAGTTTGAGTTTTATAATTTTGAGACGCTCCATCAACTCCGCTGCCAGATCTGGTGCTGGACGAGTGATCTGAAAATAAAGAATGGATCCCTACACCATGGCCAGAGCGACCCTGTCAGGTGTCATCGGGCCCGTCTTGACAGAGATCCATAAGTCATCAGTATTGGCCGAGCCCTTCTTCTTCTTTGTTTCTGACCTTGAGGTTGCCGTAGTGTCTCCACAGCAGCAGCAGCAGCCGTTGGCATGGCGACAACAGCAGCAGTGGCAGCACACCACGACAGTGGTGAGGAGCACCAGCAGGGGAAGCGTCAGGAGGACCACCAGGCACACCGTGTTGTAGACCCCCTGGTTGTGTTTGTCCGTCGCAAAGCTCCAGAGTTGGTTGAAAAAATCCTGAATGCTGTCCACTTTCCCATCCATGGTTTTGGGGATACAGAGCTGTGACTCCTCTTAAATGGGACCGTCTCGCTGTGGAGAAGTTTTTAATAAATCCTTCAGAGAGCTGTGAGTTTTATAGGACAGTAAATGTGTATATTAGGCAGCCGGAGACACCGAAGTAATGAAGATATGATGTTCATTTGAGTTGAAAGTCCTTTTATGGGATCTGGCTCCAGTTTTAAAGTTGTAAGACGTCAAGTTTTACTCAACTTGGCTGGATTGAAGCAGCCATCAATCCAACAGCTGTCAGGTCACGTGGTTTTTTCTTAACTTGATTGGAACTTTAATGTGCTCCTTCTGTTAAAGATCCGAGTTGATATAGTTGCCTTCTATCTGTTGAAGCTTGTATATGTGCTTGTGCTGTTCATATTAAATTGAAACACTAACTTCGATGCGTCCTGCTTTAAAGTGTCCCTTTTAGGAAGACCAAAGCATCTTTTAAAGAAATCCAAAAGACTGTTTATAGGAATACTTTCTTTAAATCACTCAGCTGTGATGATTCTGATCTTGAGGAAATCTCCAGAATCTGCACTTCAGCCAAGTTTGTTTATGCAGGTCGACGTCCCACTAATTGCTTTTTTGACTTTCCTCTTGTCCTCCTGCCCTTTGGCTCTCACATTGGTTTTGTTGAGCCACAGAAAGGTGGTTCAACGTTGGTGTGTCTGTGAAACAAAAAAAACAGAGAGAGAGAGAGAGAGAGAGAAAGTTAACACGGACAGAAATTTGGTTTCAGGCAGCTCGTCCTTCTCCCGTTTTCGCTTTCCCTCCCTCCAATCCATCTTTCTGTCTCTTCCCTTAACATCTCTACTCCTGCTCTCCTCCTCTTGTCAGTGTCAGCTTTGGATTTTTTCAGCTTTCCCCTCATTAATATTGCAGAGGAGTCATTCAGGATTCAGGGCAGATCTCTCTAAGAGTCCCACTGAGGAAGACAGAGGCATGGAGAGAGAAAGAGAGAGAGAGAGAGGAAAAATTGAGGGAGATTGTGTCTGAGAGAAGGCGAGACAGAGATAGAGGTAACCAATCTTCCTAAGAGTCCCACTGAGATGGAAAGTGCGACAGTGTCAGAAAAAAAAGGAGAAGGGAGAGAGGCAGGCCAGAGAGAGACCTGCTGCTGGAGATTCATATGAATATATGGGACTAATGGTTCCCATTGCAGGAGTCAGGTGGAATCTGCCCTAAGTTCTCATAAATGCCTGATTTTTCCTCTGACCTCAGATAAGATCACCTTTTAACGGCTCTCCTCGAGAAAAACATATGAAGTGAGGAGCTTCCGCTGCTAAAGAAGGTCTGCTAAAAAGGAAAAGTCAGTCTTGGAATAAATGTAATATTGTTCCTTTCTGCTCTGAGAGTATAAACTCTTTGATTAAGTCTGAGGCCTTGGGCAACATCTTTTTTAAATGGTGTTAAACAAGTATAGTTTTTCAAATGGTTTCAAACACCATTTGACTCAAGTACGCTCCTCAGAGTCTCTGTAGCTTTCGGCTACAGAGCTTCTTTGTATTCTAGTTGCAGGGAGGGGGAAAAAGATTTTTCATCTCACATTTGGTTGCTTTTTAGGCAGAGAGAGAGAGGAGGATGCACCTGCAAGAGGAGAGCAAATAGATTTGGCGTGGCTGTCACCGTGCGTTGTGTCTCATGTGTGAAATTAGTTTACCCGCAGACAGGCTGCTAACTTCCCTCCTGCTCATTTGCTCAACAGGAAGCTGAACGCTTAAAGCGTAGTCGTACCTGAAACGTCAAAGTGAGAGCCGTCTCACCTCAGAACAGAGCCCACATAAAATGGATCAGCACTTTTGACATTGTGTCACTTCTTTTTGTATACTTAATTAAATATTATCCTTGTTTTTTTAGTATTAACTTAAAAACAAGGCAATGCACATTTTATTCCACCTGTTTTTATGTTCTTTTTAATTGAAAAAAAGTTTTTTAAGGTATAAAAAAGACAAAATGATGCATCGATAGAATCAAAATCAATCAGACTTTGTCGTCGGTCCATGAAGCATGCAGCTTCAATGGCACTGAATGCTCCAATGAGGAGAAGAAAAATGGTGGCAGAAGAAAAACATAAGCCACATGTGGGTTATACCACCAGTTCTTCTTCTCATGAACCAAAATATAACAGCAATAAAAGAAATGTGTATTACTCTGCACTGTGGTGTGATACGATAAACCTTTAATAATCCCACAGTGGGGAAAATTGCATTATTACAGCAGCAAAGGGGATAGTGCAAACATTTAAGAAATATCAGTAAAAAAATAAAAATAAACCAAAAATATGCATAGGCACTAGTTTAGATTGCACAAATTCATCTGGATGGAAATAACAACATTGTGCACATTGATGTTATTGCATAGTAGAAACACTACATTTGAATGGATTGTAGATTATACAGAAAGACTGTCCATGATAACTCGGATGCAAGTACACGCTGTTGTGATGAGTCGGGCTGAGCTGCAGCACCTTTGTGTACACTCTGATCCTTCTCACATTATGAAAACACCGTCGACATGACAAGCTAGGGCCACCGAACAATAAGAGAGACGCAGCAGAGCAGCAGCAGAGATGTTATCAGGCTTCATAAAGAGACGACTAACAATGAACCAGCAGTTAAGTCATTAAATGGAACAGATAAGTCACGAAGCATTGTGATAATAATAGTCTCTGACCAGAAACAAATGAGATTACTCTAAGTTATGTTTATACTTGGGCGAATTACAGTTTTCAAACTTACAGATTCAATATAAAAGTGAGTCATCTTTTCATATAGTTCATTTTATCAGCATGCCCAGCCGATCATTGTATTTAAAGTAGAACATTTAAGGTAGCTTCACATTTTGGTCAAAGGAAAACAACATGATTGCCGCTATTGTTGTACCAAGATTCTCCTTCTCAGCAGGCCATTTGTATTGCTGTGAGGATAACTCTGGCTGTTTACAATGTTGATGACGCATGTCTGAGCACAGCCTGGTTCATGATTTAGCGAAGGTATGACACTGTTCATTTCACAAAGAGGGAACACCCATATTTCACACAAAAAAAGCGCATTTTAAATGAGACTCCAGCCTTTGAACATTTCCCCTTCTTCACATTATCTAACCGAGATGCCATTCTAAGACTCTCGCGGGCTTCTTCACTTTCTCATGACTTTGTTTTCTCCTTGAGCCGTTCATACACAGGAAAAGGCCATTTCTGGGGGGGACACAAAGCCAGGAAGGGGCTGAGAAAAATGTTATGATTGCACTCAGTTAGCCCCTGCTGCCTTTTTGTAAGGAACATGTGCGACCTAAAAGACAAAAGTTGTGACAGAAGGCAGGGCAGGAATCTTTAATGACTTGCCCCGAGCACGAGGCCAGAACAGATCCCTCATCAGTCACCATTTGTAGACAGGACTTGGAAATGTTTACTTTGACTTGACTCATCTTCCATCAAACAAAAAAGCAGCAGTTTCCTTTTTTTCGGCAGAAAATACTGAACTATCTTGGAAGTGCGGTTGTTTTATTCTGGTAGCAACAGGCCTGCTGATATTCTGCAGGAGTATAGTTTTCTGCTGTGTGCAAGTGCACAAGCCCATTACAGTTCAGACTTGTGTCAACTCGATCTTGACTGCGTGAAGTGGAGGTCAAACTCACAGTAAGAACAGGATGAGGAGAGTCTAAAAACCATCATCAGCAAATCGGTATATTAGTAATGCCAATAAATCACAAGGGGGAAACTTTTATATTTGTAAACTCACACGAAGATGAATGACATTGTTTGTTTTTCTAGACAATTACAAGAGTACATGCGTGACACTCTGGAGCACTCAAAGGCAGGAAGAAACTTTATCAGCTTATCGTTTGCTACATGTCAAACATCCTGTCAAATGTAACCACTGCCAAAACAACATATTTTAAAGCGGGGTCTGTCACAGAAGTAGCAATTTTTACCTGGAATCACACAACAAAAAAGGCATCAGCGGCTTTCATAAACCCACTCAGAGCGGTGTCAAACTATTTGCTGGCATTCGAGACTCTCTTTGAAAGTTACCTCGCAGGCACTTGTGAAGTAGCAGGTCTCCCCTCCTGTCTAATCCAGTCAGCTGCTCAAACTTCTGTTGTTTCTGATTTGGCATCTGGCTTCTGCTCTGCTCTGCTCTGGTCCCCCTCACCCAGACATCTTGACAAGTCTTCACTTTCTGTTCCTGTTTCCCTCTCTGCCCTTGTTTCCCGTCCTCCTCCTCCTCCTCCTCCTCCTCCTCCTCCTCTTTGTGAGTGTGTGTGTTTTGGTCACAACGTCACTGCACCCTGCCCACTTTGTGTAAGAATGGGCCCTCTGTCTGTGCTTGTGTGTTTCCTGCATGGCGCACTGGATTCTTGCGGTTGCTTTACTTTACCCATACAACAAGCGCCGCATGACATCAGATAGAGACACAAGAAAGTTAAATAAACTGAGCAAGAAAATGAGATATGAAATTACTGGAATGCTCTGTTAAATCCCCCTGCATACAAGGATCTGTAAACCTTGCAACACTACAACACAAGTTGCAGGCAAGGTTGACTGGTTTCTTGCATAATAATGCTAAATGTCTGCCTAAACAAACTCCACTCCACCCTTCTCAGAACCTCTAAAGTGGGAAGAAAAAGGAGAAATGAAAACTGCACGTGTTTATGCGTTGTGGATACCATCAGGTAAAAGAGTCCAGTGGAAGGAAGATGTGAGTCAGGTCATGCAAAGTGCACACACACACACACACACACACACTCTTACTGTGCCTGTGGCATTGTTGTCAATTCCACTTTCAGTTCAGTCAAGCAAAAGAGGGTTTTTATTCAAGTAAGAACAAAGACAAAAAGTGTTCAGTCTACATCAAATAGCAGCCTCCTCTCCTCAAAGGGGCACTTTATGAGTTCAAGCTCATTGACACGTGTACTGTATATGTATTCACATACTGTATGATGCATACTTGTGAACATACAGTAGCCTCAAAGAATTCAAAAATGTGTGTCTGCATAGTCTAGTCACGTGAGTGCTTTGAATTCCCTTTATAAATGACATTTTAGTTTTTTATAGTGTCTCCAAGAATTTATAGAAATAAATAATAATAGCGGAGGAATTTCACGTTTAATGCTGTTAAAGAGTAAAAATATTGATACCTGAAAACCAAAAAATGTCTGTGTCCTTGTGAAATACGACCAAAACTCTGTAGCTATTTTGTAATGATCTTCTGCAGGTGCTGCAGATGGAAACATCTTGTCAGATGATCTCACAAACACCCTTCCTGACCATCTGACTGGCTGAACATGCAGCGCACTCTTTTGTAGCTACGGGGCATGGTTACATGAAAATTGATGAGACAAGCCTCACCATGTCTGCAGGTGTGTCTGAGCCATCTTAGACAAATAGCAACCAGGCGTTCACACACACAGACACAGACACACACACACGGTGCCAGCACAGAGGGTGCTGTCTGCCTGGCAGGGCGTGCAGTGCTACACAGTGAAACTGTATCCCGACTGCTGTTGGGGCACTACAGTGTCCAGTCACCCCGAGCAAGAGCTGATTAATGACCTCAGTGTAGCAGCTTTCCCCTTGATGGAATCCTTCTTTCCAGTAGTTTATATAAAAAATGATTTCACTATATATTCCATTTGCTGCCTTTGATTGCTATTTCAAAAACCTGCATGTAGAAGTCATCTCCTCTCTGCACAGATCTATTTCATGCACAGACACATTTTTTTAACGAGCAGGACTGACTTATATCTTCCCTTCCCTTTAAGGAAACTGTATCTTCAACTTATACTGCAGTGACCCTTATATACGTCCCATTTCCTCTATGGAAACCCTACATCCCCATTTATACTGCATTGACCCCGTGCTATAACGAGTGTAGCTCCCATCTGGTTTATGGAAACCTTTTCACAGTGGAGCTCACCTATAAGGGGGAGCTCAAACAATATATCCCTTTATCCTACTCGTGTCTGCAGCCGAACAAATTGCAGGAAAGACCACTGAGCTCACACCGGATCACTGATCATACAACTGTGAGATTAAAAAAAAAAAGTGACTGTGACATTACCAGCAGCGTTAAGTAAAGTCTCATGGAATTACGGGACTGTGCAAAAGGGCATTACCAATCACCATGACCTACTAGTTCTGCCAACACACAGTGAAACAAGCCTGAGTATGAACCCAACACTGTGAGTTCTTGAACACGGGCGCTAATGAAAAGTGACTAAAGCGTTGTTGTAGTAGAATCTGACAGGAGTGCAGAAATAGCCTGCTAATAAAACCAGTCCTCCCAAGAGGCAAACCTGAGCTGTGATTCAGTCCTGCAAAATGTTCAGGCCCAGCACTGTGACAACAGGCAGAGAGCAAGACGGAGAAAGACATGATTAGTCTATATAAGGAATTGCTTCTTGCGCTCAAGAAAAAAGCTGCAGTTAAAAAGCTATGGGGTTGGCATGTAAACGTAAGGCTTTTACAAGGGCAACTAATTGCACATTCCAGCTATGAAGTCAGGCTGCTATTTTAACATTTAATTATGTAATATCTCAGCATAGTTCTCATATGACACACACTGTACTCAGTGCTGGACACAATGTTAAACATCTCTTTCTTGGCTTGTGAGCAGACAGAAGTTCGGCCTATTCTGCAGCATAAATAAATAAAGAATGGTGCTGTCAGCTAGCTGTAGAGGAAAAAAAAATCCAAAGGGCTTCATTTTAATCAATGGGGACTTTCTAAGTTCCTCTTTGCTTGTCCAGTATTTCCAAATAATGAAGAAGAAGAAGGAGCAAAATGACACACAGTGGGAACCATGAGTCACTCATCATAGCCAACATTTTCACAGACAGATGCAGTTGAAACTTTACATGTGCCATGCAGACGTGAGAAGGTTTTGCAGCAAGAAAGCAAATCCATATAGTATTTCCCCCCAAACTATTCCTTTAAAGCAGTTTGATGCTACAGTGCAGAATAAGAGCTGTGTCATTATCTCTTACAGGCAGGCTCTTGTTCCTGACAAGTAGAAATGTCAGATAGACAAACATTAGAGAAACACAGGCTGTGACATGACCTTATGTGGTCATGAGATAAGCAAGAATTACATGAATGCACTTCCCTGCTTTTTGCTTGTGTGTGTGTTTGCATTTTTTGTGTGCGTGTTTAAAAAAAACAGAACTTGTATGCAGTTTCACAACCGCTGAAGCAAAAGTGATAATAAGGATAATTCACACTGAAGCAAGAGTGCTATTCCTAATGTGTAGCTAAAGTAGCATTTTGACACAGCAAACAAGCTCAGTTAGAGATTTTCAACCCGCAGTGAGAATAATAAGACATAACTTCTCTTTTAAAACTCAAAGGCACTCCACTGCTCAACCTCAATTTATATCAACATGACAGTAATTGAATCTTTTGCTTGCATTAATTTCCGTACTGTGTCACATTTTCTCATCTTACTATTATCTCAGTGTCCTGTCAATCTCCTAGGTAATCACTGTTAATCAACAAAATGGACTGCTATCTAACCTCACCCACAGAGCTTTATGCAAATGAACATAAAATGATCTGGTGTGTATGACTGCTTCCAACAAGAAAGACTCAATCAATCAATCAATCAATCAATCAATCAATCAATCAATCAATCAATCAATCAATCAATCAATCAATCAATCAATCCATCAATCCATCAATCCATCAATCCATCAATCCATCCATCCATCCATCCATCCATCCTTTCCCCATTCCTCCCAGGAGACTCCAGGGTATTCACAGGCCAGATGAGATATATAATTCCTCCAGTGAGTTCTGGTTTTACCCTGGGGTTGCCTTCAAGTTTGACGCACCAAGAAAACCTCCAAAGGAAGGTGCCCAGGACGCATCCTACCACCATAGTTGGCTCCTTCTGACAAGAAGAAGAGCAACTGTGCTCCAAACAAACTCTGGATGTCATCACACTGTCTCTAAGACTGAGGTCAGCCACCCTATGGAAGAAACCCATTTCATTTCAACATGTGAGGGTTGGAACATAGATCAGCTGGTAAATCAGGTATAACACTCTCATGACTGCTGATGTAGGACAAATCTGTCTGTGTCTGTCCCACTCTCCATTTTCCCGTCACTTGTGAGCAAGATCCCGTGATACTCCTTCACTTGGGGCAACGACTCACCACCAACCCAGTGATGCACCAGTTTCCCATAGAGAACTATGACCTCAAACTTGGAGATAATGACTCGCATCCTGACAGTTTTACACTTGACTGCAAACTGACCCAGTGCACGTTGAAGGTCACAGCATTAAAAAGCCAACAGAAACATGTCATCTGCAAAAAAGAGAGGTGCAACTCTGAGGTTCCCATGGCACCCTCCTCACCCTCAAAAATGCTCTGACTTGTGTGTATTTCTTTGAACCAGTCACAGTGGTTGTGGGCGGAGCTAATTGAAGGACGTGGCTTGTTTGTTCCTTTGAATATAGTGACTAGTACAGCTGTTTTACTAAACAATCCAAATCCTTGGTAAAACTTTTAGTTTTTTAGTTTCCCAATGTTCGAGATTGCTGCCCAGAGGTTGCTGTTGCTGTTTCCCAGGGTGAATAAAACGGTAACACACAAATAGTGGAAGGGAGAGGAGAATGCAGACTAAGATGATCAGCCACTGGCAGACTCATACCCACAGCCTACATCCGGTGAGTCAGCCCGTCCTCATCCTGACTGGACCTTGAGGTGTTGTCCAGGAATATCACAAACAGGATCCTACCAGAAACATGTTTGACTTTTTGCCAAAAATACGACCAAAGCTTTCACTTTGGCTGGTTCATAGCCTCGACTGCAGTACCCCATACTTGGTAGTGCCAAGAAAACTTGACTACAGAAATATGCCTGTAAATTTGCGAACATTTTCTGTTGGTGTTGACCACAATGCGCTTGTGTTTATGCAGCATAGTTTAAAAAAAGAAGATTATACTTCAAGGTAGAAAATTCTCAATTCAAACCACATGACGCTTTAACTCACATATGATAGCTCTGATTTTTCTCACATGTACATCTGACTCACTTTCTATGTGTATAACTGGTTCTTTACTACAAAAATAAAGTAGACAGCCTGACTACCATGCCATTACAGTGCCATTTCCCTTTAATTGAAAATGTGTGTGCCCTGAATTAAGGCTGAAATGCACTCTCAAATAGCAGATGCAATTTTTTTGCTCTCACAAACAAACACACTAAAACACACACTACTTGCTCTTTGCCTTCTGCAAAAAAAACACCCCCTCCATCCTCCGGTCATTCGAGCCCTGAGACACTTTCACATGTCTCAGCCCTCAGATTTGAATGTCTCCTGAGTTGCAGGGGACATTAGGGATCCCTGCTGGCACATTATAAAAATAAAAATCCATTTGGCCTCAAATAATGAAAAGAAAATGACAGAATATCTCCTTGGATGAAAGGAAAGCAGGAAATGCAAATTGGCACAATCTGTATCAAAAAGTAAACAAATTTAAGCGAAACGTGTGTTGCGTGTGGCTGCACATGTGAGTAATACGTTATGTTAGATGATATATTTGTGTATATTTTATGAATGCATTAGATTGCCAGTACTGTTGCATCAGTGTGTAGGTGGTATTTAACTATTAGAGAAGCTTTGAGAGGAAATTGGTGGAAACTGAATATTGCTTGTCTTTTTTAAGGGGGTCCTAAGTCAAACATTCTTGAAGGTTCAATAGCAGAAATATATTGGTAATGTAAAATTTTAACCTTAAAGAGAATTATTAACTGTCATAAAAAAGGAAGGGTAGTACAAAGTATTATATTTGCTTCTGAAATGTAGTGCAGTTAAAGTAGTAGAAAATGGAAAGACTCAAACTACCATAAGTAAAATTAAAAACTGAACTGAAGCACCTCACCTTAGTAAATGTACTTCAACGGTAATCTTGGACATATGTATGTGCGAACACTTTAGCTTGTATAAAATCAGAAGTATGACCTGATAACATACAGTACATACACATAGTTTTGGAGGAGAATAGGCACACAAATTAGGATTGCTGACCTGTAGTATGCTGTAGTTATAAATCCCATATGGCAGCCAGACTTTCTTCCAAAACTTTATAGAAGATACTGAAAGAAGAAAAACGAATCACTAAGCCTGTACACTAATAATAGCAAGGTAACCATACCTTATATTGATTCGCATCTATGTTTTCTCTGAGGGTAAATACCACAGAAAAATTCTTTTAAAAATTCCATCAGCAGGGTACGATAGAGCGGTACATGAGAACATCTGATATGACTGTTGTGGGGGATGCTGGGAAAGGCTGGGAAACCACTGATGTAAATTATATATCAAATACCATAGCATCAGAGAAAAGGAGGGGAGGCAGGGGAGGAGAGGAGAGTATTTTAACAGTGGTTAATGGAAGGAACAAAATCACAACTAGAACAAAGGAATTGTGGCGTTTACCTCCAAAATCAGCCTAAAACATGAGTGAGAACAGCCTGGCTTCTCTTTTCATCATTTTGTCATGGTCCACTCTTTTCCTCATTCTTCTCCGGGAGCACAGCTGTCAGTCTGACTGTTTTTCTAGGCATAACCTCGCCATACGAACCTTGTCAACTCACATCTACATTTACAGGCCGGCCCGTTCAGCAGAGGCAGGAGTGTGAGGCTTTTAGAGATTGCGTTATAGCTTCAGTGTGTGGATGGATAAAAACCTTCGCAGCTACAGAAAGTAAAAAGACTTTAGACTAAATCCAAATTATAAATAAGTGCAAGGCATAATTGGTCAGTCATTATTAGTTGCGAAAAAGAAAAGCAGTCTCATTAAATAGTATTCAAGCTGCAGAACCTCCATTCATGCATTCTTTCATTAATTGCAAGTGTTCAAATGTGCTGGAAAGCCTAATGAATGGTTAGATGGATCATTCCAATAATGGGTGTTTTTCTCAGTTTCATTTGTGATCGTCCAATTAGAACAAACTCACAAACACACACACACACACACATACACACACACACACACACACACACACACACACACACAACAAAACCCTGAAACAAAACAAGAAAAGCAGCAGAATGAGATGCTCAACCAGCACACCAATTCTTACCTCGCATTCAACTCCGCCGAGGTTGTAAATAGACAAATCTTCACACCTCCCCTGTATTTGTGATTTATGCGAGGCCCATTTCATGCTACCCCATTCCAACTCATGGAGCTCTGAGCATCAATAAACGTCTGATGAAAATCAAGCTGTTCGCCGGCCGGCCGCCCAATTAAGGCCCAGTGTTTACAACGCCATCACAGAGAGAGTCTAACTGGGAGATCTGGGTTGCACCTCCCTCTTATTCAGATGCCTGCCAGGGCCTGTTAACTTTCTGGGATCAGTGAGATGTAAAGAGACTCCAGGAGCGCATGGGAGACTGGGGAAGGCTCACAACGCCGCTTTTCATCAGCTTCATGCCATCACCAGCTCTGTGCTCAATCCTGTGGAGAGATGTGGAGACATTACTGGACGGATGGGATGAGGAGAGGAGGAGAAGGTGTGGACACAAAGTCAGAAGAGAGGAAGAAGAGGATGGATCATAAAAAGAAATGGGTGTCTCCTGCTAATCTAACCATGCAGTAATAAACACTGAAGCAGTTCAACTGTGGTGCTACGCAAAAATCTAATTTTCTGACATTTGTACAGTGTTTTTGATCTTTGTGAGTAGAGGGGAAACATGAATTATGAAATTAGATTCTATGTCTCAAAGTGAATTTTCAATTTAGCCACTGGCCTGATTTTTTCTTGCCTAGATCGAGTGTTAAAGTGGTACCTTGGTCATTGCAATAAAGATAAAACACTTTTGTACCTAATTTGTGCATAAGGAAGATTCCATGTGAATGTTGCATATTACAGCTTTGCAGACTCCAAAAAAGTCCTCATAAAAGTTCCAAGCAGAGCACTAGAGGCAGTTCTGGTGATTTTTCATAATGCACCAAAAACAAAATAAAACAAAAAAGCAAAGTCTGAAGCCGAGCAAGAAGACACTGGGATTTAGATGAGTCAGAGGCAAATCGTGTTATGTATGGGACTGTGACAAGGGACTGACGTCCTGGTATAGTAGTCGCAGTCAATCAGACCTGCAGCTCTTTTAAATTCAAGGAAGAAGCTGCAACAAACTAAAAAGCAATATCTGTCTTGGCTCTAGCACAACCAGTGTTCTGGCTAATGTATGCATAATATAATATAATATAATTTCAGGTTGCATGCTTTCTTTAAAGAAACGAAAGTTTATGTCTAGATAATATATTTTTAAACCTGAATTATATACTTCTGTAGTAGAGGAAGTAAGGGATATGTATAATTTGCAAGATAAAACTAGTTTTAAGAAATGCACCAATGCCAAAGGTAATTTGGTTTTAAATGGAATGAAATGTAAATTGCAAACTCAAGAAATATATTTTTTTATTATATTCAGAATTCAAAGGCCCTTAGATTTTATCTTGTTCTTTGTAATTATTGTTGACCTTGATGCCAAAAAGCATCTTTGTACATTAAGAGATTAAAAACAAACAAAAAGCGGTCTTACTTTGTGTTTATAAAGTAAATACATGAGACAGGTTTCTCCTTGTCAGTCTGTTCGATATTTAAAAAGGTAAAAGTCTGGGTCACCGTTTTGAGTTCGCCTCAAGACCCGCTGCTGCATGTTTCTCTCTTGTTTCCCATACTTTCACTCTGTTTCTACCTACCTGATAAAATGGAAAAACTCTCCCCCCAAAAAATATAAATGAAAAAAAGCTAAAAGTCAAAAATGAATAATCAACTATAAATTCAATCACAAAAAAGAGTGAATAGACCTTTAGTAAATCAGTGTTGTTTGATTTGGTAGGTTCCTCCGGTCAGTGTTGTGATTGGCAGGAGACGCGGAAGTGAAACTCAGGAGGCCAAAGGTCGACGGCTGAATATAGAGATAATAGCTGTGTCTCAATTCAGGGGCTGCATCCTTCTAGGCTGCATTTTTCGGCCGCATACGTCACAGCGGTGCGACTAAGGCTGTCCCATTTCATTAAAACTTCAAGACTCCTTCAAATGCGGCCGACGAATGCGTCCTTCTTTTCCCTGAATTTGAAGGATGCATCGATGCATCCTTCGTAGCCCCAAATATCCCAAGATTCATTGCGGGCCGGTGACAGTTCGATCAACAGCTGAAGTTTTAACTGCTGACGGCTGACGGAGAAGATGGATTCATCAGCGGTGGAGGTTTATAGTTTTAATATTAGTATTGTGTTACAGTTCACTCTGATAGCTACGATACAAATGTTGACAACGTTAAAGTTTGTTCTAAAAAAACGATTGAATAACGTTATTGATGTGAGCCGCTGCAGTTTAAAACGTTTACTGTCCAGTTGTTCAGCTTCAGTTTTAAGTTATATTTTACTGAGACTGTGGCGAAATTCTTTCTGACCGCGGCCACCACAAAAACGACTTATTCAATCATAAATATTCATATATTTAATCCTTATTTAAGTTATTATATGGTGAAGAAGTAAAATGGACGTAAATCCTGCTGGAGCTTCTATTGGTGGTAATTCTCTGTAGACCAGTGAAAACATGACTCTCCTCACTGTTCTTAGTTTAGCTCCACCAAGTTATCTGATCACATGTTTAACATACATTATATCTGGTTTCTGTTCAGACAGCAGGTATTTAGTGATCCTCATCAGAAACACTCAGCCCAGAGATTGTGGAGATTTATAATATCTGAAGTTCATATCAGTGGATGTTAACAGATTTAAACCAGCTGTGGACGCTTCTTGTTTCTCAGACAGTTTAGTCCCGAACCACCGTACAGTACAAGACTCTCAAGTCTTCAAGTATATAAAACATATTAAAAACAAAAATTACAGTTTCGGGATCAAATCCAGTGAAAAATTAGGTAAAATTACACCGTCGTCTTATCCTGATCGTCGGGATGAAAATTTGTTTGTCAGGGTTGCTAGGCAACAAGGAGCGGCGCTACGAGACGTCATGATGTAAGCAGGAAGTTCATCGTGGGCCAGACCGTTTCATTTAACAAACGCTCATGCAGCCTTCTCATGCAGCCTACCCGTCCTTAGAAGGACCCAGCCTTCAAAGGACGGGTAGGCTGGGTCCTTTGAAGGATGCAGCCCCTGAATTGAGACACAGCTAATATATGTATAAAATTAGCTATAGAGAAGGAGAAACTATAGCAACATGTTAATGTGCATGTCTAATTCATCTGTTTCTTACAAGTGCCAACACGCATTTTTCCTACCTTATTTCACTTTACTAAGCGAAGGTTGATGTTCATGTCCAAGACAAGTCTGTCAGTTAGCTCTTAGCCGCTAAACTACCAGATATAGCGGTGGTAGCCTAGCTTAGCTTCAGCTAAGTAGCAGCAAAGTGTTAGCATCGGCTAGCCATTGTTTGTTTAAGTAGCTTCATTCAATGAGTTAGCATTTATAACTACTCAAGTAAGTATAATAAACCAAAAGGATAACAGTGAAGCTCAACCAGACGCTAAATAAACCCCACAGTGACCGAAGACTGCGGCTCCTCTGATGGAGACACGTCAAGTTGAACTGTGAGTAAAAGCATCGTTGTCCTCTGCTGTCTACGTGTACAATCCTGCCGTGTTGTGTAGGTGTGCACGCCTGCTTCATGTTTAGTGAAGGGTTGTGAAGTATTTTATGTCTAAGTTTAAATGAATTTTAGCTAAAGTGTGCAAACTTTAGAGGACAAAGTAGGTGCTATAGACACTAATACAGGTTAAAGATCTGATGAATATTTAAATTCAACCTAGTTTATTGTCCAAATAGGGCGTGTCCAGTTTATTTTATTGTTTTTACTTGACTGATATGCTTAGCAAGTCATGTGTATTTTAAATGTGTATACACTTTCAGAAGGAATGTCATTTGTACCATTTTCTCACTCATTGGGAACATCTTAGTTGTAGATACCAGCCAAACTTAAGTTAAGTGGTTAATTCTTTCAGCAGGTTGTAAAAATCTCCCTTTTATGAAAGCTGCCTTGAACTCAGAGCTTAATGCTTTCTTTGTTCGAAAGGGGCACATGCAATGAAAACTTATGAAATTATATGTTTTTTTCTTAATAAAGGGATACAAGGAGACATTTAAAAGCAAAATGATTGCACTTAATTGAACACAACAGTACACAATTAAAAAAAATTCTGCGTGAAACTGCATTCATCCAACAGTTTTGTGATTTATTTATTTTCATACATTGAACTTTTGAAAACACTTGGTAAACAAATGGTATAAACCTTATTAACACTTCTGCAATAAACTAATTCTGAATGTCAAAGTCAGCTCATTCAGTTAATTTTGGCACCTGATAATGATTTAGTTTTACTGCTTTGACAATAATGTGTGTTAATTTTGGTCAAATTTGAATCATGACCATCCTCCTGTACACCATGTACCATGGTTAGAGGTGTTATTCTGGTCTATTGCAAGGTTGACGAGAAATGCTCAGTATTTATGTGCCTCAGCTCTGCAGACGTGCATCTGATGAACTCTTTGATTACCATGAACATTTTCAAACTCCAAACAGAACTACACTAAATGCTTGGACAACATTTACAGTTATTCAGCAGGATTTCTTTAATGTGTATCTAGAGAAAACTTTAGATGGAGCGCCACCATTAAGCCTGGGGCCGACTCATTCTGTCTGACAGCAATGCGAAGAAGACATCTAGCTGAAACTAACATTAATGTTACATCCACATGGTTTGTGTTCCCTTCGTGCTGTCGGATTAATGTGTGCTTACATTTTTAACAAATGTTTGCTACCTGTTCCCTGCAGCCTGCATGTCTGTAGGTGCAACCTGGTTATTAAATCAGTCTCCATACATCAGGGTCTGTTGACTTTCAGTTAACCGGATCAGTGAGTTGTAAAGAGACTCTAGGAGCACATGGGAGACTGGGAATTCAATTGAAGGAAAATAGACTAAATCAGACTATCAAATCAGCTAAATAAACTTGTTTGCACTTAGTAGTGGTGCTTACCAGACTAACGACAAATCTTCAGGCAGGTTGCCTTGTTGCCACCGTGGAAAAGAGTTTGGTGTACGTTCTCTGAGCAAATTACTCAGATGACCGAGTGAGCTAAGAGCAGGAGAGCAGGAGAGAGAACAATAGGGGAGCTGTGGTTTTATTGCTGTCTGGGGGGCAGTTCAGGTGATATCAGCTTACACTAACAGGATGTTCAGTTTAAATGACACGAATGAACTAATTAATGTGTGGAGCTTCTTGTGGTTCCTACAGTAGTTTGTCTCCACTGTTTAGCTTCCTGTCGTAATTTGTAGTTTTATTTCTTCTTTTTTCTAAAAACAGGTAGTGACAGATAATATTACTGACAGACACATAACATCACTAAATGTAAGACGCTTCTTAATAATGCCAGTTCCAGTCAATCAGATCTACTCACAAGAGATAAGCAGTGTGGGACTGCACAGATGCTGCAGGTCACACAGTAAGCATTAAAACAATGATATTGGTTCAGTGTTGTTACCGTGTCATTGTCAGTGTTTTTGTATTATTAACCTTTTTGTTAAAAACAATAGAGGCTGCTTGGGCTTAATTTTGTAACACTGTTTATGCACACACATGATCCAGAATGCATTTTGCAGTTATCTATTTGTGGTCAAGTGAACCACTCGTACTGTCGACCCCTGCTTAAGTTAAACACCTAAAAACAAACATGAGTTTAGTTTAAACTCAGCCCGCAGTGTTGTAGACACAGCGAGCAGTGGTGTGGTGCCAGACTCCAAATTTTGTTTCTTGTGGTTCACACTAGACTCTGTGTTACTCTCACATCTGTCTCATTTAAGTATGGCCTGTGATAGTTACATAACCACTAGAGTTATTCTGCAGCCGTCAACATTAATAATGTGGAAACTCAGTGTAAGATGCGGCTGAATTACACAAAATAAATGAGTGAACTAATATAATGTGCTTGTGGAGTTTGTGGCGTAATATACTGTAATCATGGTCAAATTAACTTCTCTAATTTGTTTTGAGATGAGAACAAATTTAATTTAGGCTGCAAGGTTGAGGCATTTTTGCTGCCTGGGCATGTTCAGCTGACAGTGTGGTGTGTGGCTTTGTCTTTACAATGTGTTAAGGTGAAATATTTGCTTATATCTGTCGCACACTGCATGCTCTCTAACCAGAAAGAAAAAAAACATAATAGTGCAGATAAAGGCATAATAATTGTTTTATCCTGACTTAACTGCCCCAAATTGCAATTGGGTCACAAATGAATAGATATTTTTTATAAAAACAAACTTTGTAGATTAACAAGAAAAAATGAAGGTGCAGGCTGTCAGTTAGAAAAATAAGGAAAAGTGTTGATTACCCCACCTGCTGGTTGCAATATAAGGTAATAATATATCATTTTTCTAATATATTAATTGATTTTAAAGATATCCCTTACAACTAAAACTGCAGGCTTTACTTTACTACAGCTCAGCAGTCTGCAGCAGTCATGGCATCAATACAAGACCACTTGTAGTCCATTAACTCAATTACATAATGTCGTGTCTTTTCAGCTGTGAAAGACATCCAGATGAATCGGTCCATTTTTTAAAACTTAAATGGCCTTTCCCTACGGAGCCGAGTTGTAGGTTAAAGTACGAATTAGGCACAGCACGCGCTTAAGTAAATCCTTAAAAGTTATGTAAAACTGCAGATATCAAGTTCTACATGGCTGACAGAGGACTGTGTAAAACAGTGAACACTTTTTATGATCCAGCTGTGCAGTGGAGTGTTTTGGTAAAAACAGAAGAGATTAGCTTCTCTCTCTGACCTTTACTGCACTGATGGTGTGTTTGACTGTAATATATTCACAGACTTGATACAGGCTCATTATTTACCAAGTTGTTTTTGCTGACCAGACACTTGAATGGATAATTAATGGATAATTAGAACATGCTGTAATTAAACAATGAATCTTAAAACTGCTGAATAGAGGGATTGTTTGTATTTTTCCTGATAAATCTGTAGCTGTGTATAATGATAAAGCATGTGTATGTCTGTAGTCGGATGCATACGTAATTATGCTCAAACTTACTGTGTTTGAAGATCCATACCAGTCATATATAATCCTAAATTAGACCAGACAGTTCCAAAAAAAATGTGTCAAGTAAAGCCTGAATCTATAGCTGAGGAGATGAGAGTGGAAGTTTATCTAAAACAAAATAAACAGCAGAACTATGCCGAGAGGTTTCCACTAATTCTCTCCCATTTTGGCCTACATATAAATGAGGGTCGTCTTACATTAATTGATTTGACAAATGTATTCAGATAATTCTTAACTGAATGAGAGACTACAAGTTTAATTACAGTACGTTAAAACAACTTATTAAGAGGTCGGAGCATTTCCTGATTAATTAAATGAATAAGGTCAGTATCTTACATCTCGGCCAGGTGCAGCAACTCAACAGTCTCCACGGGTTGCTAAGCAACCTCACAGTGGAAAAAACAAGAATATTTTGACATATAATTCCCCCAAAACCCATGTGTTGTTCTAAGCTGCAGTTTTTGTGTGGACAAGATAAAAATGACACGTGAGGCCGACTTTATAACCGTTGTCCAGGCTACGTATTTTTCTGCTCTCAGTCTTTATACTAGGCTAAGCTAACTGGCTGTCAGTGGTGGCCTCATTAAGCAGATAGGCATTAGACTCGCAGTGTATTCCCAAAAAATTTAACTATTCCTTTAAACTGAAGGTCCCTCTTTACTTATTCTTTACATGATTAATATTTATTGAAATTCATTTTCATTTTAAATTCAGTTTTTGTTTTATTTGGATGTTCTGCTTAACTGAAAATTGGGCTTCTGCCAGTAGACCCTTATTTCTTTGAAGATATTGCAGAAACTAAACTGTTTTGATAGTCAAATAATCTGTTGATTATTGAAATGAACAATCAACTACTTGGATTATGAATCAGTTTATTAGCTAAACTCTTATTTAGCTAATAAAACCATTCAAGTAATATATGTGGATTGCTGCTACAGTACTGCAGTTTCAGACACCCAGCTTTATTATAATATGTTCAACATTTGTTGAGCCCAAGTACAGTAAACCCTTATGCACATCCTGAATGACAGGCACATAGACAGGGTTAGTAAAGAGACTGATAGAGCTGGCAAAATCTTTTTTTTTTTTTACAGCTTTCGAGTAGTAGGCTACACCACTGCTGCCCAGTGGCTCTTTTTATGGTGGGCTGGTGGGGGGTAGTGACAGACTGAGGCCAGCACGAAGGTATGTTTCTGGGATTTCTGTGATAACTTACCGAGGACAGGGTGTTCACCATCTGGGCTCCAACAGTGCGAGGCTGGACTAACGTTTTTGACTCGATGGAGCTGTGAATGTTGGATGTGGCTGGTGAGCTTTCCAACCATTCTGTATTTTTCCAACCACACTGCCCCACTGTTTAAAATATTTCCTCCTCTATGCCCAAGCTCAAGGAATTGCAGCACATTGGCAGAAGTCTTGGTTATATTTTTGGTTCATCTTGTGTTCCTTCAGTTGTTCTGTGCTGAGATCAGCAGTGAACTTGGTCTGCATGTCCCTAGACTGTGAGTAGGTGCTCCATGGCTCTATAAAATCTTATCAGTGACTCAGCTGTGGACACACTTTACTCCAGTAAGGGGTCGTACCTTCATGTGAAAGCATTTCAAGTCACTGTGAAAAAACAGAATTCTTCCGTCAACTAATCGACATCTAAATTTGTTGGCATCTAATTTGCTCATCGATTTTTGTCAACAGTGTTAATTACTCGTTGCACCCCTAATTGATGATGATTAAAACTTTAACAGAGAATGAAAGCGTTACCATCTGTTGCTCTTTCAGTGTTGTGATATGTTTTCAGGTTCTTGCAGGATTGTTATGTCCCTTTGTGGGAGCATAAATTAGAGGTCTTGGAGCCAAACCACACCTGTCACTGTTCACCAGCAGCAGTTTCTGGAATGATTTTGGTTTTTAACGGCCTCCAATTAAAGGTGGAGAAACTTTGATAAGTTTAAAACAGGGAATCTGTTCATGGTACTTCATTATTTCATGGAAGTAAAATGCAGGCGCAGTGAAAGTAACCACAGCTAGATTTGTTTATTATAAAACTGGACTTAAAAATATACAAAGTGAACTAAGGTTTTGTTCAAGCAAAGATGTACTTGGATGTTAAAGCAATTTACAAGATCATAAGCTTAGTATACACTCACCGACCGCTTTGTTAGGTACACCTTGCTAGTTAAAGGTTGGACCCCCTTCTGTCAAGGTGTTGGAAACATTCCTCAGAGATTTTAGTCCATATTGACACGATAGCATCATGCAGTTGCTGCTGATTTGTCGGCTGCACATCCATGACGCCAATCTCCCGTTCCACCACCTTTCAAAGGTCCTCTATTGGATTGAGATCTGGTGACTGTGGAGGCCATTGGAGTACAGTGAAGTCATTGTCATGTTCAAGAAACCAGTTTGAGATGGTTTGAGCTTTGTGACATGTGGATTAGCCGTCAGAAGCACTGTGGTCATAAAGGGATGGACATGGTCAGCAACAATACTCGGGTAGGCTGTGGTGTTTAAACAATGCTCAGTTGGTACAAAGGGGCCCAAAGTGTGCTAAGAAAATAACCCCCACACCATTAAACCACCACTACCAGCCTGAACCGTTGATACAAGACAGGATGGATCCATGCTTTCATGTTGTTTACACCAAATTCTGACCCTACCATCTCAGTGTCACGGCTGAAATGGAGACTTGTCAGACCAGGCAAAGGTTTTCCATCTTCTGTTGTCCAGTTTTGATGAGCCTGTGTGAATTGTAGCCTCAGTTTCCTCTTCTTAGCTAACAGGAGTGGCACCCAGTGTGGTCTTCTGCTGTTGTAGCCCCAAGTTGGACGTGTTGTGCGTTCAGAAATGGTACTCTGCAATCCTTGGTTGTAACCAGTGGTTATTTGAGTTAATGTTGCCTTTCTATCATCTCCAGCCAGTCTGTACATTGTCCTCTGACCTCTCACATCAACAAGGAGTTTTCGTCCACACAACTGCCGCTCACTAAATGTTTTCTCTTTTTCGGACCATTGCCTGTAAACTCTAGAGTGAAAATCCCAGTCGATCAGCAGTTTCTGAAATACTCAGACCAGTCTAGCACCAACAACCATGCCACGTTCAAAGTCACCTAAGTCCCCTGTCTTCCCCATTCTGATGATTGGTTTGAACTTCAGCAAGTTGTCTTGACCACGTCTACGTGCCTAAATGCATTGAGTTGCGGCCATGTGATTGGCTGATTAGCTATTTGTGTTAACAAGCACCTAATAAAGTACCTAATAAAGTGGCCGGTGAGTGTATAACTAATCAACACTGACTAAACAAAAAGAGAAACGGACACCAAATCAGACTATTTGAATAATTTATTAATATGTAGAAAATGTATTAAAAAAGGAACTATATAGTACATGTTTAAGTCAAACTAGAGCTAATATCCAAGGTTATCCAACAACAAATCCTTAGTTTCAGCTTGTATGAGCTCTTCAAACAGTCAAGATCACATTTTGTCAACATTTACATTTTCAATGGCAAGATTTCAAATCAGTCCAGTTACAATATCTGGCTCATGTAACATATCACCAAGCATGGTGGCAATATCGGTTAATCAACTTGCGAGCGAAAACCCATAAAATGAAGCGTTTTCGTTTTTGATACCTTGCAGGACTTTGTGTCGCATCAGTTACAGAGAAACTGGAAAAATAAATAGCAGTGAAATAAATAATTTTAATAGGTGCACTGTCCTATTAGCAGCTCGGTACAAACAGCGATACAGTGTGAATGTATTCTGGTCACTGCAACTTACGTTTTAACAATAGGGAGGATGCTCTTTTTGAACATGATGTTTAAAAAAACTGATTGAAAAGATGAAATTTTACAAAATGAAAAACACAAACTAGAGACAAAATGCCAAATTAACATCCTCTCGACTTCCAAAAAAGATCCGCTTGATCGTACTTGATGTTAGAAGGAATCTCTTCAAATTACGCATAATATCAAGAAATATTTCAGGTATGTCTTCATGACAAGACCATCAGTTTTGCTCACTTTCAAATTATTTGCTTCCTAAAAGTTCTCGATGATGAATAATATTACTAAGTTTTTTGTTTTTTTTATTGCAATAATAGATGTAATGAAATTTACTGTTTGTCCCATGCGTAAGGACACTTTAAACAAGTGCAAAAAGGAAATAAAAAACTTAAACTGATGGATTATTGTAAAATAAGTAAAATAATTGTAAGTATAACATTAGCTTTCTTCTCAAAGGATTTAAGAGCACCTTATAGTTTGCAATGAGAGATCCCTCACAATACAAATGACATTCTGTTCCCTTTCTGCAAAACTCCCCGACCTTTGTTCCTTGTACAAAAACCCGCTGAGGCAAACTTCATCTAAGTAGTTAATGAAATAAGTACATAGAGAATTCTCTACTCTATTATAAATCACTATGGGAGATGGATTGCATGAAGGAGTCTGAAACAGTCACTTTGACACTAAAATATAAATCAGACCTGTGAGCTGTCACATGTTGATCACCAGGCTTAGAGGCTGATAATCAAAGTGATCTATATCTTCTGCCTTATAAACCATTTCAAGAGCACCTTTTACTCAGATCAGCAAAGAAACATGACTGTAAATCAAATTGAAACATATTCTGAACACATTTCTTATTTACTGTCAGGCTCTTGATTGCAATTTAGTCAACATGCATTAGGCTCCATCCATCCTTTAGCACAACATTGGTTTAAAATACAACGGTCAAAATGGAAATTTTCAAGCGGGCTTTGTGAATTAGTTTGCATCTAAAGGGGGGACACATCAAAAAACACAGTATCTTCAACTCTATATCTACATGAGTATATTAGTAGTAGTTTATAGAGGGGAGCATTAACTATTGTTTTCAAGTCTAATGAGGAAAAAAACAAATGCAAAATATACAGTCGTGATAGGAGGCAGCTTTGCTGGTTTGCTTTAATGAGGAAGGTGAACTGGAGAAAATAAAAGAAATACAGAAGAAACACTTTCCAGATGATCAAAGAGGAAAAAGTATTTGGAATATTGAATATATCAGACCAAATGTTGCTTGCAGTGATGGTGGCATTAACTGTGGATAGTTGGACAATACATTTCGTTTTTATTGATGGTGTGAGACGAAATTTAGCCAGTTGTGTGTGGTTTGTCTTGAAACTCCACAGAGATAATTTTGCTCCCACAGAGGAGGCAGGAAACTACAACAAAACTGCAGTCAGCTAACCAGCACTGAACACTTTGTACAACACTGTCAACAGTGAATAAAACAAAATGTTCGGTAGGCATGCTGCAGATTACACCCGCCCCGCTTAAAAGAATACATTGTCAGCCATGTTTCCTGATTTTCTTTTTTCACTGGGGAGCTTAAATTGTGAAGCAAGCGAAAGAAGAGCACAGCAGAAAGACTTGGCTCCACTCCACCAACTGTTTTGCCTTCTTTGTTAAGTTCATTTCAGCTAGCAGTGGGAGAGAGGCCAGGCTAAAATCAGCACCATGCCCACCCTGACTTTCTTCTGCATAGAATTTAGTGATCACAATGCATAAAATAATGCCTGGGGGCATGATTACCATAAAAGGCCCTGAAAAATGGGATTCTAATTATACAGGAAAAAGCTGCTTCAGTGACTTTGGTGACAGAACTGACTGGCATCTCTCCAAACAGTAGGCCAAGTCTTCATTATGCAGGTCTTTGGTTAAATGTTAGATCTATCAGCACCATCTCTGCAAGCAATCACAGCATCTGCAACAGGGTTGAAACAGTTACTAAGTGATTGTTATTTGCTTGAAAATAAAGTCCAGGAAATACTAAATGCACATGAGCAACTAAAGAAATTAACTGAATGAACAACAATAGCTTTGCTGTGTTCCCACTCACAGTGCAAAAATTGTCTCAGTGTGGATACCTATAATAATATCATATTGATGATTATTTTCATTCTGCTTTAACAATTAACACAAAGGATACTGTAATCAATGGTGGAAATAAAACAAACAAGGTAGATGGTCGTAAAGCTGATTGCTGGTGCACTGCTTTTTATGAATGATGATTCTGGATGTTCAATTTTGCTTTTTAATGCTAATTTTATCTCATGTCCAGTATTTGTCATCATGTTTATGTTAACTTAATATAGGGTCAATAACCAAGGCATCAAATCATATTAAATAGATGGACTTTGTCACAATATCAGTTATAAAAATATATATATATTACAGTTAAGGGTTTTAAGGGCATATACAGTATATTTTTAGTTAAAAGTGTTTTTCGTAACGGTTAAAATAACGCTAGCTCTCACGCTTGAGGGCATTTCTGAGCACATTTTCGTCGCATCCCAGGGAAAGGCAAATCCCAGATTAAAGAGAAACAAAGCTTCTTGGTTTGCCTTCCCTTTTTTTTTTACAGCAAAGAGAACCATTGTCATTCAAAGTATTTAATAAATTACATACAGTGTCTTCTATCGTCCGGGTAGAAGTACAGCAGGGAAAGACAGCTAAAGCTGGGCAGGTGCAGAGATCAACAGAGTTCGGACATTGTTTCAGCCTCTGCAATTTTACCATCAGATTCACGGTTATGACAGCTTAGGGTTGTTGGTAGTGTATTAATGTGTTGTATTATTTTACAAATCTTAATAAAATATTAGTAGCTTTTTGTAATAACCCACAGTAGCCTTGGCGCTGTTAAATTACAGCCTGCCTCTTCTATCAGTGAGGCACACAGACTGCAGAAACTCAATACCAAACATTATCCGAACTCTATTTATCCATGACTCTGGGCTGAGTGGAGGTGGTTTGTTTATACAGGGGCAGACCGCCTCCTCTTGTTGCTGATGCTACGGAAGTTGAACGGCCTGATCTTCATCTCCACAAAGGGGATAGAAAACTCATGGCCTTTCCAGTGGTACCAGTTGATACCCTGAAAGAGCAAAAGTATGATATTTAGAAGCTGGTCCAATCAACAAGACTTTTTAGTCGAGACGTGGGCGTTAAGAGGAAATAACAGAAAATACAGACCAGAGCTGAAAATGAAAATGTTATATTTTCAGTAAAGAGTATTTTAATTCCAGTTGAAAGAAGCAGTCAAAGCTGAAAGGCACACATCCTGATTTAACAGCTTGCACAATTATGATCTCAGTGTAATTATAGTCTCATTCTAGCCCTGTAAATCCCCATCACCATCAAAACCTTTCCATTTGCAGCTTTCCTCTGAAATTTCTCTTGTCGTGTCTTTAAGCCTGTCCATCTCTGCTCCCACCTGTTCTCATTTCATGTCATCAAAAAGGCGAAGAGAAAGGCACAGATCAGAGTGAGAGACACGGTGATGCTGGAAAGCCTTTGTGGTTCAACCTAATCACAGCTTCACACAACACCTTTCTGGCTTTCTGGAGCCATTACAGCATGAAGCTGACGGAGAGGTACATCACACTTTGGTCAAAAGGAGCAGAAAAGCCCTCAATACTCCCACTTCACATGTACCGAACAAAAAAATTTGTCCATTACAGGCTGAAAGTGGGCCACTAGTGTTTATTTCTAATCAGACACATGTACAGTACATCAGTGCTTTTTGATGCCTTAAATTAATGCTACATTCCACTTTAAAACTTCAATAAGTAGAAGCAGGGATCGTAATGGCTGTTTTGCTGTGTTTAATACTTTGGACTTTGTCAATCACTGAATAGCAGTTTTAAGTGAAATCATTATTTTTTATTATTTCACTCATATTTTAGTAACCTGGTGTTTATCTCTTCTTTATATTCCTAAAGTAACTAAGGCGATTTTGCAGCAGATATTAAGTTTCAGTGGTGTTTTATCAGTGTATGGAAAAACTGTAATTAATTTATTTAGCAATCAATCAATTATTAATAATAATTTGGACAGCTGTTTGTCAAGAAATGGTTTGAAATTTGCAACCCAAAATTGAATACAGTGGAAAAGTTGGAATAGACTGGAACCCCTTAAGGAAGTGGGTCTGTGTTGATTAATCAGTATAAAGCTGCATCCTCTCCACTAGTTTTATTAAAATGAGACAAGTTGTGTAGCAGTTTTGGTTCTTTGACCTTTTATTACAACTCCTCCATCAGGCCAATCAGGGTAGCAAATATAAACATGATGTCTGTGGCAAATTTCACATGATTTAAATGACTCATTTTTAGCCTTTCAAAGTGAAAAGTTTTAACCTTTAATCACTGTTCGGTAAATTGTCCATTTATGAGAGTTTTGTAAACTGCAAAAACACACTTTCTAAATGCTGCCCTTTTCAAATGATGGCATGTTGCTCAAGGGTTGGTTCATTCAAACGTCGCATTTTTTTCACAACTGGCACCCTGGCACTGAAATATAGTTGAACAGAACTGAAACAGGATTTTTGGTCAACAGAAATGCCCACATGTGCCCACAAAGATCCAACTGTGAGCAACCAAGGCTGTTGAAAACATTGAGGTAAAACGTGGACACTGTTTCCTGATGATTTAGCTGTTCAGTTTGTCAAAGTATATTTTTAATCAACACCATAGAAGAATTTCACCTCTCCTGCACTCGGGTCACAGCTGAAATCTCAGAGACTATAGTAGATCCCAAAAGCAAAAAAGGAGCTGTTACAACCCTATTAACCTCCAGGTCCTCCCACTCTGAATATTTTACAACAAGTTTACAGGTTTTTAAAAATCTTTTTTTAAATGACCTTAAGACCCTCATTATGTACCGTTCATAATGTGGTTTAGTGGTGTGTATTCCTCAATATATTCAACTAGCACAGACCTTTCAGGGCCCCTGGAGTTTTGGGGTCATGGGGCAGCTGTCTACTGCATTTATCCTTATTTTGTGTTCTTTCCACTTACAGTGCAACAAGAATTCTTCTCTATAGGCAAACAAAACCTTAATTTTTTCTAATATACACCACAAAATCTTTAGCATAATTATAGTAGTTTACCTGACTACTATATTCATCATATTCGCTCTTTGATTAATCAGGGGATTAAAGGGAGGACTGACCTGACTGTGTCTGGACTCGCCGTATTTGCCGTTGAGGTTGGCCCGGTGGCAGTTCTTGTACCACCAGGCTCCTTTGTATGACAAGGCACAGTTAGTGACAGCAATGTCATTGTCTCTGTCTTTTGTAGAGAAGGGCCGGCCCTGATGGTAGCTGAGAGAGTCACCTGGGATCAGAGGAGAGACAGGTGGAGAGCTTTAAATATCAGCATATGCTGGGCAACACTGGCATATGGCTGCAGTGAATAACGGCATGAACAAGGGACATAAATGACCAGGCAAGCAGGAGGGAGATAGAGAAACATGAGAGGAGAGAAGCCCTACTTCAGGCTCAATGAATCTACTCTGGCAGAGAGAATTATAATTACAAACATGAGGGGATGACAGGTAATTCTGCCGTATGGTCATGTTGACAGACAGAGAGATACATGGAAAGAGAAGACAAGAGTGGAAATGTGGAGGACTGCTGAGGTAGATATACGGCATCAAGCAAGAGAGAAAACGAGGGAAGAGTAAAAATGGTAGGGGAGGGATAGAGCCCATTTTGACATAAAAGAAGGTTAATATGGAAAGAAGCTCTCCGTGTTGGATGTCCTCACTGGTTAAGTGGGTTGATTACTTACCCACAGAGCCAAATAAAATGCAGAATGATAAGGGTATGTTAACATCTACACAGTGTTCATTTGTAATCAGCCACATACCAGCAGTGCCATTGTACTCCCCTATCCTGAGCTTGTAGAGGTTTCTTGCATCTCCAATGGAGAACTTGTCATAGTTGGCATAGACTGACTGCTGTCCGTCCCTCATGTCGATCCGCAGCTCATAACGGCCCTGAGCAGCAATCTTCTGGATATTGTCTAGACCTGCAGAGAAACGAAATTTGAGATTGTTGAGACACAAACTAAATGCCATCATGGTTACACCTGCTATTTGAACTCTGTTTTTATCTTCCAATTACACCAGCATTCACTCATTTAATCACTGACAAAACATTTGGTTTTCCTGTTTGAGTTGGACATTGTTAAACCAGATTTGGAAGTCCCAGCTCATACTGTGATTAGATTTCTGTGCTGTCTGGATATAATCCAGCCACAAAACTGACGCAGGAACAGATTTGAATGACTGTGGATCAGAGATAATGTAAAACCCTTACACGAAGAATTTACAATTTGTTGTTTTCAAACCTGTACTCACACCACAGTGTTTTTCTGTGACAGTTTGTTTGTACAGGCAGCTTTGTAGGTGAAAGGTTTGAATCCAGATAAGCACTATGTCAGACGTCTTTGTGCACTGGTCTTATGGCTGCGTATGATTGACGCTGTCGAGTGGTGGACACTGTCACCACCAGCCCTTCTGCAAATGCCACATGTTGCAACTTTCCGAGATATGCGGCTTTGCTCTGTATCTCAGAGGTAGCAGATAGGGGGCTCGTTTGAACTCCGACAGCCGATAAGGCCCCACACCGACCTGAGCGATTGGAACTGCCTTCACTATCAGATTACAACAAGCACCCATTTGGAAAAGAACTTCCTTCTCTGCTTCACCTCCAACGGAAGCATCATGTGTGCACTTTTTCTGAACCCGGGAAATGTTTTTAGGGAAAAATAAAAATCGTCAAGCCTTTACTGATAAGCAGTAGGAAGCAGAAATCCGGGAGTCTGCTGCAATATGTCAATGGAAAGTAGATAAAATCTGTGTTACAACCAAGTGGCATTTAGGGTGGCAGGGGAAAAGCAATTGTTGTAATAAAATTGAGTGTTTAACACTCAGTCAACTGTAATTTCTATTGTATAATATCACGATATTATTAGCAATTAATCTTTTAATTTTTTATTTTTTTATGGCATCAGATTCTTCTATTTGATACTGCAGTGATTAAATATGCATTTTGACACACTATTGCACTCTTGTCCTATTACACTACCAATATTACCATCTAATCACATTTTATTACCGGCCTTTCTCTCATACTTATGCAGAAACGCGGAGGGTTGGATTAAAAAAAAAAAGGAAGAGAACGGGATAATGATCACAGATCGTACATGGCCACCCTGGTTTCTCTGTGTTATTACATCATCAAACTGACATTGTATTCAGCGTGAAACTGGCTGAGGTCAGTGAGTAGGGAGAATACATTGCCCTGGAGCAACAATAAAAATGGTCGTTCTCAAACTGTATCAGATAATAATGGAATCTCAATTTCCATATTCTTTACTGCTGGCCAGTTAAGTGCCTCTTCTTTTCAGTTTGAGTGGATTTAATACCAATGTTTATGGTTCCTACTGTCCAGTATATTGCTATTCTGTCTGCAGAGGCAGCGATTAGCTAAATGTTCCCTGCAATGGCTCCCCAGGGCTACAATAGTAACCTAATCTCTTGAAAGAACAGTGAAGGTCACATTCGCGGGAACTGCAGAGACCATCTGTATGACGATATTTATATTTTTAAGGATGATAAAGTCTAAGGGGACTTCTTACATAGTGAAAAGACAGTAAATATAGTGACAATAACACACAGAAAGATTAGCTATTCCGATCGCCAAAATATTCAGCAGTGCAGGGACGTTCAGAATAGTGATTTTTAGAAGAAGTAATAGCTATTTGTTGAAGTGTTTAGTTTGTTCATGTAAGAACACAGATGTCCATGGATAACATGTTATTGTAAAGAAAAACGACCAAATATGTGCTGATTTTGGCCACATCTAGTAGCATTTAGTCTCGCAAATCCATGAAATGCCCAGAGGAAATGGCCAGCTTACATTTTTTTAATACAGATGTTTGGCTTCAGTGGAATTGCCATCATCTGTGGATTTACCCATGGAGGAAAAAAAAAATTATCGCTGGGTTTTTACCTTGACTTCAACTTCCATTAACTTTTTTTTTTTGTTGGTGAATTTCAGGTAGTAAACATATTACAAAAGAGATTTTTAAAAAAAATCAAGATTACTGACCGTATGCAGCACTGTGTATTGTCAGGACAGCCCAAGGTTTTTGCTTTTAGTTGAAACTGGACAGTTTCTCATGGTCAAAAACGAGTCCTTGCATCAATAACCTAACTTCACCTGTTTCATAAGATCGCACAATAAAATTTTCCTTGACCATGTTTGGGTAAAACTAGGAATTTATTTAGATAATTCTGCAATAGGCCATTATCAAAGAAGACATTTTATTATGTCACAGTATGAAAGAAACAGGTACAAATAACAAAAATGAGGTTTTAATTTCATGGTATTTCTCGTACTATGGATGCTGACTCACACTGTCGAGGCTTACCACGACCCTTTAATAGCACAAAGCATGTTAGTATTAACAACTGTGCTTTTCCTACTATCTTACTAAAGCTAAAGTTAGTCATAGCTGGTGCTCACAACCATTTTAACCAGCAGATCAACAGACAAGTACATTTCATGCAGCAGTTTTCCACATTTTGCGCTGTACACTGAGGCTGCTGTGTTCCCTGCTGTCATGTTATCTGTAATCTGGCATTATGGGGCAGCGCTTGATGCTCCACACCCTGAGGTTACATTAAGCTGCTTTTATGCGCTGAGAGGACACAGTCACAGTACAGCAAAGAAGAAAAATAGGATGGATGGGAGGGAAAGTGCATCCTAGGAGGCACCTAAAAAGTAAAGCAAGACCCTAGAGATGAAGGTACCCTTCTATGGTGTACGTTCAGAAGTGGTGAGAGGGCAGATTATGGCTGATTCAGCTGTAGTGGAAACAGGTCAGACGAAATTTTGCACTCACTGTACCAGATATGTGCAAGCATCTATAAACTGTATTGCACTGACACAGCCAGTAAAAATCTGCCAAATCTATGCCAGGATGCCTCTTGCAAGATGCCTTCAGGTGCCTGAGTCAGAAAAGCCAAAGCATTCCTGCCATTTTATAGCTCACTATCCATGCTTTATGATATGCAAAGAAGATGGATTTCTCTGTGTATGATGTGTACATGTATTATCATCCAACAATAATATTAATACTCTCATCAAAAGTCCTGTGCTTTTGTGAATAATTCCCTCCTCTCTTCTTTGTTGAAATACAAAAACAGATAAATTATTCATTTACAGCAGCAGACAGCAATCCAACTGCTCCTGTTGTGATAAAATGTTAACAGCTACCTATGAACGCCCTCCCTGCGGTGGTGTACAAAAGTAACAGGAACGGCTGACAATACTTTTCAATTCAACAACAGAAACTACAGCTTTAAAAATAACTGGCGCAACAACCATCCTGACATCCTCAACAAAGAACTGCAGCTATATAGCACTGGATTGTATTATATTGTCACCTCCTGTTCATGATGGGTGAGCTCTAAAAATCTCCCTTTATGCTTTCACCTATTACAGAGTGCTCAGTCACTAATGGACTAGATGGTGCCACAGCTATCTTGTATTGTGATCCAGTGTGTCAGCTGCACAGTAGTAGACTTCCTTCTGTTATAATGTGGTGATAATGCAATGCCATAAAATTTCCCCCCAGTGTTATTTAATTTCTTTAATCAAAATGTTCAAAAAAACATTCCTCTCAAGGTCCTGATTCACTTGATGAAATATTCATGTAATATTTTCCTTTAATCATTTGCACCAAAACAATAACACAAAAACTGGCCCATGAAGAAACCTGACTCATTTGCACATTTTCTAATGAATATAATTATTGTTTCATAATGAGATTTGGAGGGGGGAGAAAAATATTCAGCAGTCCATCAAAACAGAGAGGACGTTCCGTTGTTTTGTCTTTGGATCAGAGCGGTGCTAAAAACAATTACCAAGTCATTTCAGGCAGAGATGAGCTTTCAGAGAATCCAGTAATGAATGGGATAGACTTTGTGAAGTCAAGTGCTAAAAGATGAGAAGCGCAAAAAAAAAAGTCTCGCAGAACGCTTCTCCATCTTCATACAAAGTGAAAAATCTTACGAGAAAAGGCTTTCCTGTCTGCACAAAATATTGACGACATCTTTCCTCTCCATAAAGTATATGTATCAATTAAAACCAAGTGAAAGCTATGAACCTCTATTGATTGTACCTATTAAATCCACTTCAGTAATGGGGGGCGGTGTGGAGACGGAGAAGGGGATATAGCCTTCAGAAAACTGGAGCAGATACTGAACAAAATGGGTGGCTGTCCAATAAAATGGAGTTGAAATATATAGGGCAGGGTGACAGGTTGAAATAAGGCAGCAGCAAACCTGACCTTACATGTGAAATATATAATACGCCTACTAGCCAATCAGTATCATTTTAGGTTTTTCAATAAAGAAAATATGGAGCTGCACTCCCCAGCTCCCTTCACTTGACTAAGAAAAACTGTACAGAGTCAAGCAGTGAACATGGTGCTTCTCCTTCTGGCGTTTTATAGCAAAACACTTGTGTAAATCTTTGCATTTGATCTACACTCTTTACTTGACTCACCCAGCCAGAACTCATCCTCCAGGTTTCCAAAGCCGACCCGATAGTCACTCCACTTCCTGGAAAAGTCTGTGAGGCCATTTTGACGACGCTGGAATACCTGAACACCAATATGATAATATGACAAGATCAGAAAAACAAATCAAAAATGGCTGGCATACTCTACTCCGCATGCGGTCTTACTCATAAGTAGCTTAATATTGATATTCGATTCAGACTTTTCCCTTTTTTCTCCAACTGACAGTTTCTCGCTAATCCCAGTTTGACGATAGTGCTATAAAAAGAAGGCTGCTATCTCCACAGTGACTTACAATCCAGCCTCCTTCATCTGTGGTCATGTCACAGTACACCTGCACACCCTGGCTGGGGTCCCTGTTGATGTAAATGGTGTAGACGCCACTCAGAGTCTCTCCGTTCAGCAGGTGCTGGGCACAATTCTGAGGTGTCGCAAACAGGCGACTCCCTGGAGAGGAGCAGAGAACCGGTGTGATGACAGGTTATAATGTGCTTCCTTTCTCACATTGAAATTATTCATTGGGTTGAGCTGCATGTATGGAATGATGTTCAGGATTTTTTAAAAGTTTTATTAACTAATATTTATTTAATAACAGTGGGCTAACTCACAATTTGGAAGGCAAAATGAGTTGCAGTGACAACCCATCTACTTTTCAAAGCGTTTTTATACCTTTATGCCAACTGTTCTGCTTTTAAGGCCTTCAAATTTACTATTAAAGTCAACATTCATCACACTTGTATCCAGATGCAGCAGGCAGCTATTTCCAGAGAAAAAGCACTGATATATGATTATATGCTACCTACTCAGATGAATAACATTAGTGAGTGTTTGCATTTAGCAGCTAAAGAGACAGTATAGCCTCAGGAGTTGGTATAAACTAAAAAAAAAAGCTGAAAGGCAAGTGAATATTTGACTTAAACCTTTGCCAGCTGAACATAAAGTTAACCTCAAATAAAGACTATTGTATCTCTTTATTTTGCTGGATAACACACACAATTACATAGGATGTGCATTTGTCAGTGGGGTGTTTAATACTGATATTTACTTTTGACATGTTACATTAACTCTTGGTTCTTACTAACTTCATGATGCTTCCTAACACTAGTTTTACTGACATCACCAGTTACACACTGAGCACACCAGAGATTAGAGTGCACTGTTCAGCTCAAGACAGCCCCTCTGCAGGTGCAGCCTAATGGAAGGTAGTGAGATGAAAATTGTGCCCGACTTAGGGGACCCATTTTCTCGCACCTTTGTTATGGTGACTATAATGCGAAATGCAGTGCAAAGTCTCTGGGGCCAAGAAAACTCACCCCATTAGAATCACTTTCCAAACTTAGATCAAAGAATACAAATACATTCCGTGTGTGTGAGTGAATGTTTGTATGCTGTACCTGTAGTAAAGGTAGTGGAGACTACAGCGCTGGTGTCGAGTCCTCTTGCAGCCTGCAGCTTGACAGTGTACTCTGTAGTCTCAGCCAATCCCTCCAGTCGAATCCATGTGTCCTCTGCATCGAGGATCAGCTCCTAGTGCACACACAGGACCAAATTTATTCACATAACACCGACTGCAAGAGGAAAACAATGTCTGATAAAGAAATTACCTTCTGTAAGAGTAATAATTTAATGTGCATTCAGTACAAACCTCTGGGTAAAAATAAATTATAATAGAATCCTCTTGAGTCACTGATAAAACACTGAATTGAGATTGCGAGATTTTAAAAGACCTTTGGCAACAAAGAAACCTTCAAGCTATCAAGCTTTTTAGGAAATGCATGACAGCTTGTTTTTTTTTCTTCCACTAGGACAATATTCTCATGGCAGCACAAACAGGTGAGGTTTACTTATAAGAAATGGAAAAAGGTATATTAGATCAATTTAAATATTGCATAAGTAACAGTTAGACTTCTACTGGCAACAGAGCAGGTCCTGCTTCTTGTGATTTCACTTGTGCAAAGTATGTAAGAAAATAAAATAATAGAGGTACTAAGAAGCCAAAAAAAAGCAAAGATGAGGATGTCTGGGTGGGTGCTGGAGGGAGGAGGGCAACTTAGACAGAGAGAACAAGATTAAAGACTCTTATGGGACAGCCAAGCTGAGAAATTGCAAAGCAATCAGGCAACAAACATTTCTATTTTTGGTGAAAAAGTCATGACATTACAGTACAGTTACTTCCTTTGTTTTACACGAATCCTCTTTTATTGAGCGCGCCTTGAGGAGCCAACATGTTTGACCGTTTCTAAGACTACTTTATGTGACATCAGTTTCTTAGATGTGACATAAATCCACTGCTAAGTGATGAATACAAACTCGTCGGCGCATGTGTTTGTGTGTGAGTTTATGCGCCTGTGTGTTACGCTTTGCCCTGGATACACATTAAAAATGAACAAGTGAAAATGAAATATTCAGCCAGTTTGGAAAAAGAAATCACACATTCCCAGGCAATGTGTCCCCGTGAATTATGCAGGGAAGCAGCTGGTAAATGGTGTCTGTCTGTCTCAGAGGATGTGACATTTTCCCACCGGGTTTTCAGGGTCAAGATAAGATTTTTATTGCAAGCGAATAGGCCTGTCTTATCAAGGCCAACACATACCTTCATAGGCTTACTATCGATTGTGTATGTGTAGTTGAGTGGTCGGATGTTTGGTTGTCCTTGTGTGACAACTTTATCATTCCAGGCACGCACATAACCAGCAGTGATACATGCATTTACAAACTATTCAGGAACCGTTAATCAGATAGGAAATTAATCTCACAGCAACTTCGCGTGAATTATAAAGCTCCATTATCCTGGTAAGAGGGGGAAGCTGGCTGAACAGCTGTAAGGCTCACCAATATGTGGTTAGATTACAGCTGAGGTAATACAGCTGCACATTTTCAGCCAAGCCAGACCTCAAGTAGCAGCAACCGGAGGAAAATGTCACAAAGAGCACTTCAATCTGCGGCTGCGGTGATCAGTGTTGCTCAGTGTTGCTCTGTGCAGAAGTGGTATGACTCATAAGTTGTTGAACAACATGAATTCAAAATGTGGCATTTCTTGTTGAGGCAAGTTGCTGAATATATTTTGAAAGAAGTCGACCAAATGGGATGGGAGCAAATAATATGAAATTGATTTTCAAGTCTGCAAGAGTTTTTAGATTCCGTTCCTTCTAAGATAACTGGTGTTTGAAAATGAAGGACCTGCAGAATAAAAATAAGTTGGTCAGAATTGATGTCAAGGGATTTTAAAATTTGTGATTGGTTTTTAATTAAAAGGAAGAGAAATGGTATTTAAGATTAGAAAATTAAGTAAACACACATTAGAGACTGTAGCTTGCTAGCTTTGGGCCAACAATGTGTTGTTTGCAGGTATAATGAAGTGTAAGGACCACCAGCATCTAAATTGACTGAAATGACATTTGGAGGTTTTTAAGCTGCTTAATGTGATGCAGCGGCTCATTAGCTATGTGCAAAGTGAGGTTAGCAGAAAGGATGTCCTGTACTTGGGGATCAGTATCAGGACTGATCCAGGCATATTTTAGTGATTGATATTGGCTAAACTAAATCTGGCAGCTAGGCTGTCAAAAATAAACAGATTTGCTGCAACTGAAACAAAATTCTTCCCCTATGTCTCCGCTCTGATTACCAAAGAGCAGTCCCCAAAATATTTAGGTAGCAGCTTCTCATTTTCAGTTGGCACTGACCGTCGCTCACTGGTTGAAAAACATAGACTGTGACAGGTCAGACCAGCTGTTGCTGATTAACGTCATTTCTATGAGTAGCTTGACGACACGTCATAATTATACACACTTCAACTCGTCTAGTGGACCACATGTCCTCTTTCCAGCTGATTGCATCATATGCAGCTTGTTTGAGGAATGTGTCAAACACATATCAAATCAGCATCTTGGTAAATATAAATGGACAAAAGGTAAACTCTGTATCAGCACATAATATTTAGGGGTGTCTCTGGTAAAAGTCCACTTTTCCACAGTGGATATTTGTTTGGTTCCTGATCCAGTAAGCTGGAATAAGGTGTGTGCCCATGTTTGTTGGATAATTTGAAGAACAGGAGATCTTTTGTGGGTTGTTTGAAAGTGATGTTGCTGCACTGAGCAAAAACAGTTTAAAGTAAAACTAGTTGTTGTATGTTGGTTGTATAAAAACAAGTTCTCCGTCTATACAGAAGGAGTTATGGCATTGTGACTGGAAAGCAAAAATATAAAATCTAAATATATTTTTTGATACCATCTGGACAGGGGCTACATGACATCGGAGGAAACTGGCATCACAATATTTTCTTTTTGTGCGATAGATATTGTGATACAAAGAAGGAATTTTTACCAGATGATTGGAAACTACTTGGAAAGAATTCATCTTTCTAGAATGATTTGGGGGATTTTGGAACTGCATACAAGTTTTTTCTCGTTTTCACATACAGTGCAACACTGGAACTCATCTGAATTTATTTATTTTTGCTTTAGATGACATTCAGATCTAGATTTGCACTTGTCATAACCCATTTGAATTGTCTACCGTATTGTTTGCATGTTTTAGTAGATCAAATATTTCCATACAACTGACATTGCGTTTCTTTTTGTGAAAATTGCATGTCAAACTCTGTGTCTGGTGAATAAAATTGCAAAAAACACTGCATATCCAAGAACCCTTACATAATAATAATTAATCCCACAATAAAGTATCTGTCATCATCATCAATGACGTTCTGTCAGACAGATAGATTAATCATGGAAGACAAGAAGTTTTCTTTCTGTATGAAGCAGAGAAAAAAGTTGTAGCTGATGTGTTTGAGTGAATTTGCTTTACTTCATGTTGCACTATGTGCGATGTGACTATTGCACTTGTTAAATGATATGTGGTGCAGCCCGAGCAGCATGCACACCTATTATACTGATACGGAGTTTAAATTCACTTTGAATTAAACACCCAAATGTATACAACGTCTTGGAAATGGCACATAAAATATTGATTTAGTGTTTGTGTATAAACAAAACACGATTGTGGAAAAGGACAGATAGGCAGAGAACGAAGTCTGTTTGCTTCAGAGAGTAACAACTTGTAAAAGGGATCATCTGCAGAGTTACTGTTGCATTCTTTGTGCATGAGTGACACCCGATGGTCAACCGCACAGCAGTGCCACACTTACAAGGTCGGAGTGAGTGTGTGTGTGTGTGTGTGTGTGTGAGGCAGAGACTTGCGGTAGATCATCACTACATTAGTATGGATCTGTGTATGTGTTTTGACCACGCAGCTCTTACTAATGTGCTTTATTACCATTACTCAGCCACATCAAAACGTTTAATCAAAATAAACAATGTCTCTACTGAGGCACATTAGAGTAATATCTCTGTTGGACAGGCAATTTCACTGTGTAGTTCTCTTGTGTGTGCATCCGTATGTGTGTGTGTGTGTCCCTGAACGTGCGCACGCTCAACATCAAGGGATTATATGACTGAAAGATAAAGTTTGAATTGCAAAGTGCTTGTCATGAAGTTGTGATTGTGCATTAGTATTTTTTCCTCATCATTGTTCAGCTCCAGTGTAATGACTTTATTCAATTTTGTACTTTCCATAAATACAAGGAGGCATTTCCGTATGTGCAGAGTTAGGTTTCTATTTTCAGGAGAATGGATAAACAAAAGTGTAGCTCCTCTCTTGGACATGTTTCCAGAACCACCACATATGGAAACACATATCGACTGCAGATGTTAACAGTCATGGATTTAATGTGTAGATAGTATCAATACATGTAGGAGACAAAAGTCGCATAGGTCACTCACTTTCCGGCTGCCATCGGCTGACTTATAGGTGAGCATGTAGTTGTCAATTTCTGCGATTGGTGGTTGCCAGGAAATAAGAGCGCTGCGGTGATTCACTTCACTGGCTGTCAGGTTCAGGGGTGCATCCATAGCTGCCAAAAAGAGAGAGAAGAAATTACTTTTAGACTCATTTCATTTGGACGCAAAACAAAACACTTCTGCTGCATAAACATTCACTGTAATTGTGCTTTCTTCATTTTGCTGCACATATGCTGCACAGTGTGTTGCAGTTCTTTAATATTGACTGAGGTGTTAATTTGTCCACCCACTTCTTTAAAACACCATCATTTTCATCATTTTTATTCTGTTTAAGTGCACACAGTAGTGTTTAGGGAGGGGAAGACAAACACCTGGTGTTGACAACTGCTGAAGAAAATGTCATAATGTTACTGTATTTAGAATTTAATATGCAGTTTTACAGGTGCGAGGCACCACCCTTGTGCTCGACAAACTGAAATGGAACCACCTGATGCAAGTGCACAGAAATGACACTCTTCTATTTGGCTCTTTTTGGTTTGGTTTTAATGCAACAACACATAACAATCAAAACACGCTTTTGTACCTTTGCAAGGGCAGAACAACACATACAATTGTCTTTACACTACAACATGCAAAGTGTTAAGTTACTGCTCAGGGAATAAGGCAGAAACTGTTTTGTTAATTTCCTGGAATGTTTCACAAGGTTGAATATTTAGCTGATAGCAATCCGGCTTCAGGGAAAAAAAAACTCTAAGATAAAGTAATGACTTTGCAAATGATCAGTCAGGAGCTAAATGAAGAGTATGTTAATAATGAGTTGGTTAATTCACAGTTTCATTATAGAGATTTCTGAGCTCCAGACAGAAAAGTTAGAAATAATGTTCTTTTATAACATGCATCAGTTGTGTTAATTTGTTATTCTTACTTTTTTAAGGCAATTGTTGTATTCATTGTATTTTTTATCTTCCATGTTAAGGGGGTTTGGATTTATAAAATAGTTTTATTAAATAAATAAATAAACAGACAACACACAATAATAAACTAAAGTGATTTCAGTTTGGTGTCCTGGAGGCTTTCTGCTAATGAAGACAGGCTGTGGCTCCTTCACTATCAGTAAAAAGCAGCACACAATACCAGCAAAACAATCAGCAGAAAAACAATCAGTGCTACTGTAGGCTGTAAAATCTGTGCCTTGAAGGCACAAATGAACCTGGAAATTAGACCCCACTGACCTACAGGAAATCTGCAGGGAGGTAAATGATGTAGAAATCAGTTTGTCTTTGCAAACTTTCTATTTACAGGCCAGTCTATAACAATGCAACCAAGAAAGGCTGGACTTCTTTAGGCTGTTCAGTCCCCTATGCTGCTGGTCAGGTTTTGTCTCTCTGGACGGACCCAGCAGTGACCCGGCCGCTTAATAAAACCTGACATCAGCTGAGACTCAAAGAGGTAACACATAAACTGTGTCCATGTCAGTAGACCTGTTGGCCATCTTTTAAGGATTTTGCCAGTTAGATTTTCTGACACTTAAATCACAAGTGTGGTGCTACCGGTCAGAATGAACATTTGAAGAACTGAGCTGTCATTATCCTGTACTTCCTGTTAAGAGACAATGTTCAGTATGTATCTCAATATTGCTTAAGTTTTGATGTAGCATTCAGCAACTGTATGTTAAACACAAGTAAATAGTTCAAGTGTTGGAGGCTACTCATAGCTTAATAGATTAATAGACGCTTTGCACTAATAAACATTTACTTCACAGAGATGGTGCATGGAGAATGAACTTTTATGTAATGAAGAAACATGTCACCCAGTGTAGTGGTGTGACTCATTTATCTGTTTTTAATAGCAAAACAGCTCTGACCCTTGAGGTCTTCTCAAGATCTCTGAAGGTGTCCTGTGGTGTCAGACACCAACAGGTTTGCAGCAGAGCCTTCAAGTCCCATAAGCTGCTAGGTGAGGCTGCTATGGACCAAATTTCTTTTTCCATCACATCCAACAGATCAGTTTGAGATCTGGGGACTTAGGAGGCCAAGTCTACACTCTAAACTTTTCATCATGGTCCTCAAACTATTCCTGAACAGTGTTTGCAGTGTGGCATAGTGAAATTCCATTACCATTAAGGGGTGAATGTGGTCAGCAACAATGTTTAAGCAGGTGGTAAAAGTAACATTCTCATGAATGCCGAGCGCATGGTTTCCCAGGAACACACTGCCCTGCCTCTGCTGGCTTGGCTTTTTCCCCCATTATGCATCCTGCTGCCATCTCTTCCCCAGGTAGACAATGCACATGCACCCAGCTGTCCACATGATGTAAAAGAAAGAATGATTCATCGGACCAGGCCACCTTCTTCCATTGCTCCATGGTCTAGTTCTGATACTCATGTGCCCATTGTAGGCATTTTCAGCACTAGGCAGGTGTCAATGTGGGCACTCTGCCCAGTCTGCAGCTACACAGCTCCATTCACAGCGAGCTGCTTTGCACTATGTGTCCTGACACCTTTCTGTCACAGCAGCATTCAGTTTATTTCGCAATGTGTGCTACAGTGAGTCCTCGGTGGGATCGGACCACAAGTGCAAGAACAAGCTTTGGGAACTCATGACCCTATTGCCATTTCACCAGTTGTCCTTCCTTGGACAACTTTTAGTAGAACTAAGAACTGCATTCTGGGATCACCCCACAAGACCTGCTGCTTTGGAGATGCTATGACTCAGTCATCCAACCACCAGAAAATGGTTCTTGTCAGAGGCACCGTTTTTTCAGGAACTGACTGTTCACTTGCTGTCTAATATATTCCACCCTTGACAGCTGCCATTGTAACAAGATAATCAAAGTTATTCACTTCACCTGTCAGTGATTTTAATGATGTGGCTGGTGTATATTAGGCTTTAGAAACATGGACAATAAAAGAAAAGCGTGACAATGCCAGTGTTATTCCTCAATGCTTTTTAACTATTGATATTATAGTGGATAATTTCAACATCAATGAAAGATTTCATCAGGAAATGAAATTTATTTTAAAAAAGTAATATAACTTTGGAGACACAGCTTGGATCTCTACTTCCTAAGCAATTGAAACAGAAAGGAAGAAAAGGCGCACATATGTTCATAAAAATCTAATTTATGACATATTCTTGCACATATTCTCAAAGTGTCTATCATGAGGTGGATAAAATGTCCACGTCAGTAATCCTCAATCCCCATAGGGTGAAGGAAAAAGAACAGTGAGGCACTTCCACGTTTAGCAACAGCATATCACAGCCTAAAAAGCATTCAAGCCCTTGATCAGCAAGCCCACCCAAGTTTTACTGCACATTACATCACATCCCCCAAATACATTCTTGGTCCCTGCACAGCTTTAAACAAGGCTTGATTATAGTGCCTTTGTTAATACTTTAACCACATCATAAGGAGACTCACCTCAATTTCCCCACCTTACATCACCCTTTTTGAGTCAATATCTGATCTTCCGACATGGTAGCTGAAGCATTGACACGCTGTAACCTCATTTTAGTACATGATAGAAAATAGATGACCCTCTATTCGGAAAATCAGTTTCCAGGAGTTACATCATGACTCCGGGGCACATTGTCAGCCAGTCACCCAGTAGCGTTTAATGTAAGGGAGGCTGGGGCACGAAGACCAATGAGGTGGTGCGCTGTGTGTGCTCTGCAATCTGATGTCACCGCTGTGGATATGAAATAAAGATATCTACTACACAGCTGTTTCTTTCTCTGACGCGCTTTGTCCGATCATCAGGCTTTTGATTCTCGTTTTTTTTTCCTCCACGCATGCCCCTGTAATAAAACAAATATGGGTTTTTGCAAACATCTTGAATTTTTAACTGTTTAAGAGGACTACAAGTGCTGGAGGGTAAACTTTCAGCTCAGCATCTAACCCTAAATTGAACCCAGACCTCATAAAACTCATACAAAGAAACCCCACAACACCGACTCCACACTCTCTTGTTGGTTAAATCCTTGTGTGTGCACACATATGGAAAGATCAATGGCAGCTCTGTAATTAACAGCGTGTACCCGCGTTGATAACCTCCTAAGAGATACAGGGTGCCTCCTCTTACGGACACTGATAGGCAGAGCCATACTGTGTGACAGGGGGATTGAGAGAGAAAAAGAGGACACAGAGTGTTTAGAGTGAGAGGCCGAGTTGTGCGCTTTCAGATAAAAGCAGCAATTTGCGGATTGTGCCGACGTCCATGGTGACGTGCCAATCTCCTCCTCTCCTGCACATTCTCCGTCTTTATTGACCTCCTCTGCATCTCATTTCTGCTCTTCTTCCTTTGTCTGTTTCCTCTCATGTCCACATCAACTTGCAATCTTCCTCTCTTCACTCTCTTTATCTCCATTTATGCTTGTGTTTCTCTTTACATTCCTCTTGCCTCCACCTTCTTTGTCCACCTCCTCCAACAAGCTCTTTCTAGCTCAATGTGCCAGAGAGTGAATGGGGTTTATCTTTTGTATTCGTCATTCCCACGTCTTGATGGACACCAATGGTGGATTAGTTCCACGTGAAGGATAGGTGAAAGAGGGAGGGGGCAGAAGACGAGTTTTCTATTCATAAATTTGAGGGTACATAACTGTCATTCTGCTCGTCTTTATCCCTCCTGTCTCTGTGTTCTCCGGCTAAATCTGTCTGCTTGTCTTTCTTTCTCTCATTCTCCACTTCCAATTAAACCTTTGCATGGAGCGCACCCGAGCAGGTGAGCAGGTGTCGTCACAGTTTCTGGCAGCTCCGAAGTGCTATCTTCAGATGAGGGGGTTTGAACAATGGGATTGAGATGAATAGGTTTGGCTACATCTAATGACTCATTAACACACGCTGTAAACAGTTCTCAAGGAAAAAATAAACACACACACACAGAGCAGCAGATGGGAAGGGCAGCATGGGCAGCAGCAATTTGTTACAGAGAGACAAAAGGGAGTAAGTTATTCTTTTGGAGTGGATATCGCATCTCCGTGCCAATTTGCAAGGAAAAGTTTCTGCCTGAATGATGTATGGGAGATTTATTTGTATTTATGAAGTCAAATCGAAAGTAACCAAATGCTACTTGGAAGGATCTCACAGATGGATTTACGATGGTAAAGTCAACACTGTGTTATTATTTTTAAAGTCCAACTGTCTGTAATAGCAAATATCTGCTTTGTCAATCACCCAGGAGAAATGTATGTTTATTATCTTATAGTTTCACAATGGCACCCTCTAGCAGAGCAGATACTGAGCCAGCCAACAGCCTGCTACATAACACATGAACACATGAGCCAGACTTTGATAAGTCCATATTACTCTCCTGCTTAAGTATTCTTTCTGTCTAACTTACAATCACAAACATTCACTAGGGAGTGCTTTGTTATTGTGCAGGCTAGGTATCTTATTAGTTGAACAGCTGCAGCAACTTATCTTGTAAACATATCTGCAAATTACACTTGGGTCCAGTTAGATGCTATTATTTTGTTCCCTACGGTGAAGCCCAGACCCTCACAGACACAGCTGTCCAGCCAGGTGAGATTAAAAGCAGCATTTCTGAGGACATTTCTTCTTCCTTTTAATAATGCAGCTAACAATGTGCTTAACAAATCCACAGACATCATTCTAGATGACAAAAAAGAAAGTTTAAGAAAATGATCGCAATGGTTGTAGTGTACAATTGAATTATATATGATGCACAATAAATGCCGTGTTCAAAATGTAGCATTCTCCATGGTTTTTTCTACATAAAGGAATTTTTAGCACACCGACTTTGTTTTCCTATAGCAGAATGATGGTGTGGTGCAGGCAGCCAGGCCATTATTACTACTGATTGGGCTAACAAAGTGAGACTAGCGCCAAAGTGAAATCACCTTCCAAAATCACAATATCACAGTGCCAAAATGATGAGAATTGAGAATAACAATAGAAATTCACATCCTTTCTGAATTTATTTAATATCAAACAATGGTTGAACAAACAGAACCTAAACTTAAGTAAGTCTTTCACTTCCAGCTGTCAGCCTACTTGTCAACCACAGCCGCTATGTTTTACACAAGGCTGTCTCTGGATAAGCCAGCTAAGCTGCATTGTTCTGACTGGGCATGAACACTGCTGGATCGCAGGTTCATCGTCCAGAGTCAGACTGTATCATACTCTCACAGTGGTTTTAACGGTAGTATTTAATCTCACTTTTACTGTCCAGAGTCATGCTGTACCAGACCCTCCCGGTGGTTTTGATGGTAGTACTTAATCTCAGTTTTGGGGGTGTTTAGCGACATTGGCCACCTCCTCCTCCGGCATCTCTGTGTAGCTAGCAGAAGAGAAGGAGGCAGTCTTCTAAGGTCAGTTTCCAATGAAATTCAGCCTATATTCTATGTAATAATATGATACTGAAATTACCCATACCTCAGATGCTCATCATCTCAGTAGGTGCAAATGAATCAAATTCAGTTTGTATTCAAGTTATGAATATCATGAGTAACATTTTCCTCTCCTCCCCTCTCCTTTAAACTCACACCAGTCCTCTTCTTCAAATGCTGTCACAAAATTATTTTTTAACCACATTAGTTAATTGGGTTTCAATAACTGAAATAGAATAGGTATATTTCTGTCAAATAAGGTAAGACAGACCTGCAGACTGATGATGCTTACTGCTGTGCGTAGTCACCCTCAATGCCCATTCTGAGGCAGGAAAACCCTGATTTAACCATAAAACAATTAACAACACAGGTTTTATGGGGATTCAAGTTCCTAAAGGTACACTGAACTATAAAAAATGTATCAGTTGCTTTAAGAATGAAGATCATGGCTCTGTAATAGCAGCACTCAGCACTCGGTGAACAACTATCAGCCAGAGCTCTGAGCTGCCCGCAGCAAGGATCTCGCTGCTTCAAAAACTTGCCAAGCACTTCTCAGCAAGTAGGCTTGGACACATCTGAAGGAAAAAGTCCCGGTGCTGCAGCCTACAGGCTTATAGAGACACCCGCAGCAAAATCCCTTATTTTCCAGCCCTATAGCTTAAATATTAGCCTTTGGGGAGCCAAGCTGTCTTACTCTGTGTTGAACTCTTGAGGCATGGAGGCCAGACAACAAAACCACTCTCAGCTGTGGTTAAGAGGCTTGGGAATCAACAAAGAACCCCACCACCGCCAAAGAGAAAAAAACACAACTGAATGGATCATCCCCTTCTCTCCCTGTCTCTCTGTCTGTGCTGTGTACAGCATGCATGTGGAAATACCATCCCTTCCTGAAAGAAAACTTAAAACCTGACAGCTTGACCTTTTAGCCTCCGGATGTCACGCTTTTGCATATGCCACTATATACATCACACTGACAAAAAAAACCCAAAAAACTCCCTCTCAGATGACATCCTTTAGTTAATTAAGAACCCACTAAGAGCTAAAAAGGTTGTATGCAAATATATGCAGCGTAATAGTAATTCATTAGCATGATAATATTTGATTATTATGCTTCTGGGTGAGAAATTAAGAGTTGATACCTTGTGGAGAAAACTAGGCTGAGTGAGATTGGCTTTGATGCTGTACGTTTTGGTGATTTAGGCTCATGTGCTCCAGAATATTTTTGCTTTTTCAAGGAGTTATTACACACATTTATGCTAAACTTTAAATCCCATCTTGAGAATGAGCTTTTCACAACTGCGTTTCAGTCCCCTGCTACTTCATGTCTGTTACAGTTACTAATGTATTCTGCTTGATTTTAAGAACTTAATTGTGTGTAAAATTTCTCTGCGAAGGATTTTGGTCAACAGCGATTATACCAGATTTAAACTGACATTACTACTAATCAAGATGGATATATTTTTCTGTCATTTTTCCTTCCATTCATAAGGTCACTGTGTATAAACTAAACCAGCAGACAAGTAAGTCTCAACTCTGTGAATACACAGACGGACAAAGGAACAAACTGCTCAAAGAGCAAATTAGACAAAAGCAGACACAAACAGAGCAGCAGACATGATGAGATGGTGATAGATCTAAAGCTGGGGTAGTTGACCAAAACAATCAATGGTCTCATCTTCTTTCACAGCTCATTCGCAACATGACATTTCCCAGTGGAGTGAACAGCCCGAGAAAACAAGCTGCGTGAGCGGAACAGAAATTGGCTTTAAGATTTCAATTAGGAAGTTTAATTAACAACACTGGAAGATCTCTCTGAAGTTGTGGTTGATTGACGCGCCCCCTGCTGAGACATGTCACCATCAGTCCTGAAGGGGGAAAGACTGAATTGCTGCATATTTGTGTGTGCACAACTGTACATAAACTGGCTCAAAAAGTACAAGGCTGTGTAAATACAACTTACTGTAAAGTATGTGTGATAAGTATGGTATTTGCAAAGCAGCGCTTGATTAAACTTGGGGAATATTGCTTTCTACGCCTTTACTTAATGAAGTCCTTTGGTGAATCAAGGTAAACTTAAAGAAATCTAACTGAACTTAAATATGAGAGTTGTTCTTGTTTGAGGACAACATTAAAATATATATAGCAGAAACTAGCAGGTCAAGACACCAGTCAGCTTTACGTCTGTGTTTATGGCCTTTTACATGTAGGAACTGTATTTGCAGGACAGAAAATATTTGTACAATTCTGAATCAGGAGACAGTGAGCTTCCTGCAGATGCCTTTCCCCATATATGGAGAATACTGATCTATTTCTGTGTTTTCCATCTCATATTTTCTCCAAAATGGCATAGCAAGAATAAATTTAGTTGATTCCACTCAGAGGGAGAGCAACAAAGGCAAGCACCTAACCATTTTCTTGATTCAATAACACATGATATTCGAAACTAAACAAAACACCTGTCCTCTGTGCCCACTCCATGGTGTTGCCTACATCACAGCAATTTTTCAACTCCTTTTATATGAGAATTTCTAACTAGGCTGGGAATATGTGTTTCTTACTTCCTTTCTTTTTCCTCTTGAGAGGCTGGGGTACATGATGCACTAGCAGAGTTTGTGTTTCCAAATTAGACTCACCTTAAACTGCCAAGAACATTTGTTTATGTATGAGTTACTATATGTATGTACAGCATTGACATTGTTGTAGGTGTTCCTAATTTTCCTAAGCCCCATTTACATTTTGAAGTCTGCAGCCCTGCTCTCATAGGTTGTCAGAGCTTGTTTCCATTGCGAGTAGTTCATCTCTGCTGCAGTGCAGGACAGGTAGCTCTGCTGTTCCCTGGGGGATATGAACTCCTCTGCTGACTGAAAACTTTTTTTCTCTCCCCTTGCAAGAACTCTACAAAAAACAAAGTTTACAGAGCTGCAATTCAGCTAAACTGGAACAATTCCTCCACCCCTAACTTTTCTCTCAATAGAAGAGCCGATAAAGGTGAATCTACTTAGAGAAGAGAGTGAGCTGGAGGTGAAGCTGGCAAAGTTGTGTCTGTGTGTCAAGCAAGATACGGACCCCTGTGACATATGTGACCCTGCAGCAGGTGTTACACAGAGATGAAGAAGCAGAGATTTTCAAACGTACCTGAGTGGCACTGTAAAATCCAAAATAATATCATCTCCTTCTGATCTTCTGTCGTCCATCCTTTGTGTTTCAAACATTTATAAATCTCAGGATGGGCAATGAACCATATAAACACTAGTGGCAATTGAAATTCCTACAATAAGCAAATTCAAAACCTTGATATAATGTGAATAAGTTAGACAGCTCATCATACTAACAACCAATTACATGATAGACTCTTTAAAACGCAGGCAGTCCACCTCTCAATGTAGACGCAATGGGGGCTGTTTAAGAAAAACACACCACATGCTAATGAATATGTTAATGTATAAATGCAGACAGAGGTGGCACAGTCACTTCAGGGATGTGGATTAATACCCAATAACCACCAAGGTCTCAACAAAGGAGTGACTCTCTATTCTGCAGCACGCCTGCTTTCCTGTGTTTTCTTCCTCATTGCAGCGTCTGTCTCTGACAGGCTCATGTTAGATAAGACCCACCTCCTTGACGGCCTGCTACTAATCATTAGGAATTATTGCAACCGTGGGACAGTGACAATGGGTACTGACTGACATGGAAAAAAAACTGCATGATTTCTTTGGTCTAACGCTACATCCATTTTGTCCAACTCCTCATCCTTATATAAATCCCTCCGTTCAGCCATCAAATTGATTGCCAGTTTTTAGAGGTCATTCATGTTGGTGGTCATTAACTGGTACATAAACACTTGTTTTTTTCTTTGGAAGACATACTTCTGTTTGTATTCAACTTTATTAATCCCTTGGGAAAGATTCATCCCCTGCATTTGCACCTCATTCTGACCATTTTTGAAGCAGTGTGAAGCCGTTGCCCTCAGTCATAAACAACAGCAGGAAAATCCCTAATTAACATACATAGTTTTTGTTGTGAACGAAACTGTGTACCCGCAGGATACACTCGCAAAAACTTTGAGAACATTTGAATTCCACTTAAAAAGGCTCAAGTCAGGCCTGGAAGAGTGCCCTGCTGTGAGGCGACAGCGCTGAGCACTGAGTCACTGTGCTGCCCACTGTACCGAGACCATCTCAATAAAATGAATACATACGTGTCTGGAGGTTGGTGATGACAGTCCCACTTGTGAGGGGTCCTTTGGTGGCGTAGAGGGCCACAGAGTAGGTGGTGCTTGGCTTAAGGTTAGACAACTGGTGCTCCTGCTTGTTGCCTTCCACCAGGAAAGTATCGGCCGTCACTGAAAAACAAATAAAACATGCACAAAATGTATAAGTATACTGCTTTTACACAGTCCCACACATTCTCTATTTTTAGTTTGTCTAAAGAGATTACATTTCTCCACTGGAAAAAGGGCATATTACAATCTAAAATATAACGGAATAATACGCCTGTTAAACAAGTGTATTTCTGCATATTCCAATAATCTGTTTAAGGTACTGACATTTAACCTATTGGAGTGAATTCAGACAAATGAAGTTTCAGTCATAAAAGGTCTCTAAACTGAAGAATGACGGAATTAGAAAATGATTTCAAGACATCAAATCAGCTCTGATTTGAAAAGACATTTAACACAAAGGCTGTCGTGTCCTGTGGCTCACAGTCAGAGGTTTAACTTTTGGTAATAATGATGAAAGCTACCTACAAATTTTCATATGCTGGTTCCAAAATATCTTTTGGATTCAAGAATGATTCCTGGATGTTCTAACCAGCCATCCGTGCCTGGACTACATGTATGTATAAGTTTCCCACAGAGAGCGATGCTTGTTGATTCTGGGTTTGTCTCAGACAACACAGAAGACATTTAGAAATAATTTTTCTTCCATGATACATCATTAATCTCTTCGATGGTACCATGATAGTTTGGATTTTATGTGGGTGTTCCTGCAGATAAAAATCTACTTTGATATGCAGGACAATACTCAGTGGTGTGTATTTACTTATTGACCTTGGTTTAATACATTAACACTCAAGGGAATTTGTCCACAACTTACACTGCACTTCTCTAAACCCTGACTTGGGGTGGTGTCCAAATATGTGTCCAGCATATAGATACTGTCTCAGTATCTGAGATGATCTGGCTGCAGTCCAGTCACTCAGGGTGTAATTTACACATTGACTCCAGCAGCTGAGTGATAAAGATTTCTCTCGATAACTCCAGGCAAGGCATTATATGTGGGAACATGTGCAATAGAGAAATGTGCTTCCTGTAACATATTCTCCAGCTAGTTTATGACAATCATACCAAGAAGAAAGTTCAAAAGATAGATTTTGTAAGGGTTAATGACTACCAACACTGGGTGATGTTTGTTTATGAAATAAGATTCTGTTTTAGTACCTTCACATTGCACCCCTCTAGCTGTGCATGTCCTCAAGCTGTATTTGTGGCTGGCTTACCTGCTGCAACTTGGCAGTCATCCACTTCGGTTCAGGGAGCAAATTATAAACTGATTCTGAAGGGCCAAGCGATATGGCTATCTCCTACCTGTCTGGATATGGCTGTCAGACACTGAAGACACGGTTCGCATCAGAAACGCATGCCGTGTAATAACTGCATTGTTTGTGCCAAGGCTAAGTAGTTCAACCAAGCATAATGAACTGTTCTGAAAGCAAGACAAATGGAGCTACAGTATATTGCCTGGAAGGATGCATCACACTGATCTCCCTTCTTAATGGGAAAACCGTGATGGTGCTGGTCACATCTCTGCATGCTGCACCTGCTGCTCCTCATTATACTATATGCTGCTGCTACTATTCTTTAATTACCTCTGACTGGAAGGCGGAGGTATGTAATTTATTGGTTTCCTTGTATCTCTGTCTGTCTGTCAGCAGGATTGCGTAAAAACTGCCAGACTGATTTTTAGAAAAATACAATAATATTAATAGAAACAGGAGCTATTTATTCTGTTTGGTTCCACAAGGCTTGTCCTCCTCTTTCACCCCTCCTCCCTTCACCTTATATCCTGCCAAACTGATTTTTATGAAAACGGTAGACAGATGGAGCACAGGCAAAGGAAGAATCCAGTATATTTTGTTGAGGATCAAGACCACGTTCTTTACAAGCACGAGAAACAGCGGTGACCTTGGCAGAGATCTGTACTCTCTTAATGCCTTGAAGTTATGTTGAATGAGTAGAGCGCATCTCTCAATAGTAGGTTAAGTAAATATTACCCACCACAGCACCTTTCATAACCAAGGTTACACAAAGTGCTTCATTAAAAACAAACATAAAGCAAAGTAAAAATGATGTGTAAAAAATAGGATTCACAATCCTGTAATATTATATGATATTAAGATTAGGGCAAACACTGTAGTCTTAATGAAAAATCAGCAGCTAAATTTTCATTATTTACAGTGTAGTATTCACCCAAGTGAAATCCCAGAATTTAAAGGGTGTTGATGATTTTATCCAAATGACTGAAATAGACTTATTCTTGTCTACTAAAGTCCATCCATCCATCCATCCATGAGTGATAACTCACCCTGGTTGTGTGTGAGGGTCAGCACATAGTTGTCAACACTGGACAAGGGGGGATTCCACCTCAGCAGGGCTCCTTGTGGAGTGATGTTGAGGGCCGTCAACTCAGCTGGCATATCCATCGCTATGGTTACAATACAACAAAAACGAAGGCCAGTGTATCAACAAAAACAATGGTAATAGCATACTAATATCTTTTTGAGAGATCTCTATGAGGGTCCACTCACTGTGAAACATGAACACAGCAAACATGTTTGTAAGAAGGTCAGTTGTGTGAAACAGAGACACACGCCTGTTTGATGCTTTTCTTTCCAAGGTCTTGAAATGTCAATGATACATGTGTTGGTAGCTGGAACCAGACAAGGCCCGACATTTATGGAAGCGATTAAACTAGAAAAAGAGTTCCTAATTAATTACACAGTGATGGATTATTTGATTGATATTTTTTTTCCCAGGTCCACTAATATAGTATAAAAAATCCCTTGGTAGAGCCTAGTGCATCTGCTGGGTCTTGCAAGTAGTCAGTTAGTTCCCAACAAATGAATACAAGAAGCCAGTATGTCTGGATAGAATCTTTTACACTTGTTTTACTGGTATTTTCAAAATTTTGGATAGTGGAGCTTTGTCATGTTATTATTATTATTATCAGTTTATTTAAAAAGGGACCATGTACAATGTTAAACATAAATGTTTCCATTTGATGTATTGCACCAGAGTTAGCTTTAAGCTAATTTTCATCTGCAGTCCCTTGTTTGCCTTCATATACCAAGAGGCTGTCATTCTGTACACCGTTGTTTGTGATTCAACTGCAAATACACCTAAAATGCTAATTAGACCCAAATGTTAAAATAAGAATTCGAAGGAAACAAACCCTCTTTACCTGAATTAAAATGACAGAAACCCAGGCACAGAAAAGCTCTGCATTCATACTGATTAATGATCATTCTCTTGGCCACTTTGATCATTGTCTCAGAAAAGAGGAATAAATCATACAGTCAAACAGGCTATAGAAGTGGGATATTCTCCTGAGCCTACTGTTTTCCCACCCCCTTCCTAATTTCATTCTCAGACTGCTGGACATGCCAAAATTGAGTTTGAATTTAATTATACCTTTAACCTCAGTGTTTCAACCTCAATTTCTCCTCAGGCGTGTTATTTTGGCACGACAGAGAGCGCGGCAGGAGAACACAGAACACTGCATGTGATCCAAAGCTCTGCCCAGATGAGGTAATTAATATTGCCCTGCCCTCGTCAGAATAAAAAAAGAATGGCGCTCATTAGCACATAGAAGTGACTTAGAGTCTTTCTTATCGTTGTGATAGACGAACAAACCTGATTAAAATCATTACTTTAATTGCAAAAAGGTTTAAGTGAATTTAATGGAGGCTTGCCAAGTCAATTAGATTGGCAATGGAGATGGAGCAGAGTTGGCCAAAAAAGAAAAAAATAAACAGGCCATCCTCCTTCATCAGGCCTGTGATAATCCAATCATCACTCCATCTCCTGATTGCACTGGTGAATCACAGACTTGAGCCTTCTCTTCTACTTGCACTCAGATCTGCATCTGAAAGTCGGGCCCCTGTACTTAACATTATGTTTGGATCCAGGACAAAAGAAAAGGTTTGTAAACATCAATAAAAATCCAATACAGGCTGCTCCTTAACTAAGGCATGGGTCTGTGGTGAAGTTACATACTGATGGGAAGCTACCAAAATGCACTATATTTGCCAGCTATTGCCAAAATCAAGCCAGGAATACTGGGAAGTATGGACACTGAGATAATGATAGCGAATTTGGCAGCTTTTCCTAGGAAAAAACCTGCTGTTCCCACAGACTACATGACAGACTGCAGAGCAAATGACAAAACCAAGTGCCAATAGCACAGTGAAGCATTTCCAAACACGAGTAATCCTTCCACATTGTTATAAAAGCTGTAACAATGAAAATACGGGAAAAGATGAACTCAGTTCTGTAGTAAAGTGCTTCTAAAGCTCAGTACGGCGCCTGAACCAGCGTTATGTGGGAGTTGGTCAACTGGGCCAAGTAGCACTTTTCTAGTGTCGCTGCTTAAAGAAGATAATAAACAATACAGTGAAAACCATCAGTGTGAGTGCTACACATGAAATAAAATATATATAAATATTTTAGGCATTGCTGTATAACTTTTTTGCAATTTTTATTTTTTTCTAAACATACGGATATTTTTTGGGAAAACATGACATTACATACATCAAAAACTAGAGATTAGCTGCAACCCTTTGTTTCAGCAGGGTTTAACCATACCACTGGTAAATATTTTTACCAGTTTTTATCTTTTGTTTAACTTCAAAGAACGTGATAATCATTTTATAGCTAGAAAACCAGACCAATTAACCGCAACTCACATTTAGTGGTAATAACTATGTTATGATGACTCTGCGAGGATGTTTGCGGTGCAACGAGCAGAGCTGCAGTGTGCCCCAAGTTCAGATTTGTTGATCTTTGACCTGAGATGTGCTGACCTTTGTGGGCACAGCCAACCACTGAAAAAATGGACCAAAAGTGTAAGCCTACTTTTAGCCTGCTATTCCCACAAGTGTACAGTCACAGATTGGCTTTAGAGCAATGACAAAGACTGCCAGTTTACTTGACAAAACAGAGATGCAGCAACAAAGTTTGAGTCTTCTTGTGTTTGAGGCCAGGAAGAGAAGCGATCTGATGACAAGCTGATCACTTTAGCTAAGTGCCAAAGGAGATGAACCCCTGAAATAAAGTCTGCCCACACAAGAGGTTCGTGTCAGAACTGCAAACAAAAAAGTGAGTGCAAGTGAGCGCTGGCAGCGTAACCAAAAAAACCGACAGTGTGGGCAAAAGTCTGATCAGTGGGGAAAGAAGCAGAGGGAAATAAACAAAAGGACAAACTGTCAAAAAGGAAAAGACCAAATAATTAGTTGGAAGTTCTCAGTTTTACTTCTGATGCAACTTTTTTTGCTTCAGTGATTTTTTTCCTCCTCAAACACTTACTTTTGTTTGATATTTAAGACACTTCCATTTATTAGTGCAAGCTTTCTGCATTATGGAATTAATGCAGTCTTGTGAGTCGTGGTCCATAATGCAGACCATGACTCACAAGACTCTTTTACTCTATAATGTACACATTATGTTGAGAGCTTTTCTCCCATTAAACTGGTGAGCACGTCTTAGATGAGATCATGGGTTGATTATTTTCATGTAATTAAGGCATAAGGCATGATTCTGGCTATTTAGTTAGTGAGGTTATGACAACAGCTTCATCTTTCTCGTGGTCTTTATGAACCCCGCAGAGATTCAATCCTTTTTGAGAACTTTGTGAAAACTGAAAAATCTCAGTCGTACAGAGTGAGGCTTTCCTCTTTCACAAAAAAAATCTTTGGCAGAGAGCTCGAACACCAGCTGACAATGCTCATTTACGGTCAACAATTTATTGGAGAGTTTGGCTAACTCACAAAATAAATGTTTATAGGCCTGCTAACAGCTCCGATTCTGCCCTCAATTTTACGGTGAATGACTGGGCACAGAGGTCGTATTGATGAGACATATTATATTTTAAGGGGGAGCAATTGTGCTCTATGAGCTGCTGGTGCTTAAATAACAGTTATTACTTTCTTCAAGTCAGTGTGTTTAACAAAGGAGGTAATAATTACCATACCATTAACACAGCATTCAGGGTTCTGCATAAGTGTGAGATAGAAGTGAGATCTCTGCATTATGGAGCCACAAGAACTTCATGTTGTTAGGACCCAAACTTTTTCAGGAACTTGGAAGCTATTAAATAGTTTGCAGTTTGTTTGATTGTATGCACGTTTTCTCTTGAAGTAAAAGTAGACATGTTGCACTGAGACTGTGTAGCAGGGTCAAAACAATGTTAACCTGAAAACTGCAGGACACCAAAGACAATTCCAGTTTAACAAGCCTCACAGTTTTCTGATAAAAGAGAAAGGTTTTCAGAAACTAAAACCAAGCGCTGAATTTTTTTTGTTCCTTTTGTTTTATTTTCAACTGTGTTTTATAGAGCAGAAACTGAATACAATCCCTTAGTTTCTACTTTGTATGTTTCCATTTGCTGTTTCCTCTGCCTGACATGAAGTCATATTTTACATGTGTTGGTTCTCTAAAAGTGTTCTTTGTCACTGGGTGTTAATTAGTATTTTGTGGTATATTAATTTTGACAGCACATTCATTCAAAATAAAACTGCATTCCTTTTATCTACTTTCTTTTGAGACATCTGGGAGAAAAAACAAGAAGAGACAAGCAGGAAGGACTTTAACAGTCTTTAGACAAAATTCAGTTTTGGGAGGAGTAGTACTTTACCAGGGGTCCTGACACTTTGCTAATGAGCAGCATCATTAGCCCTTAAACAGGGCTTCACATGGGCCATTTAGTGTCAGCCTCTCAAATTCATCTTAGATTAGCTTTACCTGCTGCGTTCGCAAAATGAAGTATGGCTTCCTGCTTTTTCAGTCCCTCTCTCTGTAATTGATTATGGAAGTGAAGTAAGTAGAAACTGAGGCGTTACTCAAGTCATTACATACTTGGCCAGGCAGTGTTGGATTACTCTTCCAAATCCCTTGTTTATGTGTTGTTGTATTAAAGGGTCCCTGGTTGGGCATTGTGCGATGTGAGGAAAATGGTATTTACCATTTCCAACAAGCCTGACTTTGGAGTTATGTTCTTTTCAGGCTATTACGGCTCTGCACATTGTAAGTACACCGGGATTGTTGGAAGAAGGAGTAGATAATAAAGCACTGGAAGGAGGGGAGAAAGACAGATACGAGAAATAGAGTGAAAGCAAGAGAATGAGTCTCTTTTAGCTGCTTTTTTTCTCCTCACTGGATTCTTCAACCTGCCGGCTCCGGGTGAATCAGGTCTCATTGGCATGCAAACACACCTTCTGCTATCCTCGTCTCTCTCCAATCCTCTGCTCTCCTCAGCTCTCTTGCGTTTTCCTCCGTCTCTCTGTCTCTCTCGCATATTGGAGATTATGCATACAGCACTAGGAGAGTGTGTTAATCTTAGGTTACTGGGAATCTTTCCCGGTGAAGAGCGGAGTCTCCTATTCACATGTATGTGTGCAAGGTTTTGTTTCCCTCGCTTGTGATTCAGTGCGAAGTTTGAAAGGAAGAAAACTTGAGATTGCTCGCTCGTAAAATAGGAAAGAAATGGGAAGAGAGAGGAAGAGAAGTGAGATTAAAGACAGAAAGAACAAAGGAGAAAGGGAGGAAATAGAAGAAAGAAAGATGGAGGAAAAGGATATTAAAAGAGAGAGAACTGGAGAGAAGGAGAGAGCCATAACAGTACAGAAGGATCGAAGTGAGTCAAAAAGATAAAGAGATAAGAGAGGAAAGTGGCGAGCGAGATAGAGGAGAGTGAGACGGAGCTGGGAGTAGGTTACCAATTACTGGGTCATGGAGTGGACAGTTTCATCTGCAGCAGCAAAGACTGCACCTCCTGCAATGTCAGCTGTACGCTCAGATTTTGTGCGAGGTGAGTGTGTATGTGCGTGTGAGTGCAAGTGAGTCTGTTTCTCTTTTTAGCACATATCTCCCAATGCGCAGCTGTTATTGTTGTGGGTAGCACAATTGGTCTGAAAGTCTAGCAGGGAAGGAGGAACTCCTAGTTTATTTTACATGGCAAACATTTTGCCCCTGTACTGCCCTCTAACAGTGGGGATTTTTATCAGAACTGGAGCAAAAACAGTGAGAAATGTCTTTTTTTTAGTATAGTTGAGACTAACCAACCAGCCTGCTGCAAATACAGAGGAATACATTTTTCCTACCAAAGTGACCATTAATAAACGAGTTGACAGACATAACCGAACTGGCAATAATGTTGACAAATAATAAACTGACTTTTAATTAATTATTAATTACCCAAGCAAAAATGCCAAACGTTGTCTGGTTCCAGCTTCTGTGATGATATGCAGTTCGACATATGACAGGAAACTAAACATCATCAGGTTGACTGTTGGTTGGACAGAAAAGCAAACTAAGGATATCACTATAGGCTTGGAGAAAGCAAAAATTCTAAATATCTAACTTCATGGACTAAAGAACTACAAATTACAGTTTCATTTTGCAGACACTTTTATCCAAAGCGACATACATCTGAGGCAATTTGGGGTTCAGTATCTTGCCTGAGGACACTTCAGCATGTGAAGGGGCCAGAGATCGAACCGACAACCTTACGATCAGTGGACAACCCGCTTTACCACCTGAGCCACAGTCACCAGAACTAATCTATCAGCTGACAAAATATCTGGTAGATGGACTGATAGTAAAAAATAATAGTTAGTTGCAGCTGTACCAACCACTGTGCAACTGAAACAGGACAGTAGGGAATCTGAAAAAGATTTTTCTATCTTAACATCACAGTGTGGTTTATTTTAGACCAATCAGTATTTTAATGCAGAAAAAAACTGGGTCTCAGTTGTTTCTCCACAGAATTTTACTTTATTATAAAATGATTTCTGCATTTTTTTCCTAGTAAATTCTATTTTATGCCGTATTTGCTTACTATTCCTAAATTTGCTGATGGTACATGGTACTTGTGGTGCTTTTATGTTTCAGTGATAGAAAGACAGTCTTGGTCTAGGTCTGGTAATGGCCATATCCGCTGGTTGGAGAGTAACATTGTAGGTGAGTAACATCCTTATTTATAGCTACAGGTATGAAACCTTGCAAGGAAAAAAAGCCACGAAAATTTTGACAGGTATGAAAGTGATGACAGGTGGACAGAAAGATCTCTTGCTACTGAGTAATTAGGGAAAAATAAAAGATAAAGAAATAAATAATCTCAGATAAATGACAGGTCATCCTTCATGAACACATCAGGATGAATTAAACAAGTGAAATTAAATGATCATCAGGCCATTAGTCGGTATCTCTTTAATATGGTGCTAATGACGCTTTTCCATTAGCTCCTACCTGTGAAGACAGAAGTGCTGACAACTTTGCTCTCCTGGCTCCCTCTGACAGCGTTGAGGCTGATCTCATATTCTGTAGCAGGGAACAGACTGGACAGGGTGTAGTTTGTCACATCGCTGTCAATCACCATGCTGTCCACTCGACCTGCAGAACGCACCAGAGAGAGGCCAACGCCTCAACATCAAAACTACTGGCGCCACTCTAATCTTACATTTCTTCATGTACAGTGTGCACCGTGTACCCAACTGGTGTGTGTTCTGCATCACAGAGTAAATATTTAATCAATGTAGAATTTTAATTAAAAACTCTATTAAAGTTCACTGATAAAATGTTAGAATTAATTAAGTATAACACAGTTTGCAACTGGGTGCTCTACTATGAAATGTATCTTGCATCAGAAAAACTCTCTGCAGCAAATGCCACGTTCACTTAACTGTAACAAGCAACAGCCATGTGCTTTGTGTATGTTAATAAAGTAAATACCATGTGATTAAAATTCAGTTGAGACACAAGTCACATTATGTAGTGGGGAGCACGCTACCTCTGTCTGACTGGTAAGAGAGCTTATAGTATTCAAATGGAGCCAGTGGTTTGATCCAAGAGATCGTCACAGAGTCCTCGGTCACATCTGACACCGCCATCTCTTTTGGTGGGTCCATGCCTGCAAGGAGGGGGATTTATAAGGAAGTATTAACATTTGGTTAGAATGGTCCACACTGGAAAACACAGGAGACTGAATGTTGTAGTTCTTGTATTACTTATAGTGGTAGATCATAGAGTAAGTTTAGGAATTTACACGAAACAACCAACAAGTCCGAGAATTCAGCAATCCTTGTTTTGTTCATGTTTATCCCCTCCTCATGACATTGTTAGTTGTTACTCTGCAAAAGCACATACATTTTTAATGCAAATTTATCAGAGAAAAAAAACTAACGAAAAACTTTGCAGAGGAAATCGAGCGACGTGCTGCTAAAAGTACTCGGTGGGCAGCATTAGTATTGCGGATGAGCAGGGTTGAACACAGAGGAGATCCCCCCCTGCTGACGATGTGTTTTATGTGTCTCCTGGGACTACTGAGCTTCCATGGAAAAGGTTATGGTGAAAACAATGTGAGCAAACAATTAAACCCGTGACAGGTCCTTAGCCATTAGAGAAATAAATAGAGGGCTGGTCAGACTGTAAGAAAAGCAACAAAGTTCGGAAAGGGAGCAGAAAGAGGCAACAAAGAGAAAGAGGAGAGCCCTTCTATCTGTTGTTGTGCACTGTGGGTAAAAGAACCCACTGCTCCACTCCCCCCTGCCCTGCTTTGAAAAGAATAATGGCTACTATTCACAAGCAGAGGGGGCAATTTATAACTCCTGGGATTGAACTCATTTAAATTCTACTTGTATGAAATACAATAGCATTTATTTAAGCTGCGATTTTTCATTCATGCATATCTTACTAATTATGTTTGCTTTGCTAAATGTGGTACCCAAGAATAATAACTGGAAAATGTATTTTCTCATGAAGGTTCCTGAAAGTATGAATGTGAAGAAGTAACAGCTCTGTCAGAGATATAGTGTTATTCACTGCGTTCCCCAGGAAGATCGCAATAATATTGTGTAAGCTGAGGCTAAGTTACTTCAAAGCACTGTTTGGACTGACCATCGTGGCAGACTGACTATCAAAGAAATGGACCAAACCTGGTACAACTTGGTCTAAAACCTACAAGAACGCGGAACATTTCAAATATATCGAATAAATCAAATGTAACACTAAAAGCACTCCTAATTACACAAAGAAAACCAGAGTGCAGTTCCTCATCAACGAGATGTGTAAGATCAAAGCAAGACATGAAAATCACCACAGTCTAAAGACAGGTGCAAGAAATACTGTACACGTGTCTCAAATCCCTGTCCAATTTCACCTTTGAAAATCTTCTTCTGTGTGGCTGAATGTAAAGAGAGTGAGCGAGAAACACTGTGCTCCAAGCTGCCAAGGTATTATTTGAACCTGGCACAATAATCAGACGGCAGCATGCAGGTTTTCTGGCACTGATGTTAAGTTAACATCTCCATTGTTCATAGCTGGCTATCCTATTTTCTCTATTTGTCTTCAGCCCCCTCTTATTTTCTCCTGGGATGATTTCCCTTTTGTCTCCCTTCCTAGAAAAAAATAGAGATTCTCTTTGCTTTGTCTTCCTAACAGAAATATTGAATGAGTTAAGAAGGGATCATTGTGGCACAGCTGGAAGTAAAACATTTTAATAAGAAGAAATGGAGAGAAATAATGGAGAGGCTGATTAGGCAAGTAGAGATAAAAGAAAACGGAGGCTGAAAAGAAAAGGATCAATTCAAATGGGTGGCAAGACAGAAGACAAAACCCAGCACAGAGCACACGCAGACTCCCTCTCCTCTGTTTTACAGTAGCAATTTGAGCTGTCACATTGCACCCACACTCCCCCTCTCTCACTGTTCTCATTCTCCATGTCCTTCTCTTTATTAGAGCAGAATTTGTTCTGAAGTTTCTCAACTATTCCCCAAAATTACAATCATGAATTTGAGTTAGGGAATAAACACTGGATCATTATTCAGACTTGCCGTTGACACAAGCTTCATCTTTGTGGCAAACCTCAGCTATCTGATACCCAAAGCTCAAAACAAGTCGGTGTTTTTGTTACTGTCTCTTAGCCTGACAAAAAAGAAAGAAAGAAAAAAGGAAAAACCTTCAAGGCTCTAATCACAGAACGCATTCTGCTGTGGTTCTGTACAAATGAAATGCTCAAACAGCATTTTCGCAAATACATATTTAATTTAAAGTCACTTTGTATTTCCATTTCTTAAAATGATTTTCCTTCCCTTCCATTTCTACTTTAACTCATATATGCAAATTCACCACTTTCCTGAAGAAAAAAATCTTTCTTTCTTACAGCCCACCGCTGTTTTTCATTCTAAACGGGATTCAGAAAAAGTCCGGTCTCATCTTTCGCCATAAATCCAATAAAGAACACTGCAACCAAATCACAAATGTGATTACGGTGATTAGAGCAGAAAAGGTTTGTCATTGAATTAGATATCTGATCAATAAAAACACTATTTTGATAATTGATTAATCCTTGTCACGTCTTTTTACAAGAAAAACAAGCACGTCAAAGACACCACCTTATATTTAAAAAAAACACCATAATGGTCATTTTCCTTCATTTCGTATTGATATGACATTTTATTGACCTTTGACTTCAAAGAAAATTTAGAAAATAGCCTGCAGATTAATCAATTATGAAGTTTTTTTTGGCTGTTGCTCCAAACATGAGCACAGAAAAATGCATGCACACCTTCTACACATAGACAAACAGTAGTATAATGCAACAGTGCACAACTCTTTAGACAGACCATATACAAATCCACAAACCTGTACTCTGCTCATGTTTCTCTACTTTCACGTGTTTTCAAACCACTTTTCCATGAAATCAAGCAGCTCACCTGTCGTGAGTGATGCTGTAATGGGCTCAGAGGTAACATCCCCCTGTATTGTGATTAGACTGACGGTGTACTGAGTGGATGGCAGCAGCCCCTGGACCAGTGACCTCGTCTTGGAGCCGTCCAGCGTCACCTTAGAGGTGTCGGTCCCGTCGGCAGAGCTGTAGCTCAGAATGAAGAGGTCAGCGGGCGGTGCTGGGGCGCTCCACGCCACCGACACTGAGTCTGAAGTCACTTCTGACAAGTAGAGGTGGGTTACAGGCCTGATTCCTGGAGGAATGGGGGTTTAAAGGTCACCGGAGAGCTTTCAAGGACAGATAAAAACCCTGCTGCGAGCAGGAAAAGGTAATGGAAAAAAACAGTTGCCACCATTATGGAGATGACAGACAAGCCACTCAGTGATGGATGGAAGCAGTCCTGAATGGTGTAACAGATCGTTTATAATACAGTTGAGAAAATTAGCCTCGGGTGTAATCTTGATGAGGAAGGTGAGAGTCAGAGCAAACCACAATCATGCGGAAGTAATGATTTAATTGGTCATAAAAAAGAGAAACTAATGAGATTATCCGCCATTAAGATGAAGATGTGATGGGACTGTTCATAATAAGAAAATGGAAAAAGGATGATAGTAGCAGATGCTGTTGTCAAAACGTATGACCTGGATGGGAGATGATGTAATGAATATGAACTAGTGTAGCAGCTGACACAGCAACAAATGCGAGAAGGATTGAATTTAATTAGCCATGTGCGGACGTAGAAATAGCAGGGAAAAAGTAGCAACACTGACTTCTCCTTTTATAGTTTGTCCAGATTACAGACAACCTGTGGAGTTTTCCCTGTAATCTGTCATCGTATGAAACCTGCATTACATTGTATACACAGACCTGCATCTATATTCTTCTTGGTGACCTGCTACCTTTTATTATTTTTCACAAGTTGTCGACATGCATTACTGTCCTGTACAGTCAACAGACATGTGTGTCACGTAGACCTCTCGATAGTGTTGCACTTGTGTGTCCTTGTTCGCAGAGGCAATAAAAGACAGGACACAAAAATGACTCACTCATCCAAGCATGGCTCTATAGCGTCTTTAGAGAGGAAACACTATGGTTTTGATATAAGTGTCCGTGCAATGTGATGGCCATGCCGGTGTTGGTCATGATGAAGGTGGTCAAGATGACAGTGGCAGGTCATTTGCAGAGTTAATGGTTTGAAAGTTAGCAAGATGCAGGAACACACAGGCAGTGAAGGTGATGCAAGATGGTGAGCCAACTTCTGAAGGTCTTGATGACACTTTTCACAGCACAGACAGAAGATGATGTGTCCTTAAAAAGGAACTTTGTCATTGCAAGTGCACTTGGCCAGTGGGAAAAAAAGGTTGCGTAATGTTTTCTGTGGCTGCAGTGTGGAGGATCTTCACAAAGATGCAGTAACAAACTAAGTTTCAAAGGGCTTTTGCTCAGAAACAAGCATCTAATGAAAAAATGCTACTGGTTGCATTATGATAAATATGGAGTCCAGCGTTTTTGGAGCTTGCCCCTCATTAAGGACCACATCTGAAAGTGCAATACTAAATCACTCCATAATGTTAATGAAATGTTACAAAGAACTGAACTTTTCACAAGTACATAGATAATGAAAATAAACTACATTCCTTCTCATGGAGGCGTTCCTACACTCTGTTTGCACCACATATCTTGTCAATAAAAGAATGAATAAAAAATGAATAAACAAACAAATGAATGCGGTAAAATGTTATGTAAATGAATACATACTGCAAACGAACAATCAATGAATAATCTTTTAGTGCTAGTCCTAGTAATGTAATGTAGGAACGCGACTGCAATGATAAATAAATGAATAATGAGGTTCGCAGATAACGAGAGTTTATAACTGACAAGGAGGCAAACAAAAGGACGGCAGTGGTGCTCTAAAGAAAGCTTCACATGTGATCTTATCTCGAGTCCATGTGAGTGCAGGCAGACAGATGTCGACAATATGACCAAGTGAACCGTGGAAGACAGGATGGCAGGTAATTTATTATTTTTCCTCTGATTGTCACAATCTGTCATTTAATCGTTCTTTCATCTTGCTGTCCAGATGGTTAAAATGGTGTTACCAAAGGAGCCACAGACAACAAAAGGATGATGAATATGATGATGATGATGATGATGATGTGTAGATGATGTGATTGTGACAACTGCCGCGGTGGTTGCAGTGGAGAAGAAAGGAGATGATGATAATGACAGTGGTGAAGGAAAGAATGACAAATCTGACAGCAGGTAAGCACATGCCCATCATTCTGACACCGTCCTTTGTGCACATGAAAACCACGTCAAACTTTCCTTGAAAATAACAAAAACCCATCAGAGCTGAGGAGTGTGCCAGGTGATCCGACATATAGTTGGATGGAGGGATGCAAGTTTGGAGAAAAAGAACTAAGAGGTGCAATCAGACAGTGACGGCAAAAAAACTAACAGAATGTGGTGTTGAACAGGAATCGGAAGAAACAAAAACACAAATACATTTAGATGCAAAACAGAGGCGCAATTAGGAAACGCTTGTAACAAGCTCATTAGCTGACTTGAATAATTTACCTCTGCTAATTGCTTCCTCAAAGTCTTTTAAGGTCCTTCATTTTCTTTTAGTGTGACTCACCTTACCTGCTGCCACACTTTAGTTCATTATATTCACCATTCAACTTCATTACGCATTGCCGTCTTTAGAACTTCTCTGTAGCTCTGTGCAGTAATGGGCTGATCTTTCATGTGTTTACCTGTGCAGAAACACTCGGGGGGTGAATTTGTTTGAGCTCTTTCTGATAATTGAGTGGATTAAACAGATACTGTTTAGAAAAGTTTATATCAAGCTGTTGTAATGAAAAAGCACGCAGGAGGACTGTTTGTAATAATGGAAATGATCTCTTCCCACTTCCATCTGATTACCATGTATATTCAAAATATATGTTTCAGGTGTATGTCTCAGCTGATTCTACTGCTGTATAAAAGCTAAACTTTTTCAGTACATAAAAAAACACGACTGTGCTCTGTACCTGTGAAGGCGTCTATGGTGGCTGCAGTGCTCTGCTGCCTTCCTCTTCTTGCTGCTACAGTGATAGTGTACTCAGTCCCAGGCTCAAGTTCCGTCAGGGTGATGGTGGTTACATCTTTAGGCACTGTCAGCTGGAACGGACAGGATCAGTTAAACCAGATCAGATTCAGTGGACTCCCTCTACACACTACAGCGCCGTGTCAAAATAACAGCTTTATGTGGTCTTTACCAGGATGAGGGTAGATAGGTTTGTGTACAGTGAACCCCTGTGTGCTGATATACAGTAAACCTGCTATAAAATGTTGTATCAATGATCCAGTCGATGTCTTTACCTCAGTAGTGATGCCGAGAGAAGATGTGTAGGTGACCTTGTAGTGGTCGATGGGGCCCTGGACGAGGCCCCACACCAAAGTGATGGTGTTGTCTGTCGATGCCGTCACAGTTAGATCCAGTGGTACATCCAGACCTAAAAGAGGGAAAACCAGATTTCATTAAAAGCACAAGTGCTATGAAGCACTTTCAGCAAGAATGCAAAACAGCAGCCAGAACTGAATGTGCATATTAACAACGCAGGCCTGGAAAATGCATCTGATCGGGTTTACACCAACAGCTACAAGTAACAATTTAAGATATTGAATGTTTTAATGCTTCTTTAAATGCAGCTTTGTTCGGATTTGTGTTTGAGTGCTACCAGTCTTTTTATTCACTGACTTTACCTCCTGTTGTTTGGCTGAATAGTGTGACACAATTAATCGGACTGTGCATCGTGTCGCCTCTGTGCGTCATCATGTGCATACACAAGTAAAACTAAACAGAGGCCTACTTACAGAAAGTCAGCTTCATAGTGTTGCTAAAAGTCGAAAACTCCTCAAGGAACCACAAAACTTTTTTCACAGTTGATGGGAAATGACGCACATTTGTTTTGTGAGAGCGTTCCACACTTCTGTGTTTCAAAAAGTTGGCTGGACAAACCAAGCCATCTTTTTATGTCAGCTTTGGCTCTGGAATACTGTCTTGGCCATTTTTCAGTTTTCTGATAAACCAAATGGTTAATCAGTGTATGAAAAAAAAATAATTAGCAGGCTAATCAATAATGAAAATGGAAAGTTGCAGCTCTAAATTGAACAGAAATGCTACATTCCTAATAAGCTTCTGTTGTACTGTCTTATCTACTATCCTTACATCCTCCTTCTGTAGTGCTGCACTGACATCAAAAGAAAGACCAGTACTGATAAAAATTTAATAATTTGCTGCCAGGATGTTCATTTCTAAAAGTAACTCCATATTAACAGTCATCCCTCTAACTGTCTGTTGTTTTTTCATGATTGTCTTTTTCTCTTGCAGCAATAACCCAACTTGCTCACTGGATCATCGATGTTTAATTCTCAGCTAATCTTCAGCTGCCCGGTTTGTCTGAACCTTCCGTGTAGTGCAGCTCTGTGTCAAGTCTTATTGTAGTGGAAAAAAATACAGAACTTTAACTAAAACCACTGTTTTATGGAAAAGACGTTTTGCGCAGCTCAGACTTATAGTAACGTGAGTATTGCTGTGCGCCGGGAACACAGCAGGTGTTGTCATGCTCTTAGAGCTGTCTGAAAAAGACAAGATAGATACGACGCATTTCCAAAAGTTCAATAAGAGTGCACAGACCGGAGGAATAGAATGAGCTGGTTCGTACGGGAAATGGAGGCATAATTTCTCAAAGTGCAAAATATCTTCAGCCATTAAAATAACTGCAGCCAGGGAACAAATGTGCTTGACAGTCACTGTGATGGGAAAGATTAGCAAAGCACCTCCACGCAGTAAACATTTCAAACAGAAGGTTAAATGTGGTCTTTTTTTCTTTCAGCCAAACAACTCAAAACACAATAAAAATTCAAATAGCTAATCAAGAACTCAGATAAAGAGAGAGCCATCAGCAAAATGGAATGCATTATTACGGCTTTAAAATGTTGTAGTGGGAACTTTGACCCAAGCCGATGATAATAAAACAGCCACACACCTCCCTAATGTAGCACAAGTCTCGCCAAAATCTGAATTGCTTAATTTGACTAAAATGACTTTTAATGGTTGGAATGGAGGCAGTGACCCCAGCACTGACTGAGAACTACATGTATAATGACAAAATGGAAAACTAACCTGCTGTGATGCTGAGATGTCCACTGCAATGCTGCTGTGTTTCACTCAGTGTGTCTTACGTGCACGAATGAATCACTGGCTTTTAACAGCGGAGATAAAGCGTAATTCACTCACCCGTCCTGGCATTCATTGTTGCCGGGGTACTCTGGTTGCTACCTTTCATGGCAGAAATGCCGATGCCGTACTCTGTGCCTGGAAGCAAGTCTGAGACACAAAGACAGAGAGAGAGAACAAATAAGTAATTTAACACACAATATAGCATGGAAAAAAAACAGCACGCACACTGTCGCACATTCTCCTCCTCACAAAGTGAATGTCAATTAGATGGAATTTTTCATAACAGCCCAATTAGCTCTACACCGGTGATGAGGTCTAGGCAAATTTACATGTACATCAGTATGATTTCTGAAGGAATCTTTTTTTTATGTGCCAACTGCATAATTGATCAGTTTCAAATCAATTCTGTACATCCACAGTGAGTTTCTCAAGCCAGAGAAATAGAGATGAAGAGATGAGCGATGAAAAAGAAGCGGGCGGGCGACACAGATTATTAGTGGGGAGGAGTGAGGGAGAGAGAAAGTGAGAGTGACAGAGAAGGAATGAGAGTGGAGAGAGCATTGATTGCAATGGCCGAATAGAATAACACAAGGACCTTTTGCTTCTATTCTTATGCAGGCCATGCCCTTTCCAACACTATGGCCTTTCAGAAAAAACATCCCAGCTGACCCCTTCTTCCTGACAGCCTTTCAATATGCCCGCAGGACAACAAGCATTTCTACAGATACAATCAGTGGCCCATCAGCCAAGTGTTCTGGAGATAATCCTGCCATGTAAAACACAGGCACTTCCCGGCTTCCTCGGTACACATTAGATGCACTGTGATAATACTGAAGGCGGCAGGAACAACAGAGCACTGAGCCAAAGAGCCCCACAGATGTTGATGATAAATAATTCAAGGAAAATATTGACAACACAATATATGAAAGGAGAAAAACACATCACTCCTCTTCACTCACCTGTGAGCATCGTCTTAGTAGTGGCTCCTTCATTGCGCGGTACAATGACTTTATCATACTGATCCCCTGCCAATGTGCTGTACACCACCTGGTAGCCCTCCACCTACATTTAAACATAGTTATTTACAACACTTAACTAAAGGTAACATTTGAAAAAGTTTCCTCAGCAAAATGTAGAAATACAAGAGTTTCACAAACAATTAAAACCATTCCTTTTTTTTTTTTAACGGAGCATCATTTGTTCAAGGAATAAATGGTTTGGTTTGTCTTGGCCCAGTATGATATTTGGATTTCTGTCAACCCTCTGCAGTGCAGAATCATGAGGATGAATAAATATGCAGTGCTAACAGGCATCAAGACAGACAGGCTTCATAAGTCTGGGAGTGCAGTTAGTGAGCCCTGGAAATATCATTGTGACTACTGACTGCAACAACATGATTTATTACATTTTCATTCAGAGTAAAACATTCACTGACCATTTGCACCCAGTGAAGTGACTGTTCCATTTTTGTTATTGGCATTTACCAAGCTAACAAAAGACAGACCCACCTGTGTGTGATGATAAAGTACTCAAGGAAAGGAAACACAGAAGGAATAAAGGGCTGCATTATCGCAAGTATTCAGAAAGAGCCGTAATGTCAGAGGATTAAGAGAAAATTAGTTATGTTTACAAAAAAGCAAAATAAACGGAGTAATTACAGCGATATGAGGGGCAACTAAGGTTGTGTTGAGAGCCTGTAGAAGCCAGGATGCATTTCAGGAAGGTCTGATGTTCTGAAAGAAATGTGCTCATTTTGAGCCCTTCCACAGTATCATATCGATAGATTATTGGGTCATTGTTAAAATACTGTTAATGAATAACAGTGTTTTGCCAGTGTAGAGTTCATTTAGTTAGTTTAGATTCAGTCTGGTCGTGCAATGTATTACACTACACAGTATTATTTGAGCACTCATCACATGTTACATACGAAACTGTAATAGCTGAAGCTGTAAAATTAACATGGGGGAGTAAAAACAAGCTAAAACAAATGTGGTTCACTCTAAACTGTAGTGGAGTAGAAATATAAGGTATTCCCTCAAAACTATATAGGTACAGTACTTGAGCAAATACACTTAGTTACTTTTCACCAATATTTTTTTAAAACTAATTATACTTTATCGTGTCAGAATACAGCTAGTTTTTTAAAGAACAAATCAAGAGGATACAAAACTGACATTCAAATGACTAAACTTTGTTGTCCTGAGATACATTACCCACCCGCCATCCATCAAAGTGTCTGAAAGCAAATCAACAATAATTAATTAAATCTGGTCCATGTCTCATTACCTCAGCTTCACTATTGTCCCATTCGAGCTCAAGGGTGGTGGAGGTCTTGGACACGAGCCGCAAGTTCTTGGGGGCATCGATCTCTGAGAAGAATGATAAAGCTGACAATGTTGGGGACACTGAGACCAATTCTCGGAGATTGTGAACAAGCAAACATCAGCATTTCAAACAGCATCAGACACAGATACAGTTCAAGTTAAACTGTCGTTTACTAGACCTAATGAACTGTAGGATCATCATCAGTTGCTACAAGTTACTTTTTAATCACATTCAACCTTTGAGCCATCTTCTGCACTTTTTACTTCATTTGACTAATTAAGTACATACTTAATGTATAAACAGACATCATATGCAAACATTTTCCTCTAGATGTAGCTGAAAGTACTGCAAAACACACCAGAATAATATTTCCATAAATATAGTACTATCTTTTGCACAAACTTTACGAGAGCAAACACTACCTTGAACAGATGCTCACTACCCTATCCAACACAGATAAACCGTGTGGCGTGCATTAGGCCATATGTCATTGCTGTTCTATTCTCGGAGGCAGGCACCGGATCACACACACCACTATCACCACATCTGCTTGCTGTCAGACCTCACCGGTAGTAAATTCAGTGGAAATGGATCCACTTTCGTTTCCTTTCCTCACACCACTCACAGACACCTCGTAACGAGAGCCGGGACGCAGAACCTGTGGAATGGAAAAAAATACGGAAACTTTAGCCTGTCTTATCTCTTTGCATAGATATGGGTTTTTTTTCAATTTTTGTTTTATCTCCAGACACAGAAGGCAGGCAGACTAGATCAGATAATTTAACAAGCATGACAAGCACACTTTTTCCAGTAAGTAACACTATATTTATTAGAACAGCGTAATGACCCTAAAGCCAAGTCTCAACTCAAAGATAAACTTTTTATCTTGCGAGGGCTGGTTTTTATCTCTCCACAGATGGCAGGTGAGCCCCCATAATGTCAGTGTATGATCAGATCGGTAACCTGAGGACATGACTAAATATGCACACACCTGCAGAGAGTACTGGCTAAGGGTGGGCTGAAGGCGGAAGGTGGTCCGCGGCCCTTCCCCTCCCACGAGGCCGTAACGTAACACAATCTGATCAATCTTTGCTTTTGGTGGTGTCCACTCCACAAATGCCACAGTGTCTGACACGTCCCGCACAATCAGCTGAGTAGGACCATCAATCACTGCAAAACAGAAAAAAAGAGGCTGAATTACTAAGTGTCCTGCTGCTATGAGCAAGGCTGAATCACCATGGTGTGATCTCTAGTCAACCTTGCCATGTATTGCTGCATCTTTTAACTAGAACAGAGTGTTATCTGACATTTGTACTTCTAATTTAACACTTGTTTTTGGTTGTGCATAGCTTGCTCCTAGGTAGGATCCATTATGGACATACTTTCATTATCACCGGTCACAAGTCTGTAAGTTAAGAGTTTTGAAGTCATCTTAGGCCCGAAAAGTTCAAACAATCCACATAATAAACTTAAATTATCATAGAAATTGCAAGAAGATCCTATAAAGTATTTCATCAGCCAAAATTTATGGTGGAGCATCACCTCGGCTGGGGATATCACTGACATAAGACAAACTGAAGATAATTCTCCCAATTTAAGGAGGTCGAACTAGAAAGCATTTCACCTGTACTTTGAGAAATTTAAACATATTTGTCTACAAAATTGCATTTTCCTGTAAACAAAAGAAGCTAAGCTATAGTTTTGTAGAAGTTGTGTAAAAGCAGGCAGCTGTACAAGAACGGAATGAAATACAACCTGAAATTCGCAAAATTGCATTTAAAATTAACAGTGAGTTTACAGAATTGTTGACATTTGATGCTAACTTTTGGTAGGACGTTGAAACCAGCATGAACATTTAAACTGTGGCTGCTGTTGAGCTCACTGAGTTAAGGCGATGCCACATGGGCTCAGTCCCTTTGGCAGCGGTCATGAGTTCAAGTCCAGCTCAAGACCCTTTGCTGCGTGTCGCTCTCCCGTCTTCCCCACTTTCACTCTATCGCTACCCAATAAAAAACAGAAAAACTCTCTCCCCCAAAAAATAACATAAAAAAAGAAAACTTAAAATGTAAGCATGAAAGTTGCAAGATAATGCTTCAAGCTTTCGCAGCCGCAGATGTGGATTCGTTATCAGTAAAAGCTCTTCTGACAGCTAATCATGTAAAACTTATCAGACCTGACACGAGGCTTTATCTGTGCAAGGTGTAAAACATAAGCCATGATTCAAGTCTCTCAATGCTGATTGCCTGAAAACAACACCTATTAGATGTGAAGAGCGGAAACACATCAGGCATGATGAGTAAAACACAAACGCTTGACAGAAGAGGGGTTCACTAAACATTTACTCTCCATGTTCTCATTGTTGGAGCATCAGCGCCAATAAGTAGACATTTCAGTCAAGCTAATGGGCTGTTGGAGAATGTGATAATTAGCATTTTATTTCATTAACCTGTTAATTACTTCTTTCCATAAAAGCTGTGATTTGACATATGTTGCTTTAACAGATGTCTAGAAGGATGGAGGCGCTTTTGATCTCAAATCAGTGCCTTTCTTAATAAATTCAACTGCAGTTAAATGAAGCTCAAAGCTTCAACTGAAACGGCATTTATGCATAGTTTATGTCACCTAATTGGGAGTAATTAGTGCTTCAGTTGTGTTTGAAAAAGGTGCGAGAATCATGTAATCCTGGGAAAACGACCAATTTAGGACGCCACAATGGATACTTCAGCATACACGTTTTTAAACTGAAAGCACCATGCTGAGCTGTGATAGCGTAATTATTCACTATCGCAGGCCCCAGGGGGAAGTCATGTGAAAGACACATTTCACACACTGAGTGATTTAGGACCAGTGCTCTTCTTTCCTTGAGTTTTTTGAGATCTAAATAAGTCCCAGACTCAGGCTTGACATACTGCCGGTCCACCCTGATCCTTGATGTATTAGAAATTGGCCCCTTGGGTCTCGTCCTAGAAAACATCCTGAGGAAGACAGTTGCTGAGAACCAGATCCCACATCAGCTGTGCTCTCCCTCTGGTTTTCCTCTGACTCCTCATCGCACTCCACCCGTCTCCAAGGAAGGATAAATCTTTCTTATAAATAATTGAGTAACTTCAAATTTGTCTTTTCCTCTTTCTTTATCCAATAAGGTGTCATGGAGTGGGCCGCCGTGAAAAATTGATGAGAGAGTGCCATGAATTATTAATCGATACTTAATTACAACCCACGAAATGAACAAAGACTTGACAGGAAATTGATGATGTTTTGACTGCCGACATCAGAGTCTGAATTGTTATGGACGAGATTTGGATTGGATCTATTACAGCTGTCTAAGTAGTGTCAGCTGGGTGAGGAGTGCAGACAGTTCCTCAGTGAGGTTTACATCAGGGACATACACTCACCTGCCACTTATGGATACACCTGTGAAATATAATGCAGTCCGATATAACAGCACTGCTGGTATACTGCAAAGCTTTTCAGTTTAGTTGATGTTGTCGCAAAGGTGATAATTCAGTTTTATATTTATTATTGATGGCATAGTTGCTGCTGGTGGTTTTCTGTATTGCATTTTAATGTGTTTGCCCCACTCACTTATGTTTAACATGAAATGTAGAATAAAATGGATGTATGGCTGCTTTACTTGGCAGTTTAAAAGAGAAGCATATTATGAACAGATTTATATTTTTGTAGGGACTTCACCAGAGTAGCTTTGCATTTATTGTTTAAAAAAAAAAAACCTTACTTTTCTTAAACTGGTCCTCTATGCAGCCCATCAGTTCATCCACTGTCTGAAACAGGCTATTTTAGCATCTATCCCCCTCCCTAAAAGCCTACTTTCTTCTCATTGGCAGTCTTTGCAGAAGCGTTTGCTTGTGAGCACCATCTCGTCCTCTTGTCAGAGTGGAGGCTCTAAAAGCAAACTGTGAACCTACAAAGAAACATGATTTCTCAGTCTTGATTGGAAATGGCTAGTTGTCACATTCATCTGCACATGTTTGAGCCTGAAACTGATCCAGAATATGAGACTGGTCGGCAGGAACATGTGCAGCAAATGAGATCGCAGCAAAATGCTTGTTTAAATATCATGCTCATTCCCTGCTTAGTCTGTGACATGACGGTGGATTTAGTCTATTAATTAAGAGCCATAAATAGTGAAAACTGGGTGTTATGTTAAATACCGACACTAACATAGCTAGTAAAATGCTATTTTATGACTGTAACGTATCTCCATGTCAGTTATTTGGATGTCAGAGTACACTGAATGCCTATCATACAACCAAAGCAGAATATTTTACAAGAACCTGAACATACATTTACTAAGAAGACTGTATTTTTGACTTTGTGGGTGTGCTGCGCCTGGAGCAGATGACCTTATACATATATAAAAGATATCCATGAGGAACTGGTGTCAGCTTAGCACAAACATAGAAAAAAAACACTGGAAACCTAATGCTCAGAGCAGTTTGAAGCCCTTGGGCTCACAGGGATTGTAATTACTTTTACATACATTTAGCTCATCATTTGAAACCATGTCTAATATGAACATCCAACACTGTAACATTAAACATACTGTGTGACAGAAAAAAACAATGTCCCCTTTAGTATCACGGCTTACGTATAATAATTTACAGCTTCCACTTATACATACATGTTGTGACAGTAGCAGAGACCGCCTGGCTTCGACCCTGGTCTCGGAGCGCCACCAGGTTAACTGTGTACTCTTCGCCAGGCCTTAGACCGGTTTGCACGAAAGAAGTGATGGTGCTGGGAAGCTGTGCAGTCATCCCTCCGTCATTGTCCTGGGAGACAGAGGTGAAAAGAGACCCATGTCTATCACCCATTGTTTGCATTTTCTGAGTAAATGTCAGCAACAGTCGGCACAAACTGCTTCTCTCAGTGGAGGTAAGAAATGCAGCAGATAAAAACATGATCCTCACCAGAACAACATAAACAGTGACTCATGCAGCTAATTTCTATGCAGCAAATTTTCTAAACTGTATACGCTGTGGCCTTTTCTTTTGACTTATTTCTAAACTTTTGGATGGCTTAGCGCATTAAATTCCCTAACCGTGTTACTTTGCAAAAATGGGTACGCTACAGTGATATTTCTCAGGCCATGTTCTGCCGAGGCAGCACTCTGTACATTTCCAAAGGCCTGTCACTCATCCATACGGAGCCCCAGCTATTCCCAGCTGTTCTCAGAGAGCCACTGTTGCAAATGCACTTCCTGCCGACAGACAGATGTTCCGCGTTCTGCTGGTCCAAGATCCCCAAACGCCTGCACTTTGAAGGGCCGTATTAAAACAGAACATATAACAGCTTGCTGCTTTCCTGAATCAGATCCGTAATTAGAGACTTAATCCATTTAATCACCTCAACTAAATTACCAGGGTGGGCAGTAAAATGCAACAGTAATGTTCCAACAACTCATGGCGTTCAATCTCAATAATATTACAGTTACATGAAGGCAATGCTAAATTAAACTAAATGAATTGCCATAACAGTATATCCCACTCCCATCCTCTGTGTCATTTTGCTCACAATTAGTCATTATTCTCTGTGCTGACAAGGTCGCTTTTGGTGCTTAGTTCTTAGTATTTTTATTACTTTAATTTCGTTGAGACAATGGGTGACAAGAATCTGTGACTATTTAATTGCCCATTTGTAAGTTTGGCTAATTTATGAGGATAATTAAGTTGTTCAGTTAGACAACATATAATTTTATGGCCCTAAAAAAAGTGGCAGAAAGTCTTTCTAGTAATCCTTTCACTTTTCAGAGAAGAGAATATAACAAAGACATCAGATTTTTTATGATTACTTTGACTCTGATATAAAGAAAAGGAATTATAAAACTTGAATGATGTAAAGTCTGCCCTGTTCTCCGCCAAGAAACTGCACACTGAAATATGCATCGTCGTGAATGATGGGATGAAAAACTTATTTTACGAATCTTCATACAGATGTATAAGTCTGAGTGAAAATTCGTAAAATGTTCCTCAATGCCATCATTCATAATGTATTTTAAGGGCAGCAATGGGTGCATAAAAAGGCAGTAAAACTCAACATTTTTCTTAAGGAAGAAAGTAGTTCCAATAAAAACTAACTGGCAGTGCAGTGCATGGAGTATTCAAAGTAAGAGCAAGGCAGTTTCTAGAAAAAACACATTGCAGCTTTTTTAAAAATGCTGTGAGCACATGAATAAAAACTGACTGGAGACAGGTTTCCCAGACACTACTGGGGTAAAGTTAAACATATACAGTTTGTGGATACAGAGTTCTGAATGCGTCAGGTTGTGTTGTCACTTAACCACACAGCATATTAAGCATAATGCAGCTTCAGAGCAAGAAAGGCAGAGTTACAAGGAGCAACTTGAACAGCGTTAGCTACAGGCCTGAATTAACATAATTCATGCAGACATCACTTATGAACACAATGCTTTATTTAAAGAGAATACTGGAGATTTGAACAGCCTCATCATGTGCCCTGACCTTTTGACATTTCACCACTTTCCCGATGATGAATCACAATGCGGAGATGCCTCAGGGAAACTGCTCATTATGTGAGGTCTTAAGAGTGCGAATTTCATTTCAGAAAACTACAAAAACCTGCATTTTGAAGAAAATTGAAACAACCCTCATGGAAAAGTCACAAGCAGGATATTATGAAATTCTAAGATTGCTTTTAATGACTGTGTGTGACCCCAATACTTACTCAGTACTAGCAGAAGTATTGAGTCATCAATTGCTGTTCAGTTTTGTCAATTTATTGCTGAAAGTCCAAGTTGTAACATATAAGATGCTGTGTCCCACAAAAACACTGGCACTATAATGTTTTATTGGAATGTTAGATATATACTGTAGCTGTTTCGAACAGTGTTAACGCTGGGTCTCGAAGCTCACCCTCCCTCTCTCACTCTGTTTCCTCTTTACAGGGTAGTGAGTTTTGTGTTTGTTCGCATAGGCCAAAGCTTTCATGCCTACTTCCATTACGAGATTGTCAAAATTCACAATCCCCACTGCTGGATTAAATCCACAGGGGGTGGGACTGCCAACTCATAATATGATTTCCCCTGTGGCTGGAGAGGGAGAGAGAGGAGGAGAAACAGAGGAAAGGCGAGCAAAGATTGAGGATAGAACATGTACAGGAAAGACATGAAGAAGAGGAGAGAGGTGAAAGAAAAGAGATGGAGGCTGGTCTCAAGGAGTAGAGTGGAAAGGGTTACAGATCTCAAACGAGCGGTAGTGAATGGGACAGAAAAAAGCAAGAGGTTTGGAGGAAAGTTTGAGGGGAATGGAAGATGCTAGAATCAGAGACACAGCAAAGAGAGAGAAAAAGGCTAAAAGCAATAAAATAACATTAGACCGTCTGCTGCTCTTTTTCACTCACAAAGTTGGTATCCTTAAACGGACTTCAAGAATAAATACAAAAAAGCATCTTAACATCAGATTTGAGGCTTAGTGCCTGGCTGGACCAAAGGATATCTCCCCTGAGAACATCTTAAAGGAGAAAACCAATTACTGTGAGAGGGGGCGAGATTAGAGTTCAGAGAGTACCTGAGTTTACGGCAGGAATTAGAAAGAGAAAGGTTCTTGCTTTTTGGCTTTGGACCTGGCTCGAGTATGGTTTTACGAAGGGTTATTCTGGAAAAGAGTTTAATGGCTCATCCATCTAATAGCCAATAAGCTTAAGACAATCCGCTTGTTTAATTTGGTATGGGCTTCAAGTTGAGAAGACCCCAAAGAAAACCTAATCCATCCAGTTATTTTTCTTCTTCTTCATACATAGGCATTCTAAGCCATTTACAGATTGGCATTAGAGAGATTTGAAAATAATTATTTTCAGTCAAGAATATTTCACAAGCAAATCTGTCATTTGTTGATGATTTTCTAAAACCATGAAACATCTGTCTGACAAGGACATTGCAGCTTCGCTGTCTTTCAGTTTTCTGTAGTGCAGTCATACATTAGGACCGACAGCAAACACATGGGCTGAGTGTTCACACAGCTGTACTCTACCTTGGGGATGAAGCTGATCTCCCATCCGTCGAAGGAATAGTAGAAGGGTTGCCACTGGACCTCCACTGACGTCTCTGTGATGGATTTGAAGACTAAACCATCCGGATTGGAGAGATCTGGAGAGGTAGCCAGAGACGAATTATTGTTCTTCAGTGACCCACAAAGCCCATAAATCATGACTTCATCTAATGTGTAAGGTGTCCAATGCTCAACCTTTTTCTTACACATTTCTTTTCTGCTATGTTGCCTTCTCAGTTTATTAACTATATTTCAACTATGAGTGATGCTGCACTAACATTATTGATTTTTACATTCTTACATATATATACATGTACATATAAAGGTTATTTTAGTTTACAGCACTTTAAAAGAGTAATACCTGCTTCTTAAGATGTACTTAAAGGACTTTTAAAGGTTTGGATATGTGATTACTTTCACAATTACGACTGTCATACATAAATACATATATAACACTGTTAGAACATTGGTTCCTCAGTTTCGAACAAATAACCTCAGCTCATACTTAGATTCAGAAAAATGATAAAATTTCCTTTTCACATGCAACTCTTTTCTCAAAAATCCCTCCAGATAATCAAATTCTTCATTTTATAATTAGGTTTAGCAAAGACAACCCCATAAATCAAATCCTCACTGAAAAATGAAGCATCAAGCTTAATTGCCCTGACTTGACTTTATATTCCAAATTCTGCTATCACTGAAATTAAATTCACTTTTCTACGAAATAGAGGACAATTTTACCAGCAAAGATGGCACTAACGGCAACATATTATATGTAGCCGGCCATCAGCTTATGGACAGCTGATACAAAATTCTGTTGCCAGTGGAAATAGCTATTACTTTCTCAGGGATAAGTTTGCACACTTCGGGTAAGTGTGAAAGCAACTGACATGTTTGTCTATCAGGTCAATGACCTGGCAGCAGTTGTTGCAGGTGAAAATCACAACCACTTCACACAGAGGAGCAGGTGGCATTGTCACTCTATTAACACTGAGAAACATCTTTGGGAGGATCTAAGAAAAAATAGCAGTAGACAGGGTGATAGTGTGAATGTTCGAATGCCTGTGCGACGCTAAAATGGACAGGATACTTTAAATTGATGTGTTAAATTACAAGGCAAAAACGCTGTCAGTGGAACATCCTGCAGCCTCTCATGGGAACATTTTGTCAAAAAAGCATAAAAAACACACAGGGCTACACTTACAGGTCCAAACAGTGATACTGGCAGGAACGCTGATAGTGTTGTTAATGACAGCAAACACATTGATGTTGTACTCCATGCCTGCTTCCAGCCCTGAGATAGTGCAGGTGGTGGTATTGCCTGGAATCCTTATCTCTAGCTGCACACCTGACAGAGAGACAGGCGAAAAGATACGCTGATACATGGATGCAGTTTTTTTTTTGTTGTTGTTGTTAAGAAGCTGTGTGTGCTTTCAAGACATTTTGAGACAACAGAAATTTTCAATTACAACCCTCCTTGCTTTTAAAGACCAACACGGATCTCTACATACCTCCGGGGCTGCTTGGTGTGTAGGTCACTAAGAAATCTGTCAGCACAACAGACCCCTCCCACTCCAGGTCAATAGTGCGATCTGTCACCTCTCGTACGTTCAAGTTCATGGCTGGGGCCACTGTTGACACAAAAAAACAACAAAAAACTAAATATTAATGAAACACAATTCACATATTTTTCACTTTTTGGGCTTTCATTTTCTTGTCTTACAATGAAAATTGTAACTATACTATAACAACTATGTCACCATTCTAGTAACCTAATGATGCGCTACATATGAAAAGACTAGAGTTTTTGATCATCTACATTAAAAGCGAGACATGAGTGGCACACCAAAGGCACTACCAAAGCTTTCCATCCATTCAGTCCACACTGACTCTGACCTCCATTTAACATTTCTATCCTCAAAAACTGTATGTCTGTCAGCAGCACTGGAGAAGCTGAAATGAGCAGCCAGACCAACTGTCTTCACCAGGCTGACTGAGCACAGAAATGGAATGGACAAAAATAGGTTTCATGTTGGCAAAGCAGGAAGAAATTAGCAATGCTTTAATGTATGGATTCACTGATTTCACCCATTTTCAAAAAGCTTATAGCAGCACGTGGAACCTGATCAGTGATGAGAGACATCATTATTAAGCTGATACCATGTAAACAGTAGGAGTCTTGTATGATTTAAACTGTTCTAATTTCTGGAGCAACAGTTAAGTCCCTGAGCTACAGATCAAAAGGTCAGAGAATCGAACCCCAATACGGCCCTTGAGCAAGACCCTTAACCCTTCCTGCTCCAGGGGCACCGTACCATCGCTCACCCTGCAGTCTCCCCCTAACTGGGATAGGTGAAAACAACTTTTCACAATGCTGTAAAAATGTATCCGTGGCAATGAAGGTTTCTTCTTTCTCCTTCTTTATAAGAATGTTTTTACATCCATAATTTATAGTTTCAGTATCTCATAGAGAGTACAGCCAACAAAGTTGTAATGCTTTGGTGTGGTAAATGAGGCAGACTCTTTCCAATCAGATTTACTTGTAGGCAGAGCATCTTTTGTGCCAACCAGTCCAACACTGAAGTGCCAAAACAGAAGATCATTTAACATCAGAGCTGGAATTTACTCCAGCTGACAGGTTGGCAGGGTGCACCTTGAACAGGTCATCAGTCACTCCACAAGGATAGAAAATGTAAATGTGGTTACCAGTCATGGCTATTTAAGAAAGGGCATAGTCATATGTAGGCTATGCAATAAATATGAGCTTGAATATCAGTGTCTTTTCAACCATTTTGAAAAATGTTTTTCAACTTGCATTTGTTCAGTTTTGGAAAATGAATTACAGCGAATCAGCTATTACCACGTCCTTATTTGATGTACTAAAAAGTTTTCCCTTGATACTAAATATATCTTAAAAACCAGCGTATTCTCAGACAAGTTTGGGAGTGTTCCCATTTCTGCCCCATTACATGCATGCTGTGAGTTGCACTGCAGACTGCAACTCATTTTTAACCTAATATTTGTTTACAATTTGGAAAGTAAGTATACTAAATTAGTTTGTAACACATCCTTTTTGCTATGCGTAAAGTAAGGTCACTCCTTTTTTTCTTTTTTTAAAGGCAGAGTGCTTGTGAAACTTAAAAGATTGCACATGGATTTATTCTTTTTTCTGCATCACTAACTAATATACATTGGTTGTGGGGATGAGCTGGCAAGTAGAGTAACTTTCACACATGTCATTGAACAGCTTTTGTGCTTTTCGATGTCTCATACCACCGTCGGCGCATTTCAAACAGGTCAACCAGACGTCACCCTGTCAGGTGGCTGATGTGCGCTGCCTAGCATACCGTTTTGAGTGGCTACACCAAATGAGGAAAAAAAATCTGCAAATACTCAAAATTAATGAAAATCCTCAACCGTGAAGCAGATAGCAATAATTTTACTTAAAAATAAGACATCTTGCATCACCCTTCAAGTATTTCAGTGCTACAACTAACATGTTTAGTTTGTATTTTAATCATGCCAAAAGCCGGAAGCCAAGTCCAAACCCTGTCCCTGTTCATTTAGATACTGTCAACTTGACTTCTGTGATCAGAGGCAGCTGGTAGCCAGGTAGGCAGGTGTGATAAATAAAAAAAAAAAACTTCAGACAGCTCACTGAGTACATCTCATACTCTGCATTGTGAATATGCATTCTAGGCAGTGAAAGAAGCCAGTGCTTGTGGCAAGAGGAGGCTTGAAGTGGAGAGCCATAAACCCGAGAGGTGGTGCTGAATGTAAATGTGGAGGCATAAGCAAGAGTGTTTACAGCTCCCACTGCCAAAGACAACAAAGGGGAGGAGGGGAGACAAGTGAAGGACACAAAGGAGGAGAAGACAAGACAGAAGGTACAAACAGTTTGAGTTGGAGAAGTGACGGGCAGAGGAGAACAGGAGAAGAAAAAGACAAGGCAAGGAGAGAAAATAATTAACATTGAACAATGATTAAACAAGAGATAGAGAAAGTAAGGGTGAAACAGACAGACAGAGGAGTAAAGGAGCAGTGAGTGTGATGGTGTGATAAACAAGCTCTCACCCCTGTGTTACAGGACACAACAGCACGGCACTGAATCCTCCTCCGGGAACTTTCGGACACTTTAGCAGCCATTCCAGCTACTTTCTCACATGCTTGGCAGATGCCGCATGCTGTACAGTAGCTTGTTCATTTCAGAACAGCAGAACGAGGGGGGCAGCTAAGGCGGCATTCACAGCTAGATTTATTTCATCAGTTCAACTCAGCTTTGTCAGGAAGGAAACAACAAATCAAAAGAAGGGGCAATTATCCATGGGATGGAAGAAGAGTGATTGAATGCGGTCATGCAGGAGGTTTAATAGATGAGCCGCTTGAAAGCAAAGACATGACTCCAACAGAAAGTGAAGAACAGCATGAATGTTGCTCTCTAAATTTGTAAAAATGCTGAAACTGAAATGTGGATTTTTTTTATTGGATCACTACTAGATACAGCAAAATAGAAGCATTGAGCATTTCCCTTGATGGTTGCGATGCAAAAGGTCATAACCTAGCAGTTGATACAAATGCAAATACTTGTACAGACAATTGAAAATGTCACATAGGTGCATCCTGACATCCAGTTCTCAACAGCAGCGCATCAAGAGAAAAGTAGAAGACACATCACAGGCAGCTACACATCAGCTACGATAACAAGCAGTTTAAAGCACTCACAGTGAGGTACAATGTCGAAAAAAGAATTACAAATGTGAAAGGAGAGCCTCTAGAAAATAGTCTACATAAATGAGAACACTGCTTATAACTTGTGAGTTAATTCAAATGCTCTAGCTTTTTGTGTGCTTGATTTCTAAAGAACTGAAAAAGCATTTGTCAGGCACGTGCGTTTCCTGAGGTTTGCTTCAAAAAGTGCAACTTGCTGAAGGTTATTGAGGAATCTCGCCTAGAGTCTTTAAGTCTCATTAGGTCTAATCAGTATGCTATTATAGCCAGATAGAGCAGCATCTACTGAACTAAGACCTTGATTGTAAAACTCAAGCGGACAAAAGAGGTCAGTGCGTCATCAGAGGACTACCTTACCTTCAGGCTACTTTGTGTAATGAAATTTCTCTTATTAATTTCCTTAACTGGCTAAAGTGAAACTTTTGCTGTGAAACACAATTTGGGGTTTATGAATGATAGAAAACTGCGAATAATGAAGTTTTCAGCCCTAAAATGACAGTTAAAATCAGTCTGCTGCTACCAATGTAAAATTAAAATAAAATTCACTGCTACAATACAATAATTCTTTCCCTTGCTCCGAGCTTTATGCTGTTGTATTTTGAATTTTGTTTTGGTTTGCACAACCCAGTTGCAAACCAACCAGGGACCTAAATCATACACCAACTTTAAGTTAGTCAGACTGTGTTATCTGGATTCTCAAAGCCTAACATTGGTGATCCTGATCTTGAACCTGACTATAAGCTCATGTGATTTAACAGCAGCACATTTAATAAGATATGAGCAGAGACATTTAATAATAGAATTCCATCAGAAAAAAATGTAACAGAAGCACAAAAACTGACCATGGTAGGAATATTAAAGAAGAAATAGTATTAACAGAAAAATTGAATACCACAATAAGTCCATACGTTTTAGAACTGTTATTTATTTATTTATGAGAAATAAAGTATTTATAATGAAAGTTTGAAGGTTAAAGACGTCATTGTAACTTCTACTACTAATAATTTTGTAGTGATCATATAAATAAGAAGCTACAAATGCCTGAATGGTAGAAAGTGCCCTCCAAAATGTACTTTCAAAGACACTTTGTCACACAGGGAAAAAAGAGAATCAAATTCTTTTCAGTGCAGAAAATGGTTCAGGATATTGAAAGACTTTTGTCACAAGCTACAACACAATTTCAGCCAAAACCCTGATAACATTATGTTCTCACGCTGCTCAGACTGTCCATGAATGGCACAAAGAAGTATTGTGTGTTCTCTGTCTGCATGGCAGTCAGCTTACTTTTAGGTGTGTGCTTGTTGTTTAAATAAATACTTGTATGTGTGATGAGGTGAGTTTCACATCTCTGCCAAACCCTTCTTGGAGAATTGAACAATTAATCTTCCTAATAAATACACTGGCAGAACGAAGGCCAGTTTAAACAGCAGGCTTCTGAACTGCTACTATGATCTGATATGACGACCTGATGTAAGTAAAAAGCCAAGCTGAGAAAGCCATGAACTTGACGGATGCTGTGCTACAGAACAGGGCAATAAAATAGACGTGCATATAAAAACAATATGGAACTTCATTGTAGTCTGATATACGCTGCAGAACTTTAAAGCTGTAACCACAACTAGGTGAGAAATGTAAATGTCAGTTGTCACCACTGCAGCACTCAAAGGACAGAGTCAACAAAGCAAGAATGCCACCGCCACTTTCTCACAGCAGCATCAGGATTTACCAAAATGATTGTGGAATACCTCAGCTGTAAAGACAGAATGTCACTCCTCAGCACAAGTTGATCTCTGCTTTGTGGGTGGATATATTTTTATGTAAAGACATACTATTTCTTACCGCACGCCCGAAACATCCCATTTAAATTCAGCAGCCTCCAATATTTCCCATAGTGTGAGAATACAGGCCACCATAATTGAAGCCAAAATACATTCTGCTTTCTTCAGCTTTTGATAACTTGAAACACTTAACCCTACAAGTCTTTGGTAATTGAACTGCTTTGTTTTGTATTCAGCCAACTATCCCCCACCAGCATTGGCTATTTTAGCCTCTAATTACAAAGAAATAAGCAATTTGGTCTCCCTCACTGGGTAGAGATATTAAATGGGAGCGCAGCACTGAGGAATCGGCCTCAGTAATAAAATTTTCCGTCCCTGTCTTTCCATCGCTCGCTTTCCTGTCTGTCCTCATCCGTCACTTTGCTGACAGGCAGCTCAAATGGCCGAGGAGGGTCTGATATTTGGGTGTCGAGAGCTGGCTTTGAACAAAGGCAAGCACGGCTCAGAAACTGTCTCAGCTGCAGCTAATGTGACAGTTCTCTCCCCGGATGAATGTGACTTTTGACAAATGAATGCTGTTACACCTTCTGCTGTCCAGCAAGTCATGCACCCTGCCACCTGCATTTGAAGCACAGTGGGATTTATTTTTTTTAGCACTGCACACACACATAAAAAGTGTCGCGGCTGATAGCTGTGGTTTCAAACCTGTGAAGTTTACTTTCTATCCAAACACTACACTAGGGGGTGGCAGTAATTACCTCCTTTATTCTTTGCTGATGAATGATATCGCCTGCTGTAGCCTTTATCTATCTGCAAACTCTCAGCACTGTGAGGCACATGACTGCCAATACCTATTGCACTGGGAACCTTCAGTAAGCTTCACGTTTGAAGTTTGTATCATATTCTATGCATAGTACTGGATTAATCAATCAACAGTTAATAATCAGTAAATTTGATGATTGTTTTAGCCAGATATCAGGGGGAAAGATCTGTTTTTCTCTGTTTAGTGAGTGAAATTGATATATTTAGGTTTAATTTAATTACCTGACTTGCAGTCAGTTAATTGAAAATGTCACTCTGGGCTAGGAAACATCAGACATTTCTCTTTTAGATCAAATAACTGAATTGATTAGTGAACAAATGTTAATCACAGTTGCAGATTTAACTGTATATGCTGGGCAGATATAAAAGACATGTGCAACATATATGGATGACATCTGACAGTGTAAGACCAACCAAAAGTAGATTTTAGGAGTAGCTTAAGTGGAATTATAGCTGGTGTTCTTTATCAAGCAGCATAATTATTTTGCTTTCTTTTCCCCCCTAAAATACTCAAGCAGCAAAATAGATAAAGAACATGATTTTGTAAAGATAATAATTAAACTATAATCCTAAGAATGCACCCAAATGCAACTCAGTGACAGCAACAGTAATTTACATTAGAAAGAAAATCTTGTTGAGACTGGAGGCACACTAGCTGATGTTGCAGCTCTATTTTTTTAAGAGACCTGTTTCTGTTCAATAATTCAGACTGAACTGTGTGAGGGTCACACAGTGTCATTCTGAAATCTGTTTAGGCTGGATTTCTGCTTCGACTTACTTGATCCTGGTCACACCGACAGCAAGTGTTAAGGGAGGACAACTTCTTTGCCAAGAATTTGTGCTTCAGGAAATTGAAACAGATAAACTACTCTTTGTACTTGCAGTCAGAGGATCAAACTGATAAATGAAGCGAGGGATAAAAATTAATAGCTTACCAGAGTTGCAGTCGTCTCCTGCAAAGCCGTCCTGGCAGACACAGAAGCCCTCTTTGCAGACTCCCTTCTTGCTGCAGTTGTTGGCACAGTAGACCAGAGAGCAGTCCTCTCCCACATACCCGGGTCGGCAATGGCACGTCCCGTTGATGCACAACCCCTGGTCCGAGCAGTCATTAAGACACCTTCCAACCATGCAGTCTTCGCCCGTGAAGGACTCCTCGCACACACACTCCCCGTCGATACACAAGCCGCGGCCCGAGCAGTCTGAAGGGCACCGCGGCTCTGAGCAGTTGTCACCTCCAAAGTCACGGTCGCACACACACTCCCCTTCGACACACACACCCTGGCCGGAGCAGTCGTTGGGGCAGCGAGGCTCCGAGCAGTTTTTGCCAGTCCAGCCTTCCTCGCAAATGCAGCCACACAGGTCAAAGCTGAAGCTGCCATGGCCGCTGCAGCCTGGGACGAAGTCCAAACGGCCTGGGAAGAGAGGTATATCTACTGTACACTCTGTGATATAATTATCCCTGACTTATATTCCCCAATGAGATCATACAGGAAGAGTTTGATATTTTGAGTAATTTTATTTATACACTGTGCATTTTTTAAGATACCTTACCTAAATAAAGTGTATGCAATGTAGATTTCAAGAGACTCCTCAATTTAATATATAAAAAAAAGAAGTCAGGCATTCAATTATATTAATCATCCAATCAGGGTTTGGTTATTCATGTCTACGCAGCTCAGCGGCCTTGATGGGAGAAACTGTAGTCAAAACATCTCTGAAAAGCTATGCATTTCCATCCTTTCATTGCCCTCCTCAGCAGAGCATTTCATCCTCTTTCTGATTCTGATCATGACTGCTGGAGATAATCACATTCTTACTGTAGAGATAAAGCGTTTTCAGAAAATATTTGAAAGGGGTGACGGTGTCAATGGAGCAGATCCTTTAGCCATAATATATTCTGTAGCTCTATCCATTCGAGTCCCCTCATAGTATAATGGCAGCATCTCCTGAATAGTGAACAAAATTATGCCAGTAACAAAGGTTTCTCCGCACCTTTTAGACTGCGAGACAGTGCTGCAGAAAAAAACACACAAGTTGCCCTCCAGCATCAATATTCTGCTGCCGTCTGTCTCCTTTTTTTTCTGCCTGGTTTACCTATATTATCAGGTAGACTTCTTCTTTCCACGTATGAGACAACCTGTTTTGAATGTTTTTCTTGTGGTTCTTTACATCTTGGCTTCCTAAAACTTGTTGTGTGTTCAATACCAAGATTTTTTTTGACAAATACTGCAGGTAAAGTGGCTTATATAAACAAAAACTACATGCCTTATGTCAGTGTTCGACAGTACTCACCCATGGCTGAGCTGTCTCCACAGCATCCAGATCCACACTGAGCTCTGAGCATTGAAACTTCTCTCTCCAGCATCTCCACCCGGGTGGCGAGTTGCTGGATTGTGGTTGTTGCAGGACAGCCGCACGCTGCTTTTGGGATGCTGATGCGGTGAGTGAATGTTACCTGAAAAAGGAGAACAGTTTGGTTAAGAAGTGAATTTTGGCAACAGAGTGCAATCATTATTATAATTCATTAACTAGTCTGTCTCATTGTGTTAGCCCTGCTATAGACTCACAACCATGGGTCACTGTGCATGTTTTTATTCTTGAAGTGACATGAAAATCTAGCGTTAATTTTGTCTTTCAGAAATAACTTGATCAGTGTTCAAGGTCAAATAAAAAATGTTTTAAAAAAGCATGTGGTCCATGTGTTAGGTACCTACAAACAAGTGGAAAGACTCAAAGAATGTGACATATTTGGTCATATTTTGCTGGAAAAATGTGACTGTCGCACTGTCTGGAACATCCTGAGCATATGGTTAGCCAGACATCATCTTTAAAGGTCTTTATTTACATATCCACCATGTACAGAGCAACAATATCATACCTCTGGAGTCGTGCTTACAGGCACCTCTGTAAAGATAAGTCCGTCATTCACTCTCTTTTAGCTGTGTTTTTGCTCTCTGCCATCTCCTGAGGGAATATCTGTCTCCTTTGCCGCTAAACGCTCCACTGTGTTCACCTGCTAGTTGCTAACTTTGTGTCTACCGTTTGATGCTGAGCAGAAAGAGTGGGCTTTACGAGTGTTTTCTCTCAAAACAGTTGCCAGCTTCTGTAGCTTAAATCAATGCTATGAGAGAAGTGAGAGTTTAACAAAGCTATACAGCTGCAGGCTGGACAGCTAAACCATAAGCTGGAACTAGCTTTGAGCTCTGTAAACCTGAGGGATGCTGCAGATTAGGGTCTTAATTCTCTGTAGGATCATCACTATGAGCAGCCCCTTTACAGCTTTCAGTCCATCACATTTTCATTGAAGCCACTTTAAACTTTAATTCTGTATAAAGGATGATTCAACAGAGACACCTTGAAAGTGTATGGATTTCACATTTCAAAGCTTGGAGAATTAGTAATTATTTATTATGTATGGATAAAAGAATATATCACCATGAATAATAGATGTAAATATGATGTTGAAACAGGTGTTGTCTGTAAGAATCAGCTCTGTTGTCCCACGGGCCTGTTTCTGTGATTTAGCTCTAAAAAGTCTCTTCACATCTCACTCTGAGTTGGCTCATCCTGACTACTGGGCCTCTATTCAAGCTTTCCTGCTACAAATATAATAAAACACGCACCTGGCTGTCAGCATCCAGCGTCTGTTCAGTGTATTCTGTTGGTCCATTTGGATCCATTGGTCCCTCCACAGAAGGTCTGGATCCCAACTCGGCACGAGAATCTACAAAGAACAGGTGTTAGAAACTTCTCAATACAGCTGTTTGTGTGTCTGAGTGTAAGAAAGGGGCCTCCAGGACAGAAGACAAAATGGCTACAGTGAGTTTTAACCAAAATGCTCATTTGATCAGAAGACCTTACCATCACCTGGGGCAGGTGGTGCAGAGGCGTCCAGGTCAACGGAGCACAGAGACTCCAAGGGCACATTGATGTTGTAGACGTGGTTAAAGACCACAGGTTGCTCCCGCAGGGTCTGGTTGACTGAGGAAGCAGAGGGGGGTTGATCCTCCCCTGAGGCCTGCCTCCTCACTCTAGTGGTACGAACCAGCTTGTTGTCTCCTGATGGAGCAGCATGAGCGGCACCCTGGAGCGAGAGATAATATGAAACAAAAAACACTGCCTGTGGTTTGGACTCAGGGATTTCCAGTTGTTTTTATCCTTTATATCTTGTATTTACAAAATGACGGAGTGAAGACTAAGAAAAGAATCCAAGGGGACATAAAACAAGGATTTTCTCACAGGCTGCAACGCTGCCAAAACAATTTTCACATTAAAACTTTGGGTCAAGTCCAAAAGACTGTGGTGACAGTTTACTATTTTCAGATTGGGCTTTCATCTGCCAGTGAATGTAGTTATAAAATAACATTAAATAGGCAAATATTACTTCATGGGGAAAGGTATGCCCATCTGCTCTACTCTACATAAGATATGTAGTACCTTTGAAACTGAACATTACTCCAAACCAAAGAGCACATCCTCGACTAATTAGTTTGTAGGCTTAGCTTACTTAAAACAGCAACTCCATAGCAGCGCAATTGCCAAACACATCTGTAGTCCTCATTAAAGCTGCACCTCTTGTAGCATTAAAAGTAAGCATATTGTCTGACAAGCCGAGCTGTAATAACAGCAGTCTGATATGAGGTTTTTCCTTATAGTATACAAGACCATAACAATGCTGTGTCATTGTTTTAGTACCTTACATGCATCGTCAGCAGGTCAAAGATGCTGACGTTTAACTTAAAACAAGTCCTTTAGTGTAATATTGCGTTTTTAACTATCAACTGCATATTCAGGAGTCTTCTTTTAAAACATATCAGGTGGAGATGTTAAAAAAAACCCCGCCAGATACACCACCAACTTGCAGAGAGAACATTTGCATAATTAGCTAGAGTTGATCAAATCTGCAGAGGACAAAAAGAAATAAGAAGCCTGGTTTTTTTTTCTGCATCCATCTGACACAGAGGACTTACTGTTTACTGAGAACTCCAAGCTGCAATTGTGCCAGTATTTATTGCGAATAAAAATTATTTTGTTTGACAAACGCAGCCGCAATAACTCAGGTGGTCGACTGCGAAAGTCAAACTTGAGCTTATTGACTAAATCTGTTTACTTTCGAGAAAAAAAATAAATAATAAAAAAAAAACAATGTGAAATATTAAAAACACAGAGAAAACATGCAGGCAATCTGAATTATTACTGCAACCTGGCCAGGATAGAATTTCAGTGAATTTGTGCCCAGAGTCAAGTGATTAACGGCGCTGCCAAAAATAAATAAATATTGAACATGAATAAAAAAGCGTGCTCCAGACAGAGCTATTTTGTCTAAACAATTTTACCTGTAGAGCAAGAAACAGAGCCAAAACCAGGATCCAGCTTGTAGTGGGCACGGCGGCCCGATGATGCTGCTTTGCCAGTGGCATGCTGGGAACAAACCTCACTACTCCTGTCCACTCGCACCTGCGGAGGAGAGAGAAGAAGTAGAAGAGAGAGGGGAAAAAGTGAAGTAGGGAGTGAGCATAAATTAAGCTTTGGGGAAAAAAAAAACAGCTGGCACAATGGTGTCTGTGCATGAATATAATTTAGAGTACTTCTTCCTGGACCAGCGTGGAAATGTGAGCGTATTGTACATACACGCCTGTGTGTCGACTGAATCCCACTACATTCAGCTTATCCTCTGTAAATGATAAATAAACGCCTTTGATCTGATGTAAAATAATTGGCTTTAGAAGGAAAAGAAACTCTTCCAGGGATTATGGAGTCGGCTAAGAACCTTTGAATGGATTTCACTGTGCAATACGAAATATTTGATCTTCCCACTTGGGTGCAATACAGAAATATTGCTCAGGGAGAGGGCTGATAGATGGATTTCAGCAGAGACATGGTTTGAGTGATGTTGCTGTAATCCCCCCTCCGTTGAGTAGGGAAGTGAGAACAGGGACACACTGAAATAAAAGCCCCACAGAAGAGGAGCTGATGTGCATGCTTGATGCAGCCTGTCACATATCAGCACAGACATGACAGTGGAGAGCTGAGGTCTAATTTTAAAATGGATATTTGAATTCACCGAGTTTTGTCACAACAATCCGAATCAAAGGTTTTACTCAACCTGCGGAAGATGTTTTGTCACACACGTGTAGAAACAGCTGGCTGTGTGCGCGCTCTAATGTGCAATGCAGCAATTTTAAGAACAATTCTCTTTCCCTTCTGCATGTTCATGTCTATGTATGTTCCAGCAGAAGGCAGTTAAGAAGGATGAGCCTGTGTAGTCTGTATTCAAGAACCTCTTATCACAACAATGCATCTCATGTTGGTGAAGCAGGCTATTGCTCTCAGCTGGCGCCTTTTGTGAGAGCCAGATGGAAGTCTTCTTATCGCACCTAACTGGCTCTGCTTTCCTTTTCTGTTTTTTTTCTAAAGCCTGGAAATGTTGAAACATCAGTGTATTTGCACATAAATGAGAAACAGAGAGACTCCCGGTGTGAACCATGCATCCTTTTAAGGTTGTCTCATTCAGGGAAGATGAAATGTTTTTTTTGAAATTAATGCATACTCAGTGTCTCAGATTTCCTGCTCACACACTGCAGATTTCTCACCCCTCACTTTTCAAGATCTTTTGTACCCACCTGAGTGCATCCTTTATTTTTTGAAAATCAAGATTTTGTATGTGAGTAGTGAACAGAAGCAGCCACATCAAGAATTTTGTCACATACAGTAAATCATAGAAGACTCATTGAGAAAGATAGCTGGCCGTATGTTACAATCGACGGCATGTCTCACTTCAGATAGTGCTTGTAATGCTTTTAAAAATGACTTCGGCCTTGCTGGAATTGACTCCCAACCAATACTGCTTGCTCCGTGCTAAAGAGATGGAAAATGTTCTTCTTGGAAACTTCCCCTCAAGCATGGAGTTGGTGCCTGACACGACAGGAGCCACTTAACTGGTGAATTCAGCAAATAAATGAGAGGCATGAAGATGATGAAGGAGTGAGATGGACAAAGCCAACTGGAACCGTCTTGTTCACAGCCATTAGCTAAAGCAGTGCCCCCTTGGCTAGCCTCACTAGATGGCGGATGCATGCTTAAGAGACGTGATGATGACAAATGGCGCACTGAATAGATGTTTCATTCACTTCCTTTAACAAGCATGACAGAGAGCAGCTCGACTGTTACCAGGATGTTTTGTTTTACACCTGAGCTGCATCAGTAATGAACTTCTGATGCCAACAAAATCCAAGGACAACATACTGATCAACATCGAAAAACATTGAGAATATCTTTGAGTTCGTAATTTTGAGAATATTTTTTGAGAGTTACCTTGCTAATTGTTCTTAAAAAGCAAAGCTTCATTTAAAGTGAAGTAGATATTCATCAGTCATTGTAAATGTTATTTTCTGTATGTTAAAATGCATATTTAATTGGTGATAAATTTCACACTTTTGATGTTCATCTGACCTCCTGAGCATCAACGAAAAGACTTTGCAAGTGATGCTTGCAACTAATTTGAATTACTGTATTGTGCCAACTCAACACTGTCCTTACTTTTCCTAGAATGACAACCAAATGACAAGGTTCTCACAAAAAAACATGATAAACTGATATTAGTCGAGATTATTACAATTATTACATTTTTATTTATTAACACAGTAAGCGACTGAGATATACCTATGCTTTGTGACAGTAGAGTCAAGCTGAGGCGGAATCTATGATGGTGGTCAGGGAGGTGGGAGTGGGGGGTGGGGAAACAAGTGCTGGCAGGAAAACATGGTATTTAGAACATCACATTGGCAGCTCTTATTAAAATAATCTTGACATGAGGTTTTTAAAGAGAACAGAAGAATGTATATTAAAACAACTAATATAACAGCTGGCCAACTTTATCTGCCGATGACAACAGGATTTGACTGAAAAGTACAAAACATACCTTTTAGTTGTTCTTTTTTCAACTATAATGGTAAATGTATATTCAAAATAGTATCTTGGTATTCATTATTACTAATCAGCTGACATTTGCAGTTGATCTAAGAATTTCTAGACTGTTTGTGGTGTATCATGTACACCCACGAGCAACATGTGCAAGCAGTAACCATAACAAGTCAGGAGACAG